>CM027120.1:57572944-58172944 GCA_015476505.1 Urochloa ruziziensis
CCACAAGAATCACTTAAATCCGAGATACGAGAAAAAAATAGTAATCATTTTAAGATCCAAGGACTATTTTGTCCTTGAATCTTAAAATGATTACTATTTTTAGTCCTTGAATTTTAAAATGATCACTATTTTTTTCTTGTATCTTGAATTTAAGTGATTCTAGTGGTCATGCGTTCGTAACAATGAGCTTTATCTTTTAAAATGTTGTTCATACTATTTTGTAATTGTTTGTTTTGTTTTTCTTATATTATTGTTTATACACAACAACATAAGAATAATATAACAAATAGTGATAAAATAGTATAAATAACATTTTAAAATATAAAGCTCACCGTTATGAATGTGTGACCGCAAGAATCACCTAAATCAGAGGTACGAGCAAAAAGTAATAATCATTTTAAGATCTAAGGACTAAATTATAAATTAAAAAAATTGAAACCACCCATCAAAACAGGCCGATGGCCAAATTTGAACGGTTTTGATAGTTGAATGGCTAAAGATACCCGGTTTTGGAGTTCGATGGCCAAAACCAAACTGAGGCAAGAGTTGGATGGTCAAAAATGGACTTTTCCCTTTTTCTTTTACTTTCGCCGTTTTCGTTTCGTTGGGCTAGCCTGAAAAGTCTAAGCAGAAAATAATCTGCTAGACCGGCTTAATAGTATTATGTGAGAATAATAATATGCTGGGCAAGAATGATAAGCGAACCGAATTTTATAAAAACAGAATTTATTAAGCGACAATGCACATACTACGCAATATTGCACGTGTCCAATTAAGCAGCCGCATCATATGCTTCCTCTCCTGTCAATGCAATACCTCTCACAAGTCTCTCCGGGTCGATCGAGCGAGCGAGTCAGGCCACAGAGTTTAAAGAGTTTAAAGCTACTAGTGTCGTTCCTGTGGATGATCAGACAAGTGGATGAGCCAACAATAATAAGGACACACAGTGATATGCTCTTTTTCCTACAAAACCCTGCGAAATGTCTACTAGACAACAAGGTTGTAAACTAAGCTTACATGCATGTGAAAGTAGGATTTGTACGATGTGAAAGGCCTCTATGCGTGGCGTTGAACGAATGCCGAGGAAGGCAGGAGGGGGTAAAAGCTAGCAATGGTTGAAGAACTTCACCATATTCAAATCGAACTAGTCCCTCATTCAACAAACAAACTCACTGAAACTCATTTGTCATCACTCCACCACCAGTCTAAACTCTAAACCAATTTACATACCTAATTTAAACCAAAAGGAACAAATATTATTTGAACTGTCTGTCGGTGTCATTCGGCGGAGGCGGCGAGCTGCCGAGAGCGTTGTTCGGCGCCGGCAAAATTGTGAACAGGGCACGTGGACGACAAACTTACGGGCGGCGCGACAACGGCGAGCCCTTTGCGGAGCCTCGATGCATGAAGACTTGCGGTGACTGACTGGACCTTGCTAAAGGGAGGCCCTCCTCCCTTTAGTCTTAAGGGGAGGCCCTTCCCAAAATGGAAAATTACTATTTATAGACATCCCCTCCCCCCGGGCCCACCACCTCCTCCTTCCTCCTCTCCTTCTTCCCCGCGCACGCGCCTCTCCTCCTCCTCCTCCCTCTGCGCACCGCCGCCGCCGCGCCTCCCCTTCCCCCGCCGAAACCCTAACCCGAAGGTGCGCCGGCCCCCGCGAGCCTCCCCTCCCCGGCGTCGGCGGCTCCCGCCGCCTCTGCCGCCGCCGGCTCCCGCGGCCGACGCCAACCCCGCCGGCCTTCCTCCCGCCGCCTCCGTCGCGCCGCCCGTCACCCTCCCCAACCCTAACCCTAGATCCGCCGCCGCCGTGCCGCCGCCTCGACGCCGACGAGTTCCCCTGCCGTCGTCACCGCCCACTGCCCATCCGGCCCTGCCCGGCCGGCGGCGCGCGCCCTCCGCCGCCGGCCGCACCGCTGCCGCCGCCGGTCGATCCGGCCTCTCCCAACCCCCCTTCCTCTAGATCTGGGGGGAGGAGTAACCCCCGGCAACCCCGGGCATAAAGGCCCCCTCCTCCCGCCGCCTTCCCGTGGCGGGTCCCCGCCGCCGGCCGCCGCCGCCCAGCAACCCGCCCTCCTCCGGGGGCGTCACGCGCGGAAGAAGGGGGGCCTCCCCATAGCGCTACAGGGAGGTCGGCCTGCGAATAGATTTTGCGTTCCTATAAACCGAATACTAGAGGTCCACCAATTTGCACCCAACAAAACCAACTAGCGGAGGCCCCACTTAACCATTTCCGGCTTTTTCTGCGAGGCCATTCATCACCTCAGCTGTGTCAACGCGAAGGCCTCGTCGGCGCTGGAGAAGTGCCCGATGGTACGTCGGACAGCCACCGCGAAGGCCACCCACAGGAGAAGAGTTCGTTAATGGGCCAACAATAACAAAAACAAGCCCAAGAACCAGTTAAGCACCCGAGTGGGAACAGCAAATAAAATCACTCTGGGAGATGTTTAGAAATCCCGTAATGACTTTCCATTAGTTAGTAGGAGTTTTAGCTACTTTTTAGCTGGCCTGTTTGAATCTATATTGGCTAAATTTAGCCAGCTAAACTTTTAGTTCGTGATCCAAATTGGCCTTAGCTAAATTTAGACTACGCAGACGGCCGACGTCTTAGTTGGGCTGGACTGGGCCAACTCGGGCGCTCGCTGTTTTTCCTTCCCCCGGTCGGACTCGGCCCAACCACGTGCCCACATTCCGAGTCGGAGTCGCCTCGCCTTTCCTTCGTTCCTTTTATTACCCGGCGCCGCCGCCGCCGCTTCCCAAATCCCCAATCCCCACCAATCCATCCAGCTTCGGATCGAAATCTGCCGGCGAAGCGCGGAGGCGAGTGAGATCTTCCCATTGCCACTGGGTTCGTTCCGCTCGGGCCGAAGGCGCAGGCCGTCGGTGACGACGGCTTGATGGGGAGTGGGGTTGGCCCGCGCTCGTCCAAGTCGGTGGTGGCGTCCGGGAAGGAGAATCTGGTGCCCGGCGCGTTTGATCTCGACCTGTACTCGTCGAAGGCGGCCGCGCTCGGCCAGGAGGGATGGGCGAAGGGGCGCTCCACTGAAGGGAAGGTGGCGGCGGGCTGCATCTCCGGCGAGCCTCCGGCGGGGACTGGGCTCTGGATGCTGCCGGATGAGGAGGTTCAGTTGGTGCTGTCGCGGAAGAGGGAGCACCTGACGCCCGGCCTGGTGTCACCCGAGGGCATCGAGGCGTTCGAGTCCCTGGCCGCCAGCTTCGACAAGTACCAGGACTGGATGCGCCGCAACTACGAGGCCAATGGAGGCGTCGTCCTGGTGGATGACGACTTCGTTGCGCGGAGGGAGGAGCACTACCGGTGGGTGGAGGAGGAGATCGCGGCGGAGGAGAAGCTCGGGGATCCCTTGGAGGGGCTTGATTTCTCCTACTGGAACATCAGCGACCGCCTCTCCGACTTCTACGAGAGCGGCGCCGACGAAGAGGATGTTCAGGAGGCTGAAGCCAACTGATGAGATGCTGAAGACTTTACTTTGTCTGCATCGCTGCTGTCTGTTTGTCTATGTATTTGGTTTCGTATGATGTTCGGAGCTCGTTAAAAACTTAAAAGTTTAAGCTAATCGTTTCACCTAGTCCATCTGTATGTTATCTATCATGCACTCAAGTTAACTAGGCCATTCGGGTCACTACAAATCAATGCGTTAATGGATATCACCTATTATAATCCATCCTGTCTGCCATTGCAATGTGATTGTATTTGTGGCTTTGTAGGTGTACAAATTTGGCCATTCTTTTCTGTCTGCTTACAATGTTCCTGAATCTGATCTGTCCCCATTTTTAAATGTGAGCTCTTGCCATGTGTTACCGTAGTTTCCAACTTTGTCACTGTGCATCTATTGCGATTAGAGACATTTCTGTTGGATTTATTCTAATTAGAGACAGCTTTGTATTGTGGTCAAAGTCTGCAACATGTGTGTGATTGATTGATGCTATCTGTGTCAGAAGATTCATGGTTTACTCATCTATGTCATCATGGATGGATCACTTGTTTTTCAATTGTGTCCTTGCTTTCACTCACTTTTGTTGTTTAAATTAATTGGAACGGTGCATTATTTGTGTGAACGTTCATGTGCATGGTTTATTCATCTGTCAGCCATGATCATACATTGCTAGGGGCTCTTTGCCGATCAGGCCTGATGTTTACCATATGATGCTTGATACCTGAGGAAATAGGCTCTTACTGCTGTTTCAGCTATGAAATTTAAGTTGATGTTGTCCTAGATTTATGAAAGAGATATTTTGACTTTGAAAAAGGCAGCACAGATGCGACTTGCTGCAGTGAAGGAGTTTGGGGGCAAAGGTTTTGATGTACTAGGATGTTGTTTCTAAAGGTCGATCTCAAAATTATATGAAATTATGTGTGTATCATGTATGTGTATTTACAGTCCCCTATTTCTAAGAAGACTATTGGTCATATGACTCTGCAATACTATCCCAGGCGTGGTAATGGCAACGAACTCTGTTCAGTTAAGCATTCTGAATTTCATGAGCCAGAGGAGACCCTGTTGCTTGAGAAAGTTGGGACTCAAGCACAAATTAAAGAGTCCAACAAAGGCCGGATGAATCGGGAAGTACAGTATTCGGATAGAGAAGAAACAATTGCAGGCTCTGTATGATTGCGTGCTCTCAAGGCAAACGTACCTCCTGAAAAATCCAATTCGTTTTCTAGCTTTGCACGTTTCGACTAGCATGACTGAATAGTTGAGTGCAGTCCGACAAAAGGTAAGTGCAGTCAAGGAAATGAACACAGAATATACCCAAACGAGTGGGCTTTTAGCAGGGCACACAGGTCGGCATGTTGTACGCAATGGATGACAGAAACATCTAACAGAAAAAAAGTTTGTTAATGGGTCTTCATTCATCGGAACAAATGTTTGTTCATCCCCGTTCAGCAACCCCCGTTCAGCAACAGTAGCAGTAGTAAGGCAGATCTAATTGAGGAAGATCGTAAACTCTGGATAAGCACAAGCAACAAGCCTGAAATCCCAGGCAAAACGTCAGTGTGAACCAAGCCCGACAGATGTTCAACCCTCCCCAAGTTACATACACGACAGATGTTCTCCAATTACCAAACAAATCTAATCCTCATTAGATGCCAAAAATACATATAATCCCTTTATTTCAGCAATCTCTCATAAAGCAATAACAAAGTAAGCTGATGCACTTTCTGACATTGTCGCGCCCAAACAGCATATGAAACTTCATGGGCAAGTATTGTAAACAGGTACTGTTTCCATTTCATATATAAACTCCACGAAATTAAGCAGGGCATTAAGAAGTCAACCAGAAATTAAGTGGAGCATTAAAAAGTCAGCCAGAAAAAAGAACAGTCAGGGTTCCGATGAATTAAATTTCCTTCTCTCAATTTCACTGCATCATTTTTCCTTTAGTACCAGCACCTTGGACTAGTGATGTCCCTTGAAATCCCAGGTACAGAGCTGTTTTTCCATTTGAAATCCCAGGTACAGAGCTGTTTTTCCATTTGAAATCCCAGGTACAGAGCTGTTTTTCCATTTGAAATCCCAGATATAGAGTTGTTTCTTGCACCTGCGGCTGCAGAGTTTGTAAAGATGGGGATGAGCGTGACTGAAAAATTAGATCGTCGGTATCATCGCTAGCATGGGGGGGTAAAAGAAAACATGCATGGTGGAGGGAAGATGTGAAATAATGAACGCGCGCGCGCCGGTTTCTTGTTCCTCTAGAGTGAATGCAACACACACATAGAAAGATCGATATCGAGACCGACTTTTGCAATCGAGGTCGTACGTGCATGTATCCAACTTACCGAGGCCGTGCACGTCGATGCGGCCGCACGTATAAACGCGTGGAGTAAAGGCTAGAGAGGAGGTAGAGGAAGATTTAGGTCACGATAAACGCGTTCCCGTGGCACCGTGGCAGAGAGAGATCTGGAACGGAACGGGGGTCCGGGTCCTGCTCATCATATCGCGCGAGAAGATCTCGTCCGTAACGGGACGGCGTTGCCTTGACGGCCACCTGACGGCCACCAACCCAGCACATGCCCGCCCATAACTTGTTAGTAATCGTTTTCCTCCTCCCCCCACCCCAAAATATATATATATATATATAAGGAAAAAAAAATCGTAGCCTGGCGTGGCGTGGCACGGCCTGGTCCGTGCGTTCCGCACCCGACGACGACGACGAGCCCGATCCGAGTCGCTCGCGCGCAGGCCAACCGAACCCCACTAACCAGTGACCGGCTGGTCCTGGCCCCCGTCGGCACGCCCTGTCTCGACTCGACGCGGCGTACGTACGTACTCCGTACCGTAGTACACTGGGTATAAACGACGGAACGGACGGGTACACGCGGCCGCGGCGCGAACCTAGTACAGTACCATCTTTATTCTTGTGCTAGCGCTAGCAGTATCTTTTTCTTTTCCTTTTTTCGCGAAATCCTCCTAGCAGTATTTTTTTTTCTGGAATTCTGTTAGCAGTATATCTATTCGAAAGGAAAGCAAAGGGAAGGAAAAGCCAAGCCTAGGTCCGGGTGCCCGGGCATAATGCAGGGGCGCAGAGCAGGGCAAAGGCCGGCCATCGAGGTCACGCCTTTCCAGGCCATGCCACTATTCTACTGCTGCTGTCATTGTGAAATAGATGCTGGCCAGTGGTCAGGTCAGGCGCCCCAACTCCCACATGACCCAGGCGCGCCCAGCCCAGGCCGCGCAGCATATCCATCGGTCCGCAGCCGTAGCTCACGCACCCGATCTCCGTCTCCTCGTCGTTCTTCGCATCTAGCACCGACAAGGATACACACGCATATTATAGTGAGCGGCAGGGCACACAAATCGTCGCCGCCCAAAAGGTTCCGTGTCTCACTTGGAATTTCAAATATATAATGAAAAAAGTCTACTTCACCTCTCAACCTATCCGGGGAACACATCACCCTTCGACCTTTGAAATTGCCTTTTCAAAACCGGACAAATCACCCTCTAAACTTTTCAAAACCGGACAAATCACTTTCTGAAGCAGTTTTGGACAGCGGTTTGCTACAGTAACGGCAGTTTTGTCTTTTTTTTAAAAAAAATTCGGATGAATCTTTGGAAAATCATAGTAAATCACAGAAAAATCGTAAAATAGAAAATCAATTTTGTTGGACTCCACATGAATAGATCTACACAGCGAACATATAATACAATATGCTTAGAATTTGTTTTTTTGATGTAGCTTTAGATTTATGCTTTTATGTAATTAATCCATATGTGTAAAAAATGGTCTAAAACATATCATATTATATATTCAATGTGTAGATCTACTCATATGAAATCCAACAAAATTAGATTTCCATTTTATGATTTTTCTGTGATTTACTATGATTTTTCAAAGATTCAACCGAAATAACAAAAAGAAAAAGGACAAAACCACTATTACTGTAGCAAACCGCTGTCCAAAACCACTTCAGGGAGTGATTTGTCCGGTTTTAGAAAGATCAGGGAGTAAAAAAACCAGTTTCAAAGGTTGGGAGGGTGATGTGTTCCACCTTCAAGCGCCCTGGCGCCGCAGCAGGTAGGCTCTCCGTGCAGCGGCCGGCTGTCGCTCGACTCGAGCGCGCGGGGCGCGGCAACCCCACCTCGTGGCCACCGTGTCACAGTCGCTTGCTAAGAGCACATTTAGTTCGAAAAAGAGAGAGTAAAAAGGTAAAAAAAATTACATTTAGTTGCGTGAATAGAGAGAAAAAATGAACTGACATGGTTCTTTATCTGAAAACTTTTTACATTTTGAGTGGAACGAAACAGGACCCTAGTCAATCATCACAACAAGCACTCCTGTGCTGTTGTAGTGCTCAGATCTCTGATTTCAAAAGTTGGCAGCTCCAAGTTAGGCCTAACGAGCTTACACACATTTTTAGTTCAAAATCATCCGGTAAATGAATTGGGAGGCCGCGCCACTACGCTACACGCCTACTCCGTACACCAGTAGTGTTCACCCTTTCGGGGCACGGACAAAAATTATTACTCTGCGCCTCATAATTCGTTGTCACTACTTGGTCCACCTCTGGTCATGTAGGCACAGGTCCCCAGCCAGCACTAGCCCGTCGGCCCGGATCCGTGAGGTCCTGGACACACATCAATCAATCCGTAGCGCCTCCGTTCCGTTTGGAGTTGTGTTCAAATCAAACGCCACCGCGTGCTGCTGCCTGCTGCTACAGTACTACACTACACGCGCGGTGTACAGTACGTACTACTAGTGTTTGGCCTGCACCCCGACACGGCCACGCATGCATATATCGATCTCTGATTTCAAACAAGTCAGGCCTAATGATCTTGCACTAATAAATGGATTAGGAGGCCGCTACAATTTGTTGTTGTCACTTGGTCTGTGGCAGGGCATGCAAAAGGAAGCATGATCGACTGGACTTAAATCCATCAGTGGATGGATTCGTGGAACCATATATGTTCTCCATTCTCCTGCCCGTACCTGATATATCCGGATGATTTACTCAATGCAGAGACCTATCTTTACTACTAGTACATTGCAAACTGTTTGTTTGTTCGTCCTTAGTTTTCAGTGTGGCAACAAGGATTCAGACATGGCACAGGGCACCATGACTAGACAAGGAAAGATGAGCACCTAGCTAATCCATATTACTAGCCTTTCAGTGAGCGAGTTATATATAAACAAACATTCCTGAAACAAGTTCTTGACAATAAATAAGTAAATAAATACTGTCAACACTCAATGAAATGTACTCACAGTTGTGTGTATGTTTTGTATGTGCATTTGCAGGAAAAAATTTATGAAAGCACTCTCAAAAACTTGAAGAGTTTCCAGTCTTTCTGATTGCACCTTGATGTTTCAATGTGCTTGTGGTTACTGTTTTGGTCACGGTTTCAATGTGCTCGAGTATCAAAAAAAAAATCGCTGATTCTTTTGTACGTTATATGGAGACTTGCAGTGGGAAGGTTTGTTGAAGAATGGGTACACCAAATATCAAGTGATACATGATAAGTTCTGTAAAGCCTAAACTTCACACACCTTTCATCTTGCACATGCAGGTCCGGAATATGACATGTTTAGATCTTCAATTTCTGATAACCTTTTGGCAAGCTCATCTAAGGAAATTAAGCTCATGTTGAAATTGTCTGGTGTTTCCTGAAGACCTTTTCTGGAAGTCTGAAGACGATAAAGAGAAACTGCCTTGTGCAGTATGAACTGCGAAGTAATCAAACGCTTTGTTCCTTCGGTTCTGTTTGCGAGTTTGCTGCTCTTACATGCTGCCTTTCAACAGGGAATAAGTCAATTTTCTCTTAATTTGAGAAAACATTTTCATAGATGATAGCACATGCAAAAGAATCTCTGTAGACGATGAAGCAGGTGCTAGATGACAGCTAAGTGGCCATCTGTTGTGATACACAATATACCTTTTCATCCATGCCTATTTAGCTCATGTCATGCTGAAGCAGTCAAGCAGGCCTGGTACTGTCCTTACTGTTTCGCCTTTCAGCATGCACATGCATGCTTATGTAGGTCTGGAATATTCTTTTTTCATCTTGAATACAGCATGTTTGAATTTCAGATGTTCCTTGGCTATGAAATATGAATGTGTTGTGTTGTTTCCCTTTGTTTTGTTTGACTATCAGAGGAAGCCTATAAACAAGCTAACCTAAGGAAACTCCAGTATACATTTAATTTGCTAGCAAGTTTTGCAGCTGCTAAATGCAACCATAGATCATTGTGCTGTAGCTATACTGTCTCAATTAGTCACCTTCCTATAATTCGTGGATTAAAAAAAGCTAATACGTTCACGCCCATAGAGTGCTTCCCTGAGCCTATACTGTGTGCTTCACTGAGATATACTTGTCATCAGACACCTTCATTTTTAGCTGATGTCTGCTGTTTTCTGCTGACCTTTTCTCGAAGTCTGAAGAAGATGTAGAGAAATCACCTTGCGCAGTATATGGACTACTCCCTCCGTCCCAAAATAAATGCAATTTTAGGTTTGGACACGCAAACCAATGTTAATGTAAAATTACCAAATTACCTTTTGTCCTTTGTGATAAATATCTAAACATTGTTTTGTCTTTTTTACGAGAACTTTCCAAAGAATATTGTCTTTTGTGATTAGTAGATCAAAGTTGCATTCTTTGTGAGACAAATTTTAAACACTAGAATTGCACTTATTTTGGGACGGATGGAGTACAGAGTAAGCAAGCGGTTGTTCCTCCAATTGCGTTTGTGCATCCGTTGTTCTGACATGCTGCCTTCTTTTTAACGCTGAACTTGAGAAACATTTTCAGAGATGATTGCAAATGCAGAAAAACTCTGAAGAAGATGACGCAGGCATATGTCACAGGTTTACAGCATGGATAATTTACAGTTCAAACAACAACCGGATCCTGCTCTCATCGCTATATCTAATCGCCGAAACTAAAGCCTGCAAGGTTGTTAATTCAGTAATTCCGGCTATTCTGTATGCGTCTGAAC
Organism: Urochloa ruziziensis; assembly: GCA_015476505.1. Taxonomy (NCBI): domain Eukaryota; kingdom Viridiplantae; phylum Streptophyta; class Magnoliopsida; order Poales; family Poaceae; genus Urochloa; species Urochloa ruziziensis. Next base: position 57,583,400 of record CM027120.1, read on the forward strand.
TTTGAGAAACAGTCCGAGGGAAGAATAAAGGTAGCAAATGCAGAAGAATGTCTGACGAAGATGCAGCAGGTGTATGTCACGGCATGCATGATTCACAACTCAAATAAACACAAGTAATTCACTACTGCTGGCCTGTCATCCATCCAAACTCTGCATTTGGGAGCTAATGCAGGCATGGAGGACGAATCGAGCTAAGCCTGAAACATGTTTTTTTTTTTTTTGGGAGCTTGGAGAGCACTTACTGCTTCGGTCCACAGGAAGAAGTGATGAGAGGAGAGATTCCATCGGCATCGAATTGAAGGTCCCTCAGTTGCCGTCGAGTCGGCAGCAGCAGCAGTAGCTGCAGCTATTCTCTGCTTTGCTCCCGCTAGGTTCTCGGTTGCTTTTCCTTCAAAAAAAAAAAAGGTTCTCGGTTGCTCTGCTTTTCTCTGAATTCACGTTCTAGGCAACAGCGTACGGAATGTGCCAACAGCGTGTTTCTTCTCTCCACAGCACGTTCTAGGTCTCCCTGTGCATCCCTCCTCTCTCTCATACAAGCACACACCAATTTTCATTCCGTGCGTGTTTCTTCTCTCCACAGCTAAAAAATAAAAAAGAAGTCAACTTGGTGCGTCGATTTGATGCCATGCTTGCTGCTTGCAGGAAGCGGATCGCTGGCCAATGCAAACCGGTAGTAGAAAATCACAAATCATCGCCCCCCCCCCCCCCGTATTCTTGGGCATGCATCTCAGGCATGCACGTGCGTGCGTGGCACCATCTTTCACGAAACCAAAAACTTGTCGATGAAAACCTGCCAAATCACTACTTTGTTATGCACGTGCCCCTTTCTCTTCCACAAGAGCTCTTTTGCTTTTTACCATCGGCTGAGGTTTGTCCTAGAGCTAGCTCAATCTTATTGTATTCCTCAAAGTTATCGAAAAAAAATAAAAAATCTTACAGTACTCCTCAAAGCGTGTCCGGTTGTTGTGGTTGTGGTGGTGGCCAACGGCAGTGGGCCCAGTTGAGCTTGCCCGCCGCTGTGCTCTGCTGACCATGTACAGTAACAGTAGTAACGTTCTAAGTAGGCTACCTCGGATCGACGATCGTCGCTGCTGCACCTGCACCTGCACGTACGCACCTCTAGTAGACAGGCTAGCCAATGGACGCAACTCTTCCATGGCCCCTACGTGACGTGGCTGCTTACAAAAGATAAAAAATCAGACACTCATCAATTCCGTGCATCGCTCAGCAGCAGCAGAAGAAGAACAAGACTCTGTTGCGATGGTGGCAGGAACGGCGGATCGCTGGTTATTAGCCCTCCGGGGTCGGGTAATACGTACATGACGTTTCAGACGACGGCCATTTTGCTCTGCTCGGTTCGGTTGCTCTGCTTTTGCTCTGCTCGGTTCGGTTGCTCTGCTTTTGCTCTGCTCGGTTCGGTTGCCCTGCACCGGTTTGATCTCTGCTCTGCTCCCAAGAAGAAAAACGCTGTCGTGGTGCTTGCAGGGACGACGAGGTCGCTGGTTAATCCAAGTAGTAAATCGGTTGGTCGCTCCGCTGAGACAGCAAGTTGAAGTTAACACGTGCGCAGCAGTTTGGTTCTATTATCTATACAACACACGGCGCTCAACCTGCGTCTTGTGTTGTAGCAGGGCATCAGAAAAAGAACAGCCGATGTTGGCAGAGAGGCATTAGCTCGTACACCCAGCTGACAAGCGCCCAAGCACGGGGAGCGGGCGCAATCACATAACACAAATCCTGCTGCACGAGTGTACACGCACATGATCCTCTCTGCTCTTGAAGGACGACGCACACCTGCCGAAGCAGCAGCAGTAAACCAAACTATCGTGTTCTTTGGCTTGGCGCGGACGGCGATGGCCTCTTGATGTTGTTTCTTTGCCAACTTGTTGCTGCATGCCGTTCTTGTTCGTGATCGATCGAGCGAGTCAGGCCGCACCGCAGGCCGGGTTAAAGCTAGCATCGTTCGTTCCCGGTGGATGATCAGACAAAAGCATGCTTTCATTTTTCTTACCAAAAAAACCTGCGAAATTACTACTGGATGCCCACTACCAGAGAACAAGGCTGTAAACTTTCCATCCATGGGGCTTGTTATTAGCGTGTACGGTGGGTGGGCAGATGAGATTAGGATTTGTATGACGTACTACCTTGTTCCCATTGGTCTCAAGACCTTTTCTGTAAGCCTGAAGATGGTATGAGAAACAGCCTTGTGCTGTACGAGCTGCAAAGTATATAATTGTTTTGAAATAAAACGAGCTGCAAAGTAATCAAACGGTTTGTTCCTTCAGTTGTGTTTGTGAGTTTGTTGCTCTGACATGCTGCCTTTTATTTTTTTCTCTCTCTGAATTTGAGAAAACGTTTTCACAGAAGATAGCAAATGGATGAAGCAGGTGCCAGACGACAGCTAAGTGGCCACCTGTTTTGAACTTTTGATACACGATATTTCTTTTCATCTATGTTGAAGCAATCAAGCACAGGCCGGGTACTATCCTTATTGTTTTGCATTTCAGCTTGCACATGCCATGCTTATGTAGGCCTGCAATTGCAATTTCCCGTTGCTTTCTGGTTTGTTCTTTATAATAAGAGGAAACCTTTTTTTTAAGCGGTATAATTGGAAACCTATAAACAAGCTAACCTAAGGAAACTCCAGTACACACATATGCTTAATTAATTTGCTAGCAAGTTTTGCACCTGCTAAATTCAGCCATAGATCGTTGTGTTGTAGCTATACTGTCTCACCTTCCGGTAATTCGTGGTTTCAAAAGGGCTGATGTGTTAATGAAAAATCACCCATAGAGTGCTTCCCTGAGCATACGCTGTGAAAGTTTCACTGAGATACTTGTTCCCAGTCATCTTCATTTCTAGCTAACTTATATGTCTGCTGTTTTCTGCTGACCTTTTCTTTAAGTCTGAAGAAGATGAAGAGAAATCGGTTGTGCAGTATATGCGCTGCAGAGTAAGCAAGCGGTCGTTCCTTCAATTGTGTTGGGTTCGTTGCTCTGACATGCTGCCTTTTCTAACAGGAAAGAAAGAAGACTGTTCTTTCTGAACTTGAGAAAACATTTTCAGAGAAGATATGCAGAAGAATCTCTGGAGAAGACGAAGCGGGTATATGTCACAGGGTTGCAGCACGCATGATTCACTAAACGTAACTAATTCACCAATTCCGGACTGTTGTTCTACAGGATGACAAATCACACATCATTCACTTTTCCACCGGCTCATTTTTCAGTTTGGTCAAGATGTTGACCGAAGCTGCTCTAAACGAAATGGTTTCTCTGAGATCCGTGTGGATGATATGTTCCTTTAGAACATCTGTCAGCACATAGCGGAAATGCAGAAGAATGTGTGACGAAGATGCAGCAGGTGTATAGCTTCAGCCCACAGGGATTCCAACCCATCGACTTGAAGGTCCTGTATTCCCCAACGAGAAGAAAAGGAACACGGGGCTGCTACGACTTGCGAGCGGTGCGAACCTGTGGAAGCCCAGAGGAGATGGGGGGGATATTCAGACAGCGGCAAGGGATGGCTTCCGATTCCAAGCAGATAAAGAAGCTTTTGCTGGCCTCTCTGCATCCGAATTCAGGCATGCCATGGGAGGAGCTAGCTGGTTTGAAACGAAAGCCTGAAACGTGTTCTTGGGGAGCACTGTGGCTGGCCATTATATATGGTTTCAGCGCTGATCGGAGACAGAAGCCATGTCAGAGGTTCAGATTTCAGAATGCGCCGCTGCTCGGTTCGGTTGCTTTGAATCCATGGCGCGCCGGCGCATTCCCTACGTGGACGTGGACCTCATTCTCGCTGAGAAGAAATACCCACGGAATTGAGAGCGCGCGCGAGAGAGAATTTCCTTCACGAAGGAGATTGAAGAAAGAAAACGCTGCCGTTCGGCTCGTGGACCCAGCTGACAATCACCCAAGCCACGGCACTGATGAACTCGCGCGATTCGCATACGCAGCACACGTGCGGGCCCGGCTTGATTTCTATGATGTGCTTGGTCTGAAAGTTAGACTGATATAGTTATATGACATCTAATTTCGCTCTATTGTTAATCACCTATATACAAGCAGATTTTTATTTTCCAGCATACAAATCGTTTTTTTTTTTTTTTTTGAGATGGGAGCACGCAAATTGTTGCTGCTTAGGAATTCTGATGATAAGCGAGCGAGGGAATAAAATCTGCATGTCTAGGTGGGCTGGGCCTGGTTTCCTGAAAACATTTGGGCCCAACAAATTCGGAGGTTGGAGCCCAATCGGACTCCGACTCCGACATCGCCCCTGCCTGCCCCCAACATATACGCCGAGACGCGCAGCCGCCGCCGTCGCAGCCGCTTGTCCCCAATCCCCATCCAAACCTAGGGTTTCCAGATTCCCCGATCCCCAAATCCTCGGCGGCGAGAGGTCCCGGCGGGTCGGATCAGGCGGCGAGGAGGGCGCGCGACGCGATGTTGAGGCGCGGCAGCACCAAGAGCAAGGGCAAGGGAAAGGGAAAGGGCGCGAGGGAGGCGCTGCGGGACCTGTCGTCCGGCGAGGGGGGTCTGCAGCTGCGGTCCGCCCCCATGGGCGCGGACGCGGCGGCTGCTGCTGTGGCGGCGGTGAAGATCTGGTCCGGGGAAGGGAGCGCGTCGGAGGATGCGGCGGCGGTCGGGAGGAAGGCGGGCAAGGCTCGTCCGATGAGCAAGCCTTCCAACAAGCTCATCGTGGCGGGCGACTACTCCAAGGCGGGGAAGGCTGCTGCCGCTGCTCCTGCGGCCAAGGTGGCGGGAGGCGTCGCCGAGGGGGACAAGCACGCTGCTGACGTGACTCCGGCGTCCGCTGCGGAAGCCGACGACACCAGCGGCGGCAACCAAGAGGGGGTGAGGCTGTCGCAGAGTCTCGTCAACTACATCCTGGGCATGAAGCCGGAGGTCGTCGAGGATGCGGACGAGTACTACGCCCGCATGACCAGCGACCCTACCAAGAAGCACTTCTCCCAGGAGTACATCGACAGCACCACGGCGATGCTGAGGGACCTCGCGGACTCGTCCAAGCGCATCTTCGCCAGGTTCGAGAAGTTCCAGGCCTGGGCGCGCGCCGAGTACAACGAGAAGGGCTACGTGGAGGTCGACGACGACTACATCGCCCAGAGGGTCTTGCTCCGCGAGGCCATGGGAGCAGTGGAAGACGAAGAAGCTTTCACACCCACGGAGGGGCTCGAGTACGCAGATGAATGAAGAACTATTGAGGGGAAGGTGTTGCCCTCAACTTGATGAGACTACCGCTACTTGTGATTTATTCACGTGGTCTAATCTATATGTCTATTAGGTAGTACTATGTTTTATGCGTGCAGTAGTTGGTAAGTTGATTAGTCAGTGCTTCATCGTGGTACTGCATTCCATATCCTAAGCTATGACCCAATAACTGAGGAAGTAATTTATAATGTCCTGAGGAGCATGTACTTTTCCTGTGTGCTGGGTTTGTGATCTGGCTGGGTTTGTGGTCTGGCTGTTCGTAGTCATGGCACGTGCTGTGTTTGTGATCTGGCTGTTCGTAGTCACGGTGATGCCAATGCCCATGCATCAGGGCAATCTGGGAAATTTTTGTCATGTCAGATACTTCTCTGAACTGTGAATTGATTTAGCTGCCATTGTGGCGCTTTGCTGTTCAAAGCACATCTAGAGCTCTTTTGAAGTTCACGGTATTCCTGATGTTGGTTTAATCAACTAAAGCCGTCGCCCTTCTCTACCTGCCCTTAGTTTACAAATCCAGGGACAACATATGTGTTGTGTTTGCGATGCAGAGCTGGCTACCCATCATGGTGATGACTGCCTTATTAAATGCTGCCTGTCTGCTTAATTAGATGCAGGCAAGTCTTATATGGTAGGATAGTATTTTCTTGCTCTGATATGTGAATTAGTTTGACTGCCACTGCCTGATCCTGGTATTAATTAATTGCTCACGATGCATCTCTACCTGCCATGTAAAATTAGAGCTGTTTCTTTAAATTACTTATAAGGAACATGCGCTTGTGCCTTTAGTCTAGTAAGGTTATCCTCTCATCTTGGAAAAGTGACCACATATGCATTGGATTTATGTTGATTAGAATTGGGTTTTCCAGTATACTTGGAGCATGAGTATTGAACACTGCTTGTTGAAGACAATTCTTTGGTGGCGTTTGGTTTGAGGGTTGCTTCGTATTGATTGGCCCTCCTGTCAATGTACATTCTTTGGGTAAAGCGCCCACATGTCAGTTCTGCTCTCTTTGGTGTTGTAGATTCTACTTTTGTGTGAGGTGCGTGTATTTATTTAGCTGGCATTAACTCCTATGTTTGTTGCATGTGATTTTATCCTTCATGAAGGCAGGAGTTGGCACTTTGTTTTGCAGTTTTTTTGGTCATGTGTTGTGGGTTTCTGCCGCTATTCTTTAGGAGGATATGGATTACCGGTCCTAACAAACATGTTCCCCATAATATGATTAGAAATCTTGTTAATGGCTACTCGAATATGAATATCTGTCGTCATTGAGCATTGTAATTGAGAGCATTGATGATGTTTGTGCATTGTAATTCAGAAGATTGGTGGTTTTTGTGTTCTGGTATGATTCCGAGAACTTTTCTATCCTTAATTTTCCCATCCCTTTATTAGTATATTGCTAATGGGCTGCTAAATGTGCTGTGTTTCTGTCGAGTGTAATACATGCATGAAGTTGCAGGAGAGAAATGATTTACTGCGCATCCTGTCTTATGAGCGATATGTAGCATGTTACTCGATTCATTTGTTTCTAATTGTGTTTTGCTACTTTGTTTGCTGGGTTGGGGGTAGTGCATTCCCCGTTAAACTGCCTGTGCGTGTGATTTTTTTTTGGAAGTAAAATCTTTGGATAGATTTGAAATATAGGAATGGCTTCTACTACCTCCGTTCCAAATTATAGGTCGTTTTGACTTTTTTATGTTCATAATCTTTGTTATGCATCTAGATGAATGCTATGTTTAGATTCATAACAAAGAACCTAGAAAAGCCAAAACGACCAATAGTTTGGAACGGAGGAAGTACCTCGCTAGTCGCTACCCTTTTTGTATGCCTCGTCATTAGTATCGGATCAAGAGACAGCTCATTGTACCGCCGAGGACCACAACTTCTTGATGACTGGAAATATATTTCATACCTTGTCTTGATGCGGTGGCCACATGGCCCACGACGACGGCTAATCCCCATCATAATTCTGGCTTCTTCTACAGATTGGTTGAAACTTAACGCGAAGTGGAATCATGCCAACTGCGAAGGAACCTGTCGAGACGAAACACCTTAAAAAGTTGGATCTCTTTGAGCCCATGTTTCCCAGCTTCTGCGGCTGTACAATAAATTATGCGATTCTCGATGGTTAAACTCCTTCAAATGGAAGTCAAATTTTAGACATGCTTAGTTAAATGTTAAACCAGGTAGGCATTTGGTTTCTTCAAATTATACGATTGTTACTTAATTGTCATTTGTGATTTATGGTTTGTTGTCAAAAAAAAAAGTATCTGACGCTGGATTATTCATCTCTGTGGTGAAATTACATTTGTCAGATCATGGCAAGAGAAGGGAAACTCCTAGAGAACAATTTGGAGTGACAACATGATAAATGCTACCTTGATGTATTTGGCTGGTGCTACTTAATGTTTCTCTTTCATGTATGCCACTTTGTCTCTGAGTTTAGAAATGGTGTTGAATGCCAGTTCTGGGCTTCTGGCAGACTGAAATTAGGACGGATGCATTTGACGACATTTATTTACTTAATTTGAATAGAAAAACAACAAGATCAAGTCACTGTTGTTACATCATCTTGTTCTGAAGAACAAATCATGAAATGCCCTTGCCTTGAACGATAACAACATGGAAATACAAGTATCTGATGCTTAGCTGTATACATTCTACGCTTCATGTACTTCCTATACTTTTCTGTCTAGCTGTTTTTTATGTATATTTTAGCTTCCTGGATGTTTATTTGACATAGAAATTTGTCTGTCATTTCCTGGATAACTGCAAAAGGTGAATAAGAGTGGAGTCGTCATATCCCTTTTGGTAAATCTGAGGTCAGCAGCATTCATGCTGCATGTAATAGAAATAAACATGGTTGTTATAATAATATTATGTGCTTTTGAAATACTTGTGAGATCACTTTACATTTGTGTCCTGTAATTTCATACAAGATAAAAAGGCATGCCTTTTTAATTATACCTTTATTTTTAAAATTTACTACATCTTAAGATAAAAAAAGACACTGTAATTACAAATTACCGGTCAAGAGTGATGTGTGGATCTCTCTCATGTGTGGCATCTAGTAGTTAATGCAGTGGAAAAATCGATGGTCCTATCTTCTTGATCATAAAACAGTGATCAAAGGTTGAAAATGATTGACGGCACTGAAATCTTCTTTTATGTTAGTTCATTTTTTTTTCTTTTTTCTTACTGAAACAAAGCAGGAGGCCACCGGATGATAGTTGGTTACTTGGTTAGAGATACACTAACCGATCATGAGTACAATCTGGTGGGTTGCAAAACCTATCTCGAGCGTACACAAGTTTATCTCTAACACTAGTTTGTTATATACCGCCCTTACTGTTCTAGTTTAGGAACCTAAAGGGATCGAGATGGAGTTGGAACTATGGGCAAGCAAGGAAAAACAATAATTTTGTTGCCAGTAACTACTGACAAAGTTTGCATTTCTGAAGTTCATTTTTAATTATAAGTTGCAAGTGCTGTCATTTTCTTAGTCATCTTCCTTCTCTTTCACTGGGAAGACTGGGGAAGTTCCCCCATAGAGGATTGTATTAAAAAGATGCGAAAGAATTACAAGGGAAGAAACATGTACCGACAGAGAGAAATAAATAGAGTGGACAGAGCAAAAAAGGTGAAAAACTAAGAGCTGCAGTATTGCAATTATGGGAAGATTACAGAACTAATGGACTATTTTACTTTGATCATATGAAGGAATACCTCCTTGAATTTCACAGCCATAAGCATTGACTAGGATCTTCATTTTAAAAAATCTTGGTATTTCTCGGTTTCCAGATGCATCGGTGGAATATGAAAAGAGCTTTATAAATTGGTTGTTTTGTCTGTTCCTTGTAAGGTTGTCATAATAAGGTTCAGCTGATTTCCACCGGATACAAAGCTTTGCCCAGCATCTCCTGCTGAAAGACATGAATCTCAGTTAGCAAAAGGCTTATTGCAAGCCCAGAAATTACAGAGCACAAATGCAGTATAATTTGTCTGATATTTGAGGCTATGCTGTGTTTCTTTACAAGACAGCACATCGTTCACGATGCTGATAAATTCGTTTTAGAAATAATTTTGTGGTATGTATACGGGAAACAACCTTTTACCCGTTTTGAATGGCAGGAACAGTGGTCAAGAGCGTGTTTATCAGGTTGCCAAAGTTGCATATTCGCCTGCTCAAATATTCAAGGTGTCGGTACTGGCGGATATAGTTTTTTTATCAGATGGAAACATGGAGGTCAGAGAGATTATATCATGGCATCCCGATCCAAAGAGCACTTTCATATCTGTATCACTGGGGGTTAGAATTCGTGACCGCTTGAGCCAAGTTAATGATTCATCAGGTTCAGAGTAGTTCTGGATGGAGGAAGATTTGGTAATTGAGGGCGTGCAAAATTATCCGGTTCAGAGTGGTGCAGCGTGGCGACCAAAGGCGGGCATCCAAGCACGCCCTAATGTTCAAACAACGCCAAGATGTTCGTCTTAGCACATGACATTGTTAACAAGGAACGAGAGCTTCCCATAGTGGCGGTAGGGGCATCCCAAGAAATCTGCCCAAACTGCGCTAATATTTCATTCCACGAAAAAAATACATTCATATCAAGAGGGGAAGTGCTATTCTGATACACATAGCAGCCAAATCAGTAACTGGTACCAAAATAAAATGCATCATAGTCCAAGCCCATCTCATGATTAAAAATATCATTCTGATACATGCGACAACATTGCCGAAAGTAGTGACCAGCAAAAAATTAACAGGCAGGGGCAGTAATGCATAAATTAAGCATCCACAGTAGGTGATATCAAGTCATAACACAAACTGATGCAAAGACTGCAATTAGGTAACTTAAAAGACAGAAACAACTATCCTCATAAACTGTCCGGACAAAAATCCAATGGGTGCAAACGTCCCGTCAGGCCTCAGCAGGGTAGAGGGGTGCCAAACAGGTAAGGTGGCTTTTCACAGACCCCACCAGCATCTCGAACCTTCTGCTGTAAATTCACAATCTTTCCTTTAAGGACTTCTACCTGGACACCAATATTCTTCAGGTCATCCTTGTTTTGGGCAGGGTCAGCCAGGGCGGCATGGAAGTGCTGGCGACGATAATCTGCGATTCCATTTAAGTGAAGAACGATTTCATCATTCCAATCATTAATTGTCCCAACAGGTGAATCCCTGACGGTGCGTTTGTACCTCCTTAGCTCCTAAAGAGATCAGATGAAGCAAAAGAAAAATTAGTATTAGCAAAGATTTCACCTTGAGGTATTAAACTGCAGAAACAATTCAAACTTATTTCATTTGAGTTACAGAACTAGAAAGATAGCCATAGGTTAGAGTGGGCCAGTATTTTCCTCATGGCTATGATGAAAGTGTCTAATATCTTCTAAAGATAAATTAAGAATCACACCAAAATAGCAAGCAAGTTAATCTAGTATAGAAACCCACAGAGCTGAATCAAATCTACAAGTACGATGAGTTGTTTGCATTTTCAGTTAACGACAGTGCAGTAGCATGCAAGTAGATCCTTGATTAGCAAATAACACTTTCTGTTATTTCACATGTAGCCTCTCATCTCAGCAAAGCCTATGTAAATGCAGCAGGTTACTTTAGTCTATGACTAAGAATTTATATTATATGCCTGTGCCAAAACAATGAAGTTGGCTTATCAACCATCATCAAAAAGATAAGTTTTCACGATAAGTTGATAACTATTTAAGAGTTCTTTTTCATCACCTTATTTCAAAGGAGTTTGGCAGTGTAGCTATCTTTGGCTAAACAAATCAAAACAAAATGTTAAAATAGTCAAGTACCCCATTATATATTTAGTTTATTTGAAACTTTCGTATTACTGTATCCAGGGTGCACAGGCAGATCAAGCCACCTTACTGAGAAGAGCTCTCATACACCTACAGGTTTAAGGCTGGATCTCCATTCCAACCATATCAATTACTAGAGATATATGCCGTGCTACTTTAATTGGCCTACGATTAAAAGTGAACCATTGCTGACAAGGCAGCATCCACAAGCATAAGCATATAGCACCTTAACCAATAAAGAAAAACATATAGCAACATGAGAGTATTTCTACTCTATTTTATCTCAATTAAGTATAGTAAAATTTATTTTTTGGGGGCAAGGTGACAATAATTTCAACCATATCTGCATCTTTGCTAAATAATGACCAATCATAGGAGCTGCACACTGCACTGTGTGCTAAACAATTGGTGGACAAGAAAACAAGGGTGAAGTCACGATACATACAGTTCACTTCAATCACACAAACGATAACAGCATGCTGGCATCTCCTAATTATTGTCAGCACAAAACAAAGAACTACATAATGGCAACTGGACCCTTTTAATCAAGATCCTAACACGTCCAGATCTCCAAAGAGATCAGGCAGCTGAACAGCATCACAACCCTAGGATCCCCAAAGAGATTAACCAGCTAAACACCAGCATCACAACATCCTGCTATCACAACCCTAACCCGTCGCCCAAATCCTGCAATTTCCTTCATCACAACCCTAACCCGTCGCCCAAATCCTGCAATTTCCTTCATCACAACCCTAACCCGTCGCCCAAATCCTGCAATTTCCTTCATCACAACCCTAACCCGTCGCCCAAATCCTGCAATTTCCTTCATCACAACCCTAACCCGTCGCCCAAATCCTGCTATTCTGTACATCACAGCCCTCCCAACTGTAAGTCTAGCTTGTACCTGCTCCTTAATTCCCAGGGCCCGGAGGTGCTTGACCTGCCGGTCCCAGGTGGATGAAGCTCCCTTCAAGATCTCCCGAGCGTCCTCTGAGTGGTTGGGGTTGGGATTCTTCGCGTCCCGTCCCCTCCACGCCTTCTGGTGCTCGCGCTGCGTCATGTCCCTGTCCCCCATCGTCTCTCAAGCACACCTCGAAGGGGATGGGGAAGGGTAGGTGCGTGTGAGAGGCTTGGAAGATGTCGTGGGGGGAGGAGAGTGGAGGGGATGGGTTATTTGAGTGAAGAAATTACGTCGCATTAAAATGCTTATTGTTTTATGAAAAAATATTACAATTTACAGTCCAGACTCCAACAGCGCAGTAAAAGAGAGGAGAAAAGTTACCCTCAAAAGAGAAAAAAAAAACTCGACCTGTAGAGAAGATAGCCCCCAAACGTTCTGTTTAAGAAAGAAGTGGCCTTACACAGGTCGAGAAAATCTTGTAACCCTCGCTCCACCCATATATAGCGGCACTGTAGCTCACGTGAGAATGGCCAGACGAGAGATTTTTTTTCAACGCGCACGTGTGCAACTCCGGCCGCAAATTCGCCTCGAGGCAAACGAGCAAGGTGCCCACTATTTTTTATTTATTTGATTTTTTGACTAAGCGTCTGCATAGACCAACTAATCTGACGTGCAAAGCGCCTAAATTTCCCCGAGGAAATTCACCTTTTTTTTCTTTCTTTTAGCATTGCCTGATTTTAGAAGCAAGGACCAAAATCGCTCTCGACCTCGGCCGACCCAAAAAATTTACAGGGGTCACCTCTTTAAAATGATGGGTCAAACCTTATCTTTAATGACTTAAACCTGGTCGCGGTCGCGATCAGTCATTTACCCACGACAGTTAAAAAAAATACTACCGTTAGATTTAAAATGGACGGCAAATATTAGTTCTCACTTTCCAATAAACTAAACTAAGAGAAATATCTGCTGATCTAGAGTCTTCGATTATGCTTGACTCTATACTAAGTCCCACTCCACAGGCAACACAGATGATACCGACAAACATCACTAGACAAGATCGCCAGTATACGTAGGGAAATGATATTTCCTTTGCATTTATTTCCTTATTGACACCTTATTTTCTTTTCTGAAATGCAAAAGCATACATGCATGTATGCGTGTTTTTATAAATACACAAATGCAACTCTATCCCTATTAGTACACGCAAGAGACTGAACTGACAGATCGATCTCGAGATTATTGGTGAAATCACACACACCTTATATTTAATCTAACATCTACCAAAAGATAAGACTTTTCAAAGCGTGCAACTAGAAAACACATTAACATCGATGACATACTACAGATATGTGAATGCAACTTTTGATATTTCTTCGACACGTAATCATCAACATTCTCCAACATGGTTTTGTAACCAACTTATATTCATTCTTTTTTTAAAAAAAAATCACATAACACTGAGCATATACTCACAATTATGAACACTATAAACCTTCCAGAGACTGGACCTTTGTATCCATATCAGTCTATTTCATATCATAAGGTCTAGCCGAGGGCCACTTATTTGCGCGGCAACGCTTGATTCTAGTTTATCTTAGTGATGAACTGTAATTAATATCAGAATCTGTCCCCTACCATCACCTCCAACACATCCAGTTAACGCAAGGTGGCCGGTTTGAGGATAGAGCAGTCGTCTTCTAAGAGCGCACGGAGCCCCTAGCAGGCCATCACAAAAGAGCTGCTAATCATTTTATATTATAAAAAATTACCGTAAATCAAAAATTACAACTTTCACGCCACAAACTGAATTCGAGCAACCCAGATGAAATGACAAGAATAGAAAACACCTAGTAGCCCATTTCGAAGAACAAACCCGAAATCAGCTCCATCAACACGCCACAGCACATTCAATACACCTAATGGTGAAAAAAGCTATGGTTTTTTCAATCTAAATGAACTCCCAATATCTAAATTTTTTTCTTCTATTGGTTGATTATTTGATTCAAAATACACTTCGATTCAAAATGCCATGCTTTCCGGTTTGCTACCGCTTCACATTCTGTACATGGCCCATAAAAGACACTTTTCTCCATACTCTTTTTTGTCATCTAATATTAGCCATGGGAAATCATCATTCTCAATTTGAAGAAAAACTTTTAGGGGCCCATATCAAATAAACTTTTCAGCGCAATTGGTTGAACATCAGACATAAATAATCCAAAAAACCTATGGATTTCTTTTATGAAGGTAAAAAAGTAAGAATGGCCATAATTTTAGTTTATCCACAATCAAGCAATTACTACTATCTAAATTTGCAAAAATATCCACAATGAGATTCAAGGATTCCTTTTCTGGTGATTATCCACTATTTTCGTTTTGGTTTAGTTGGGTGAAAAGTTTATGCATTGGGTCGCGTGCACAGAGAGAAGAAATGAACTGACACAGTTCTCTAGGTGAAAACTTTTTGCCTTTTTTGTGGAACTAAACAAGGCCAAAGTAGCATATGTGTTGTGTTGAAAATATACCTGTTCGACCATGGAGCTTTACTACTAGTCAAACTGTAGTCAAAGTGATCGGTAGAAGTCCTCCAATGACCTTGACATATAACAAAATAATATAAGCCATTAAATTTGGAGCAAAAACTTTGAATCCAAACTCTAAATTAAAAGGGGAAATAAGAAAAACACCTTTCAGTATAGTAAATACAAGACCAAGTGGGCAACTTATGCAGGAAGATTCTTCCAGAGTTTGAAAAGTCTGTGTATCACCAACACGTATTGCCTCAAACATTATGAAGATAGAATGATCATGACTGAATTGGATTGCATCCATATTCAAGATACTAACCGACAACCATGAGTGTGACTAAAATCCACCTAAACAAGCAAGCATAATGTTCAACGGAAAAAGGAAGTGGAAAGAAATAGAGTAGCAACTGCAGCCAGACGAACCTGGGCCACCTACCTGGTTTATTGCATAGGCATTTGCACTTGCATATGTGCATGACTTGGATCCAAATGACTGGCATGCCCTCCATCAGTTGATCCAGTTAACTCTTTAACCCCACTTGGAGCTTCTTGGTTGAATCATGCACAGTAGAAGTTTCTCTGTTCATCAAGTCTGTCATTCTCAAATTTGGTCACAGCAAGTCAGCAGCAGTAAGTACCCTGTCCAAAACAAGCACCACCTTTGTGATATAGCCACCCAGGCACACACCATATACCTTGCATTATTTGAGAACTTAAACAAATACCCTATAACTGAATGTCCTGAGTTAAGTGGAACTCCACCCTGGTTTTAGGTACCATCAATCTTGTAAGTGATCTGGGAATGCAAACAAAAATTGGTTGGATCTAGCCACAAGCAGAGATTATCTTGGTTAAGCAGCCTGTAGAACCAAAATATGGAGAGCAGTAAGGTAAATAATAAGGAATCCCAGTTTCTTCTTTAACATAGCTGAAAGACTTGTCTCGAAATGCAAGGTAAATAATAGCAATCCTAATTTCTTCTTTAACATGGCTGAAAGACTTGTCCCAGTAGGTAAAATATGGAGAACAGCAGGGTAAATAGTAAGAAATACTTGGTGCAGATGGCATACAAGTCAAACACATGGCTGAAAGACATCCTGGTACAGCATGTACATAAGTTCTTCTGCAACACATAGGGCCATAAACCCATTTGATACAAGTCAGATCTAGACTCCATTGTTTTTCTCAGCATTCCCAGCAGCGGCAAAATATGAATTGGATACAGTGCACAACTACTATTCCATGAGGGGAAATATTTGAAGTGTTGTTGAAATTTTTATATGTAAGAAGTCATACCATTGCGAATGTTAACTCACAGAAGGCATGCACACAGTTTAATGACATAACACTACATGAATAGTGAGAGCGGCTGCAAATTAAAGATAATGTTTTCTGCAAAGGCCCTCGCATGTATGTTGACACCACAACTTCTGACGAACCATAGGTGCTCTCATACAGGATACATTTGGCCTAAAAGGGCAGCGTCCTCGATGAAGAAACCAACAGAAATATTAACACAAAATTGGCTTATTCTAAATTTTACATGCCCTGTTAAGTGTTAACACATTTTCAAGTACTCATGTTTCTTCATCAGTAATATATGCTAGAGTCACATGCTGCAGGAGAAAACGAGTTATTACCAAGCCAGGTTTTCAATAAAATGGCTGGCAAGTTCTAGAAGCCTTGTAGAAACTGATGATTAAATGTATCACTAGGTATGTATTTTTTTTCTAAATCTACATAAGCCATAGGTGCAGCATCACTAAATAACAAAGTGGAGTTGCCCATTACAATTGTGAGAATAACCGGCATGATTGAAACAGAAAGGATCAAGTCCACTGAAAAGAGTGAAAGCAACGTTTTTTGTCAGCTAAAAATAAAACTTTCCAGCATGGATTAAGAAAACAATAAAAGTGCCAAAAGCACAACCAATGAAGTGGCACCTTCAAACAACTACAATGCAGGCTTCTAATAACCATGTTTTGAAGTGATATGAAATGATTTTAGATTACAAGTATTTGGTTTGTGTACTTATATGGCCACCGCACTCAAAGTCATCTATAATTTACGTCTTTAGCTTGTTTGTCGCGTGAATAAAAATGGATCTATGACAGCAACCTAGTCTAGGTAATACTATAGCAAGCTACATCAAGCATAACTAAGAAATGATATCCTTATTATTGCTCGGACAAAAAAGAAGAAGATGAATGCATAGACACGGCCTGCCTTTATGCGAAATAGGGTTAACACGTGAGATAATGAACTCATAGTATATATCGTGACCCGGTGGTTATTCTTAGCATTACACATCCGTTTGGCATACTAGTTGAAATAATGTATAATTACTCGGCCCTCTCGCTCTCTCCATATAACGAAGCTCCACACAACAAAGAGACCCACTACCTGAATGACGTGATGAGCCTCCATTATTTCTTTTGCTACTCTGGGAAGACACATCCATGGCTTGCTGGGGGTAATTAACCCCTACGACGGGGCACACAAGCAGCCGTGCGCGCGCATCTGTATTTTTAAGTAGCCTGCTGAAACAAAACAGGGAGAAGACACAGCAAGGTAAATGATCATATAGAGATAGGAATTAAAGAGAGGGGAAAAAAGAGAGAGAGAGAGAGAGAGAGACCATCTAGGTGAGACTGGTCGCTCCACTACTCCCATGGGCGACGCACGCACGCCGGGCTCGACGCCGTCGAACACTGACGTACGGCGCCACCGCAGAAGGAGCGAGCGCTCCGCCGATCCCTACAGACTACAGTTGAGGCCGGGATGATGCGAGCCTGTGGTTTTTCCTTACCGCTGCCGGCAGCCGGAGGACGATATGGGTTCCGCGAGCAGCCCGGATCTGAGCGGCGACACACACGCACCGCCGTGGACGGCCATCTGATGACGTGCGACCCGCGGGAGATGAGTGTGGTCGACGACGAACGATCGATCGATCGATCTGTCCCGTGGAGGGAGAGATCGAGGGAGCCGATCCACTCCACATCTATCGATGATTCCAGGCTGGGAAGAGCTCCGATCCGGCCTCCACCCTCAGCACGTGCCCTAGCTTATAGCTAGCCGGGCAGATTTGCATGTGCCTTTCGCCGCGGGATATGGGAAGGCTTGCGCGGTGGGGGGGAAACAACCATGGAGGGGAGAGGGCCGCCGGCCGGCTAGGTTGTTGCCGGCAGTGGATCGATCCGGGCTGCTCGCGAACCCCATATCGACCTCTGGACGATGGACAGACAATTGCAGCCTGGCCTGGGCCTGGTTGTGCGAGAGGAACGGAAGGACGCTCTTTGATTTCTGGGGAAGGAAGGGAGGGAGGGGGAGGAAGACGATGCAGGCACGCGCAGTAAAATAAGGTAGGAGGAGGAGGAGGATGCGCGATAAACGCGCGTGCTTGGTTAGCTGGCGTATTCAATCCCGCTCCGTTCCGTTCCGTTCCGTCTCGCGAGAAGATCTCGCGCCGCCGTAATCAGTGAAGCCGTCCCGTAACGGGGAAGCAGCCATTGGTGTAATTATGGTAGTAATAAGTGGTAGTAATAATTACCGGCCACCAAGGCGCAGCCCGCCGAACCGGGTCGTCGGTTTCGCACAGGCCATTGGCGCGGCGCACGCAATCGGGACCTGGCCCTTTCTTTCTTTGTGCCCAGCCACGTATTTCAAGGCGCGCCCGGCACGTGTCGCTCTTTTTTCTTAAAAAAAAAACCATCGAGCGGAGCCTTTTGTGTCGTGTCGAGCGAAAGGACAAATAAAAGGAACAAATAAAGCCCGGGCCGGCCTGACTCACTGCTGAGTGAGTGAGTGAGTGCATGGCATTGGCACGGCACGCTCTTGACGTCACGGCTTTCCAAGCTGCTGCCGTGGCTCTTTCTGTGGTGGCCTGCTATGCTAATGATCTGTCAGTCGTCGGAGGACCCGGCGAGGGAAAGGGATCGAATAGAACAGGGCCATTGCCACTGCACGTTAAGCAGTAGCGAACAGTGAGGGAGTTCACTGTTGGGACTGTATACAAAAACACTGTTTACCAAAAAAAGTCCGTCGCATCACTGTGTGGTACTGTTTTACACTGTAGCGATCAGATCTGTCCACCCATCGTGGAAATGAACGGCAGCGACGGTGTCCACTGCTTAAGTTGCAGTGGCTATACCCACTGCATTTGATCTCAATCCTGTGTTTAGATGGGAGGGTGAAAAGTTTTTCAGATGTCACATCAAAGAAATTTTATCGTTTAGGAGTAGTAAATGTAAACTATTGGTAAAACTAATTACAGATCTACTCCCTCCGTCCCTAAAAGAGTGTCTTTGTCACTTCCCGAGAAATTACTTTGATTAATTTTATATTAAAAAATATTAATATTTATGGTACATAATTAGTACCATTGGAAAGATCTTTTAGTCTAGTTTTTTAACAAATTTATTTGAAGATACAAATTTTATACGTATTTTCTACAAATCGAGTCAAACTTGTGACACGCACACCCAAAACGACACTCTTTTAGGGACGGAGGGAGTAGCCAGCAAATCGCGAGACAAATCTAATGACGGGTAATTAGAGGGTAATTAATTAACAATTAGCGCACGATTACTGTAGCATTACTGTTGCAATCTTGGATTAAGTAGGCTCGTTAGATTCGTCTCGCGACATACACTCCATCCATGTAATAAATTATTTTTTTCGTTACATTTAATGTTTCATGCATGTAAGATTCTCTTTTAAAAAAAATTCGCATGGCAATAAACACGGCCCCGCGCTCATATGCCGCCTCGATCGGCTCGGTCAGTGAGACACTGACCACGTGCACGAATCCCCACCACTGCACTGCTGCCTGCCCGATCCGTCTGGTGCCACCCACCGCCACCGGTCACATCGCCCCAACACATGGCCTGGCCTGGCCGGTCACATCGCTCGGGAAATGAATGATACGGCGGTGCACTGAATTCTTCAGCGCTCTCCCGCTAGCTAGTAGGAGTACTGTACTCCTTCGGTTCATTTATACGGAGTATATGACGTTGCTCAGTTTATTTTTCAGCTAGCCGGCGTCATATATAAAGAAATAGGCAGTGCTAGTTTTTTAACTCTCCCCTTGTAGCTGCACCTCGAAACGAAATCAAACAATAACCGCTGCCGTGCATGCCGGAATAAAAGACGCTCAGGAAGCGACATATAGATCATGACGTGCCACCAAAACGAAAACAAAACAAATCGACCTTCACGAGAGTGTACATCCTAGCTAGCTCATCATCCGAGACCTTGTAAAGTCCATGAAATGCACTAACAACAAATCAGCTGCAGGCACAACCACATGACCACCCGCGTGTTGGCATGCAGTTGCCACGATACTTTTCCTCGTCGTGCATCATCATCCAGCTAATAAGCAGTGTCCTTCCCACTTTACCCTTCTTTTTCCTCCATGGACCGAGAGACGCGCGAGACCATCTTCCTGCGAGCCATATGTTGCCCCTATGTGTTTATTTAGCAGGCTTGACCGTCGTGACAATAGGCGAGGAGGTGGCTACCTGCTTGTACACCCTTCAAAAACGCACTAGTCGGCGTCTTATCGTTGCCACGACGGCTTAGTCCTTCGGAGATGTTCATAGGGCTACGATTGCGTGTGTGTATTTGTAGAGATGAGCGTGCGTGCGTTTTTATGAACATCTACGTAAAAAAACAATGTTGGTCATGAATGATATCCTTTCCTAAATAGCAAAATGTCCACCAAAGGCATCGGGTGTGTCCATCCAAGGCACATGCACATATGTAGTACTATGCCGTATAGTTTGAAAACATGATTTTTTTTCCCTAGTAGAACACGAATATTGAAAGTGATATGGTTCAAGGGAACATATCATGTGTAAACCGACCCCTCCGTGCAAACCGTGTAAACTAACTGGAAGGGGGAAGTGTGGGAAGGGGATTTGCAAACATGAGCGTTGGTTAATTTTACACTTAACCGCCTGCCCTTAATCTCATAGTTCAAAGATATGCCAAGGTAGTAAACTTTGACCCAAAAGTAAAGCTTACCAAAACTAATTGGTATGTGACAAACACGACAAAAAAAAATTATGGAACAAAGGGAGTACGAACGAATCCATTTTCTAGCAATTGACGTTCCAGCCTAAACATACTTGGAAATATTTTGTTTAGCTAATCCTAGTATAGAAACAAATACAAAGCGCAGTAAATAAACAGACTTATTTGGAAGCTGGACGCGCATTGCACGCGGAGTACCATATAATCTGCGTTGTAATTTTGTTTTTCCACGCAGATATGGGCTTGGATGCCAATCACACGCAGAGATTGACAGTGGGGTCAGTGGGGGCCATCGAGAATCTCACTGACCATATGACCGGTCAGGCCTCCAGCGGACCCACTGCACGGCCGCGTGCGTCCCGAACTCCCGAATCGCTCCCTGGCGGGACGGCACGAATGGATGGGGTCCAGGAGCCAAGGGTTCAAGGAAGGACTACGGGTTACCATAGCAAAGTAAAAGTAAACTGCAATCGATGTATTGGCATTTCACGAATATTTTAATACGGATAGATTTGTAGCAGTAATATAAATAGTAATCGATGATCAAGTACATAGTACACATCTAAATACTTTCAAGCTAGACGTGCACGCGTATGCGGTACTGTTCACTGGGATGATAAGTTGCATTGTGCGTTTGGAGTACCCTATGACTGCACTGGAAGCGTGTCATGGCACCATTGTTCATCTCCAGCTAGTCGATCTCGAGGGTGTCAGTGTCATGGGATCTCGACCTCCACCCCGGCTGCGTTCTACTGTACCACCTCACAGGGGACGAACCGGCGTTCTACTCCTGCTGCTTCTGAGTCTGAACTTGAGGGTTGCCGAAAAGAGAATTGACTAAGTTCAGAAAGATCATTTCCGCAATGCTCGTATTTAGCTATAGAGAGATATTTTCGGCAATGCTCGTTCTGATTGTGCCTCCACGTCAGTCTTTGACGGGCTTTTTCCTTTTTGGGTCTAGATAGGCACACACTCCCTTCACGGCTTCACCCATGTATGGAAAAACAGGAGGTTTGAACTCCCGGGCTCCCTTCACGGCTTCACCCATGCACGGAGACAGTTCACAACTGATGGCTAGCCATCGGGAGATACGCGGGGATATCGTGGAAGGGGTTTCTTGTCAGGGGCGAAGCCAGGATTTGGCTCAAGAGGGAGATCTTCTCTCCTTCTTCTTCCCCATCCCTCTCTTCCCTTTTTCTTCTTCTTCAAAATTGGGGGGGGGGGGGGGGGGGGGGGGGGGGGGGGATGGCTATTGAGGGTGTCCATGAGAGCTTGGGCAGTAGGGGGCCACTGATACTTGTCGTTTCATGGGAACTCTGGCTAGGGCGTAACACACAAACTTCTCAGCGAAGCGAGCAACCGATGCACGCCCTTGTTGTCCATGATCAAGGAGGAGACCCGCGCTTGGGGTTTTGCAGGCGCGAGACACCTCACTGCCTTGGCGGTAGGAGCTTAATCGGGGCTTTCTGTACATTTGTACAGTTTCTTTTCCATCTTTAGTTGTCTCTGTAAACAGGCCGCTTAGACCGCTGGCTGTTAATTCTCTTATACATTAATGGACACACACGTCGTGTTGTTCGTTAAAAAAATTACTGACAAGTTTGAGAGAGTTATTTAAGTGCAACATTCAAAATTGAACTAAATTGTTTGTACTAAGCGTTATATATATTTGAGAACGGTGAGAGCATACAGTAACAAATAAATCTATTATCGAAAGATCCACGTTTCACATACTTGACATACAAAACGCCACATTATGAAATTATTAAAGGGAGTCAATATATACATATAGGAACGAATCCATTTTCTAGCAAACAGGTGATGATCATCAACTCAATATATACATATGTATACACGTACAATTTTGCTAAGTCCTAGCACAAAGAAACAACGGAAAGTATAAGTAGATCGAGAGCACGCTAACAGACTTTGCTGGACGTGTGCATTCCATCCATGAGGAAAATCGAAAAAAAATAGTGCTTTGTTTTTTTAAGAAAAAAATAGTACTTCGACAGAGACGAACGTTTGGCATACTCGTGTGGGCCCGCGATTGTACACCCCATCTCTGCTATATCCCGTGATTGTACCCCCATTTCCGGGACCAGCAGTCAGGCACTCAGGCGGTCAGGTCACGTGCCAAGCACTACGTACGGGGTCGGATCGGAACAGCCAAGCACTACGTGCGGTAGCGGGTTCCTATTATTTTCAAACTTCTTGTTGGCAATACGAACTTGTTGTTGGCAAACCTATTATTTTCATCGATCCATCCGATCCTTTCTTCCTCACCGTGCGTCAATGGTTCATCAGAACGGAGAAAGGTCAGCTCGGCCAAGAAAATAAGTTTGGACTTTGGAGCTACCTATGACTGGTGGGCCCGCGACTGCTCCCTCCCCCCATTCCCCCACGTTGACCAGTCCACGCCCACAGAACCTGACTGACCGTTTAATACTTTGGTGAAGGCTGCCGTGTTAGCTTCTGTAAGAACTGAAATCAGCCGTCAGCCGGTGGCCCAGCCTTCACCAACAGAGAATGATCTTCACGATCATTTGGTTCAGAAAGATCATTTCCGGTGCCGGTACCGGCACGGCAGCAGCCTCCTTCAGAGTGCAGCGTTTCAGGCTTTCAGGCAGCTGCAGCATTGGTCAACAGAGAATTAACTAGGTTCAGAAAGATCATTTCCGCAATGCTCGTATTCAGCTAGACAGATATTTTCGGCGATGCTCGTTCTGATTGTGCCTCCAGGTCAGTCTCTGACGGCCGACGGGCAATGGTTCTTTTTTTTTTTTTTTTTTTTGTCTAGGCACACGCTCCCTTCACCCATGTATGGAAAACAGGAGGTTAAGTGAAGTTTACTGCTGCGATTTGGTTGCGTGCTGCAACTAAGGGCTCGTTTCATCCTGCCCGTCGTCGGTGGGCAGAACCAGAGCACGCCCGCGCTTGAGGCGGCGGCTCTCGACGATGCGTCGCCGTCGATGCTGCACGCCTGCACCTGAAGCTATAACACTGAACGTCTGAACCTGAAGACGAACAGAGGGAGATGCTGACTGCCCCTCGTCAGAGCTGTCCAATGCAAGCAAGAGTACGTCGTCGCTTCAAGTAAAAAATTGCTGTTCAGCAAGCAGGGGGGAGTTGGATCATGGAGCCCGTAAAGCACACGTGAACTCTGTGGAATTCATATTCGGATATTGCGAAAGGAAAATGCCACCTAATTCTCGGATCGGGACCGGGATGATGGTTCAACGGACAGCTTCCTCTTCTTTCGGCTTTCCCCTTGCGAATCTCATCACACTGACCAACGAGATTACTCGACCGCATTTCTTCAGGCATTTGTTTTTTTGAAAAGGATCTTCAGGCATTTGTCAAGAGGCACAAACTGGCAGTAGCGACTCTAGTTCGGGCATTTTGCTCAACTTTTGACTCCACTTGCTTGATCTGCTGATCCGACCATAGCCTGCAGGCTGCACGCGTCCCTCCCAACCTCACTGTCAGGCGGGCCCGACATGGTGGGCCAGCCGTGGACAAGTCAAACGCAGCCGCTTTCTTGCCATCTTGGTGGCGTGCGCTTGTCCTGTTTGGGGGCTTTGTGGGCTGCTGCTGGCAATGTGATCCTAGTAATTATCCCGGCAGCTGCCTAATGGAGACTGGCAGCAGCTTCTTTCGTTTTCTATGAAAGAGATTAGAGCAGCTTGCTGATCGTCATGATATGATAGCTCTGTTACTGAACTGTCGACGTCAGCTTATTGGAGGAGATCAGGCGAAATTATCACATCGAAAATGAGAAATGCTCTAGATTCTTCTTCATTATTGTCCTAGCAATGCACGTGCTGGTTTGGAGAGGACAGGCTTGCAAGTCGACGTGGCAATTGCGTACGGACGAGAATCCGTCACGACTCCCACAAGGCCGACGCCACGCCGCCAGCAGGCAGGCGGCCGCGCTTGACTGACTAGTGACTCCTCCGCGCTGGCCCACCATCACCATCTCGGGCCCACATGGCAGTGAGGTTGAGTATTTCTCACCATGCACCATGCTCCTCCACCTTCCAGGCCTTCCTCCTTGGATCAGATCATCCAGAACCAGACGAGTCCCGAATAAAAAATCACTGGTATGCTGCTGCCGCCGAGACTGCATCAAGCAAAGGGCTTCTGGTTTGCTGTGTTAAAGCCTGCCTGATGAAGACGAAAGCATGCCGGCCGTTGGACTGAATGGGTTGGGGACGACTGACCAAACTGAATGCATTTGTTTATCAAAAGACAACAAGAAGCACTATCAATTCAATTAGCAAGGAAGCATACTTTTTAATGTTAGAAACAAACATAATATAAAACTGAATGCGATTTGGGGTTTTGGTGTTTCTAACAATACATCACCACTATTTCGCACATTATTCAGTCAGGCATCATAAATAACATAGATGAGAAAGAACTAGTAAAAATACGTATGACACTCTTCTCCTCACAAACTCTGAAGAAACTCCCCTATCTCCGACCCTGAGCAGCACCCAAGACCTAGCAGAACAGCACCGTGCACCCAGTCAGAGACAACAACAGTAAAACAATTCCCACATCAACAATCTGATGCAGAAAGAATCTCTGGAGAAGATGAAGCGTGTATATGTGACAGGGTTGCAGCACGCATGATTTACAGCTCAAAAACAACCGGTTGCTGCTTTCACCGCCGCACCTAATCACCGAATGTAAAGCTTGCACGGCTCGCTAAACGTAACTAATTCACCAATTCCGGACTGCTGTTGTACAGGATGACAAATCACACAACATTCACATGTCCACCGGCTCATTTTCAGTTTGGTCAAGATGTTGACCGAAGCTGCTCAACAAAATGTTTTCTCTGAGATCTGTGTAGAACATCTGTCAGCATGTACTCAGCGGATGGAGGCTATACAGGGAAGAAGGCTATTATGTCAGAACTCGAGGATCATTCTGAGAGAAGAATAAAGGTAGCAAATGCAGAAGAATATACAGGGAAGAAGGCTACAAATGCAGAAGAATGTCTGACGAAGATGCAGCAGCAGGCGGCCTGCTGGCTGCTGACTTGCGATGAGACGGAACACGGGCCTGCTGACTTGCGAGTTGCGAACCTGTGGAAGCCCGGAGGAGCCTTGGCCTTGCTGTCGCCATCGTTGCCCCAAATCGATCCGTGCAAAACTGCAAATAGACCTTCTCTCAAGAATAATCAATCTGTTCAAGTCACCTAGTGGGTGTGCTGACCTCGTTCCAACTTCCAAGGATAGGATCCACCACGCTCAAGTGACAAGTGCGTGGGGCCCGCCAGGCAAGCACAAGTGATAAGAGTCGGGACACGTCAGGGAGTCTCGAAGCAGCGGCGGGAGATGGGGGGGATATTCAGACAGCGGCAAGGGATGGCTTCCAATTCGAAGCAGATAAAGAAGCTTTTGCTGCATCCGAATTCAGGCATGCCAATGCCATGGGAGGAGCTGGTTTGAAACGAAAGCCTGAAACGTGTCCTTGGGGAGCACTGGCTGGCCATTTATATATGGTTTCAGCACACGCTGATCGGAGAGAGAAGCCATGTCATGGACTACAAACAGCTAAGGATTCGGTTACCTACTATTGCTAGGTTGCGGAGAACTCCACGCCCAGGGATCAGAGGTTCAGATTTCAGAATGCGCCGCTGCTCGGTTCGGTTGCTCAGAATCCATG
Organism: Urochloa ruziziensis; assembly: GCA_015476505.1. Taxonomy (NCBI): domain Eukaryota; kingdom Viridiplantae; phylum Streptophyta; class Magnoliopsida; order Poales; family Poaceae; genus Urochloa; species Urochloa ruziziensis. Next base: position 57,609,596 of record CM027120.1, read on the forward strand.
GCGCGCCGGCGCATTCCCTACGTGGGCGTGGTGGACCTCGTTCTCGCTGAGAAGAAATATCCACGAAATTGAGAGAGGATTTGATGAACTCGCGCGATTCGCATACGCAGCACACGTGCGGGCCCGGCTTGATCTCTATGATGTGCTTGTCTGAAAGTTATGCTAGTTGGGCTGGGCGAAGGGAATAAAATCAGCATGTCTAGTTGGGCTGGGCCGGGTTTCCTGAAAACATTTGGGCCCAACAAATTCGGAGGTTGGAGCCCAATCGGACTCCGACTCCGACACCGCCCCTGCCTGCCCCCAACATCTACGCCGAGACGCGCAGCCACCGCCGCCGCTCCCGCTTGTCCCCATCCAAATCTAGGGTTTCCAGATTCCCCGATCCCCAAATCCTCGGCGGCGAGAGGTCCCGGCGGGTCGGATCAGGCGGCGAGGAGGGCGCGCGACGCGATGTTGAGGCGCGGCAGCACCAAGAGATGCGCCCCCATGGGCGCGGACGCGGCGGCTGCTGCTGTGGCGGCGGTGAAGATCTGGTCCGGGGAAGGGAGCGCGTCGGAGGATGCGGCGGCGGTCGGGAGGAAGGCGGGCAAGGCTCGTCCGATGAGCAAGCCCTCCAACAAGCTCATCGTGGCGGGCGACTACTCCAAGGCGGGGAAGGCTGCTGCCGCTGCTCCTGCGGCCAAGGTGGCGGCAGGCGTCGCCGAGGGTGAGGGGGAGAAGGATGTGCCACCGGCGGTGGATGCTGACCCGGTCGTCAAGGAGCAGGCTCCTCGGCGGCGGACCAAGTTGCCGCAGGAATGCGTCGACTGGATCCTCGCCCAGAAGAGGAACTTCGTCGACGAGGACCCGGACGAGTACTACGACCGGATGATCAATGACCCGGACAGGCACGAGATCTACACGCAGCAGTTCATCGAGGAGGAGACGCAGCTGTTGCGGGACATGGCCGCCTTCTACGAGCGCTCGGCCGACCGGCTGGAGAAGTTCCAGCGGTGGGTGCGCCGCCAGCTCGACACCAAGGGCTACGTCGAGATTGAGGATGTGTACCTCGACCAGGCGATCAACTACCGTGAGAGCTTGAGGAAGCTTTGTGACGCCATGAATCACGTGCCTGGATTCATCTACGATGTACCCGATGCGGTGAAGCAGCTGGCGAAGCAGCAGGCGATGGAGGTACCTGGCTTGATCTACGACAGGGATGATGAGGAGCTGGAAAACCAGCTGGCTGGAGGGGTTGCCGTCGGAGCTAATTGAGATGCTGATCAATGTCATACTGCGTTCTAATCTATCTTATGTGGTCTTTATCTATTTGTAGGAGTAAGTTATGCCCTCCCTGAGGGGAATTTAGTTATGATGACTGGTTGTGGTAACTTAATCAGTTAGTACCTATCGCCTGCATGGGCAATGTTACTTTGATCTATGTGTCCCATCTATAAGCTACAATTGAGAAACTAAGTTATGACAAACTACAATTTGCTTTTGCTGTCAGCGTGGTTATCTTAGGTTGTGATATTGTGTGATCAATGAAACTAGCTTGTATACATTTATGTTGATGATTATACCGCTGGTATAGATCTGCTGTTACGTGGTGCTAACCTTATCATAGATTAGTGATCTCTGTATTTTAGTTTATGTTGATTATTATACCCTCAGTCCAGGTCTGGTCACGTGATGCTGTCCTTATCGTAGATTATTTATCTCCGTGCAAAAGTTTAGGCTGATTATTATACTGCCGGTCCAAGTCTGCTTCAGGCGACATTGTCCTTATCATAGATTATTTCTCTGTGAAAAAGTTTATGCTGTATTTATGTTTCATTATACGGCAGGTACAGGTCTGCATCACGTGATGCTTATTGTAGATATTTCTATGTGCTGCAGATTTGATCTAGCTTATACGTTATCTATTTCTACATACTGTAACCACTTATCTATAGCAACATAGATAGCTTTCACTTTCGCTATTGTTGTTACAGTCATTTGGGTCTATCGGAAGGATGAGTTAGCTAGGCAGTTCTCGCTTTTGCTTTTGTTGTTTCAGTCATTTGATCTATCTCCAAGGATCTGACAGGATTGGGTTAGCTAGGCAGTTTTTAAAGTGCTACTTGATGTTGTAGGCTATAGCTGCTTTCACCCTGTTAGTGATGTGCTTCCAACTAAAATTGCTCCCCTGCTTCCTGGCTTCCTGTTTGTGTATTTTTGAAGTGTTGTCCATGGTCAAACCTTGAATGTTCATAAAGTTCTTTTTATGGTTATTTCTTTATCATTGCTACTACTTTCTTCATCATGGTATTTTGGAGGTGGATCCAAAGAAAATTTAGTATGGCCATTCCATATGTGATGTTGTGATGTGGGGATGAAATGTTTCGGCAATAGCCATTACATTGTTGCACTTCCACTCTGGTGGCTCTGGCGCCTGGCAGCTGTGAATATCCTGCTGAATTTTAAGTTGAACTAGCATGGCTTCTAAAGCTTGTTGATTTGTGGGTTATGGTCATGCTGCTGAGCAGGTGGTGCCATTTAGTCAGACGAATTTGGATCCTTCGAGCTAAATAGTTGAAAAAAAAAACCCTTATTGAATCTTCCTAAAATGCTCAATCCAAAAGGACTATTTCGTTGTTTGTGCAAAAAAAAAACTTTTTAAAGTGAAATCGGATCATAAGCGCCCGGTAAAGTGGCCGAGAAAGGCTGCATGGCTCTTCCTATTTTTCACATGCGGTAATTACATAAATCTAAACATTTATCCATCCATAAGTAGATCGGCAGGTACTCCTCTGACACGAAAGTAATTATGCATCATTTGCGTCTCAAATAGATCATATATCAATTCTCTCTCACTAAAAATGTAGGAAACAGGAGTTTGTACCCCGAGATCCGCCATAAAAAGTCCGAGCCATAATAAGTGATAAGATCCTTTTTGACACTATGCCCCCAGTGTGGCGGCATAGGGATGTCAAAAGAAAAGTGATAAGAGTTTTTCTTGCTTTTGGCGTAACGCATTGAGTTGATGTTTCAACCTGTCTTCTTTCAAGCTGAACAAGCACAATGTCTAGGGAAAGTCCAGTCTGTCTAGTACAGTACTAGACATGCAGGGGAAGATGTGCAGGGGAATCTGGAGCAGGGGAAGATGTGCAAACTTGCGTCCTTTATTGCTGCTGTACAGTACTCTGTTCTGTAGGCGATCCATATGCAATCGCCCTTCGTTACTGGCGGCCTGAGTTTCAACTTGGACCAAAATGGATAGTGCGGCTTGGTATAGACCAGCAAGCCTGGCCAGTTGAGTGCCGAATGGCTGCAAGAACTGAATGCACAAGGCGATCCATATGAATGATTCGTCAGACTATTTATTTAACAACAGATGAACAAGGTCTTGTTTAGTTCTACACAAAACACAAAAAGTTTTTAGTTAGAGAACCGTATCAGTTCACTTCATTCTTCTCTGTGCACGTGACCCAATGCATAAACTTTTCACCCTTTTCATCAAACTGTTTAAACAGGACCCAAGTTTCAGACGCAGTTACTACTTTCAATCGAACTCATTGGATGACCAGGTACTCCAGAAACTTTTGCACATCATCTACCAGTACACAAATTGCAACTGTTTTATGTTTCAGTCAGATACAAAACCATTTTCAGCTAGGCAAGGCACCATCTCACCACAAAATTTGCCAACTGCTTAGGAATTCTGATGATAAGCGAGCGAGGGAATAAAATCTGCATGTCTAGGTGGGCTGGGCCTGGTTTCCTGAAAACATTTGGGCCCAACAAATTCGGAGGTTGGAGCCCAATCGGACTCCGACTCCGACATCGCCCCTGCCTGCCCCCAACATATACGCCGAGACGCGCAGCCGCCGCCGTCGCAGCCGCTTGTCCCCAATCCCCATCCAAACCTAGGGTTTCCAGATTCCCCGATCCCCAAATCCTCGGCGGCGAGAGGTCCCGGCGGGTCGGATCAGGCGGCGAGGAGGGAGGCGCTGCGGGACCTGTCGTCCGGCGAGGGTGGTCTGCAGCTGCGGTCCGCCCCCATGGGCGCGGACGCGGCGGCTGCTGCTGTGGCGGCGGTGAAGATCTGGTCCGGGGAAGGGAGCGCGTCGGAGGATGCGGCGGCGGTCGGGAGGAAGGCGGGCAAGGCTCGTCCGATGAGCAAGCCCTCCAACAAGCTCATCGTGGCGGGCGACTACTCCAAGGCGGGAGGCGTCGCTGAGGGTGAGGGGGAGAAGGATGTGGCGGTGGCACTGCCACCGGCGGCGGTTGCTGGCCCGGTCGTCAAGGAGCAGGCTCCCTTGCGGCGGAAGACCAAATTGCTGCAGGGAGACATCGACTGGATCCTGTCCCAGAAGAGGAACGTCGTCGATGAGGACCCGGACGAGTACTACGTGCGGATGATCAACGACCCGGACAGGCACGAGATCTACACGCAGAAGTTCATCGAGGAGGAGACACAGCTGTCGAGATTGACGATGTGTGCCTCGACCAGGCGATCAACTACCGCGAGAGCTTCAAGAAACTCTGTGATGCCATGATGGAGGTGCCTGGATTCATCTACAGAGGCGATGATGTGGTGAAGCAGCTGGAGAAGCAGCTGGCGATGGAGAAGGAGAACCAGCTGGCGATGCAGGTGCCTGGCTTGACCTACGACAGGGATGATGTGGAGAACCAGCTGGCCGCAGGGGTTGCCGTCGGAGCTAACTGAGAAGTCCAGGTCAAACTGTGTTCAAATCTATCTTATGTGGCCTTTCTTTATATGTTTGTAGGAGTAAGTTATGTCGTTCCTGAGGGGAGTTTAGCTATGATGACTGGTTGTGGTAACTTAATCAGTTGGTAACTATCGTCTGCATGTGCAATGTTACTTTGATCTATGTGTCCCATCTATAAGCTAATTGAGAAACTAAGTTATGGCAAACTACAATGTGCTTGTGCTGTTAGCGTGGTTATCTTAGGTTATTGTGTGATCAGTGAAACTAGCTTGTTTATGTTGATTATTATACCGCTGCTCCAGGTCTGCTGTCATGTGATGTTGTCCTTATCGTAGATTAGTTAGCTCTATTAAAGTTTATGTTGATTATTATACTGCCAGTCTCTGTGGTCACGTGACGCGCTGTCCTTATCGTATCTGTATTAAAGTTTATGTTGAGTATTATACTGCCAGTCCAGGTCTGCTGTCACATGATGCTGTCCTTATCGTAGATTATTTGTATCTGTGCAAAAGTTTATGCTGATTATTATACTGCCGGTCCAGGCATCAGGCGACGTTGTCCTTATCGTAGATTATTTCTCTCTACAAAAGTTTAGGCTCTATTTATGTTCATTATACAGCGGTACAGGTCTGCATCACGTGAGGCTTATTGTAGATATTTCTTTGTGTTGCGGATTTGATGCCTATACATTATCTATTTCTCTACATATTGTAATCACTTGTCTATCAGCATTTAGAGCCTGATTGGTTTGCTTCCAAAGTATGCCCAACCAAAACTAGGGCAAGCCTTATTTTGGCACCCATTTGGTTGACATTCCAATCAAGACTCATTCCAAAAAATTTGCCCAAATTTTGGTATGGCATGCCCATGTTTTGGTTGGCCCAAATTTTGGTATGGCAAATTTTGAACACCAACCAATCAGGCTCTTAGCAACATAGATAGCTTTTGCTATTGCTGTTTCAGTTATCTGGGTCTATCGGAAGGATGAGTTAGCTAGGCAGTTCTCGCTTTCGCTTTTGTTGTTTCAGTCATTTGATGATCTCTCCAGGAATCTGGAAGGATGGGTTAGCTAGGCAGTTCTTAAAGTGCTACTTACTCATGGGATGTTGTATAACTGTTTTCACCCTGTTAGTGATGTGCTTCCAACTAGATCAGAAGATGTTAGGGAAAAATTGCTCCCCTGCTTCCTGTTTACTGTTGTGTATTTTTGAAGTGTTGTCCATGATCAAACCTTGAATGTTTTTATGGTTCTTTCTTTGTCATTGCTACTTCTTCGTGGTATTTTGGAGATGGATCCAAAGAAAATTTTGCATGGCCAATTACATTGTTGCACTTCCACTTTGTTGTTGGCTCTGATGGGAGTTCCATGTGCTCCTAGAGGATGACGACGACGCTTTGTGACGCGCCTTCATCCAACCGGCCACCTTGTGTTAACACTATCACACACATTTAGCGCTAGGTAATTTGGAGGTGGTGATAATTAACACTATCGCGCACATTTAGCGCTAGGTAATTTGGAGGTGGTGATAGGGGACGGGCAAGATTGAGGGGCATTTCGGTCTTTCTAAAATCAGACAGTGCTAAATCAATGGAAGGGTCATGGAAGGTGCAGCGCAAAAGAATTCAATTTTTTTTTGTTGAAGGGCGTCAATTTCACAATAATACATTTATTTGATGCACTACAAATCTGTTCCAGTTTCCTGAGGCATATCTTAGCATTTGATCTTTGATGGTATTGTTAGTATTACAATTTATGCAAATTTTGTCCATCCTAGTCCTTGCTAGGTCTTTGCTCCACCAAGTGGCACTATATATTTAAAATGGCTTTCCATTTCTGAACATGTAAATAGTCATTTTTCCTGATTTTTTGTCAGATATATATCTTGCAAACATACAATTATCATACCGCCCTGAGTTTCAGAATGTCTTTTAGGAAATTAGATTCTGAGTACTGTAACATCTAGATCATCGCAGATCAATTTTGCAACTCTCCGTAATGATTGGTGTATATCATATTCAGTTACCCACTGTATATAATATGCAGGTTAGGATATAATCCTTGCAATTGCAATACTAACCTACATGGCTTTTGAGGTGAGACTGGAGCACTATGGAGCCCCTTACAAAGGTGTGATTAAGCAATGGACAGGTGCTTGAGGGCATGGCACACATGACAGCTACAAATTAAAATTAGAAAAGATTGCCTCTGTTCAGGGCTCCTGTGAACATACACTGGTGAGTGCAGGTATAAAAGTAATTTATCTGTGGCTCCGCATCTGATTACAGGAAAGAATTTTGTTTAAATGTAGACTTTTGTTCCAGTCGACTAGATATATTGGTTGCAGAAAGAAAATAGATTTCGCTTAATCTTAAACTATAGTTTCAGGGCTCCTGAGTTAAAAAAAACCACATACATCGGAAACTAAAGTTACTCATAACCTTATAGCTGCTGAAGCTACATAATTCGTTTCCAAAAAAAGTTGCATAATTCATTTGCCTGTACTGTATGGAAATGAGTAGTTATTTGTATATCAACGGATTTCATCTGTTTTATCTTGATTTGAGAAAACTCAAGGTCATAAGGTGTGTTCTTGAAGCTTTACAAAATATAAATGCTATGGATTTACCATGCTTCGTAAAATTTCTGTGAAATATTATGAACTTGTTGCTCTATAGAAGATCTTTAGTTGGAAAATGGCTAGGTGAAAATTTGGTAACTCTACAGCAGTATGTACACAAAGTCACAAACTGAAATGGAAACTTTTCCCATTCAGTTCATTATCAGACATAACATTTTGGCACCATATGAATGGTGGATGACCATTGGGATCTTCTTGCTATTCATTCATGCAGTTCATCAATGATTCATGTATATATGAGGAAAACTGGCCTAACTTTTCTGTTCCATAGACAAAATTAAGCTAGTTTTGCAGTTTCCCAGCAACAATACTTATACTCCATGTTACAAGTGTATTCCTTACAAAGAGAGTGGAGGATTCCATGCCAGCAGGAAGCTGATCTGAGAGGTGAGAGATATAAAGTGAAGATAACTTGCCAACCATGTGCATCCATTCCATTCAAAAAAGCATTTGTTGCTTCAAGCAACTGTTGTTGTTTCCAATGTGCATATTGGATTTAAATGCTACTGTGTGAAAGCATGGCTTTATATGATTGGGAATTTGAAATATACACATCAGTACTCCATTTCTCCTTGGATGAACTCCATTTGATTACTCTCACCGTGCTACAACTTAGAATAGCCCCATGAGCCTTTGGGGATTTCTACCTAAAGAATCGTGGCCTGATGTGTACACTTTTGGCTTAATCCAGTATGGGTTCTTGCACTGACAGGATAACCAAAAAAGAAAAAAAAAATCACTCATAATTGTAAGTTTCAGATGTATGTGCATTTCATATTATTCAGCATCCTTTGTTACTTTTGTCGTAAGACCTTTCCCTGGACTACAATCAAGATAACACAATATATGATAAAGTGGATTACACTAAAAAAAATGATGCAGTCTGATACTGCCACCCATCTGATCATGCTTGTTTTAGTTGATTTTATTTGACAGAAACCTATAATTTGTAACATGTTACTATGGAAATTGCATTGGTGTGGTTCATTATCTAAGTTAATTTAGGTCATGTGGTGCCTACTGTCTAGTACTGCTGAAAAAAATATGGTCTCTCAGTGGGCATATAGTTAACTAAATTCAAATGACACAGTTGATTTCAGTAGCATTTTGCTACAATAAATGTTTCCTGCTGCATAATTTGTTTATATGTATATTTAGGTTCACCATTAACTTTATTTTTTTATCTAGCTAAATGGTGTACTGTTTTGTTGAATCTGACGTATTATACAGTTGCAGCCTTGCCGGATGGTTCCCCTTGTTAACGTGATTCTGGTTTCCTGGAAATGCATCACCTGATGAAACTCCACAAAAATCAACTTGGTAAGGTTGTTCTTTCGTTTTGTCAGCAACAGATGACGTGTGTTACATGATCTACTACAGTTTGTAACTGGAAGCAGCAAGTTATTGCAATCTTAACATGTAGCATCAAGAAAGTACACGTAGCTTAAGTATGAGAGAAACAGATAGGCAACTGTTATGGCTCAGTTTCCATTTCCCAGGTCAGGCTCCTCCCTGAGCGACAAATGGATGCAAATGTCGTTGGTGTCCAAAGCTATATAAATCTGAAGTTTATGTTCGTACACAAAAATTTAGCTTATTTCCTGGCTTCCAATTACACATTGTGCAGGTGATATAGCCCTGGACCCTGGTTTACATTGTCTGCCTGTAATGTCAGTTACCTGCATCTACAGGGAAATGACCTTAGTCAAGGTGCTTTCACATGATGAATGACCTTGAATCAAACACTTTCACAACACAATCGAACTCTAAATGGTAACAAACAGCGCAGAATTATCCATAACTGATAATCTGACATCTTACCAGATCAGTACGACTAACCTAGATAAACTCAGCTCAATTGCAGATTTCATATCCAAAGGTTGGGCAGAAGATGCCAATGACAACAACAAAACAAATAATCTTTTAAGACTCCCATGATTCAGTAGATACATAAACAGCTTAGGCATTCATCTCATCAGTTTGATCGGATCAATTGACACTCTCCTCGTCTTCCTCGCCGAAATCAGCAAATGCCTCCTCCCACATCTTGTTGGCCAACTCTTCGGTGCGAGCCCTCCTGGCGATGTACTCATCGCTGACAACGACGCATCCGTAGGCCTCGTACTCGTTGCGCACGTACTCCTGGAACCTGACCCTCATGTCCTGCCGCTCCTCGTGCCTCTCGAGCGCAACCGCGAAATCTTCCTCGGTGGCGGAGGGGTCAGCGCTCAGATCCTTGAACGCCTGGGAGTCGGTGAAGGGCGCGCGCTCCACGGGATTCTCCAGGATCAGCTCCACCTCGAACGACGGCAGCTGCTTGTATGCAGCCCCGTCCCACGAATTTTATGGGCCCTTGGGCTAGTAAAGACACCAAGGGCCCGACAATTTAATATTTTAATAAAACAATTACAGTATATAATAGTATTAATAAGAGATAACTTGTAGCATACATGGTATATATTTAATTCTTATCGAAAAAGTAACAATGCATCAAAGAAGATAAAAAGGGGCAAAATAACTATGATGGTTATCTCAAATAAATGTATAGTGCTTTAGTGCTTTTTAAAAAGGTGTTTTTGGGCATTTCTTGATGCAAATCTTCAAGAACACTTTCAAGATCATTTGTATCTAAATATACATACATGGTAGATCATGCAAGGTATACTGTATTATACATACTTGGTAGATTCATGGGCCCTCAGCCTGATGGGCCCCTGGCCATCGCACCGGCTGACCCCCCCTCTAAGACGGGCCTGCTTGTATGCCATGATGTACTCCAAGCACGTCATCCCCCCATCCTCCTCGCCATCGCTGTCAGTGGCATCATCGTCTTCATCGGTAGCAGCATCGGAAGCCGCGGCCTCCTCCGCCTGCTTCGACGCCGCCGCCGCTAGCACAGTCGCCTGCTGCGCCGCCTCCATGGCCTTCTGCGCCATCGCCGTCGCCACCGCCGCCATCGCGAACGCCTGCTCCACACTGGATGCCGCCGCCTCCTGGTCCGCCTTCCCCTTGGCGGATAACCCGGCGAAGAGGCCGTGCGGCCCGATCGCGGCTGCGGCGGCCGCCGCCGCCGCCGCCGCCTTCAGGCTCTTGGTGGTGCCCCGCGCCATCTCGCCCTCCTCGCCGGACGCCTCCGGGAGTTTGGTGGCGTAGCTCTCCATCGATGCGGACCCGCTTCGCCGAGGGATCTGGGGGGTGGATGCTTGGAACCCTAGGTTTCGATTTGGGGGCAGGATGCGGCGGCGCGTCTCGTCCTATCTAGACGAAGGCGAGGGGAGGGAGAAGCCACGTGCGGTGTGAGTCGGAGTCGGAGTAGACGGCCTGGATCGCGTCCGTATCCGAATCTGCTGCCGGCCACGATGGGCTACACAAGGAAAGGCCCTGTTGCGGCCCGGCCCACTAAGCCCAGTGCGCGCATCCGACTTCCTTTCACTGACGGGTGGGCCATGCGCGTGGACCGTTTCCGGGACCGTAAGACTGCTAGCACCGACCAGCCTCTTCGGCTGCATGTCAGAGTTGAACTCTCCTTGATCCTTCTGATGTTGTGTGCCTTTAATGCTCAATTATGCAAGCGGCAAGAAAGCATCGTTTTAATTCGTAAAATGCCATCATCGGGTATAATCATTCAAGAGATTATTTCAATATGCAGATGTTGCTTCACATCACACATAGTAAAGTCTACGATCCACACCAATACCAAAAAGAAATTGACAATCGCCAAACAGGACGTCTTGGATGAAAAGTGCTGCAGCTACATTACTGGAATCACCAATACATAAACAAAACTTGTCAATCACCCACCAAAGCGACTCATGAAAAATACCACAAATGTACTACTGAACAAGAACCACCGATGCAGACAGAAATAACACCCACCAATTCACCAAGATAAGTAATAAACAATGTGGCAATACAGTCAGATATCTGCTGTCCTATCTACGAATACTCGGATATTGCAGCTCAAGTCTGGTCTACAATCATAACTACACTGACAGGTCATGATATTGGGGGCAGCTTAAGTCATTGGGGGAAAAAATCTGAGCTGAAATGAATCACACCTTGTCAAACCACAATTTCAGATTTAAAACTGCGAAAAGAAGTGTCACAGCACACAACATGAGTAACCTTTTGTATCACTTCTTACTGACTATCCCTAATGTGAATGGAAATTTCATGGTACATGACTATTGCATAAAGAAATTGTGCGCTGCATAAAAGTACTCCAGCAGCACAGACAACAATGTTTCATTGAGGAAAAGAGCAAAATAAAAGAAAACTAACCTTGCAGGCATTTTCCTAAATGAGCCAACAAAGAACATTTTAATATAGTTGCGCGTTGTGGGCATGACCGCATGACCAAATTCAAACTCCCAGGTAACACTAATCAGAAATCACCTATAGCACTTACTAATGGCAGTCTTGCTGAAGCCTTCTGCTTCAATTGTATCTAAATAAGGGCAAACACGAATGATAACTTGCATGGATCTCCGCAACTCAACAGAACCAATTCACCATTGCATATTACTCCCATACAAAAACATCTTACCTTAAAAGTCATTTATACAAATCTAGAAGATAGCAAGTAGCACACAAGTTAACCCATACCAAGGCCTTATCAGTTCAGTATAACATAACTAACAAATTCAGCTTTGTCCACAGGTTACTGATACATGTTGTGCAAGTGGCAACATACCTAAACTATTTCAAGAACTTGTTGCCTCCCTAGTTGATTGCTAGGCTGCATTGGCATTTTGCAGTTTCCAATAGTAAGAGGCAAGGTGCCTGCTACTAAGTAGTTTTTTGGTTTTCTCAAACAATGAAATAATGACAATTGAATCAAACTCTATATAGCCACTGAAATAAAGTACAGACAATCACACGATTATCTAAAACTGCCGCATTATCAGATACAGTAAAATTAATTAAGCTTGATTGCAGGCTCTAACAGAGACTACAGCTGAACTATGCCCAGGTTTATAACACAGACTATGGCCAAAGTATTGCAGAAAAGGACCAGGTAACATCCATTGACCACAAAAGCAAAAAAGGGAAAACAAAATGATCTCAATGCTCACATGATTTAGCAAAAAAGGGAAACAAAATAATCTCAATGCTCTCACGTGATTTAGCAGAAGATGACAAAAATATCGTGCCAGCATATATCGCTGTCAGCTGTCACTTAGAGATTTAAACAATAATACATATGGCATTCATCAGGTCCTAGCTTAGCACAACTGTCATATAAAGATGGGTAACAAACAAACATCAAAGCTAGCTTAGTTGCGAATATAGATATACGATATATACACAAGCAGATCACACAGCATAGGTTTGGAACAGCGCAGACAAATTGATGCTCATCTCAGTTCTGTCAGTGGGCACCCTCCTTGGCGTCGTCTTCACTGTCAGAATCAGAGAACCCCTCCTCCCATAGCTTCCTGGAGAACTCTTCCGTGCGAGCCCTCCTAGCGATGTACTCGTCGCTGACAGCAACGTAGCCCTTGGCCTCGTACTCGCTCCGCACATAGTCATGGAACCGGACCCTCATGTTCTGATTCTCCTCGTGCTCGTCGGAAGCCTTGTCGATGTCATCCTGCGTCGTGGAGGGGTCCGCAATCATGGCCTTGTACGCCTCAGTTTCAGCAAAGAGCGTGCGCTGCACTGGCATCCGCAGGATCAGCTCCACCTCGAACGGCGGCAGCTCCTTGTAGGCCATGATGTACTCCATGGAAGTCATCCCTTCCCCCTCGTCCTCACTGTCAGTGCCATAGGCATCAGTATCAGTATCAGTATCAGTATCAGCAGCAGCCTGCTGCTGCTCCTCCTCCTCCTCTGCTTGATCGGCCTCCTCAGATTGCTTTTCCACGTCCGCCTGCTTCGACGCCGCCGCCGCTAGCACAGTCGCCTGCTGCGCCGCCTCCATGGCCTTCTGTGCCATCGCCGTCGCCACCGCCGCCATCGCGAACGCCTGCTCCACACTTGATGCCGCCGCCTCCTGGTCCGCCTTCCCCTTCGCGGAGAACCCGGCGAAGAGGCCGTGCGGCCCGATCGCGGCTGCGGCGGCCGCCGCCGCCTTCAGGCTCTTGGTGGTGTCACGCGCCATCTCGCCCTCCTCGCCGGACGCCTCCGGGAGCTTGGCGGCGTAGCTCTCCATCGATGCGGACCCGCTTCGCCGAGGGATCTGTGGGGTGGATGCTTGGAACCCTAGGTTTCGATTTGGGGGCAGGATGCAGCGGCGCCTCTCGTGCTTTGTAGAGGAAGGGGACGGGAGAGCGGAGAGGGCGAGAGGACACGGACGGTGCGAGTCGGAGTCCGAGTAGACGGCCTGGATCGCGTCCGTATCCGACTCTGCTGCCGGCCACGATGGGCTACAAGGAAAGGGCTTGTTCTGGCCCGGCCCACTAAGCCCAGTGCGCGCATCCGGCTTCCTTTCACTGACGGGCGGGCCATGCGCGTGGACCGTTTTCGGATCGGGAGACAGCGCTACTAGCACCAAACCAGCCTCTTCGGCTTTTGTGCAAGCGGCAACAAAGCATCATTTTTAATTCGTATAAAATGCCATCATCGGGTACAATCATCCAAGATAACTCTGGACATATTACCCGCTACCCATTACCCGAACCCGAAATACCCAGACCCGGACCCGAAGTACCCGAACCCGCACTACCCGATATTTAGTTCGGATATTAGATCCTATTACCCGAATTTATATTGGATAGTTTGGGTAACTAGCCCAGCACCCGAACTACCCGTAATAGGATTTATGCTTTTTTATCTTGTCAATTACTCAAATGTCAAGTACCTTTGTCTTTTATGAATGTGTCGTGGTTTGCACTTGCATGTTGCATTTGCACAAGACGTCAAGACTTAAGTATCTAGTATATAGTATATGTTGAGTACTTATATCTTTGTGTTATTTCATTATTTGACTGTATCCTGACTCCTGTCTCCTGTGATCTTATATATTTCGAGTAAATTGGGTATACCCAAACCCGAACCCGAAATTACGGGTAGCATTTTTTTAGGCTGCAATCGGGTAATGAAAATTTCCAAAACCTGAACTACCCGACCCGAAATAATCGGGTAACCCGAACGCCCAGAGTTAATCCAAGAGATTTCAGTTCATAAAATGCCATCATCGGGTATAATCATCCAAGAGATTTCAGTTCATAAAATGCCATCCTCGGGTATAATCATCCAAGAGATTTCAATTCATAAAATGCCATCCTCGGGTATAATCATCCACTGGTTCACATCACACATAGTAAAGTCAACGATCCACACCAATACCAAAAGGAAATTGGCAATCACCAAAAAGGACGTCTTGATGAAAAGTGCTACAGCTACCAGAATCACCAATACATAAACAAAATCTGTCAATCACCCACCAAAACTACTCATGAAAAATACCACAAATGTACTGAACAAGAGCCACCGATGGAGCCTGTGGATTTTTCTACCTCACAAAATATTATTGTTGGGGATACGAATCCGCCAGACAGAGAAGAGAGACAATGAGAATTCCAAAGGTAAAAATGAAGAAGATGAAGAAATTATAATAAGAGAGCAAGTGAGGAGTGATCAAGTGAGTCCCCTCCTCTTGACCCCTTGGGTCCTTTATATAGAGGAGGAAGGGGGTGACAACTTGCCCCCAAGCCCTTGGTGGGTACAATATTTACAATTTGACCATTGGGCCCTTACATAAGGCCCATCAGCTACATGGGCTGGCCATTCCCCCAACAGTAGCCCTCAGCTACTTCGGTTTGGCTGGTACAACGAAGCGGAGTAGCTGAATACAAAGGAAGCGGCCCAGACCTGCCTAAGACTTTCAGTCATGAAGAAACACCCTCATGACCACCCGCTCGTACGCCTCACTAAAAACTCCATCGGAAAACCCAGTGGGACAAAACAAATGGAGAAAAGAGCACGCACACCTAGCGGACCTATACATACATGATAATAATGACCCAACTTGTAGTCGACTCCGGTCTCGATGATGAAGTGGGACTTATTGCTTCTCTCTTCGTCAAAGCTTCAGAGCCTTGGTACCTGAGCCGGATGAGCCTCGTTGCCACCTCAGACCAACCCCTCTTCAGCGTACTCAACGTAGAGGAAGTAGGGGAAGTAGTGTAGTCGATGTAGTCGAAGTAGAGGGAGCAGTGTAGTCGTCGTAGAGGAAGCATAAAGGACGAGGTCCTGGTCCTGCCGAAGCCAGCAACACCTTCGGATCTCCGCTCACGAGCGCCGGGAAAGACTTGTCCGCCAGTGGTGCTAGTCCACCATGGCCCCACCATAGCCCCTCTTGTTCGGGGTTCGTAGCGGGGGGGGGGGGGGGGGGGGGGGAGGGAGGCCGCAAAGATACTTCGTACGCAGTCGAGGCAGATGACACGTGGATGAAGCCGAAGTAGCTGTCGCCGAGCCCCTCGAGCCGAACACCATCGACGGGGACAAAGGGAAAGTAGTCGTCGCTGATCCCCTCGAGCCAAACGCGACGTAGTCGTTGCCGAGGTTGGTGCCGAGCCCTCGACCCAGATGTTGTCGTTGAGGCCGAGGGTGAAGTAGTTGTCGCCGCCGAAGTAGACGTCGAGCCCCGTGTCCTCAGGCCTTGAGTCACGAACGCCAGGCAAGACTTCACCTTCGGAGGACTTGGTCCAATCCTAGTCCCACATTAGCCCCTCTTGGCTGATGTTCGTGATGAAGGTTCTTTTCTCACATGAATGAATGCAAAAAAATCCTGCGAAATTAAAATAAGAATAGGACAGGCCTTTACGCCGCCTTGTCAGCTCACATAAATGCGATAACTTATAGCAATTACATGTTACCAAAGGTTAACACCCGAGCCCTCGAGGCAAGACCGAGGGACGAGGTGAGTGGTAGTTGGCGTCGGCTGGACCCTCGAGTCGAGTGGTGTTGATGAGGGTGGAGTCGGAGTGGTTGACGCCGAAGTAGACTTCGAAGTCGCCTGCCAGCCTTATTTCGACCGAAGGGGTTGGGAAAGGTGCACACCTCAAGGTACATTTACGGAGCATAACCTGCATAATAAGTTCTATTCAAATACAAGCCCCTTGGATGACTTCATCCGAAGTTACATGTTAGATAGACATGCTTTAAAATGCTATGTGACACCATGGTGTTCTCAATTTTTATACCGGTTTATTTTGATGGGCCCACGGGGCGTGTTTCCCCTTCGTTCACTTGGGGCGTATTTCCCCTTCGAGATGACGATTTTGCTGCCTTCGTCGATTCAGCGTTTGGTTATACGAAGGATTTTGCCCGAGCGCTTTGCGCTACAAGGGGTGATGCAATGCACACTTTGCAACGTAATGCAATGCATTGTGATGCAATAATTGCATGTATGTAATGAATGAATGCTGATGCAAATGAGAGTAAAAACGAGGGGTTAGCAAGCATCACCCTTCGGTTGAGCTCCACTTAAGTGAAATAAGCCCTCGAGTTAACTAGAATCAAGTGGTATCGAGGTCCAAATAGAATTTTAGGAGACCAAGTGATTAAGTCCAATAGACAGAGAAAACCAATTGATATGTTGTAACGTCCCAGATTTTCGTAATCGAGAATCTGGCTCTCTGTACCCTTGTGATAGTCCCTGGATCAGTAGCTATCACGTACAGATCTCGTTTCAGCATAATATCATAGTCATACAATTAATTTAGATTACAAGAGGGGATTTACATCCATACCAACATGGAAATACGAGTATAATACAAGCCTCACTGGCTGAGCGACAAGCGGAAGTCCTGCGTAGCGGTAGCTATGTCTTCAAATCTTCATCCTCGATCCACAGGCAACCTTGAGCGAAGCAGTGCTACCCATCTAACACATTCGAACTTGAACGCCAAGTCCTAACCTGCAACTCACAAACTATCCCCAAGGAATGGGATAGGTCCACGTCACCATCTGTATGCAAGCTTTAAGTGGCCTATCATCTAAAGGGTAAAAATATGACAAGGAATGGCTCGAGTTTCCTATGCAGCAGCAGTAAAGAGTAAAATACCATCATCATTATTCCAAACTATATCACAACACCTCGGGCTGTTCTGGCACGCCAGACTCCCGTCTCAACCTCACCACCTTCTCCTCTCGAGTCGACGGGGAAAGCTTCTATCCTTCCCCATCTCAACGGCACACGCCGGACCTTATCCTGAACTAGTAGCTCTCATCCCAACCTATAAGTTTTAGAAGAGGGGGAGATAGAAATCCCAAAACACTAATCAGCGAACAGAACGCAGGGGTGTCCATGACCGAGGACGCGGCTATACGTATAGTTTTAACTCTGCAGAGTGTGTACGCCAGGACCCACTCGGGCTGCAGACAGTGGCCGCCGTCTTGAGACACAACCCACAACCACGTGCCTTAGCTGGCAGCATCTCATTGCTTTGACATGAATGAACGGCTTATGAACAATCGGTGCTCGTATAGCCTAACTATAGAGGGATGAATTAGCCTTCCTTAAAACCTTAATCTAACCCTATGACATCATTTAGTTTACACAAAATATAAGAGCATGTCCAACAGAGTTGGTAAAATCGGATTGCAAAAATCAGTTTTAGGTATAGGAGAGAATATTTAGGTAATAGTTTTGTGCTTCTCTCTAACAGATTTGGTAAAACTGGATATTTTGGAAGCTGAGCCATTCGGTTGGCTTTGGACTTTTTAAAAAGCTACAGCCGCTTCCAAAGCTGAACCGGAGGAGCGGGCTACCGAGGGAGCTTGCGCGGCTGCCCGCGAGGAGCTCGCGCCGCGGCTGGGGGAGCAGGTGCGGCAGCTGGCGGGGACGTCACGCTATCGGCCGCGGGGACCTCCTGGCGTCGGCGAGGGAGCTCAGCGCGGTGAGGTGGAGCGGCGCCGGGCAGGTGGAGCACCGGGGAGGTGGGGGAAGGAGCAGTCGGAAGGTATGAAGAGAACGAACCGGTACAACATAACCGATGGCAATGGGTAATTTCGACGAAAGTTGCGACTCACAGCCGCTGGAAGCAGGGTAGAAGGTAAGGATGGCAATTTTCCCCGCGGGGGCGGATCTCCGCGGAGACCCGACCCGAACGGGGCGGGGATGGGGAACAAATTTCCCCCGTGGGGGAAGCGGGGCGGAGCCCCGAAACTGTAACGGGTCGGGGGCGCGGAGGAGTTTTTCCCCGCGGAGGCTCCACGGGGACCCCGAAATGCTGATGGCCCGTAAAAACACACGGCCCAATAGCCCAATTTCTCAGGTCCTACGATATATAAGGATCTAGATCATCTTCCCTCAACCCTAATTCTATTCCCTTTCTTCTCACTCCCGCAGCCGCTAGCAGTGGGCAGACACATAGCGAGTGAGACAGGAGTCAAGCAGATGGCCGATAACGCCGGAGGTGCTTCCGCGCGAACGAAGAAGAGCAAGCTGACGACGGTCGATTGTTTGCTCCGTCCGCACCATCCTCGAAGAGCACAATCCGTCGCCTGCTACTCCACGAGTTGACGACAAATCTGTAGCCGCGAACGAAGAAGAGCAAGCTGACGACGTTCTTATTTTTCCCCGTCACCTTCCATCGGGGATCGGGGCGGGGACGGGGAGCACTCCCCCGGCCCCACCCTGCCCCGTTGCCATCCTGAGTAGAAGGTGCTGTGAAACTTGAACCAGCAGAAAGCTGCCTTTGTTTGTGGCTGCCGATGGAAGGTGAGCCATTTGGTTGGCTTTGGACTTTTTTTAAAAAGGTAGCCGGTTCCAAAGCTGAACCAAAGGGACCTTAAGGCCCATATCAAATATAGTGTGGTGGTCCGTTCAACATTTTAACTAAAAAAATGTTATATGAAAAATGTTTAACTAATATTTTCAATAAAATATTGAATCTAATATTTTTATAAAACAGCTGAGCGAATATTTTTGTAAAACAATGTTGATAAAAATGTTGACCAATATTTTTTGAAAAAAAGTTGGTCTAACAAAAATATTAGTCAACATTTTCATGAAAAAATGTTGACCAACATTTCTTAAATAAAAAGTTGGTCCGATATTAAAATTTGTCTACATTTTTATGGAAAGATGTTGTTAAAAATATTGACTAACATTTTTAAAAATTTGATGGACATAAATCGCTGCATGGATCTCAAGCGCACGCTGGAAGGTGACAAAGACAAAAAAATTTCGAAAGATATATAAAATTTTCTTGGGCTGCGCTTAGGGCTATCCGGGCCGTGGCCCAGGTAAAACTCTTGTATCCCCTTAGTATTTTGGCCCAACTACTCTTCGTTGGTCGCTTCAGACCCTGGCAGCTTAGGCCCCCAGGTAAACCCCGTGTATCTCCTTAGTATTTTGGCCCAACTACTCTTCTTCAGTCGTTTCAGACCCTGGCAGCCTAGGCCCGTAAGCCGTCCCCAGTCCTCTCCACGAGAGAACAAGCGGCCTACCCCGACGTGGAGTACCATCCTGCTGTCCGCGCCTCCACGGCCTCGCCGGCTGCAAGCAGGCGCAGCGCGCCGTGCAGATCCGCCGTGCCCGTGCCCAGGTGGCCGTGATGAGATCCAATGTTTTTTGGCTATAATTTTATGCAAACAAATGCAAGGATTGAAGATGAACTGCACGCGCAGCAGTAGATTTCTTTTAGGATAGTAAACCAACTGTTGTATTATGAGATGATACCGACAACATGTACCGAGGGAGAAAATGAACGTACTCGACTCCTGTCCTGTGTGGTCATTTTTGTGCATTTCAAGTTGAAGAGAACAAGCTCTAGCTCAGTTGGTAGCGCTTGCCGGTGGGCACGCTACCCATCAGCGTTCGAATCCTGGATTCGATGCTGGTGTTCACTAACAGAGAAAGGGGTTTTAGTACCGGTCGGTAAGGCACGTTTAGTACCGGTTGTGGAACCGATACTAAACTTTCAGGACTAAAGTGTCTCGTCGTTTAGTACTAGTTCCACAACCGGTACTAAACGGTGCACGTTAGTACCGGCTGGTAACACCAGCCGGTACTAACCGACTTTACGCCCAAAAAAGGGGAAAAAATATTTGAAAGAGCTGGGAGGCCCGCACACGTGCAACGTCCCAAGTCACAAGTCACGCGAATGCACGAACGCGACCGCGAGGATTCGAACCCACGACCTCTGGCCTCGCGTGTAGCTTCCTTACCATCCCACCTATGCATCACTTGTGATTGAGTGGGAGATGCATTCCTTTTAAAGTAACCCGTGGAGGCCCATTTAGTCCCGGTGTGTAACACAAACCGGTACTAAACGGGGCACGTTAGTACCGGTTTGTGTTACAAACCGGGACTAACGTGCACGCCATGTTAGTACCGGATTGTAACACTAGCCGGTACTAACGTGCGCCGTTTAGTACCGGTTTGTGTTACAAACCGGGACTAAATGGGTCTCCGAGGCTTCCAATGTTACAAACCGGTACTAAATGGGTCGGTGACCATTTTAGTACCGGGTTTTAAACAACCGGTACTAAATGACAAGGGACCAAAGGTCATTTTTCTTGTAGTGGTTCTCACCGGGAACAGTGTTTCCCAATAAATTCAGCACCCTCTCACGCGTGGAGCCACAAAGGGAATGCGACGCGCCCATCGCATACGGAGTCTTCGAGGATTCCGATGATCTCTAAAAGGACGCGGTCTTCAATTCTGAGTGTAGTTGTAGGGTTGTTCATACGCGTATAGTGAGTGTGGTGTGTGTGTAGAGTGGGCGTGCGTGTACGTGTATGAATAGATACTACAGCTGTACCCAGATGAGAGGCGTCAAAAAAAAGTTGAAGACGGGGAGAAGAAGGCTTTCCACTTTGGACAGTATTGTCTCACATTAAACTTACTCCATAATTTTGTCCCTTGTTTTATTTTGTTATGAAACATGTTGTCAACGATTGGATCTTCTCCCTCTCACGACAAGCACACAAGAACAAGTATAAAGTAGACAAGAGAATATAATCGGAGCTTCTCTTTATTCCTTAAATTGATGTCTTACAATAGGAGTGCTCCTTCGATATATATATATATATATATATATATATATATATATATATATAGGGAACCTATGCTCTGTGGCCGGCCACGGAATACTTGTGTGGCCACTCGATCGAACCATCCACTCCGATCGAACCAGAGGCCGCGTCACCCGCCCATCCCCGCGTGGCTCGGATCGACTTGGCTGCTAGGTAGGCTTGCCAGCTAATCAGCTGAGCGGCCAGCGCACGCATTAATCATCCCCAAAATTTCTCCCCTTCCCCAAATCCCAATCACGCACGGACGCAAAGCATCACCGCCGCCGAACATGAAGCAGGCTGGTCCTGCGACCTCTCCCTCCCCTTCCTGCCGTGATGCCTTCCAGATTCCTCCGGCGTGTGTATTTTGCAACCATGGATCTCCGCGTGCGGCTGCAGTTCCCTCTGTCGAGGCAACGGCAGCATGGTGACCCTTCCCTCTCGTGACGGTACCATCCTCTCAGACCGGTGACCCATCTGGAGCGGCCGTTCTTTGAGGCCACAGAGAGGCCGGTAATCACTACTCTCACTACCCAAGCAGTTCAATTTGATTTTCGTCAGCACTGATTTTTATTTTAATTTTCTGTTTCGCTGCGCTGAAGGATTCTCGCCGGATCTACGACTGTTGCTGCAGCTGCGGACGGAAGATGATGCCAACCGGCCACCACAAAAATACTGGTAATCCTAATCACACGATTTAGTTGATTCTCTAGGCGGATCAAAGGATTATTGCTGCCTCTGCGCTCGCCATACTGAAGAGGTCGGATTGAAGTCCAGATTTAAAATTGATTTCTTTCTGCAGGTCTTTTAGGCGAATAAGATTGGCTATCCCAAGTTCCCATGTTGTGTATGTGTTTTTTTGCAGATTAACTAAGGGTGATGCTGATGCATGCTCGTGTTTGCATAAATGCCCCAGATACACTAACGACCTGTGAGCATGGTTTGTTGCAATGAGGCTACAGGCTGCAGGCGTGGGAGGCTGCAAAAGAGGTATTTGATTCCCCTTCTGTTCTTGCTGCATGATGATAAAAAACCACTATAATATGTTCATGAATAAATGTTTCCCAATGATCTGCTACAATGCTAATGCCAATATGTTATTTATGAGATCTGGAGCTAATCCTCATATGTTCTCTAATTAACATGTCTGCACTGTCTGCCTTTTGCTTCTGCATCAAATAAGCCTTGATAAACTACTGAGGCATTGTCGTAGTTCTACCATATTAGATTAAATAAATTTGGGATCATATTATAGTGACTTGATCACACCATTAAGGTAAAAGCCTGTGGTAACTTGATACATTGTCATATTAGTTCTGGTACACCACTGAATGCATCTTTGCAAATTGCAATTCCAATATATTATTCTAGTAAACTAGGCATTAATATAGTAACTTGATTATGCCATTGTCGTGCTACTGTAATGTCGTCTGATCAATAATGTAGTAAAGTAACCAAATCATGTGCATTTTGACTGATTAAGTGATTAGCCATTCTTATTGTCATTGGACAGAATTCAGTTTGCATCTATATATCCATTTTGACTAATTATGCTTATTTACACTAGATAGAATTAGTCAATGCAGCCTCACAGCAAACAGGGACTCCACATTGACTTATTAAAAATTCAATTTTTGGGCAGTATGCAGCAGTACCTGGAGATGCCTGGTGTTCCGCATTCCACGCCCGGTGCAGCAGCAAGCACTATAACATGAAGCTGCACTACAAATATAGTTTACCAGCTATACCACACCTATTAGATAGGCTGGGAAAATGAAATGTGCTTAAATGAGCTTCAGGCATAAGGAAGCAAAGTGGATAAGTTACATCTCAGTACATGACAACTTATGTCTGATGCATTACTGAAGGCGTTGTAGTAATTCGATCTGTATATTGTTGTAAATGTCGTTTGTCCTAAATTGTTGACATCATTATGGTAAATTGGTGATGCCTTCTGGTAACCCATCATATGAGTGCTGATAAGCTACCAAAGGCATTGTGGCAACTCTACCATATTGGATTCTAGTAAATTGCGCATCATACTATAGTAACTTAATTATCACACCATTCTGGTAAAGATTACGGTAAATTGATGATGCTATTGCGCTACACTATATAAGTTATAGTAAATTGATGATCCTATTGTGCTACACTATATAATTAGCACACCATTCTGGTAAAAGCTACTAAATTGGACATCATATTATAGTAACTTAATTATCAACTATTCTGGTAAAGGCTACGGTAAATTTGTGATGTCATTACTAAAGGCATTGTTGTAATTCAGCCTGGTATATTGATTTCTAGTAAACTGGGCATCATTTTACACTAACTTTCCTGTTATTGTTGTAAAATGCCTTTGTCGTAAATTATTGGCAATTTTCTACTATATTCTTGATGCCATTGTGGTAAACTGGTAACCCGTCATACAAGTGTTGATACAATACCAAAGGCATTGTCGTAATTCTACTGTATTGAATTATAGTAAGTTGGTATCACATTACAGTGACTTGATCACAGTATTCTAGTAAAAGCCTATGGTAAATTGGTGACGCCATTGTGGTAATACATTGTTTCCTGGAAACTAGGCATCGTTTTCGTAACTTGATTATGCACCATACTGGAAAATTATTGGGTCATTCTATCAAACATGCACATCCTGTCAATCTAGTATTCTCGTAACTAGCTTGTACGTTCACATGCACGTGTAAACAAAACCTTGCATGCCTGCTTGTAACAAAATCTAAATTGGACGGAGACCTATTTTGATTAGGAAAATCTAGCTGAAATCTCGATCAAATTTTTCTCTGGTCTGTTTCAATTATGCAATAATGACCTTCATTACATCCAATCCAGGGCTGTTACGATTAATGACCGCCGGCTCAATGGCTCATCGAGCGAGCCTGGACGGCCAGCTCGCCTATTAATTACCGTCTAGTGAGCTGGAGGGCGTGGACCTATGTGGCCAGTGAATCCCGTCGCACCATGTGTCCTGGCTACAGAATAACTATTATGTGGCCGGCCACGGAGTATACTCGCCCTATATATATATATATATATATATATATATATATATATATACTTCGAAGTAAGCTAGAGTTCAGGTAATAGCCCACAAGCAATCGGATAAGGACTAAGACTTCCGGTCCTCCTTTTCATTCTTGGACAATCTGGTTGTTTAACAACATATTTATCTTTCCAACGTGTCCACAATCAAGTGCTCATGATTAAGACATGAAGATGCGGATGCACCAAATTTCACCAAGTATTCATATTTATGCGGCTCATGCTATGTTTTTAACTATTTATCACACTATTAAATATGCAGTTCAAATATCATCTCGATTAGGAATTTTCTAGCTATTTTTTTCCTATAACGTGGTGTCTATGGGATAGTTTCGCAGCTCTCGCTGCCGAATTTTTTGGCCCTAGTCTCGGATGGATTTCTGGGTCCACCACTGCCGGAGGACTAGCCGGCGGCGAGCTCCGGCCTCTAACGGCAGTGGGGGTTTCATCGCCGGTGATCTACGCCGAGAGTCGGAGGTGGTAGCGAGGACGCGGATGTGGTCTGGTGGCTAGGGTGGTCGTGGCGGCTCGCTAGAGGTGGGTGCATCGGTGGTGCTCATGGGGAAGTGCGTGTGTGTGGAGGGGAAAGGAAGGGGCCAGGAAGGTGTGCGCGAGGGTGTGGAAGGAGGGGGATTCCAGCAGTGGAGGGAGAGGATCCGACGCGACCGGCGATGAGTAAGAATGGGGAAAGGGACTGAAGGGGAGCTCGGCGGCACTTGCCTGGCTCTGGTGGTGGTGGCGATGAGCTGGAAGGGAGAGGAGGGAGCACTTTTTATAAGCGGCGAGGAGAGGGAGAGCTCACCGGGGCAGGCTAGTGTTAGGTGGCGCGTCGTGATGGTGGTAGGTGGCGGTTCAGCTTGTCGTCGTGGAGTGGCAGGGAGGTGAAGAGCTAGGCGACGTAGGCGGCAGGCACGTTAACGTTGCGGACGCTCCTAGTGGCATTGTGGCGGCGGCGTAGCGCGGCGTCACGGAGCGGCAGGGTTACAGGCGTGTGCATGCGCGCGTCGGGTGGTACAGGGCTGGGGAGTAATGGTAGCGTCGCGGAGTGATGGTTGGGTGGCGCATCAATGGCACTTCGTTGCGGGGCAGTTGGGGATGGCGCTGACTGCATCGGCGGCGACCGATGGTTCATGGTGGCGGACGGGGCAGTGTTGTAGGAGGAAGACGATAAGCGGGAGTGGGCTGGGCCGAGGCTAGGCGGCTGATGGGCCGGGAGGGAGATGGTGGGGGCTTGCACAGAAGAAAGAGAGAGGAGGAAGAAAGTGGGTCTGGCCGGGGGCTTGGGAAGGGAACGTGAGAATAAATTCGGCCCGGAGAGAGGAGAGAAAAGGAAAATGTTTGATGTTTTGTGGAAATTTGATTTGGAATTCAATTTTTTTTAGAGAGAAAGGATCAGCATAAATCCAAATAAAACACAAACAAGGAAACACGTTTTATAATTAAACAGTGCGTGCATATATAAACATATAGATAAGCGTCCCACTGAGTAGACAGTGTAGGATTACAAAGCCGGCCAAAACAAGCTAGCTACTAGGCAACATCGATACCGCCAGTTTTAGAAGTC
The DNA here is from genome assembly GCA_015476505.1 of Urochloa ruziziensis. NCBI lineage: Eukaryota > Viridiplantae > Streptophyta > Magnoliopsida > Poales > Poaceae > Urochloa > Urochloa ruziziensis. Next base: position 57,635,530 of record CM027120.1, read on the forward strand.
TCCGTGCGAGCACTCCGGATAGGACCCTGTCACGCAGGAAGCTTACGAACGCATTGTCGCTCTGCTGCACGAGGCCGACCACGTATGCAGTTCCGACGAGCTGGACGCTCCTCCACCTCCGGATCCTTGCGTACTCGCGGAGGCTGGCGTCGACCCTGTGGCTCTCTACGCCGAGCCCGAGAAGCGCATCGCCAAGGCATCGGGCCAGGACGACGCCGTCCTCGAGCGCCGAGCAGCCGCCCTGCGCCAGGTCCGGCGTCATCGGGTGCAGCGCGTCGCCGGCCACGCACGCGCAGCCCCTGCTGATGCTCGCGGTTACCAGCGAGAGCGGCGGCCGGAAACGGAGCGGCGCCACGAGGACGTCGCTCATCTGGCTTCTCTCCACAACCGCCAGCACCTCCGCGGGCACTTTCAAGCCCCTGAGGTTGGAGAGCACGAACTGCTTCATGCTGGCAGGGCTTTCGTCGACACCCTCGTCTGATCATTGGCAATATATATGCATGGTAGACGCGATGTGTAAGTTCTGTTTCTTTTTTTTTTGTATGTCTGGACAGGGACATGTATCGATCGCCGTGGATGATGCATGACTAACCTTTGTCGGAAGGGGAAAACGTGAAGAACCAGTAGATGTCTGTCTCGTTGCAGGGCATCATGCCGGAGCGGAAGCCGTGCCCGTTGAACTGCAGGAAATTGGGACGGAACCCGTGGCCCTCGGGGTAGTGGGCAAGGCCTCTCGTCGCCGAGCGCCCCGAGTAGGACGGCTTGGCGAGGCCTAGCCATTTCGCCACCACGGAGTTGATCCCGTCGCATCCGATCAGTACCTGGAGTGGACAGCGCGCACGTGTTTTTTGTTCGTTTGAACCACTCTGAGCTTCCAAGAATTCTTTTTTTTTTGCGGGCTAATTTTCTTTTTACCTTTGTTCTCAAGACTGAGCCATCCGCTAGCTGCAGGGCCTTGATGTTACCGTCCTCCTCCGCGACAGCGACAACCTTGGAGACATAGTGGATGGTGCCTCTTGGAAGCTCTTCCTCCAAGGCCCGCAGCAGCAAGTCGCGCTTGACGCAGCAGATCTCATGGGGTCCTCTGCGTCAGAGACAGAGAGTGATACTGTAGTTTGCATATTCTATCGGACCAGTCAGCCTTGTCAAATAAGCTGAGATGATATCGATTTAGCAAGCTACTAGCAAGGATCGTCGCTGGCTGTCTCACCCCTTCCCCGGAGCCGTGAGGTCCAGTTCTTGCGCAACTTGTCCAGTCGACGGCGAAAAAACACGCAGCCTGTAACACTCGAACCCAGCGTTGTTCCAAGCGCATTGAAGGAAGAAATTGGTGGTTACAGTAAGTAGGAAGGAACGTACGCCTGAGCCTGCACATGCTCCTTCCGGATCCTGTCTCCGATTCCAAGGGCGTCAAGCGCCCGGAAGGCGTTCTTCCACGTCCCAAACGCGAACCCCGACGCCCGCAGCTCCGGCGACGACTCCAGCACCAAGCTCCTAACCCCTTTCCTATATACGTACAGGCGTACGTAGAGATTTGCCAAATTAACTACAGCTGAATTTTGGGACATGTTCATATTTCGACAGCTAGTACATATAAATAACTAGATGCACGCACTTGTGTAGTCCGAGAGCCGTCGCCAGCCCGGCGATTCCGGCGCCCACGATGACGATGTCCTCAGCACTGGCAACCTCCTCCGGCTTCATGGTTTGCATGAAGCTTCAGCCTGCAAGTGCGAATCAAGAAACACTTAGCTTGCTTTACACACAAATGAAGAGCACCTGATGTGCCTGCATATATAGAGGGCGACGAGTGTTGAAAGCGGGTAAAGAAGCCTAAGCTTGAAGAGGAGTGTCGGCCGACGTCACTGCTGATGACCAAGTGACCATGTGTCAAAGCGATATGCTTTCTCTGAGTAATAGTAATATTTTTCCCTTATCGGAAAGCAAGCTTTCATTTAACTAGCAGCTTCAAGCGAATCGCTGGAGACCAGAGCGGACTCAGATTCGAATTTTTTAGTGACGTGGTCCATACCTATCATACAATGGCTGGCGGCTAACAGAACCGCCACTCCGCTGAAAGTACGTGGGCAAATAGATACTCGACAGACTACAAGCTCTGAGACCCATGATGTATCTGTTTTCCCTAATCAACGGACTTATCTCATCGTAAGCAGATCGTTGCATGGATATTAGAATTAGAGAAGATAAATACTGTGTCGATCGATCGAGGTATAGGCTGTCTGATCTTGTGTCTAACCAACAGAGCTTCGTCCAAACTTTAGCAGCAAGATGAATGGCCACGTGAGCACTGACACTAGCTGTTCCAAGAGAGTCACCTTCTCCTAATTTTTGAACATGTGAACAAGCAGTGGAGCAGCAGTCCCCAATGCAGAACAACCAAGGGCCCGTCGTGTGAACAATTCACAGGTTCTTCGTTGAACCATTACATTAAAGAATAGATGGATTTCAACTCAGGTAACAGGATTAAATACTGCCTTATATTCTCTCCTGTCCTAGAGCCATAGATCTTGCTAACAAAAAAAGAGACAAATCGTAATAAGGAACTAACCAGGAAAGGAATCATCCACGTTGCCAAAATAAGAGTAAGCAACAAGAATAATGCTAGATTATTGTACGTACTTTGTAGTGATTCTTGAACGCACATAGAGAAATTTGAGAAGAAGAGAAGAAAAAAAAAATCAAAGATTACTTTTTATATGAATCATCTATGATAGTCTCATCAAGACATAAGGAAATTGTAATATATATTGGCACACATACAGTAAAAAAATTGTATTGATACGCATGTAGGAATAAAATTTCTGAATGACAATTTATGTAGTGTTACAAAAGTCGAAATTGAGTTATACTAAAACACAGAAAAGTCGATGAGGTAGCCCTCTGTAGCTGATTCTCCTGTAAAAACAAGGCAAGTGGCTATGAAGCAGCTTCATGTCAATTGTTAACCGTACATAAACAGAAATAAAGTTGATAAGCAGATTACACGCAGAGAGCAATGTGTTGGGACAAGCGGAATAAGAAAGTTTTGTTGTGACAAGCGAGCTAGCTATATGGCCTTTTGCTGTTTTGTTTACCCCCAATAGCTAAAATATAAGTTCATTAGTACATCAACACGGTCTTCCATATGACATTTTGATCCTTTTTAAAATATAATATTTTAAATGAAATATTTTTATGTTTTGAAAGTATTTTTCTCGATGAATTTAGTAGTATCAATCTTATGTTGTCAATTTTGATGATTGTTTTAACTATTGATGAAAGTTATAAAATGATTAACTTATGAAAAAACTAAGTGGATTAATATTTTAGAGTATTCACTTTGTTCCATGCAGCCTCTAATTGGACCGGCCAAATTTGGCCCATGAACGTGAGTGCCAACGTTTTCTTCCTCTCTTCCTTCCGCTCCGAGCTCTTCTTGAGCAATCACCGTAGGCTTATCTCTCTTCATCGTTGTCTTGTACTAATTTCTTAAATGTAAAATTGCAAATATCAATTTTATTCTTAATTTTTGTTATTGTTTACCTCATGTTAGACAAGTGAATGATTGGGTGGCATGTGATAATATTCTCGATTGATTTTTTTAACTTGTGCATCTGCATATCATTCATGTATTCTTTTTCCTAGATGGATATCAGTCAGCATCTAAACCTTTTCTCTATACAAATGTTAGTACAATATAGCATTCTTATATCTGTTGTTCAGTATTTCATTCTTCTAATAACTATGGTTCCTCTCGAGGTTGTTACTTGGGTTCTTCTGCACAATGTTTCCAATTCCAACTTCAATCCTGACTTGTTCTAGCTTTCTCATGGGTTTGTTTGATCTAATTTTTTAACTTTGTTCTGGACGGCATTCCAATTGTTCCGGCATCTAATTCTGACTACAATTTCTATTTGTACTAGCTGCTTCTGAAACTTGTTCTAGACATAGTTCAAAATTGTCTTGACATCAAAGTAACAGTGTCCTACCCTTAGTAACCGGGAACGCGGGTCGATACTGGCGATCCTCGTTCCCGGGAACGTCGACCCAAATCGCGGAACGGGAACACGCCGGTACGACTCAAGGAACGCCGACGGAACACGACCCTGCCGCCCGCCCGTGACGCCCGCGGAACTCGACCGCGTCGCCGCAGGTACTCGACCGCGCAGCCGCAGGACCTCGACCGCGCCGCACCAGGAACGGAAGGCCAAGCGATGCCGCACCAGGAACGGAAGGCCAAGCGATGTGCCGCATCAGGAAGAGGTGGCACCATTAATCATCATCGAGAAGACAAAAGGCCAATCTCTGGTGCTTTATTAGGTGAGTCCGTTGATCTGCCTATGCAGAATTGCAGATTCTACCCACTCATCCCTCTCTCTCCCTCGTCTCTCTTCTCTGCTCTGCAGCTCTGCTCCTTCCTCGTTCCTTCTTGTCGTTCCGGGAACGTCGTTCCTAATTAGCTTGGATCACGATTCAAATGGATTTGGGACGTGCTGAAGCTGTGTACTCGTCGTTCCACCAAGTGTTGAGAATCGGCGTACCACGTTCCTCGTCCCCGTTCCTCGCACCGTTCGACCCGGGAACGCGGTGACTAAGGTCCTACCTATAAACTGGAATTGTTCCAGCCACTTTTGAAATTTATGTGGCTCATTGTTCCGGGATCAGAATGATATTGCTCCGGATGTAGCTATAGTGGTGAAGAAGCTTATTTGTTCCTGCTTCTTTTAAAACTTGTTCTGAATGTAGTTAGAAGTTGTTCTGGCATAAAACTAATATTGTTGTGGTACAATTTGAAATTGTTGCAGCTACATTTCAATTTTCTCTGCGTGTACCTCGAAATTGTTCTGGCATCAAGCTGAAAATGAAGAAAAATTCTACTTCATGCTATCATCAGCGGTTATTACTTCTTTTATGCAGTGAATCTTCAAGCACCTTAACAAATCTGACCATCATGAATTCAATAAAGCAGTCATGTGCGCTGAAAAAGGTTACATAGACACCAGGCTTCTAGAGTCAACTTGATCACCAGGCCTTGCATACGGCTTGATAATGGAATCTCATCATCCAAGTCTGAGTGGTAATCGGGTATCAGAGTGGCCTCCCGACAAGCGGTGGCGTGTCCGTCCCCAACTAGGGCAAGGAAATTTTCGTTCTTGTCCATGACGGATTCAAACTTGCTCCGCAATGCCTCATGATAAACTGTGGCTAAATTGCGGAAACTCATGGGCTGGGTTGGGTGGGTCTTTGAACTACTCGATGGAGTCGAATCCGACTCGAGCAATTCTATCTGAGTCGAAGACGAGAGAGACTCAAACTCGAACTCATGCCCCCTGACAATGTCAGAGTGTGATCTCGCCGAAATTCTCGACGAGATCATTGACAGTGGATGTCAATGTCTTCTTCTCCTCGTCTGGTCTCAGATAGCGTTGGAAACCGCCAAAGCCGTCGGCAATGCAGATCCAGGAGCAGAAGATGAATGTCGCGCCCTTCTCAAACGTGATGGTTTGCTTGAACGACGCCATTGAATTTGCCATGGGATCTTCGATGAACACCCCTACCTAGCGCGCCTGCTGTCGGTGTTTTACCAACATCCTACCGAGGGGTATCCAGAGGTAGTAGGGTTTAGGTGGGGTGTAACCGAGATCAGGAACTCAATGATGCACACAACACAAGGTTTAGACAAGTTCGGGACGCCGGATTAGCGTAATACCCTACGTCCTATATGGAGGTTTCTATTGTATGAGGATGTTTGCAATGTATCCCCCTTTCGAGGGGGGTCCCTACCCGGCCTTATATACACAGGGGGGTAGGGTTACAGGTTGGTTTTGCTAGAGTTCTAGTCGTATACAAGCAGTTCGAGTACTTTTCGGGTTACATCGGGTACTTTCCTTACAATACGACTAGTTTCTTTATCTTGTAGAGTCCTATGCCGTCCTACACCATAGTCTCCACGCCTTGTCCTACCATGTATTGAGTATTCCTTGTAGCATCAGTAGACCTATGGATCCTACTCCAACGAAGAGGAAAAAAATGAGGAGGAGAAAGAAGAGAAAAGAAGAGAAGGAGAGAAGATGAGCCCCCCTATTCACATCCTGGATCCGCACTGCTAGTTATGGTCATCATGCTTGGCCTCGTGCAGAATGGACATGACGCCCCTCATGGACGGCCGCTCCTGCGGGCACTGGCTCGTGTAGAGCAGTGCCAGCCGTAGTGCTAGTGCCATCTCGTCCCTCGTCATGCTGTCATCCGCTGGCCACATGGCCATCACGTCGCGCAAGCCACTGTTGACACTTACTAACGTCTCTACCGGATATTGGTTATCCCTGGCAACAGCGCCAAAATGCTTGTTGGCGTTTCTTAACGTCACTACTAGTTTCCCAGTAGCACCGCTAGAAGTGCCGTGTGATAATCGACAATTGCGAATGAATCTGCAAGCGCACAAATATACCATTATAGCATTTCACCCATGAGTATTCCCAAGGGTATCGTATTTCCCAAAGAAAGGCGGGAGGTTAAAGAATACTGTTGCAATCATGAGTATAGCAATAGCATGGATAGAATCATATACAAAGGACAGGGGTAAGATAAATGGATAAGGGTAGTGTGACACACACATGGGATCACCTCAAGGACATCTAGGCTAGGGAAATTAAAGGACTAAGAGTTAGCATCTAGGTTCTAATGTACTTCATATACACTACACAGATCAAGTTAGAGACATAAGCCATACATCAGCATGAACTATGCCAAAGCACCCCGGTACAGGGGAGATAACCTCCCTCGCCAATTACGCGTGACCACTTTGCGAGGTTGTTAGTCATTTCAGAACTCCTACAAGGAACCCGAACGTGGGGGATTTCAGAGGGTCCAACGGGGCTGTCACCACCCGTGGCCTACCCCGGCCAAACCATGGGGAACACTCATAATCTACCATTGATTCCAACCCGAGCTGCATGCTCGCATTGTTCACATCACATCGACCGTTCCGGACTATTGAGACTTGGATCGATGCCGCTATTATAAGAATAACCGGTGAACCCGTACCGTAACTTTGATCATGGAGATCATGCAAGATATGTAACCATACTCTAATTGAACTAGAGCAAAGTCTAATATGAATAAGGGCACTCATTTCTATAATACCTATGCAAGGGTATAAAGCTAAACAAGCATATAAGTCATGCATATCATGATAGCAAGAACACGAACACGGCTCAATCATATCATGACTAAGACAAACATTGTATGAAGAAGATAAACATCGAAAGTAGAATAAAGTCATCCTAGAACTAAGAGATACAACAGCCTTACCCTAGCTCCAAGGAAACCTTGAACCTGAATAGAGCTATTCTAGCCTACTCCACTAAGCCTAGAGCCTAAGGAAGAGAGTGAATTGCCCAAGAGTTGTGTGTATTCATTTGGAGCCCCCTCCCTCATATTTATAGGCACCAAGAGGCAGTCTTCCGAGCGGATCTTCAGGGTGTACACAACGAACCGACCTTCAGGAGAGCACGAGATAGCACCACATGGAAGGCCAGGATGAACCGGCCTGATGGCGGTTCAGCCGATCCGGGGGTTCGGCCGAACCCCAGGTGGGCCCACCTGTGTTGTGGTTCTTCTGAGTGACTGTTTTGTGGGTCCTGATGTCTGCTGCCATGTGCACATGCTAGATTAAGGCGGTTTGGGTCTGATGTGGGCCCTTCAATCCATGTGATGCACGTGTGGTGGCTTCTAATTGGTCTAGAAATTGTCACTTGGATCCCTGAGGGTGGATTGTCCTTAATTTCTACAGCAAATCACCTACAACCAAATATTCTCCAAGGACATGTGGAACTACATTATGCGAAGGGAAATATGCATGTTAGCATTGGTAATCCTTCACTTTAGTAGAGAATGTTGGCGGTTATTTTAGTACTGTCGGTGCCGGAACCCAGCGGGGGTCCAAACACCTGCAGAAAGTGCGCTGTGTCCCATCTCTCGATGGTCGATGCAAGGGCAACACGGTGACACGAGATTTATCCTGGTTCCGATCTTCCGATCGTACGTCCAGCAGGGTGTGCTTGCGCACTATATTGCCTTGCACCAGGGGTGCTCGTAGTAGGGGGGCTACAAGCTTGGCGGGAGAGGAGGATGAGCCTCCAGGTCCCTTAGAGCGAGTGAGAGTTGCGTTTCTTTAGCGAACTTTAGTGGTCAATGAACGAGTGAGTGTGTCTGGTGTCTAGAGTCTTCGTTCCCCTTTTTCTAGGTGGCTGCCTCCTCCTTTTATAGTCCAAAGAGGGGCAGTTACAAACAGTGAAAGTACTGTGTTTGGCACAGTGACAGCGTATGATGAGGTATGGTCGCAGGCGTGGCTCCTGTCCTGGCTCGCGTTGTCGGATTATACGACTTCCTGGCGTATGGGGCTCTGGCGCGTGACGTGGCGTCCCCTGTTCATGACGCATGCTTCCTGTGCTCCTGATTTTAAGGGCTGGCGTCGTGCGGCATCATCGAGTGCAGCAGGCCGTGCATCCATTCGAGGGTTCCCCATGCCCGTTCGAGAGGTTCCCGTACCGGAGTTGGTGGAACAGGGGAGCGTGACAGCACAGGCCTGTCACACTGCACAGGCCTGTCACACTGCACACGTCTGTGCGCAGCGTCGAGGATGACCGCACGGTGTCAGGAGTTGGTGGAGATGACCGGGGATGGGCGAGGGATCCGTCGCTTGACTTCCGCATCCAAAGTCGTACAGAGTCATTAAATGCTTTTGTCCATGGGGCAGGTGAACCATCAGCGGGCCCCACGAGCGAGGGGAAGCCTCGAGCGAGGCGGAGATGGGTTGTCGAGGGCGGCCTCCAGGCCTCGAGCGAGGAGGCCTCGAGCGAGGCGGAGTTCCGATTCGCTCGAGGGGTGCCGGGCACTCTCGAGGCCGACGGAGGTTTGACGCTGCCTCGCTTAACTCTTGCTGAGTTTATTCGTTCCTGTGGCTTAGTTGGTGATTTATCGTCGTCTTAGGGCCTCCTTTAGGATTGGCACCGACAGTAGCCCCCGAGGCCATGCAGTGGTGAATGTCAGACCTGCATGGGTTAGTTGTTCTTTCTGGAGGTTTAGTGCTTCGAGATTTACTTGCGGGATGAGAGTACCTTTCCACGGGGGCGCGCTAGCGCACCCGCGGGTGTAGCCCCCGAGGCCTTAGAGGAGTGAATTGCATCGTCCAAGGTCTTGTTTTGAGCGTGTCTTTGTTCGTGAAATGGGCGAGAGTGGCTCGCTGATCTACTCGTCTGTTTCGGCCGGCTTCTGTCTTGTTCCCGTTGGTACTGGTGAGCTTCGAGGGGCCCTCGCGATCGGATCTTACCTCGTTCATGCCCTTGAGCTCCCGGCTGTCCCGTTTTGGGTTGGCGTGGGTCGTCCTTCGTGGACTGAACCCTGATTCGGCCGATTTCGAGAGACCTTTGACTATGAGTTTTGACCCTCGTCGCCCCGTCACGGGAGGAGGGGGGACACAGTTCCATGCTACCCATGAGCGGGCCGCGAGTCATGGACGTGTCGGTGAGCTGTTAGCGGGTAGTTCAAGTGGACGTCCGTGCCCCGTTCGTTTAGGGTCGGCTCGTGGTCCGGAGACACGTCTCATACAAGCTTACAAAGGCACGCCAGGCAAGGCTCGATCCCGTTCGTTGGGATCGAGGGCTCGATGCACTCCCTCGTTGGGATCCTCAACTGGCCTCCTTTGTTCAGCCTTGAACGCGGATCAGGGCACCCTCGAGGCCTCGAGGCCTTTGTTCGAGGTTGAGCGTGTTCGTGCGTGCCCCGTTCGCCCCTGACTCTGTTAATCTGGAGAGCCTGTCGAAACTCTCGACGAGAGCCAGGCTTCGACCCCCTGATTAGTAGGGCTCGAGCAGTATATGCCTTACCTGTGGAGGCGCTGAGCAAGGGAATATTCCGTTGGCGGTTTGACGGGGCGGGAATCGAGGCGCCCAGTCATGCAGTCGTGGCCAACGTGGCGCGGCCAGGGCGCAGTGGCGCGCCTTTTCAGGCGAGTGCGGCGCTGGCGGGGCGGTTGGATTAGACGTGCTACAAGACTTACGACGCCTCGGGCGGCCACAGTCATAACTGCACCTTTGCGTCGGTCCACCACGCTTGCGGGGTCCACTTGTCGGCGATAGGGTCGAGCGCGGAATTAACGCGCGCCTGCAGCCGCGCTTACCCGCGGCCGGGTAAAGTTTATCGATAAATACGAGAGAGGAAGGGTCAGTTTCCCTTACCTTAGGCCAAGATTTTCGTTCTCTCCGCCTCTTCGTCTTTGCCAACCCTCGAGAGCTTAGATCCAATCCATCTCCGCCTCTCACCCTTCACCATGGTGACCCTGAGGGAAGCCGCCCCATGGAGCCCGTCCACCGCCGACAAGCACTACCTGGAGTCGCTCGTCGCGAAGGGCTTGCTCCCCAAGATCTCCACCGTCGGCCAGCCGAGTGGATCGCGCCGCCGCCTTCGCACAGGGCGCCGGCCCCACCCCCGGGCTACATCGTGAGCTTGGCTCGCTTGCACGAGCGCGGGTTCGGGTCTCCTCCCGGGGATTCATCCGTGCTCTGTGCGGGTACTACGGGGTGGAGCTCCATAACTTCGCTCCCAACGCCATCTCTCAAGCAGCGGTGTTCGTCGGTGTGTGCGAGGGATTCTTAGGAATCCCGGTGCATTGGGACCTGTGGATCCATCTCTTCCGCGCCGAGCTCCACACCGCTGCCACTGAGTCGAAGGGGGTGCGGAGACTCGTCCGTGCCGGCAGCGTCATGTTCCAGGTGCGGGAGGGGAGGAAGGATCTCTACATCCCCACCACCATGACGTCCAACAACGCGGACTGGGACAAGGCGTGGTTCTATCTGCGGAACGACGGCAACCTCCTCCCCACCTACACCGACAAAGTCGTGGGGGAGAAGCCGCCGTCGTGGAGCTGGGGGGTATCCCCCCGGTCTCGCCAGGATAGCCTCAAGATCTTCACCGCGGCGCTCCAATCCCTGGCGAGGAGGGGGCTGAACGCCGCCGCCGTCATCGCCAACTTCCACCGGCGGCGGGTGGTTCCTCTTATGGAGAGGAAGCTGCCCATCTTCGAGCTGACGCCGCAGGCTCCCTTCGAGGGCTCGAGGATGATGCAGGAGCCGCTCTCTCCCGAGGAGGCGGCCCAGCGGGCGCGACGCGCAGTGGACAACACCAAGATGGGGGTCGAGGACGATGTCCTCTGGGCCATCAAGATGCGCCCCGACGAGGGCTACCTTTCCTTCGTAAGTGTCTTTCTTCTTTTCCGATCCGTCTTCCGCTCGTATTGAGTTTCTGAAACGCGTAGCGTCATGTTTTCAGGGGCTGACCCGTAAAGGGCACCGATCGCCTCCCCCTCTCCCCGAGGTCCGCGCGGCTAACCGTCTGAACGCCGAGCGGCAGAAAGCGCGCAAGGATACGGAGAAAGAGACGCGTCTCCGGAAGCAACGGCGGAGGGACGAGCATCAAAAGGAGAACCGGAGGCGGGAGAGGGAGGGCCTTTCCCCGCTGCCGACCCCCGAGAGCACGCCCGAGCGGGAGGAAGACGACTCGTCTGACGACGAGGCTCCCCTCGAGCCGGCGATGGTGACGCGCACCGCCGACGCGCCCCCGCTTGCGGCCGCGGCGCTAGAGGATGACGCGGGCGCGTCGGGCGTTCTTGTCCCAGCGCCTGCCCCGCCGGCGAGCGTTGGGGTCGCCGGTGAGCGGGCCCCCGCGTCGGGTGTACGGCCGCCCCCGCGCCGCTCCCAGAAGCGGAAGCTTAAGGGGGTCAATCGGTAAGAATCGTATCACTCTTCAATGGTTCGATTAGTTGATGTTCTTGCAGATGCGCTGACATTCCTCGTTTGTTGCTCAGCGGGACAGCTTCTCCCGCCGCCCCTACTCTTGCTCCCGTCAAGGCCCTCAAGACGAGGGCTCACTCGACACCCCACATCGAGGCCGCACCCTCGCGTACGGCGCTCGAGACTGAGGCCTCGATCGTGGCCAGCTACGAGGCGGCCATGGCTAGGGGGGTCGAGCGAGCGCGGCAGGAGCTTGGCCTTGGAGAGGCCGCTGAGGGGCGGGAGTCGGGCCCCGTCGGAGTTGCAAGGCAGGGCCACCCGGGAGAGCCTACAGGCCCGAGCGCGGAGGTGGAGGGAAGCGTGCTGGGACGAGGTGATCTACGTCCTTGCTGACGAGGAAGAGGCGGCGCCGGGGTTCGAGCCCCCGTCCGATGTGCAGGCGTTCCGCCCTGCCAATGCGGCGCCCCCGCTCGAGGGTGGGGGTGCCGTCGCGGAAGGGACTTCTGCGCCGGCGGAGGTCGCCGCAGCGGCCGGTTCTGGCGTGGCCACGGGCCCGACCGTGCCTCCGGGTCTGGAGGTGGTCGAGGGTCATGGCGTCCCCGCTAACGCTGGTGCCAGCGCGAGCAGGGGCGTCCGAAGCACTCTTGGGCTGGATCGCCCCGGGGTTCCGGCGGAGCTCGTTACCATGGCGGAGAGCGAGAACCAGCTGTGGCTGGAGCATCACCAGCTTGGCACCAGCATCCAGAACGCCCTCTCCGCTGCGCTCGAGCTTCACCGAAACAGGGGACACCAGCTTCACGAGGTAAGTCTGCGTCCTTTTTTCTTGGCCTTTTGATTCTTCGCTTCGCGCCTTAGCTCGTGTTATCCCCTTTTGCCAGCAACTTCGAGACCTGGCGGCGTCCAAGGATCTCCTACATCACCGACCAGCATGCCTACATCCACGAGCTGGAACGAAGGAACGCTGAGCTGAGCTCTGACGTGGATCAGGCCCGCGCCGTGATGCACGACATGTCGGTCGACGCCCGCGCGCGTGGTGACTCCCTGGGCCGCGCGGAGAGGGAGCGCGACGCTCTGCGATCGACGGCTGCAGAGAGGGCTCTCGAGGTGGAGCGCCTGAGCGCTCTCCTGCGGGAGAGGGACGCCTCCCTTGCCGCGGCGCAGGCCTCCCTTCGTCAGCAGGCACGAGGCGGCCGCTGCGACTGAGGCCCAACTCCTCGAGTGCAGCGTTGCTCTCGAAGCGCTGCGGTCCACGGCCCAAGAACAAGGGGCTTCGTTGGCGGTCCTGCAGGAGGAGTCGGGCGCAGGTCCGCGCGCAATGGTCCGCAGAGAAGGAGCGGGCAGAGGGTAAGCTTCGAGCCTCTGCGTAACCTTCCCGTTCTTGCCTAACCCACACTGGTCCTATTGCTGAAGATCCCTTTCCCTTTTGATTCATCCTAGGCTTGCAAGCGGCTGTGGCGGACTCGCAGGCCAGGGCGGAAGCGCTAGAGGTTGCTTACTCGTCCTCACAGCAGGAGCTCGAGGAGCTAAGAGAGGCCGCCGCCGCGGTGTGCTTGGAGTTCGAGGAGGATGGCGCCCAATCTGGCAGTTCGTTGGCCAGCCGCCTGAGGTCTCTGGGCGATCGCGTCATGGGGCGGGTGAAGAACGCGTTCCTCCTCGGCATCCGCAAGGCTCTTGGCGTGGTGTCGACGCACTACCTCGTCCAGCTCGACGCGTTGGCGACGGGCTACGTCGTCACTGAGGGCCTCGACGATGATGCTGCGGTGGCCGCGGTCGAGCAGGCTGATGCCAACTGTAGCAGAGACGGCCGCCGCACTCGCTACGCTCTTTGCTGACGAGATCCTCCCGGTTCAGGCGAGGGCGACGACGAAACCTCCCCAGAGCGCAGCCGTCGACGGGGATGGCCCTTGAAGAACTTCGCCTGTGATGGTGCCTGCGAGGCGAATTGTAATAGGTCAAGGAACCTTTATGTTTTAATTTGTGGATGTTTGGAAACTTCGGCATCGTGCTTGATTGCGTTTAAATTCGCTATGTTTACTGTCATTTTGGTTGTGTGCCTCGAAAGGAATTTGACCGGGTTAGACCATCTCCCTGCGCATAGGGGGGGGGCTTGGACTGCTCGGGTCCAAGGGTGTCGATGGGGGACGCCGTATCCCGGAGGCGTAGGCTTTCCCGCGACACCGGCACTCTTGGACCTCAAGCGGCCGCGCCCCGCCCCTCCGCGAGTAGCTTAGGTTCGAGGGTGACGTAGGGGGACGCCGTATCCCGGAGGCGTAAGCTATCCCACGACATCGCCACCCCTTTGCCTTAGCCGTCGATGCCCAACCTCTGTCGCCTCTTCGTGCACGCAGCCAAAACATGACAAAGCGACGAAAATTTGTAGAAAATTGCGAGAAGATACGAGTAGCGAGAGGTGGAGCGTTTATTTCCCAGGGTAGTGTGCCCTGTGGTAGCCCCCGAGGGAGTTTTTGTCTTCGCGCGGGGCGAAGAAAGAATCTCCCTGCCTCGTGCGTGGAAAGTTGTGATCGAAATGATGGAGAGATGGAGCGTTGAAGAAACCGTAGGGTAGAGGGGTAGCTTAGCTTTTTGTCGGAGCGGCGCAGGTGACGTGACGGGTGCATGGCTCCGCTGCCTCGGCGCAGGTGACGTGACGGGTGCATGGCTCCGCTGCCTCGTCCCGTCACGGGCTTCCTGTCAGCGTGCAGAGCGTTCAGCGAGGGCTGCGGCCTCGACTTGTGTGCAGCTCGCTGAGCGGTGGCGTGCTGCTGCCTTTGATGCCGTCCGCCCCACCTTTTTGACGAAAATAGTAACCTCGTGACCTTGGCAGTAGTGCACGTCCCTGTCAGTTCGCTACGCGTCGAGCGTGTTCCTTCCCTGAGGGGTGCCCGCCTCTGCCGTGCTGTCACGCGCCGTCCTCTCGTTAGGGGGCCCCGTTGGGGGTCCGTCCTATGAGTAAGGCGCGTGGGACTGGCCCTGCGCAGAGGGCCAGGCGCACTGCTGCGGAGCGGGTCAGGGCGTGGGTGCTATAAATAGGCTCGACGACGGTGGTAGGGATCGCAAGCGTTGTAAACCTTCACGAGTACAATGGGTTTAGAATTAGGAATGGTGGGGTGGGGCGGAGCTCGTCCTCCTGACTTAGTTCGAGGGTGGGCGGAGCTTTGGTGTTAGAAGAATGCTAGCGAAGGGGGAGGCAAATGAAGGAGAAAAGGTGCCAGCCACATCTGCCTCGTCGGCAACCGCTGCATCATCTTCCAGCCGGGCTGGTCGATGCTTGGACGGCGGTTGCCCCCGTCGGGAACCGGTGCCTCGTCTTCCAGCTTGAGCTGGACGGCGTTTAGGCGATGGTTGAACGAGGCAGGTGCTCTGGTCACCCGTCCACGGCGTCCGGTGGTGGCGCGCCTTGGTGGCAGAGTGGTCTTGCTTCCGGGTGCGTGCCACGTCCTTATAGGTGGGCGTCGCAGCCGACGTTGCGCCGCTCATGCTCTCGCCCTGTTGGTGAAGGTCGCTTCGCCAACCGGGGCCGCGCGGCGATCTGGAGGTCGACGAGATTCTTCGAATCGTCGCCGCGCCGGCCGTGGAGTGCTCCCCGTTTGCCTCGGCGTATGTGGCCATGCTGATGTTAGAAGAAAACTAGCGACGTCCCTAGCCGGTCTAGGGTCGCCACTGTTGAGAAATGGGCATGGCCGCATACGTTTTTCGGCCGCAAAGGAGCGGCTTTGTATCTGGTTTATTGTACACGACCGTTCGCCGGTCATGCGTGTGATGGCAATAAAGAGCTTCCTTCATCCATTCGAGGGGCGTTACGCCTTTCTCTCCGCGAGACAAGCGATGATCCCGACATTTCAAACTGTACGCGAACTTTATTATCATAGAGTCACACGAACTAGTACATGGGTAAGCGTGAGGAGCTTAGGGGTAGAAACGACGTAGTTGCTGGATGTTCCAGGCGTTAGTGAAGACTTCGCCCTTTTCGTTGGCTAGCTTGTACGTGCCCGGCTTCAGGACCTCGGCGACGATGTAGGGGCCTTCCCACGGAGGGGTGAACTTGTGGCGCCCTCGAGTGTCTTGTCGCAGCCTGAGGACCAGATCCCCCTTGTTGAAGTCTCGACGTCGCACCTTCCGCGCTTGGTACTGGCGGAGCGTCTGTTGATATCTTGCCGAGTTCAATAGCGCAACGTCGCGCGCCTCGTCTACGCAGTCGAGGGAGTCTCGTCGGGCTTGTTGATTCGCTTCCTCTTGATACGCCCTGAGCCTTGGGGACCCGTACTCCAGATCCTGTGGGCAGGATCGCCTCAGCACCGTGCACTAGAAAGAAAGGGGTGAAACCCGTGGCTCTGCTTGGGGTCGTTCTGAGGCTCCATACGACCGAGGGCACTTCGCCGACCCACTTGCGGCCAAACTTGTTCAGCTTGTTGAAGATCCTCGACTTTAATCCCTGCAATATCATGCCGTTGGCACGTTCTACCTGGCCGTTTGTTTGGGGGTGCGCCACGGCCGACCAATCCACGCGGATGTGGTTGCGGTCGCAGAACTCCAGGAACTTCTTGCCGGTGAACTGGGTGCCGTTGTCGGTGATTATTGAATTCGGCACCCCGAATCTGTGGATTATATCGTCGAAGAACTGTACCGCTTGCTCAGATCGAATGTTAGTGATGGGTCGGACCTCGATCCATTTCGAGAACTTGTCGATAGCGACCAACAAGTGGGTGAAGCCCCCGGGCGCTTTTGGCAACGGTCCCACGAGATCCAATCCCCACACGGCGAAGGGCCATGTGATTGGGATGGTTTGTAGCTCATGCGCCGGGAGGTGCGTCTTGCGGGCGTAGAACTGGCACCCTTCACAGGTACGCACGACCTCTATCGCATCGGCAACCGCTGTGGGCCAATAGAAACCTTGTCGGAAGGCGTTGCCCACGAGGGTTCGGGCCGCCGCGTGATGCCCGCATGTCCCTGCGTGAATGTCTCGTATCAACTGCCGCCCTGCGGGAACGGGGAGGCAGCGTAGCATTATTCCAGAAGGGCTGCGCTTGTACAGCTCGCCATCGATCATGGCGAATGACTTAGCTCGTCTGGCGATGCGCCGCGCCTCGGTCCGATCCGAGGGTAGCGTGCCGCGGTCGATCCAGTCTATGTACTGGCGTCGCCAGTCTTGCGAGGGCCGGGGATTCGTCTATTTCCATCGCCTCTCGCTCGTCAGGTGGAGGCGTCCTAGGTTGAGGGCTCTCGATGCCTTCCGTCGAGGGATCCTCGTCCATTGGCTCAATACGAGCCTCCCTCGAGGGTGCTTGTGACGTTGTATCCGGACGCTGGGGCTCGATGGAGGGTCTCGAGCAGTCGCGGGCGAAGACGTTCGGGGGGACCGTGATTCGCCCCGACGCAATTTTCGCCAACTCGTCCGCTTCTTCGTTGTACTTGCGCGCGATGTGGTTGAGCTCGAGGCCGAGGAATTTGTCTTCGAGGCGTCGTACTGCGTGGCAGTATGCTTCCATCTTCTCGTCGTGGCAGTTCGAGTTCTTCATTACTTGGTCCACGACTAACTGCGAGTCCCCTCTAACATCGAGGCGTTTGATACCCAGCTCGAGGGCAATACGGAGCCCACTGAGGAGGGCTTCGTATTCAGCCATGTTGTTGGACGCGGGGAAATGCAGCCGCACCGCATAGCGCATGTGCTCTCCGCGCGGTGAGATGAAGTGAAGCCCTGCCCCCGCTCCAGTTTTCATCACAGATCCATCGAAGTACATGGTCCAACATTCTGCCTGTATCTGAGGCGGGGGTAGTTGAACGTCCGTCCACTCGGCAACGAAATCCGCGAGAACTTGAGACTTGATGGCTTTACGAGGTGCATACGTGAGCGTTTCGCCCATTAGTTCCACCGACCATTTGATAATCCTTCCAGACGCGTCCTGGTTGCGGACTATCTCCCCCAAAGGGAACGACGAGACCACGGTCACCGGATGTGCCTCGAAGTAATGCCTCAGCTTTCTTCGAGCCAGCACGATCGCGTACAACAGCTTTTGGATCTGTGGGTACCGCGTCTTGGTTTCCGACAACACTTCGCTTATATAGTACACGGGCCGTTGTACCGGCAGAGCATGGCCTTCTTCTTCTCTTTCTACTACGATGACCGCGCTAACCACTTGGGTTGTCGCAGCTACGTATAGATAGAGAGTTTCTCCATCCCTTGGTGGCGTAAGGATGGGCGAACTTGAGAGCGATGCGATGAGCTTATCGAGGGCTTCCTGTGCCTCTGGGGTCCAGGAGAAGCGTTCGTGCTTTCTCAGGAGCCGGTACAGAGGTAAACCTTTTTCCCCTAATCGAGATATAAAGCGACTCAGCGACGCTAAGCATCCCAGGACTCGTTGGACTCCTTTCAGGTCTCGGATTGGGCCCATCCGCTCGAGAGCAGCGACTTTCTCGGGGTTGGGTTCAATGCCTCGCTGGGAGACTATGAAACCCAACAACATGCCACGCGGCACTCCGAAAACGCACTTCTCCGGATTGAGCTTCACACCGGCGGCCCGGAGAGCCTCGAAAGCGGTACGTAAGTCGTCGACCAAGTTGTCCGCCTTCTTGGATTTTACGACGATATCGTCGACATATGCTTCCACGGTGCGCCCGATCTGGTCTCCGAAGACCCGAAGCATACATCGCTGATACGTAGCTCCCGCGTTTCGAAGCCCAAATGGCATCGTAGTGTAGCAGTATATGCCGAAGGGGGTAATGAAAGAAGTCGCGAGTTGGTCGGATTCTTTCATTTTTATTTGGTGATAACCGGAATACGCATCAAGGAAGCAGAGGAGCTCACATCCCGCGGTGGAATCTACAATTTGATCGATTCGTGGCAAAGGAAAAGGAACCTTGGGACACGCTTTATTTAAACCAGTGTAGTCCACACACATCCGCCATTTCCCATTCTTTTTCATAACTAATACAGGGTTAGCTAGCCATACGGGATGGAAAACCTCCTTGATGAATCCGGCCTCCAAGAGCTTGCGCAGCTCCTCTCCAATCGCTCGACGCTTCTGTTCGTTAAAGCGCCGAAGGCGTTGGCACACCGGCCTGGAGTTGGGCTGGATATCAAGGGAGTGCTCGACGACCTCCCTCGGTATGCCGGGCATATCCGAGGGACTCCACGCGAAGATGTTGGCGTTGGCGTGGAGGAAGTCGACGAGCACCACTTCCTATTTGCGATCGAGGGTAGAGCCGACCCTCAACACCCTGCCGTCAGGGTCGTTGGGGTCGAGGGGCACGTCCTTGGTCTGCTCGGCTGGCTCGAAGCTGCCAACATGCTTCGGCGCGGGGTCGTTGATCTCGTGAACCATCTCTTCCAGACGGGCTACACAAGCTTCGTCTTCAGCGAGCGCCTCAGCGTGTTCAACGCACTCGACGTCGCATTCGTAGGCGTGCTCGAACGAGGGTCCCACGGTGATGACTCCCTTCGGGCCCGGCATCTTCATCTTGAGGTAGGTGTAGTTTGGGACGGCCATGAACATGGCGTAGCACGGTCGCCCAAGAATGGCGTGATAGGCTCCCCGAAACCCCACTACCTCGAAGGTGAGGACTTCCTTGCGGAAGTTATCCGGCGTCCCGAAGTAGACCGGTAGGTCGATCTGCCCGAGGGGCTGAACCCGCTTCCCCGGGGCGACGCCGTGAAATGGCGCCTTGCTCGGGCGCAGCTGGTCCCTGCCGATCCCCAGGAGCTCCAGGGTGGGAGCATACATGATGTTGAGGCTGCTGCCTCCGTCCATGAGCACCTTGGAGAAGCGTGTGTTGCCGATGACGGGATCGACGACGAGCGGATATTGCCCCGGATTCGGAATGAAATCAGGGTGATCCTCTCTGCTGAAGGAGATGGTCTCCTCGACCAGTCGAGGTACTTTGGGGCCGCCCGGTGCACCGCCAGGACCTCTCGACGCTCGCGCTTGTGCCTGTCGAGACGTCATGTTGGCCGTGGGCCCTCCGAAGATGAAGAACACATTCTCCACTTGGGGGAATCCGCCCTTGTCCTTGCCGTCGACGTCTCCCTTCTCGTTGTCGTTCTTCGCGGCCACGCGGTTGTAGTACTTCTTCAACATCTCACACTGCTCGAGGGTGTGAGTGACCGGGCCCCTGTGGTACGGGCACGGTTTCTTGAGCATGTCGTCGAAGACCCCCGGGCCTCGAGGCTGACCTCCTGGACCCTTGCGGGCGGGGTCCGCCGCGAGGGCTTCATCGGAGTCGTCGTCTGGCTCCTGTACTCGCGGCGCCTGCTGCGCCTTCTTCCCTTTCTTCCCCTGCTTCATCTTTTTGGCGGGGGCCTTGGGCTTGCTTCCCTCCGCGGGCGCCCCTTCCACGCGCTTCCCTTTTTTGTCGACAAAGTTGGCGCCCTCTGCCTCTTCGCCGGAGGCATAGCGCGTGGCGATGTCGAACAGCCCACTGACGGTAGTGGGGGGCTTTCGCCCGAGCTTGCGCACCAACCCTCGATTCGTCGTGCCTAAGAGGAAGGCATGGAGCACCTCTGAGTCTCCGACGTTCGGAAGGTCCGTGCAGCACTTGTAAAAGCGGCGAACGTAATCCCTCAGGGATTCGCCGGGCTTCTGGCAACATTGCCGATGGTCCCAGGGGTTCCCTGGGCGCACGTATGTGCCCTGGAAATTGCCCACGAAGGTGTCGACAAGGTCGCTCCAGTCATGGATCTGGTTCGGGGGCAGCTGCTCCAGCCATGCTCGCGCTGAGTCCGCGAGATGGAGGGGCAGGTTGCGGATGATGACTTCATCGCTGGACGCACCACCCAGCGTGCATGCCAGGCGATAGTCGTTGAGCCAAACTCGAGGGTCAGTTTCTCCGGAGTACTTGACGATGGTGGTCGGTTGTCGAAACCGTGGAGGTATCGGTGCCGTCTGGATCTCGCGGCTGAACACCCGAGTACCAGGAGGTTCCGGCGATGGGCTCCTGTCCTCGCGGCTGTCGTAGCGGCCTCCGCGTCGGGCGTGGTACCCGTGGGCTGTGGTGGCATCAAGCTTCCTTTTGTTGAGGATGTGGCGGGCATCATCTTTGCCAGTGCGCGTGTCCAGCACGCGCTCCTTCACAGGAGCCTTCATCTGGCTCTTGAGAGGAGTACGCACTGACTCCGCTCGGTCTTGCACTCCACCTGCGACTCCCGTGCTGTCGGAACATCTCATTTGCGACGCGGAGCTCTCGGCCTGCTGTACCGCGGCCTGTTCGATCAGGGCCTGCGCCTCACGGCGCAGATTGCGGACCTACGGCGTCGATGGCTCCGGCATTGCTCGTATCAGCGTAGCCGCGGCGAACAACTTCTGGCTGGTCCTTGCTAGGGCCAGGGGATCGTCCCCGTGGTCGTCGGCCATGATTCGTGCCTGAGCGGTGCGCACCACCTCCTGCGTGAAGTTGCTGGGCCTGGGTCGCCCTATTTCGAGGGCTGCGCGTAGCCGCCGAACCTGACGTCTCTCGTTTTTGAGGCTGGCCTCGAGTTCCCGCACTTGGATTAGCTGGGCTTGGATCAGTGCGGCGTCTTCGGTCGCGGGAGGTGCCGCCTGCCGGGGTGCCACACTTCCCACAGGGTCCCGAGCCCCGACGGGGCTGTTGTCCTCCGTGTCCGGCTCGAACACTGCCGCGACGAAGCACTCCCGCGCAGGGTCGTGATCCCCTGTGCTTGAATCGTCGGAGTAGTCGAGGCAGTAGTCCGCCGCGGCCTGAAACGCCACAAAAGCTTCGTAGTCACGAAGTTCGAGGTAGTCCCACTTCGGGTCTTCGTGCAAAGTCTCCTCCGTGCTCGTGCTGAGGTATGAGTCGCCCGGCGAGGTCGCGATGAGGTTCCGGATCGAGAGCAGGTGATGTCCAGCGAGGTCGTCGTAGGCGTCCATCGCCGTGCTGATTGATGACGAGTACGCCATGTCCGCTCCACGCATCCCATATGGGAAACATGATGGCTCGGCTTCGCTCTCCTTGTTTGGGGGCGTGGTCGGAGGCACGGGTGAGGGCGCGGCCGCGCGCAGCGCGCAGCCCGGCGCCGCTCCATGCGTGCCCGTCGTGAGCGTTGCCCCGAGCGCCTTTTGCGCCTGGGTGTTGGTGGCGGCGGCGGGGCCGTTGTGACGGTCGCGGCGGTGGCAGCCGCATCCCTTGGGAGGAGCCGCATGAGATAACCGTTGCCGGTTGCCTCAAACCCCAGGCTCCTGAACCAGATGGTGAATCCGGCCGGGAGCGGGTCAGACGAACCGTTGGAGCAGCGGTCAACAAGACGCTCCGTACGGATCACCATCGAGAGAACTGGTGGGTCAAGAAGTCGATCACAGCGCAAATCCCCTACCTGGCGCGCCACTGTCGGTGCCGGAACCCAGCGGGGGTCCAAGCACCTGCAGAAAGTGCGCTGTGTCCCGTCTCTCGATGGTCGATGCAAGGGCAACACGGTGACACGAGATTTATCCTGGTTCCGATCTTCCAATCGTACGTCCAGCAGGGTGTGCTTGCGCACTATATTGCCTTGCACCGGGGGTGCTCATAGTAGGGGGCTACAAGCTTGGTGGGAGAGGAGGATGAGCCTCCAGGTCCCTTAGAGCAAGTGAGAGTTGCGTTTCTTTAGCGAACTTTAGTGGTCAATGAACGAGTGAGTGTGTCTGGTGTCTAGAGTCTTCGTTCCCCTTTTTCTAGGTGGCTGCCTCCTCCTTTTATAGTTCAAAGAGGGGCAGTTACAAACAGTGAAAGTACTGTGTTTGGCACAGTGACAGCGTATGATGAGGTATGGTCGCAGGCGTGGCTCCTGTCCTGGCTCGCGTTGTCGGATTATACGACTTCCTGGCGTATGGGGCTCTGGCGCGTGACGTGGCGTCCCCTGTTCATGACGCATGCTTCTTGTGCTCCTGATTTTAAGGGCTGGCGTCGTGCGGCATCATCGAGTGCAGCAGGCCGTGCATCCATTCGAGGGTTCCCCATGCCTGTTCGAGAGGTTCCCGTACCGGAGTTGGTGGAACAGGGGAGCGTGACAGCACAGGCCTGTCACACTGCACAGGCCTGTCACACTGCACAGGTCTGTGCGCAGCGTCGAGGATGACAGCACGGTGTCAGGAGTTGGTGGAGATGACCGGGGATGGGCGAGGGATCCGTCGCTTGACTTCCGCGTCCAAAGCCGTACAGAGCCATTAAATGCTTTTGTCCATGGGCCAGGTAAACCATCAGCGGGCCCCACGAGCGAGGGGAAGCCTCGAGCGAGGCGGAGATGGGTTGTCGAGGGCGGCCTCCAGGCCTCGAGCGAGGAGGCCTCGAGCGAGGCGGAGTTCCGATTCGCTCGAGGGGTGCCGGGCACTCTCGAGGCCGACGGAGGTTTGACGCTGCCTCGCTTAACTCTTGCTGAGTTTATTCGTCCCTGTGGCTTAGTTGGTGATTTATCGTCATCTTAGGGCCTCCTTTAGGATTGGCACCGACAAGTACCTAACAGTCGCCAACAACTCCCCCAAGGTAGCCTATTGCTCGTCTCGAGCAAGTATTTGGACTTAGATTTATGACCGATCAGGAGTTGCTACGATGTTGTATCCTCAACGTATGCCCAGTCTACAACGAAGTATTCTATCAAGAATTAAATAAGTTGGCATTGATCTTACCTTCGCTTTACTTCTATGGTGCATGTAGCTTCGCCTGCCTTGGGTGGTTGAGAGGTGGAATAGTTATATAGAACACCATTCACTCATTCATGATCAACAATCAAACTGGAGGTTTTGTAAAATTTTTGAAAAGAAAAAACAAGTTCCTCAAATGATTCTCTCGGATCTCTCAATTGTGTATGATTCCTCACCTAGGCTAAGGTTGCCTTTCTTTTATCAACCTACTCCTAATAAGCTTTATGTGGAGCTATAGGTAGGGAAATGAAAGCATTATCTGTCTCTCATATGTTGCTGAGTCAAAGACTGGATCCTTTGAGAAGTAAGTCATACACTTTGATCAAGAATGTGCAAGTGTGTGGATGGTGGATGGATTTGGTGGATATATGTAGTACTCCTTTTGGAATGATCCTTCTCTCTCCTTGTTTCTTTCTTTTGGAGACTTCAGCTATCTCTTTTTTTTTGAATGACATGCTTTGTTAAAGCATATGACATACCTTCTTTGGGTATGCATCTTTTATTTTATTTCTTTGCATAGCCCAAGTCTCTTCTTTCAAGGTACTTTGGAGAGAGAAATCATGAAACATTGTGGAGCTTTCTTATGGCGGTGGAATGGATGGATGGATGGGTGCATAACTTCCGGATAGATTTTAGCATATGTGGTGTATGTGGGTGTGTGTGATTCTTGATCATGGGCGTATGACAAACTTCTCACTAAGGGTCACAACAATTTGACAAAGCTCAATGATAGGACAAGTAGCATATGTGGAGACTATAACATAGGATCAACATATGGCCTTGGGTAGGAATTTCTCATCATTGAGGAACTTAGCAATTTTAAGTTTTCGAAAAGAAAAACTCCAGATATCAAGTTTCACATTGTGGGGGATATAGTACCCGGGTGCCTCACGAGCAAGCCTGGCAGCCCACCGAAAGGGGGCGGCCCAGCCCACCGTTCTGGACCTGAAGACGTGCGAGACAAGTCGGCGCACGGATGAAGGATCTGGAAGGAGAAGTCCTAGTTGGAATAGGAATTATTGTAAAGAAGGAAAGGATTTTTAGAGATAGGATCGGATACAAACCGACTTGTAACCCTGCCCCCGATATATAAGGCGGGCAGGGACCCCCTCCAAAAACATCTGAACACATCTCAACTCACAATCTACGCAATACAACACCCCAAAACAGGACGTAGGGTATTACGTCGAGTCGACGGCCCGAACCTGTATAAACCCCTGTGTCTGTCCATCCTAACCATCCTGCTTCCGATCTTTGCGATCTTCCCTGCATTACAAATCACTTCCGTGGGCTACCCCGTGGAAGACTGCCGGAGATAATATCACCTGACAGTGGCGCGCCAGGTAGGGGATATCGCCGAGATCAATCTGGTAAGCTCGATGGATCGCGTCAAGATCTTGGACAGCTGCAACCTCCCGGACGTCGACGAAGTCGAGATCCAGTTCGGGGACGTCATTGCCGCCTTGGATACCCAAGCGGCAGGAGCTACGGTCGCCACGGAGGTTTCCTCTCTGGCACCAACCTCGGCCGTCACGGCCCAATCCGGTCCGATCGCATCTGATCGTGCCGGACCTACCCCGCTGAGTCCATCGCAAAACGCGAGGCCAGACCAGTCGGGAACAGATCTACAATCACTCGGTTCCGATCCGACTCCTGAGAGTCGCGTCGCCGAATCATCGCAGAGCGTAAACGCTCAACCAACACGCGTCGAGAGCCCTGAGGTCATTACTGTCCAGACCCCTGGCTTTTGCGCGCTTGCTCGGAAGCAGAAGAGGAAGGACATCGTCCAGACGGATGATTACCTCTCTGGGAGCGACTCCTACGGGTTAGATCTACTGGGACCATCAATCCTGGACGATCTGCCGGAAGGATACACAGTGTCCGATGCCTCTACAGAGCCGGAACTACTAGGATCACTCGGAGAATTGACTCCGAGTAGTTTGGAGCGTTATACGCCCACATCCGACTTCTCCGAGTCTGAGGAAGACTACCTCGCGCAAGAAGGAGCCGGATCATATTGCTACATGGTGGCGCCAGCAACGCCAACGAATCCTGTCTCAGAAGATGAGGTCACTCCTGCAGAGGAGACGACTGAAGCCAGGAACCAGCGTCGAGGACGCAACGCCAGTCGGGCGACTCGCAGAGCCGCACGACCGCACGGAGCCACCGCGTCAGGATCTGGCACTGCTCGACTCCAGGAGCCTCGCTCTGAAGATCATCGTCGCCAACGGGATCAACATGAACGGAGGAGCACCCGGAACTTGATGCGCGACGGCATGTTCGAGTTCAACGGACACGATGTCTACGAGACACCGGTCCAGAACCTCGTTACTATCAACGAGGAAATCAATCGGCTGCCACCTAACACTCCGGGCCTGGAAAAGGTAAGGGCTCTCGTACAGGCCGCCTTCCGTCCAGGTTCACCAGATGCAAAGCAGAACGACCACGGACGCTCCTGAGCCCGGCCCGTCTCGACACCGGGCCGGCGGCGGATCGGGTCGTGATGAAGACCTCCGCAACACGATCAACAGAGATCGAGATGCGAGGGACGTCATCACCAATAGCACCGAAGAGCGCCACCGTGAGGAAATCCGACGGCGCGAAGAGTACGATCGGGATCATGGAAATCCCCGTCGTAACCCCAACAGGAGCGGCTACTCGACGGAGTCAGACTACTCTGACCTCTCCGGTAGCCCAAGGTGCGGCAACAATGGCGGTCGCACCCCGCCACGAGGACGAGTGCTTCCACCACCTAGGCGACCGACTCCGCCGAGAGATCGAACTCCACCGCGCAGCAGGACCTACCGACGGGACCGAACTCCACCCAGGACTCGGAACTATCGGAGGACCCGTTCCCCGCCCAGGGACCGGGATCGCAGGAGGGACAGCACACCCCCAAGAGCAGCTGACGGATCGGGTCCGAGCGATTCCCGCCCTAGAGGTCGGATCGGCGGATTCCAGTCGTTCACCGAGCGCTTGAGAAGCGTGACGTGGCCCAGAGGCTTCAAGCTGTCGGATATCGACAAGTATGACGGGAAATCTGACCCATCTCAATGGCTTCAGATCTACTACACTGCCGTACAAGCGGCCGGCGGCGACGAGGACGTGATGGCAAACTATCTCCCCATCATGCTCACCAAGGACTGCCGCAACTGGCTGGCAGGACTCCCGCAGGACGCCATCGATAACTGGGAGCAGCTTACCGAACTCTTCATCGGTAACTATCTCGGTACCTGGGAAAGGCCCGGGAGCAAGCGGCTCCTCGGTCAGATCAGGCAGCGCAAGAACGAGACCCTGCACGACTTCGTGCGCAGGTTCTCAGAGAAGCGCAACTCCATCACGGACGTCACGGATCAGGAGGTGATGTCAGCTTTCCAGCGCGGCATCTCCGACGCGAGACTGATTCACAAGTGGACTCGGAAGCCACCCGCGACTGTCAATGACATGTTCCGGGTCGCTAGCACGTGGGCGGACGCAGAGATCGCAGAAAAAGAACAACTCAGTGAAATCAGAAGTCGCTGGGAAGAAGAGAACAAGACGACTCGCAAACGCGACCGCCGCGAAGACGAAGACCGACACGACGACCATTGACGCAATGACAGCCAACCTCGCAAGAAGAAGAGCGAGGGAGAAATGGTCGCCGCCCTGGACCGGTCCAGAGGCCGGGTAACTCCAGAGGACTTCCAGCGCATGCTCGATGAGCAATGCCCTACCACAAACACAAGCACTCGGCGCGAGAGTGCTACGAGCTCAAGCGAGCCTTCACCTGGAGGCAACAGGGGCCCTCCATACAGAAAGAGGAACGATGGTTCCCCGCGAGACGACAGGCGGAACGACGAGCCCGGCGACGACTTCCAGGAAGCCGACCGAGTGGTGCGCATGATCTATGGCGGACCAGAGTTCGAGTCGAAGCGCCAGCAGAAGCTCACCCATCGCCAGGTCATGCATGCGAGGGAGCCACCGGTACCTGAGTACCTCAAGTGGTCGGAAATTCTGATCACATTCACTCGGGAGGATCACCCAAACTTCATACCGAAGCCCGGGTCCCATGCCTTGGTAGTAGCCCCGACGATTCGCAACGTTCGGCTCACCAAGGTACTAGTTGACGGTGGCAGTGGCCTGAACATCCTCTTTGCTAACACATTGAAGGAGCTCGGCCTGACTACTCTCGACCTAAGTCCCCCCCAATCCGCGTTCTACGGTTTGATACCGGGAGAGGGGGCAGAACCACTCGGGCGCATCACACTGCCCGTTACCTTCGGAGACCGGAACAACTACCGGACCGAGCACATGCAGTTCACGGTGGCGAACTTTGAAACTGCATACCACGCCATCCTCGGGAGGCCGGCGCTCGCCAAGTTCATGGCGATTCCTCACTACGTCTACTTGCAGGTCAAGATGCCAGGACCTAAAGGCGTAATCACCGTCTTGGGAGACGTCCGAGTCGCATACACATGCGAGCAGGAAACTCTCAACGCGGCAGCCGCCCTGGACATGTCCTAAGCGCATGGAACAAGTACTGGCTGCATCACAGGAGGTGGACAAGGACGCTCTAGAGATCCCCACCAAGAAGCCAGCAAGAGAAGCCATCGCGCCAAGCAAGGAGACGGAGCTGAAGAGGATCTCTCTGGATCTGGACGACCCGAAGAAGACGGCCATCATCGGGGCAGAGTTAGATCCCAAATAGGAAGAAGTGCTCGTCAAATTCCTAAGGGAAAACGCCGACATATTCGCGTGGAAACCATCCGATATGCCAGGTGTCCCAAGGGAACTTGCCGAGCACTCCTTGAAGGTCAATCCGACTGC
Source organism: Urochloa ruziziensis (assembly GCA_015476505.1). Lineage (NCBI taxonomy): Eukaryota > Viridiplantae > Streptophyta > Magnoliopsida > Poales > Poaceae > Urochloa > Urochloa ruziziensis. The sequence goes on from CM027120.1 coordinate 57,663,731, forward strand.
TAAACCGATCAAGCAAAGGCTTCGTCGATTCGCGCAGGACCGCAAGGAGGCAATTAGGGCAGAGATTACAAAGCTGTTAGCAGCCGGGTTTATTCAGGAGGTGTTCCACCCCGACTGGTTAGCTAATCCAGTTCTTGTAAGAAAAAAGAATAATAATGATTGGAGAATGTGCGTCGATTATACAGATCTCAACAAAGCTTGCCCTAAAGACCCCTTCGTTCCCCCCCCCCCCGCATCGATCAAGTCGTTGACTCCACGGCAGGCTCCGCCCTGCTCTGCTTTCTCGACTGCTACTCATGGTTATCACCAGATAGGCCTGAAGCTGGAAGACCAAATAAAGACCACGTTCATCACGCCGTTCGGTGCCTTTTGTTATAACACAATGGCCTTCGGTCTGAAGAACGCAGGAGCAACCTATCAGAGGACGATTCAAGCATGTCTGGATCAATTGATCCCAGACATAGTAGAAGCCTACATCGACGATATCGTGGTCAAAATCATGAACCCCGAGGACATGATAGGGAACCTGACAAAGGTCTTCGAACGCTTGCGCGTATTCCGGTGGAAGCTCAACCCTGGAAAAGTGTGTCTTCGGAGTACCCTCAGGTAAACTACTCGGCTTCATGGTCAGCAACCGCGGGATCGAGGCAAATCGCGAGAAGATCACGGCCATCACCAAGATGCTACCACCAACCTGTCAAAAGGATGTGCAAAAGCTTACTGGATGCATGGCAGCGCTCGGTCGTTTCATATCACGACTCGGCGTTCGCGGATTGCCGTTTTTCAAACTGCTCAAGAAGCAGGACAAGTTCATATGGGACGACGAGGCGAAGCGATCTTTCTAGGAACTCAAAGACTACCTGCAGAGCCCTCCCATCCTCGTCCCACCTAAACCAAGAGAACAGCTCTACCTCTACATCTCTGCTACTCCCCGAGTGGTTAGCACGGTCCTAGTGGTCGAGCGTCCTGAGGAAGGACACGCATATGGAGTTCAGCGACCAGTTTACTTCGTCAGCGAGGTTCTGACCGTATCTAAGGTACGCTACCCCCATGTGCAGAAATTATTATATGGAGTTCTTATCTCAGCAAGAAAGCTGAAACACTACTTTGAGGCCCATCCAATCTCGGTGGTGAGCGAAAATCCTTTAGGGGAAATTCTCCATAACCGAGATGCCAGCGGCCGAATCGTCAAGTGGTCAATAGAATTGGCTGCCCATCACATAAACTTTGTTCCACGTACTGCTATCAAGTCTCAGGTCTTGGCCGACTTCGTAGCAGACTGGACAGAAAACCAAGCTCCGGCTGACGACGAGGTAGTTGAGTACTGGGAGATGTACTTTGATGGCTCCCTCCAGATAAAAGGAGGCGGCGCAGGCGTACTCTTGATCTCTCCAAGTGGACAGGAATTAAAATACGTCCTTCAAATCATGTTCCCAGTATCCAACAACGCAGCCGAGTACGAAGCAGCCTTGCACGGTCTCCGCATTGCAGTATCTTTGGGTATCAAACGCCTGATGGTACGCGGGGACTCTGCCCTGGTCATAAACCAGGTAAATAAGGACTGGTCCAGGACCAACGAAAAGATGGACGCATACTGCGAAGAAATCAGGAAGCTGGAAGGGAAATTCTATGGCTTAGAGTTCCATCACGTGGTGCGCGACCATAACAAGGCAGCAGACGAGCTCGCTAAGATGGGGTCCACCCGTGAAGGCGTCCCACCCGGAGTTTTCATACAAGATCTTATTAAACCATCTATCAAGATAAACCCGGATGGTACTGTCGCGGAGCAACAAGTCGGAGAATCCCCAGAGTCAGCCACATTAGTGGTAGACGAAGCGTTGGACTGGAGGACCCAGATCATCGACTATCTGGATAGCGGCATATTACCCGCAGAGGTCGCGGAAGACAAAGATCTAAACTCGCTCCACGAACAAATCGTGCGGCGCAGCAAAAGCTACGTCATCATCGGAGACAAGCTGTATCGTCGATCTGGAGCTTCCCAAATCCTCCAAAAGTGCGTGAGTCGCGCTGAGGGTATAGAGCTCTTGACAGACATACATAAAGGAATCTGTGGCAATCACGCCGGGGCTAGAACCATTGTTGGTAAAGCTTTCCGGTCTGGTTTCTACTGGCCGACTGCTGTAGCAGACTCAGAAAACATCGTGCGGCGTTGCAAAGGGTGTCAGTATTTTGCAAGGCAAATACACGCACCCGCACAACAGCTGCAGACCATACCAGCATCCTGGCCCTTCGCTTGTTGGTGCTTGGATATGATTGGTCCATTCAAGAAGGCTCCTGGTGGTTTTGACCATGTCCTTGTAGCTATTGACAAGTTCACCAAGTGGATTGAGGTGAAACCAGTCAGAAAGCACACGGCAGCCAAGACCATCGAGTTCTTCACCGACATCACCCACCGCTTCGGAGTCCCAAATCGTATCATCACAGATAATGGTACGAACTTCGTGGCATAGGAGTTTAAAGACTGGTGCAGCGAGAGAAGCATCAAGCTATGCCCTGCATCCGTGGCACACCCAAGGGCCAATGGCCAAGTCGAAAGAGCCAATGGCGAAATAATCAAGGCGCTCAGGGCCTGGATATTCAAGCAGCTGAAGCAACATGACGGACGTTGGATCAAGGAGTTGCCAGCTGTAGTCTGGGGGCTGCGTACCCAGCCGAGTCGTGCCACGAAGCAAACTCCGTTCTTTTTGGTTTACGGCTCGGAAGCAATCCTACCAACGGACCTCACATACGGCTCCCCCCGAGTGGAGTTCTATGATGAATACGACGCGCAAGTGGCGCGCATTGAAGACCTCGACAGCATCGAGGAAAAGAGATTGGCTGCCCAGATCCAAGCCGCGCGTTACGCTCAGGTCCTGCGACGTTATCACGATCGATCAGTTAAGCAGAGGTCCTTTGAAGCAGGCGATTTGGTTCTGAGGAGGAAGCAAGACACCAAGGGCGCGCACAAGCTTGCGTCCCCTTGGGAAGGGCCATACATCATCAAGTCAGTGAGTCGCCCAGGCTCGTATCGCCTCATGACGGAAGACGGCGTAGACATCCCAAATCCATGGAACATCGAGCACTTACAGCGTTTCTACGCCTGAATCAGTTATGTATTTATCTTTTTTATTTTAGATTTATTTTTTTCGAGTGATTTTGGAGGGTAGTTACCCCCAGTTACGACTCGGCATGTCTATAATGAGTTATCAATAAAGTTGATTTCATCTTTCATCTATTTCTACTACTCGCATTTCCTCTTTCGCGTCACGCACATAAAGTATGAGTGGAACAAACCTTAAATCGAGAGGGAAAGTACTCGCCAAGTCAAAGCTCTAAACGTACGACAAAGACTCTGCGGCATGAGACTGAGACCAACGAGGCTAATCTACTCCGTAACAGGTCAACCACTCAGAAATTAAGGCCAGCGCAGAAAGAAAGGGAGTTGTAGACCAATAAAAACTTATATACAATAATGGCAGTTCAAACATTGTTCAAACAATACTAAAGTTCGACCAAATACTACAAATATTTTATTTACATTGCAGGGTCACCAGCACCAGACGGGGCCGCTTCATCCGAGTCATCAACAACATCCTTGGACAGGACATTGGCGATGGGCTCGACTTCATGGAGCAGTCTGCCCACGTCATCTTCGGAGGTGCCGGCAGCATACCCGCGGCCGAGTGGCTCCAGGTCTGACGCCGGAAACAGCGACTTGAGCACCGCCAGTACATGGCCACAGCTGGCCTGGCTGATGGAGCAGAGCTGCCGCCGGAAGTAGCGTGGAAGCGCCCGAACGCGGTCGAGGATGGAAGCTGAAGACGATGACGCCTCCGGCTCGATCTCCTCCGCCACCACTCGGATAGCGTCCTCCAGCGCTATCTTCTCGGTGCGCAGCGCCTCAGCTTCACCTTGGAGCCGGGCCACCTTGGCAGTGAGCTCTGCGAATTGGGACATAATCCGATATCGATAATCTACAGAAAGTTAGATCTGAATAATATTTTCACGTCTGACAGAAAAACAAACAAGGAAGAACATACCTCTGAGCTCGTGCACGGCCTGGGCCTCGTTGAGCTTAGCCTGCTCTACCTCCCCGCGTAAATCGCGAGTGGTACGCTGGGCTTCCTCCAACTCAGCTTGGCGCTCGACCGCAGCAGCCTCGAGCTCAGCCACTCGGGCCACCAAGGAGTCGGCCTTAGCAACTGCAGAAGATAGTTCTTGAATAACCGAGGCTTTGGCCTCGGCATCAGCAGCTAAGTCCTGCAAAAACAAGTCAGATGACAATGCGAATTGATGTACCACTCGGTACTTGATACCAACAAGATAAGTAGCTCAGGAAATACCTTGGCTATATGGCCCATGCGAAGGTGGAGTGACATAAACTCCTCCAGAGGAGTCAGGGGAGCACCACCACTCATAGCGCCGTCCACCGCTGAAGCAATCTCGACCGCCGCAGTCTGGGGCTCCTCCACTGCTGCAGTCGGTTCAACCACAGGAGCAGGCTGGGGGCTGCCTTGAGGAACTGGCGGTGGGGTCGGCGACGCCGGTGTAGGACTCGGTGGAGGCGGGGTTGGCTCTCGCAGCGACTCTGGTGGCGGACCCACAGGCTGATCGCTGAGAAGATCAGCCGAGTGGATCGGCACCTCTGGAGTTTGGATTGATGGGGCTTCGGTCTCAACCGCCGACTGAGGCGGAGGACCCGCGAAGGGGACCTCAGACGGCGTGCTACAGAATAAAGCATATATGGATCATTAATAGAAGAACATAAGGTAAATCAAAGAGATGATAAGGATACTTACAGAGTAGAGATGCGCATTCTCAGGCGCTTTCCTTTCCGAGTGGGGGAAGGGAGGTCCCTCGGACTTGCAGCACTCAGAGGCATTACTGCAAGGGGAGACTGCTCCGAGCTTGTGATTGGCGGTTGGAGTGACGACTCGGCGACGCCAGCTTCATCTTTTTCCGAGTCAGACGACTCAGAGATAAGGAGTTGGCGGCGGCTTGGCGCATCCCTAAACACGATCCCAGTGGAGATCTTCCGCTTCTTCAGAGCAGGAGCAGCCTTCCCACCACTCGGAGATAGCACATCGGGAGAAGGAGAGGATGACAGAGTGATATCCGAGTCGCGCAGATCACTCTCACTTCCCCCGACTGCTTCTTCAGATCCAACGGCCCTGCGCCGAGCCGGTTGATCCACTCCCTTTGGCATCTCAGGCAAAGGAGGGAGGGATACAAAAGCAGCTCGACCCTGCAAAAATTGGGTTCAGTTCTGAGATTACACCCAATGGGTGGAATTGAAATAAAAACAACAACAGATTGACTAAATACCTCAGGGCGTGGATTTCCCAAGTTGAACGCCGGAGGACAGTCAGTGGTCCTCAGGGAGGTTCCAGTCGCGAAGAATTTGCCAAGCCGAGCGGCGGCTTGGACTTTGTCGACGCGCTCGGGGGCTTCGCGCGTGTTGTCCCCCTCGGCGTAATACTCATACGCCGGGTGAGCCCGCTGCTTGAGGGGCTGGACCCGGCGCAGAACGAAGTTGGCTGCCACTCCGACGGCAGACAACCCATTGTCCTTCAACTGGGAAATAAGACCCAGGAGTTCCCGAACCTGATCCATTTCGCTCTCCTTGGGAAGAGCGGTCCAAGATTGGGAGGGAACAGGACGAGAATCAATTTCTGGAGAGATGGCAGGCGAGTGGTTTCCTACGTAAAACCACTCGGACTGCCACCCCTTATTGGAGGTAAGGAAAGGGATGTCAAAATACTCCCGAGTTCGACCCTCGCGGAGTTGGAGTCCGGCGCCCCCGACTACTTGTGGGCAGTCGGTTCGGGGATAAGGTTTAAGAAGAAAAAGATGAAGAAAAAGATTGAAGTGAGGCTCTATCCCAAGATAGGCCTCACAGAGGTTGATGAAGATGGCGATATGGAGAATGGAGTTGGGATTCAGTGCGCAGAGACTGATCCCATAGTAATGCAGCAGCCCGCGGAGGAAAGAATGCGCGGGCACGCCAAAGCCACGGAGAAAGAAAGATTCGAACACCACCAAATCAGAAGAGTTTGGGGTGGGGAAAGACTCACCGGCGGCGGCGCGCCACTCGGCGGTTTGCTGGTCGGGGAGGATGCCGTCGATGACGTGTTGCTCGAGGCGCCTGGTGGTGGTGATGGACTCCCTCCATTCGGCGGCGCGATCCACGGCGACCTCGGCGGTGGCCTTGGCCTTGGACGACCGGGCTCTTGCAGGCGACCTCTCCTTCCGCTTCGGGCCTTCCTTCCTCTTGGGCGCCATGGCGATGAGCGGGGCTGAAGAGCGAGGAGGAAAGTTGCGGGAGCGGATCTAGGGTTTGTTCTTGCGCGAGGAAGAGAACTGGAGCGTCGGGGAAGGCAAATGGCAAGTAAAGGAAGAAGAATGCGGCGGGGATGGCTTATAAAGGAATAAACCGTTCCTCCCGCGCGCGGCGCGGCGCTTGTCTCGGGAACTTAACCGACGCAGGCACGTCCCGTCGCTTTGAATTCAAAGATGCGGTAGGGAGTCGCGATATCTCGCGATATTTCGCCTTCCGTAAAGCAACCGTTAGGGACGCAACGGACTTTGCGGAGTAGTGGGCCTAAATGGGCTGAAATATAGCACGACCTTTCGGTTCTGTTACGCTAATAAATTTGTGGGTTACTGAGCTAGGGTTCAGGGGCAGAAACCACTCGGTCGTGAGGCTAAAATTAGTCGACGGCCAGACTTGATTTTGCAATTAATATTGCATCCTTGCAATTGATTTTTACGTAAGGCATGCGATACTATCGCTACATTCGCTCAGAGATCTGGGTCAAATGCTGACAAGTACAAATCTTGTGAGAAGATGGCTTACCATATGGTCAGGCTGGGTCGTGGGACACGACTCGGGAGTCATGCCGAGTTCAAAGAACTTGAGGACAAAATCCTTATAAAGGGGAAACAAAAAAGCCCCTGAAGGAAAAGATTATTTAAAATCCATGTCCAGAGGCATGGGGGCTGAAAAAATCAGTCAGAATTCATGGCTTTTAGAGTCTTGACACGATCATGCTGAGTCGTAACAAGACTCGGGGGCTACACCCAATGGGTGCACCTGGAGGTGCACACCATTGATGGATTAAGTTTAAAAAGAGATTCATAATATTTTATTTTTGACCCTCGACCAGAATATTCTATTCTGCTCAAGGCTCGGGGGCTACACCCAATGGGTGCACCTGGAGGTGCACACCATTGAAGATCAAGATACAGATGAATAAAAGTTGAAGACCTTTGGCCAATTTCATACTAAAATTGCCCAAAGCCCGGGGGCTAAGTGTATTCACTTCGCTGTCGCGTCGTGAAGAAGAGCACTCCTTCCCCTCACTATGGCTATAATTGAAGAATTGTTTTCAGGAACGTCTGAGCATGCACTCGGATCTTCCTCGAAACCACTCGGATCTTCTTCGAAACCACTCGGATGAGATCTTAGACAACTTGGAGCACTCGGATCATAAAGAAAAAAGACAGATCAATTACAGCCAACGATCGGTCAAGAAGTGCTCGGGGGCTACTGTGGGGGATATAGTACCCGGGTGCCTCACGAGCAAGCCTGGCAGCCCACCGAAAGGGGGCGGCCCAGCCCACCGTTCTGGACCTGAAGACGTGCGAGACAAGTCGGCGCACGGATGAAGGATCTGGAAGGAGAAGTCCTAGTTGGAATAGGAATTATTGTAAAGAAGGAAAGGATTTTTAGAGATAGGATCGGATACAAACCGACTTGTAACCCTGCCCCCCGATATATAAGGCGGGCAGGGACCCCCTCCAAAAACATCTGAACACATCTCAACTCACAATCTACGCAATACAACACCCCAAAACAGGACGTAGGGTATTACGTCGAGTCGACGGCCCGAACCTGTATAAACCCCTGTGTCTGTCCATCCTAACCATCCTGCTTCCGATCTTTGCGATCTTCCCTGCATTACAAATCACTTCCGTGGGCTACCCCGTGGAAGACTGCCGGAGATAATATCACCGACACACATAGACAACATCTTAGTGCTCTATTCTACCATGTCACACCTTACAACAACCTAGGCATGGATCAAGCTATCGCTACCCACAAGTTTCAAGCTAAGGTTTGATCAAGCAAGCCAACAAACTTAAGACTTAGGTAGTTGTATAAAGGCATATGGAAAGAATAAACAGAGCAACTATTCATCATTTCAGCCATGAAGGACAAACATTCTAACCACGTATAGGAAAGCAGTAAATATTTTTGGTCTTTTTAACTTTTTAGTTTTTGTTTTTTCATCATGCAAGATTCTGAAAGCGATAAAAGATACAAGTTACCTTCTCTCCTGGCGTTCTCCCCCAAGCTAGAATCTGGCTACTACTACGGCCCAGGGTTGTACACCTGAGAGCGTCAGTAGGCCATCATCTGCTCCTGGTACTGCTACTATGCCTGGTACATGGTGTTGACCAAGCATCTTTGCCAAATCCTTCCAAGAAAGGTGGTATGTCGTCCCGAAGAATCGGAACGCAATACCATCGGCAACCTCCCGAAGAGTGCAAAGAAATTGGATAGAGAGCGGCCTATGCTTTCCAGCAGGTCTGAGTCAAAGTCCTTAGTGTGGGCAAAGTTTCGGTCCTTCAGGAGAGCGTAGGCTTGCCTCTCATGATCATCACGCAATTCCATGAAGGGCAGATCCATGGGATACACCTCCGGGTCTTGCTCTTTGGCTTGCTCTTCTTTCTCTTCTTCATAATCCATGGTTATGGCCTCCGTAGCTGGTTCGGAATGGCGAGAGGAGCCAGCACTACCCCATGAACGGGATGAGCATGCCCCCGTCACCTTCCTAAGAGCTCCGGTAGCCTTCCGGCGGAGTGAATTCATGCTTGCCAACAATTGAACACAACAACGAGCAACTTGTATTGGGTTAGTGAAACCAAATGGAATACATACCCATCGTTGCTCCACCAAGCTTGACACTTTCTTGCAGCAAAGAAATAGAGAGAGAGAGCTTTCTTGCACTTGAACTTGAGCAAAACTCCAATGAAAACTCGAGAGCAAAGAGTTGAGAGGGAGTGAGTGAGTGAAATGTGTGAATGGATGAAGATCACCCCCTCTCGGGCCCTATTTATAGAGCAAAGGGCCGGTGCACCGTTGGGGGAGACAACCCTCAACGGCTACTAGCCGTTGGAGGTAGGTGGGGCCCAACGGCCATTGGGCTGGTTCGGCCGACCCCCCAGCCGGGCCCACCTGGCCCCCCTTTGGCCCACTGCTCCCTTAATGGCTACATGATGTCATGCCATGGTGCATGGACCAAAGTGTGCTCCATAATTGCTCAAAAGATTTTTCAAAGAAATTCAAACCCAGAAATCATTTTGAGAAATTCAGAAAAAAGGGGAAAAGGGCTAGAAATAATTCCAGCATGCAAATGGTGGTTTGGAAAATTCAAATATGCAATGAGAAAAATCAAATGATTGGAAATCCAAATTTTGAAAAGGGAAATATGAGATAACTACCAAATTTACCTTCCAGCGAAGGGCTTACCCTTTAAAGTCCGACAAGCGGGACTCTTCTCCGGCACTTAGTTCCATTCAACACCCCACTCTGGAGAAGTGGATGGGGTTGCTTGCTCTTTCTTATTCCACACCTTCTTGTTGTTCTTTTTCCTTCTTGGTGTGGTTGCTGGTCTCGTAGACAGGGGGTTGTGGTTTCACCCACTCCCAGTCCATTCGTCATCCGGGTTAATCACATAACATTGTTCTTCTTGAGGCTGGAACTTGAATGTCATGTTCTTTCTCCCGATGCGGAAACGGACTACTCCGGCTCCCACGTCGATCCTTGCCTTGGCATCATATAGGAAGGGTCGCCCAAGGATGAGTGGCATCTCCCTACCACCTTCCATATCCAACAATACGAAGTCCACGAAGACGTAGAGTTTCCTGATTTTCACCAGGAGATTCTGCACTATACCTTCTGGATATCGGATTGTTAAATCGGCTAGTTGAAGCCTCATCATGGTTGGCGAGAGAGCAGGATAGTTCAACTTCTCAAATATAGCCTTGGGCATGATGTTCACACTTGCCCCAAGGTCACATAGAGCCTGCTTGAAGTGACAATCGTAAATTGAGCACTTGATTACCGGATAGCCTGGGTCTCCACCGTACCTGATCACTGGTTCATCCCACAGCCGGTGTACGGGCCTTCCCGCATAGGTGGGAGGAAATGCATAGTCCCATCTTGCAGTTACAGCACAAACATTATGAGAAGCTTCGGGTTGCACCGGAGTCCTCCCATTCTCAGCTAACGGAATGGCAGCAACCCGTTGTGGTAATTGAGTCTCTAGCATCTTGTTGAAACTCAACTGGCTTTTTAGAGTAGAAGAAAGACCGTCAAGCTTGAAATTAAGACCTTCTAAGGATTTCATTGGCAGCCAATTTCTTGTTGAATCCATCATTAATTTTGGCCTGCCCAAGAACAAGATCCTTAAAGAACGGCTGGCTAGGAGTGAAAGAGGTACTATAGCTGCCTCCTTGATAAGGGCTTTGAGAATTCCACCCTTGGCCTCCTTGTGGACGAAAGTTGTTGTTGCCGTTCATGTACATCATGTCTTCCTGGGTCGCAGGGCAGTACTTCCCTGAGTGCCCAGTATTGCCACAGACCTCACAAGTCATGTGAGAATCCATGGGCAAAACCGCTTTGGACATGGCAGCTTTTTCTTGAGTAATGTCATCCACCTTCTTCATGAGGTGGTCCAGCTTCTCAGTAAGCACATCCGCTTCCTTGACTCTATGCGTACTTATTTGATGGGGGTTGGAGTCGTTCATCGCTCCACGCTTGGTTGGTCACCATCTTTCAATTAAAGATGTTGCAGCTTCAGGGGTCAATGAGAAGAAAGCACCTCCAGCAGCGGCATCAACACGGCCTCGGGATGTCAGAGTCAACCCATTATAGAAATTCTGAAGAATAAGCCAGTTACCCATCCCAGTGGTGAGGACAGGCCAGGACGTACTCCTGGAGCCTTTCCCACGCCTCGGGCGTAGATTCCAATGCTGCTTGCTGGAAACTCGAAATTCTCCCATGCAAGGCATTGGTTTTTCCCAACGGAAATAACTTCGTGTGGAACGCAGCGGCACAGTTCGCCCACGTACCAATCTTCTCCCGGTTCGCATAGAACCAATGTTTCACTCTACCAAGTAGAGAGAACAGAAACAGGCGAAGACGGATAGCGTGTTAACTTACTCCTCTTATGGTGATGGTGCTGCACAGCTCCTGAAACTGTTGTAGATGGGCGCTTGCGTCCTCATTGGCTTTGCCACAAAATGGGCTAGCCTGTACCATTGTAATTAGACCCGTCTTGATCTCAAAGTTCCCGTTCCCAACATCCACTGTAGGGCCTTGCAGCACCTGAGCGGTACAAGGGGCCGAGTACTCGTTGATAGTCTTATGAGCCATAGGAGTTGATGTAGATGGCACAAAGAAAGCTGGTTCGATTGCCGAAAGAGTAATTTGAGAAGGAAAGACACAAGATCGTACCGTTCTCACCAATGACTCAGGATCTTCAATGAAATTTGTTGGCAATTCGAAACCAGTCATACACTACCTGTCTTCATCATCAAAGATAAAGAAGACATATCGAACATTATCCTACCTGAGTAAAGATCTACCATCTATGCATATAGACATGTGCAAAGTAATCCTTTTAACCAATGCCTGCCCCGGCAACGGCGCCAGAAATGCTTGTTGACACTTACTAACATCACTACCGGATATTGGTTATCCCCGGCAACGGCGCCAAAAATGCTTGTTGGCATTTCTTAACGTCACTACTAGTTTTTCAGTAGCACCGCTAGAAGTGCCGTGTGGTAATCGACAATTGCGAATGAATCCGCAAGCGCACAAATATACCATTGTAGCAATATCACCCAAGGGTATCGTATTTCCCAAAGGAAGGCGGGAGGTTAAAGAATACTGTTGCAATCATGAGTATAGCAATAGCATGGATAGAATCATATACAAAGGACAGGGGTAAGATAAATGGATAAGGGCAGTGTGACACACACATGGGATCACCTCAAGGACATCTAGGCTAGGGAAAGGACTAAGTGTTAGCATCTAGGATCTAATGTACTTCACATACACTGCATAGATCAAGTTAGAGACACAAGCTATAGATCAGCATGAACTAAGCCAAAGCACCCCGGTACAGGGGAGATAACCTTCCTTGCCACTTACGCGTGACCACTTTGCGAGGTTGTTACTCATTTCAGAACTCCTACAGGGAACCCGAACGTGGGGGATTTCAGAGGGTCCAACGGGGCTGTTAGCATCCGCGGCCTACCCCGGCCAAACCGTGGGGAACACTCATAATCTACCGTTGATTCCAACCCGAGCCCCATGCTCGCATTGTTCACATCACATCGACCGTTTCGGACTATTGAGACTTGGATCGATGCCGCTATTATAAGAATAGCCAGCGAACCTGTACCGTAGCATTGATCATGGAGATCATGCAAGATATGTAACCGTACTCTAATTGAACTAGAGTAAAGTCTAATATGAATAAGGGCACTCATTTCTATACTACCTATGCAAGGGTATAAAGCTAAACAAGCATATAAGCCGTGCATATCATGATAGCAAGAACACGAACACATCTCAATCATATCATGACTAAGACAAACATTGTATGACGAAGATAAATATCCAAAGTAGAATAAAGTCATCCTAGAACTAAGAGATACAATAGCAATACCCTAGCTCCAAGGAAACCTTGAACTTGAATAGAGCTACTCTAGCCTAATCCACTAAGTTAGAACCTAAGGAAGAGAGTGAATTGCCCAAGAGTTGTGTGTCTTCATTTGGAGCCCCCTCCCTTATATTTATAGGCACCAAGAGACAGTCTTCTGAGCGGATATTCAGGGCATACTGTTGGTGGTCATTACAATACGATTTCGTCACCAACATTCCGTCATATTTCAGGCTCATCCTGCTCACAACAAAGTAAAATTGATTATTTCTAATGAGTTCCACAAGTTTTGTATAATTTGTGAGTGCAGGAGCAATCAAGCAAAGGACGAACCACTTTGGGCACAAGGCCAGGCTGGCCAGGCCTAGCATAGGCCGACCGGCCCCCTTCTGTGGCTCCTTTCCACGTCTTTGATCCAGAAGATCACAAACACAACACCAATGATCCTGAGACGTGCGATCAACGTCGGTTTGATCCAAGGACCCGAAAGGCCTAAGCTACACTTGCATGGATTGAAGGGCCCACCAACCTTGGATTCTCGGGCAGCTTTGATCCAAAGCAACCGTTACCGACCTCAGGGATCAATCTAGAGCATTCCTGAAGAAGGCGGTGCCACGGGGCAGCCAGGCCAGGCCGATCGGCCTGGCCTAGGCTGGCCAGCCTCCCCTGAGGCCGCCACGTGCCCCCCTTCATGTGACAGTTAAGCACAAGCTTAGCTTAAGCTTGACGCCAGCAACCGCCTCTGAAGACTATAAAAGGGACACCCCTCCACCTTGAGAAGACACCATCCAAAGGAGAGAAGAGTAGTCTAGTGAGAAGTTCTCATCTTTAGAGTTAGATTAGGGAGAGAGTGGGTGAGTTTCTTGGGTGACAGCCAAGCTTTGTAGAGAGAGTCCGGGATTTCCTCTCGGTCTCATCTCAACAATTCCACCCCAGAGGAATATACTTCAGGAGTTATCTTCGGTAAGTCCTCGGTCCCTTGCCTTTAGTACCTCGCTAGTTTACGAATTACTTTCAGTGATCTATTTTATTTATATTTGATCTGCGGGTACCTGAGTCTGCGCGAGTGACAGCGACTCTAGTTTGGGGTTTCCTCTGTAGCCCTTCGCGTTGGGTGGAGGTCAGTGGCTGAAAGCTTAGGCGTGGTGCCTGTGCTGGCTAGCCATCTCAGGTTGTGTTGCACCCTACGGAACTGCAGTGGCAGGCGGCAGGTGGTGACAGTCCTGTCTGTCCTTTGTACTCCACCACGTTCGGGTGTACTCATAACAGTAGTGCTGAGCCCGGAAGAACCCCTCTCTCATCCCGTTCTGAGTTCTTCCCGTTCTAGCCGTCGAAGCAGATCAGATTAGATATAGATAGTTTGCCTGGGGTAACGAGTAGCTAACTAAAGTCAAGCTCTCTACCCGCTTACCTTGTGCTCCCTGGTGGGTCCGGTTAGAAAAGTTCTAGGCTAGTCGCATCTACCGTTCCTTGGATTCGATATCCAGGTTCTTACTCCCCTGGTGAAAGGCTACATCGTACTCCATGCGCTTGCGGATTTAGTAAGGCTAAGGAGTGCCAACAAGCTTTTCTGGCGCCGTTGCCGGGGAGCGGTAGTAACACTAGTGTAGGATCTTTTTAGCCGTACACTTTACCCCCATAACCATCTACCACATGGAGTTTTCTCCTAGTTATCCAACGGTTCCATCTAGCGAGTATTTGGAGCCGCCTTCATCTTGCCACCCCATACCACCTCATGGCTTCGAGATCCGTCCCAGTCTCTTTCCCATGGTTCGTGCACAGTCTTTCGGTGGAACGAAAGACGAAAGTCCCTATGCTCACTTGCAGGTTTTTGAAGAGAATTGCTCTCTTCTTATTATGCCCGGCGTCAACCAAGACACCATACGATGGAAACTTTTCCCATTTTCCCTGATGGGAAATGCAAAATCTTGGTACGACCGCACTGCAAGGAGATTTAGCGGAGATTGGATCAAATTGAAGGACGAGTTTTGTCTGTTCTTTTACCCTGTCTCCAAGATCTTAAAGCTCAGAGTCGAGTTGATTACATATCAGCAAGGTGACGAGTCACTTGGAGCCACGTGGGAGCGATTCATTCAGCTGGCCAACTCAGGGCCACCGCATAACATTCCAGAGGAAATGCTTATGCAGCATTTTGTTGGTGGATTGAAGCCAGAAAGTGCACAGTTCTTGAACATCACTTCCGCAGGGTCAGTGTTATACAAGACAGTGGACGAGGTACGAGAAATCTTGGAAAAAGTTTTCAGCTCTACCGAGTACATAGGAGTCTTCGACGACCCACCAACACCACCAACAACCCCCACAGACAAGCAGCCAATCCTTGCCCTTACATTTGATCCACCTCCTCCGATCATAGAGGAAGTGTTCGAACACCACAAGTCCTCAGACCAAGAAACTATTCTTGACGATCTGCCGCACTTCATTCTCGAGCTCTTTACAGAAGAAGAGTACTTGGAGATTGGCAATACATCACGTATGCCTATGGAATAATTGTGCGCAAGTTCAAGGTCTAAGGCGTTCATTCTAGAAGCCGTACCGCAGATTGAGGGTTTATCTGCGATCATGAGCAAGGAATGGATGGAGGAAATTGAAAGTTGCAAAGACATCATCCGAACCACCCGCAACTTCAGAGTACTCCATTGCGCTATTGAGGGAACTGACACTCAGGAAGTTGCCTACGACCCGAAAGTCGGGAGTAATATTATATCAAGTGCATTCGCAGCACGAGTGCAACTAGACGAACCCCGGTCCTTCTCCCGTAAGTACCTCAAGTGGATCGACGACCAAAAGATGGAATGTAAAGGAATCATCCGTGTTGTGCCCGTACACATGGGACGCAACAGGATTTTCCTAAACTTCCACATTTTCGATGTCCCTAGAGGTGACAACTTCTTCCTGATTGGTCAGCCAATAGAACACCTTGTCCAACCCAAACCACGATCGAGCAATGATACAGTTCAGAGTTGGTAAAGAGATTATCCCGGTCAGTCTTATGCGGGCAGTTAACACCATCGCAGAGGCTCGATCCAAGACAGACCCAGTGGAAGAAGCAGTTAGCTCAGCTCAAGCAGAGCAAGCTCAGTCATCACAGGCTGAAGATGCTAACCATTTCATCCAAGAGGCAGAAACGGACGGCTTTATGAAACTCAACGAGGAAGAAAAGCCACAACACCCCCCTCCTGAGTTGAAGCCGCTGCCTCCTGGACTCAGATACGCTTTCCTCCACAACGACCGATGCTCGCCAGTCATCATCAGTGACAAACTGACAGAGAATGAGACTCGGCAGCTTATCACAGTTCTAGACAAACACCAGTCTGTCTTCGGGTATTCTCTATAGGACTTGAAGGGGATCAACCCCAGTTTATGCACCCATCGCATACCTATGGAGCCGGACCATACGCCGTCTAGAGAGCATCAACGACGGCTGAATGATGCGATGAGGGAGGTAGTCAAGAAAGAAGTGTTGAAACTTCTGCACGCGGGTATAATCTATCCCGTGTAGACAGTGAATGGGTCAGCCCAGTTCAAGTTGTGCCAAAGAAGGGTGGAATGACAGTTATCTAGAACGAAAAGAACGAGCTTATTCCTTAGAGGACCGTTACTGGATGGAGGATGTGTATCGATTACAGGAAGCTCAACAAAGCAAGCCGTCCCTCTCCCCTTCATTGACGAGATGCTTGAGCGGCATGGCAAACCACTCATTTTTCTTCTTCCTTGATGGATACTCTGGTTATCACCAAATTCCTATCCATCCCGATGACCAGAGCAAGACTACCTTCACCTGCCCATACGGAACGTTCGCCTATCGGCGGATGTCTTTTGGCCTATGCAACGCACCTGCTTCATTCCAGCGGTGTATGATGGCGATATTCTCTGACCTGATTGAGCAAATCATGGAAGTATTCATGGACTGACTTCACCGTCTATGGCAAAACATTCAGCCAATGTCTCGGAAATCTGGAAAAAGGTTCTCAAGAGGTGCGAAGAGCATCACCTCATCATAAATTGGGAGAAGTGCCACTTCATGGTCAGAGAAGGAATTGTGCTGGGGCACAAGGTGTCAGAAAAAGGGATAGAAGTTGACAAGGCAAAAATAGAAGTTATCGAACAACTACCACCCCCGACGAATGTCAAGGGTGTGCGAAGTTTTCTGGGCCATGCTGGCTTCTACCGAAGATTCATCAAAGATTTCTCTCGGGTAGCCTGACCTCTTACAAGCCTACTGGCTAAAGAAGCACCCTTCAACTTCGACTGATGATTGCCTTCTCGCCTTCTACACCCTCAAGAAGGCACTTATCTCAGCTCCCATCATACAACCACCTAACTGGAATCTTCCATTCGAGATAATGTGCGACGCTAGAGACTATGCAGTCGGGGCAGTGCTCGGTCAATGCAAGGATAAACAACATTATGCCATATCCTATGCAAGCAAGACATTGACCGGAGCTCAGTTGAACTACGCAACAACGGAGAAGGAACTCCTGGCAGTGGTGTTTGCTATGGATAAGTTCAGATCTTACTTGGTTGGTGCTAAGGTGATAGCATACACAGACCATGCTACACTGAAGTAGCTCTTGACCAAGAAAGACGCTAAGCCACGACTCATCCGTTGGATTCTGCTCCTTCACGAGTTTGATTTAGAAATACGAGACAAGAAGGGGACAGATAATTGTGTGGCAGATCATCTCTCAAGAATGCAAGTTCAAGGGTCGGACCTTCTGATCAATGATTACCTCAGAGATGATACTCTCCTCAAGGTTACCACATCCAGTCCGTGGTATGCAAATCTGGTAAATTTCATGGTGACTGGGTATGTACCTCCGGGGGAAGACAAGAAGAAGTTAATCTACCTCAGTAGATTTCACCTATGGGATGACCCTTACCTATTCAAAGTATGTGCTGATGGATTACTCCGAAGATGCATCCCTCACGAGGAAACACACAAAGTTCTTGACCGCTGCCACTCATCACCGTACGGAGGGCATTACGGAACTTTCCGAACCCATGCAAAGGTCTGGCAAAGTGGATTCTTCTGGCCGACTATATATGGAGACGCTAAGGAATTCGTACGGAGATGTGCCAGGTGTCAGAAACATGGGAATATGAATGCCCTTGATGCTATGTCACTGCAAAATAACCTCCAATTGGAGATTTTCGACGTGTGGAGAATAGACTTTATGGGTCCCTTCCCTGCATCCGAACAGTGCGAATATATCCCAGTGGCAGTCGACTATGTTTCCAAATGGGTGGAGGCACTTCCTTGCACTGGCAGCCGACTCGAAGAATTCAAGAAAGATGTTCGAAGAAGTCATCTTTCCCCGTTTTGGAGTACCCCGAGTCGTGATCAGTGATGGAGGATCACACTTCATCGACAAGACATTCCGGAAGTGCCTAAGCAACTTAGAAGTAAACCATCGAGTGGCTACACCTTATCACCCCCAGACCAGCGGGCAAGCAGAAACATCAAACAAACAAATTAAGAACATTCTGCAAAAGACGGTCAATGCAATGGGAATAGGGTGGAAGCAAAAGCTACCGGAAGCACTATGGGCCTATAGAACAGCATTCAAGACACCGATAGGGATGACTCCCTACCAACTGGTATACGGCAAGACATGCCACTTACCAGTTGAGCTCGAATCCAAATCCCATTAGGCGATCAAGAGGTGGAATATGGATCTCCAGACAGCTGGACTCAAAAGAAGAATGCAATTGGCTGAATTGGATGAATGGAGGGAGAAGGCCTACCATAACGCCAAGCTTTATAAAGAAAGAACAAAGAGATGGCTACCTCAGCCAATTGTTTGTCAGTCAACATCAAGCTAAAACATTTGTTTCTGACATCTCTGAATCGAGCGATAAATGTGGAAACTGATTCATCGTTCCTTTGCTTCATGTTGGTCAAATCAGAGAGTTTCTTCTCATGAACTCCAACAAAGAAGTATTGATGAAATTGCCTCTCCAAATCAGACCATGTAACCACAGAATTAGGCGGCAACGTCATGAACTAGTTAAAAGCTGAGCCAGACAAAGAACTTGAAAACAATCGGACCCTTAATGCATCAACATTAGCAGCTTCTGCCACACTGCATAAGAAATCAGCTAACATGTTCAACAGTTGACACATCATCTTGACTAGTAAACTTTGTAAACTCAGGGATCTGATATCGATGAGGATACGACATCATGTCATAATGCGCGGGATAAGGAGGACGATACATGACATTCTAAACCTTTGGCTTTAAGCCGAACTGATTCTGAATCACATCGGCTATTTGAGATGACCAATCAATCTGTTTTTGAGGAGACTATTCTGTAGGTTGATCATCCGATTGACAATTTGGCGGCCCTCTTGATTGAAAGTCGGTTGGTGTTGTCGAGACTGGAGGCGCCATTGGAGCAGGCGGCGCAGGAAGAGCAGGAGGTACATAAGGAGCAGGAGGCGCATAAGTTTGAATCGGCTGAGAAGCCGATACACTTTTCTGACCATGTGGCACCATCTGTCCATACTGTTGACTATCGAACGGAGAAAAACTGGCTGGTACTCGAATTTGCTATATGGTTTTGTGATTACCATCTATCAGTGACCAAGTTTCTCCGTCACTATGTTTGACCCAAGCAGCACCTTCTCCTGACGTAACATTTTCTTCTTCTTTCTTCTTCCCAAAATCAGGCGGCATGCCCCAACCTGTCTGTGGATTATACATACCAGTTCCCAAACCTTTAGAAGCTGTATGATGTGAAGTATGTATACCTGTCATCTGAGAAACTGAATGTCCTGATGAATCAACAGGCATAGTATTTGCAGTAGTTACTCCAATCGGCTGATTGTCCGATTGATTCTGAGAAGACATAGCACTGGCAGAAGAAGATTCTAGAGCTGCTGACGGCGTAGTTGTAGCTGGAACTAATGCACTGATATTGGGTTTTGTATGTGGAACCGATGTAAAAGTTCCTGCTGCAGCACTAGATGCAAACGGAACAGATCCGAATGCTGGAGTAGCGGGAGATCCATAGAAAGGGGGAATACCATAATAAGGATATGGAGCATGATATGCTGGACCTCTGAATCCCGCCAGCGTTGGATCTTCACGCAGTTGAGCCAATATGGCATTACGAACCGTATTTGTCAGTACAGGTGATTGGTTAATAAAAGCATGGTGAATAGAATTGTCAACCATCTCCTGAAGCTTCCCTGATGATTCAACAATAATGATTGTATGTGGAAGAGGAAGTGGAGCTTTCTTAATGGCTTCCCTCGTTTAGTAGAACTAAACGATTTGAGACACTCATTACGGTACTCCTTCTGGTGAAGATCAAATTCCTTTCTCTGCTCTTCATTCAAATCATCATATGTTACATTAATAATATTTTTATCATGAAGATCAGAGTTATTGTGCTCCTTAGGATCGATTGGCTTCTTCGGAGGCATCGTGAATTTTCTCTTCGGGTCCCACCGGGCGTGCCAAAAGTATGTTGACACAAAAATCGAGCGGTGACAGATGCGCTAACACACGAACGAATCCGTGGCCTTGAAATCTGTGGCGTGCTAGTCAATCTGACCTATTGATTGACAAGGATAAAATCGGACGTTAAGAAACAGCTGAAGAGCCGATTCTCTCGTTAGTGAAATCGAATGTGATAGAACCGATTCCGATGTATAGTGAAACAACACAGGGACCCGATTCCGATAATCAATCAGCTGAAAGCCGATTGACAACTAAGCAGTAAAAGACAACCGTAAAGTAATTCGATACAGCTTAGTAAAACAACACTTAGAATCAAACTGATCAGCTATTGGATGGATTTCAGGATTAATGCTTTAACAGAGCCGATTAGGTAAAACTCTAAGCTGGATAAGTAGTGATAAGAGCTAAAACAACAATAATAAACATGAAGATCTAGCAAGTATCGATAACTGTTGAATAAATCTAAACGAAGCAACAGCGATGCGCCCAATGCTAAAGCTTAGATATTACTCAGTAGGAGCGGAACTCACGAGCAAGCCTTGGAGATCTGGATCGCCTTGACTAGCTCAGGAGAACTCGTGAAAGAGAAAAAAGCTTGACAAAGTTGCCGACTTGTAAGTAAATTGCGAAAAGTAGATGCAAATAGTAAAAGTTTGTGTATTGATGTGTTCGTCATCTCTTCACGACCCTCAGGTTTATATTTATACCCTGGAATTACAGACTCCTAGTCGATCACGACATGAACAAACTTGACGCAAAAGAAAGAAACTACTTTGACTAAGACCCTAAATAACAATAAAAAGGCCAGCCCATTATGGCCCACTTCAGCCCAAAGCTCGCGACGCCTTCAACCCACTTCTTCGAGTCCGATCCGATTCTGAAGTCTTGAGTCTGATACTGACTCTTCTTATGGAAACAAATCTGATCCAAACATCATCTTCAATTTTAACTCCATCTTCATTGAAATTCCTTCAAGGCGTCGGCTATGACACATGTGAAAAAACGTCGTCAACAATGCTTCCAGTCATTAAGGTGAGATCTCCCTGTCGAGGTCTTGACTCGCCATGAAGGCTCATGCAACTAAGGCACTCGCCAAGCCGGATAAGTCACTCGACACAAAGAAAAGCCTCACCTCACCAACTCTTCCGATCATCTTGATGTTGTTTTCACTAAGAAGCTTCTCCAAGAAGGAAGGGGGTCTTCACGTCCCCCGCACACAGTCATCGTCGCCTCCCCACACCAAGTCGGAGGGTTGAAGACTTCCTGCCGAGTCACCAAGACTCCAAGACACCGTCCATGACTCTAGTACAAGGTGGTTCACTCTAGAACCAAGCACAAGGTAGTAACACTATGGGGACCGCCCCTCGAGCTTCCGCACTTATGCAACATAGTTCTATTCCCTGGATCAGTACTATGGCACTATCATTACATGGAATGTCTTTTCAGAGTCTTGAAAGAAATGGGGGAGATCATAGCGGTGCTACCACCTAGTCAATCAATGAGCATTCAACTTGATGTACCGTCTTCTTAATCTGAAATGAGGAAAACAAGGTTGAGTATGAATTTGTACCCAACAAGTCCCAACAATTACTAAGTAATTATATTCATTTTAGGCTGTGGACAAGTCCCAACAAGGCCGGGGGTATATATAGCGATCGACGATCAACTTGTATCGCAAGCCGAAGGGGCCAGGCGGCCGGCCATCGTCGTCATCAATGCGCGCACATAACTACACGTGCACTGACTCTGCGCACGCTGCAACTTCCGACTAAGGATGGCAATGGGTGGTTTCGGGTCGGATATCCGCGGGTTTCGGGTCTAGCGGGTTTGGTTTTGGTTTGAATTTCTCACCCACGGTTTTCGGGTTCGGGGCCCCGAAACCTATTGGGTTCGGTTTCGGGTTTGGTTTTTCACCCGTGGATACCCAATGGATAACCGAAATCAATCATTAGGAATTAAAACTCATGTTTTATAATATACTAATAATATCTTTCAAAAAAATAATATACTAATAATAACTAGTTTACTTATATACTACTCTAAGTTGACTCATGCAATTATTTACTATTTGTTGCCTCTTGTTTATACATGTGAATATGTTATATATCATGCATATGTTTATAAAAGTCATCATCATTCTTAATATTTTGCCATACAAAACAAGTTTCGGGTATCCAATCGGGTTTCGGGTATCCGCGGGTTTCGGTTTCGGGGAAGGATTTTCACCCGAATCGGTGTTCGGGGCGGTTTTGGGTTTTAAGTTCGGTTTCGGTTTTGGGTGCGCAGACACTCCACCCGATCCGAACCCGACCCGTTGCCATTCCTACTTCCGACGACGGTTCAAATTCCCAAGCAAAGCGGTTTAATTCCACATCACTTCGAAAAGGAATATTCTAACCGGTATATTCTGCACCGGTTAGAATGAGAGATCATTCTAACCGGTTGTTTTTTGAGCCGGCTCGTTTAATTAGTAATAACACCGGCGCATTTGAGGCCCTTATTCGAGCTGGCACCTTTCTAACCGCTTTCAATGACTTAAACGAAGCGGGACGTTTTGGGCCGACGCGGATGGGCCAATGAGGTTAATGGTCTCTGCAGTAGTGATAAAATTTTTTGGGAACATATCAGGTGAAAACCAGGGTACCTATACAAACATGCAAACTAATGATCAAGGCCACAGGATTCCCATCTAATGGCTCCCTTTAGAGATGACTTTGTTTTGTGCTTAAACCCTCCCACCATTAGCCTTTCTAATCTCGGTTTTACAAAACCCCCCTCCCCCTTATCCCCCTGCGCCCCCTGCCTTGGACGACTCACGACACGACGCCGAATCTCGCGACACAGACGCCGCCGCCCTCGAGACGCACGGACTCCTCCCTCCCGCGATCAAGTCCGCCGCCCCGACGTCTGTGACTCGAGGGCGGCGGCGTCTGCATCGCGAGATTCGGCGTCGCGTCATGAGTTGTCCAGGGCAGGGGGCGCAGGGAGATTAGGGGGAGGGGGGTTTTGCAAAACCGAGATTAGTAAGGCTAATGGTGGGAGGGTTTAAGTGCAAAACAAAGCCATCTCTAAAGGGAGCCCATTAGATGGGAATCCTGTGGCCTTGATCATTAGTTTTTATGTTTGCATAGGTACCCTGGTTTCCACCTGATATGTTCCCAAATTTTTACTAGTTAAGTACTGCTGGTCCTTCCCATGGATGTAAATTAAGAAGACATTTGTGCTGACAGAGACAGAAGCGCTCGCCAGTAAAGGATTCTGAGCTGTTGTGCCAATAATTGCTCTTTTCTCCCCACATGCAAAAAAAGTCTCCATTTTTTTAAATATTTGTGCTAGCTGGCGGATGACATCATCGCCCTCACGCATAAATCTAACGCAAGTAGATCAGTTCAGAAATCATTAAAAACTTGTACGCAAACGTTCATACAAACGGCAGTGAGCACTGCATGATACATTTATTATTCATGACCCGACACACTATAAGTAGAGTATGCTGCTTACACCCGTCCATCGATACTGAATGCAGCTGAGCTCAGCATGCAGCTTCACATATATAGCAACGTACTACGTTTTAGACCTCTGATGACGACCTCTGATCTATCGATATGATTGACCAGAGTTTTTATTGAGTTACAATATACTATGGAACGAGTATATATATACTCAGAGAGACCCTGCATGAGCTTACTGCACGACGTAGGTAGACTTGAGCCTTTTGGGCCTTGGCTCGACCACGGAGGTAATGTCGGTGACGCTCAGTAATATCGGCGGCGCAGTAGCCCCCCTTCGGCGTCTCTCGGCGACCAGCTGGTGGGCGAGCTTGGTGAGCGCCTCCTTGTTGGTCCCTGCGCCCTTCACCGGCTGGTACTTCCGGGTCTCGCAGTCCGTCCTGTAGACCTGCCTCTCCAGGAGGTTCTCCCCGACCTCGATCAGCTTCTCCATGCTGCTCGTGTCGTCCATGGCTCCAAGAGCAGGGTCCAGGTGATCCTCCTGGATGCGCAAGTAGTTGTCCTCGCAGTGCTTGGACTTGAAGAGCAGGGCGACGTTGTAGTCGACGAGCGAGCCAGTGGAGTACATGAGCGTGTCGATCAGCGGCTGGGTCTTGTTGCGGACGTTGTAGACCCACGGGAGGAGACCCCACCAGTTGCACTCGTCGGCGGTGTAGGAGTGGTCCACCACGCCGGTGCCGATGGAGAGGATGCACAGCTTGCTGCAGTCCATCGCCGATACCTCCACCGGCAGTTCCTCGCCCCTGTCGATCATCCTCCAGACCTCGTTCATTGCCACTGTGGTCTGCGCAACATGTACGTACATTACATTTGTATATACATATGTCGATCGGTACATATACATTCAGTTCAAGCGATCGAATTACACAGAATATAACATTCAGTTCAGGTGAGTTCGTTACATATATATATCATACCGGATTGTTCGCGAAGACGCCGGCATCGACGAGGTTAAACTCCTCGTGTCTTAGTGGCCTAAAGCTTATAGTGTTGAATTTGTGGGCAGGGAAGAACGTTGGCGCGGCAGTTGCGGCGATGCAAATGTCTGAGAGGCAGGGGTCCATCACCCGATCCTGTCGCGCCTGTCGTACGTACGTACTCAAACATGAGCAGAATTATATACATCCGGCCGGTTTAGTTTATTAGTATAGTAGAATATATATTACCTTAGAGGTGGAGAAGACCACGGGCTGGTTGCGCTTGATATCGAACGTGGGCACGACGACGTTGGTGACGGTTTCCTGGAGACGGTGGTTCCCGAGCTTCCCTCTGACCACCTTGCGGAGCCCCTCGCCGTCGTACTTGGGGCGGAGGAGCGCGTACCTGACGAAATCCGGGTTGAGCAGCGTCTCGCGCAGGCCCTCCGCGAACTCCTTGATGCCCTCTTGAAACGGCAGCGACTCCAGCGCCAGACCCTGCGAATGGCACAGCGCCTGCAGGATGGCTCCTGCATGCTCCTGGATATAGTCCTCCATCGCCGCCGGCGCCTCCTCATCAGGCTCGACGTCGTTGCTCACGGGAGGTGCTCCTAATACTGCTAGCTGCCGCAGGCCGCCACCGTTGTTGGCGGCAGCAGGTGCACTACTAGGGCTCTTGGCGACGATCAGCGCGTCGAGGATCGGGCGGAGCAAGGGCTCGAGTGCCGACCCGAGGGCGAACATGTCGTGCAAGGACCTCAGGGTCTCGTTGCTGCCGTCGTAGTACTTGATGTAGAGGAGCACGGCCTCCAGCACCACCTGAGCCCACGTCCTGCATTTATTTTTGGTTTTGTTTTGATAAAGGAAAAGCTTAATTTGTCGAGCCCAAGTTCGATCCTGCATGTACATCATCGGAAAATCGAGATCTGCTGCTTACGCCTTGTGTTCGTTTCTGAAGATTGTGGCACCCTCTTCCAAGTAGAGGTCGATGATCTCCTTGGCCGTGCACAGTGGGCGGCTGTCCTTGTTCGGGGCGGCCAGCATGGTGGTGATGAGGGCGCCGGTGCTGGTACCCACGATGCAGTCGAAGTAGTCGGCTAGCATCGCGGTTGGCCCATCAATCCTCTGGTACAGATCAAATTGTTGTTGATTAATTTATGCTTGCTGATTATATGATTGATAGCACGACAAAATACCTGCAGCTCGGATTCTAGGTACTCGAGAATCTTGGCTGGTATGAGGCCGCGGATGCCACCCCCGTCGATGCAGAGGATCCTCAGCTCCCCACCTTGCTGTTTGTTGGTCGCTGCAGGCGCCATTATATCGACAGTTGGATATCGCTCAAGATGCTGTGTCCCTTGTGCTGCTGCTCTACAAGGAAGTCTGGATGCGCTTGCATTGGCTAGCTGCGGTCTCGAGCCTTTATATAGCCTGTCTCGAGGCATGCAGAGCTCGTTGTTGGCCGTGTAGACTCTGATGGTAACGAAGGTGTGGACTAGCCTAACTCCATCCAGCATGCAATGCACGAAGTGTGAATGGCCGCGACTGCGTGCACGCAGTGAGTGGCATCTGCATACATAGCCTACAGAGTCCAAGCTAATTCCTTTTCAAAAAAAAAAAAGTCCAAGCTGGCCCTGTTTAGAACCAGAAAAATCGTCTTCTTTTCATAAAAAGCTATCTACCTAGAGAACCGTGTCAGTTTATTTCTATCCCTATGCACGCTTCCATAGAAACAGTAATTTTCCGTACTTTTTATTCCCTTTTCTCGATCTAAACACGCCCTAAATCGACCTTTGTCCCGAACCAATTAATTGATGGCAGGTGAGCGCTCACCTAACTACTCCATCCAGCATGCAACGCCAATGCCATGCAGTGTGAACGGCCGAGACTGCATGCACACAGTTTGTGGCATCTGCATATATGACCCTGTGTTAGTTGGCTGAAAAAGGGTGAAAAGGGTAAAAAGTTTTTGCATTGAGTCGCGGGCACAAAGAGAAGAAATGAACTGACACGGTTCTTAAGGTGAAAACTTTTCACCCTTTTTTGGAACTAAACATGGCCTATAGCCTACAGAGTCCAAGCTAATTTAATGGAGCATGCAACGCCAATGCCATGCAGTGTGAACGGCCGCGACTGCATGCACACAGTTTGTGGCATCTGCATATATGACCCTGTGTTAGTTGGCTTAAAATGGGTGAAAAATGTAAAAAGTTTTTGCATTGAGTCGCGGGCACAAAGAGAAGAAATGAACTGACACTGGTTCTTAAGGTGAAAACTTTTCACCCTTTTTGGAACTAAACATGGCCTATAGCCTACAGAGTCCAAGCTAATTTAATGGAGCATGCAACGCCAATGCATGCACACAGTTTGTGGCATCTGCATATATATACTAGGATGAGTGAATTCATTATTAGGCCTACGCTCGTCTGATTATCATGTTCGGCCAAGCTTGCATTATATAAATAAATATACATGAATTATTTGAGGCAAAAACAATTTGTACTTCATATATATTTATATGCTCTTTAATAAAATAAAATAAAAAATTAAACATGAGTTCACTACTGTGTAGACATAAATAGGCATGCACATGATTTCGTTTAAATTAAATTACACTATTGCATAAAGAAGGTATATTTGCATCCCATTAATATTATGTCTATAAAAACCAAAAAAAACATATTACAATCATTTCATTAAAAAATACTACAACCAGTGTAAGCCTATAGTGAATGATGTTTTTGTCCTTGCATAAAATACGTAGCATTCCATTGTTATTATGTCTATCATTTTCTAAAAAACCAGTCCCTTTTCATATTGTGCCCACAGCTGGACTAAAGGAAAAAGGAATGCAGGAAAAGGAAATGCCAAGAAATACATTTTTTATGGTGCTAGATGCACATTGTTGCAGTCAATGTTAGCAAAATGGAGGAGCCTACGCTTAATAATACCGGTATGAACCATGTAACACCAAAAATGGAGTGGAAAGCTAACAACATTTTTTATAGGAAACATCAATGAATCTCTATGCTGCATGTTTTTACCATGGGCCATCAGGCCCACCATCAGCGTTGTGGAGGTATGGTCATGATGGCTCTCAATAAATGATGAGTCAGCGACATGCATGCACGGTGTTTGTTTGGGCTAATAGCATGCGGCAGAAACATTGAGGAGACACGCACGGCACAACGGTAAGCCCAACAAAAGGGCGAGATGATTGGACGAACAAGCCAAACTTGAACAGGTTGTGGCCCAGGAAAAAGAATACGTGCAACAAAATAGGCGAGCTGGTAAAAAAAAGTTACAGACAGAATACACGCGTCATGTATCAATAGGGTTAAAACAGGAAGAGCTCTGTCGTGCCTCCAAATTCTTCCAGCCTATGAAGGTACATATATGCCGCACCTAACTGAAGGAGATGCTAGGCCGGATCAAACTACCTTAACTGCCAGCTTGTCGGTCAACTGGAAAATCGCTGTCAAGCTGTAATAAAAAAGATGCCAATCCAACGGAAGAAGGTGCTCGCCGTCCTGCTGCGCGCTCTGGACCGATCGTCGGCCTTTTAAAAGCAATGGCGCGCTCACCACATATGACATATAAACAGGCTGGCCAAGGAGCCCGACCAAACAGCATACGGGCCCAGTTGAACAAAAATCGGACCGTAAAAAAAGACGGAGCCGGAGGCACAAACGGGTAGTCCGTATGTACCACGTGGTCGTCGGCAACTGGAGGAAAGCTGAAACGCGCTAAGAAGCAAGCAAACCTCCCCGCGATGTAAACGTACTTATTATTATAGCCTACAGAGTCCAAGCTAATTTAATGGTAACATATACTGAATCGACCTTTCTCCCAAGCCCAACATTAAATCTCAATAGCTGAGCGCCTCCACAGGAAACATGCAATATACACCTATCCCCGTATTTCTTTTTGGTGACCTCACTCTCCCTTTTCCTTTTAACACATTACATATACTAGTCGCTATCCCGTGCACGGGGTAGTTCATATATTATTATGACATTTTTGTAAAATTTAAAATAGTTTATAAATAGCACAAAAATAATTGAAAATTTTCTTATAAAGTATGTTACTAATGTTCATGACCATTAGATGGAAGATCCTGAGACAATCCTGAAAATATTTATATTAATACATAATAAAATACCCCTCATTCAATTGGCACAACATAATAATTCAAGATAACTGAATACCTTCCAAATATGCTTGCCATTGCTTGTGCATCGTAGTCACCGGCTAATGCCTACTAACTTGTCGACCTGTATCGTCAGAGGAAACGCATGCAAAGGGACGCCGGAGGCGGGCTTTTGACTTCTCTTGCCCAACGTTTGGTCTTTCCTATGCATGCACAATACTTTCCAGATGAACTTCTGGAGGGAAAAGGCAACTTTCTCGTTAGTTACCAGACCATATCCAACTTATCTTAGTTACGCAAGGAAACTGATGTATAAATTTCAGCCACCGTGAAATTCTTGAAACGTTAGCTGTGAGATGCAGCCTGTACAATTTGATGCAACGGAATACGTCGCTGGATTTTTTTCTATATATGTTGTACGTGGCACGTCAAACACAGTGACTAATTTTGGTATGCACTGATCAATGGCATGGTGGGTAATTTTGAGCAAACGTTTTTACTCTTAATCTCATCCATTGAAATTTGGCTCCACGCAAGATAGATGGCTAGAATTTTTTTCTTTTTCTGTATTTTCTTCGATTAACATAGGATTTTCTTGAGAGTCACACAAGGCTTATGATTTTGAAGATCTTGAATCTACGGTTGAAGAAGTCGCCAGAGGATTCAAGACAAAGGTGCTGGCACATAACGAGGCTTTTATTTTGTTTCTGATCATGATCAGATCACCTGAATGTCTACTTTGGCTAAACATGTTTTCTCCATTGTGTTGCAGATAATGTTTATATATGTGGACACTGCTGAAGAAAATCTTGCAAAGCCATTCCTCACTCTTTATGGCCTTGAATCAGAGAACAAACCTACTGTAAGTTTCATGTTGAACTCACAGTTAATCTTTATTGCAGGAGGACAATCTAGTTTTGTTTTGAATAAATCATGATCACCATCACTTTGTGCTCACCATGTTGATACCAATCTTGTATGCTTTCGCTTATGGAAAAGTGATGAAAGTTGCCGCTTTGTTTTTGGCAAGATGAATATCAAGTTATTGCCGAACCATTATATTTGAAGCGTTGGACGAGGAAAGCAAGGTACGGAACTATACAAGACAACAAAGGAGCATTATTGAAAAACCAAAATTGGATGCTATGCTCCGCCTATAAGTCTCTGTACCACAAATTTCTGAATTTGTTATATCAAGCTGCTAGCTTTCCAGAATGTTGCCTATATGGTGAACGATGCACTTGATTTCCTTGGTAAACAATTACAGGAGAATATGCCTATCAGCGCATCTCGAAGTATTTTGTGTGATTCATACAGTGTCCAACCTAAGGTTCAACAAGATGAAAATATGTTTAGTGCTGCACGCCTAAAGAAAAAGGAGGTTCGGCAAAAAGAAAGTTCAAAGCGACATTGAACTTGGCTCGACAAGACACGGAAGTACGAAAAAAAAGAGCCAAAGAAATCTAGGTATGTTGCTGAAAATCTTTGCAATCCATTATTTGTACATATTACTACTTGTAAAATAATAAGATTGGATGCTTTTATGCAGCAAGAAGAGAGTGGTGGTGGTGTAGAAACTCGAGTGCCAACGTAGGTTCATGAGCACAACAGCCACATAGGAGGGTATTTTATTCTTTTGGGATGAAATGTTCAGCACCTGTTGAAAATTCATTGCAAAACTATGCTAGTTGATGGCTTTTGGTGGAGATTTAGTGGTGCTAAAAAAATCTATGGTTAGCTGTAAAAATCTGCTATGACTTCTCTTGAGCAAAGTCAATGCTCTAGGGAAAGTGTTTAAATTTTTCTATAAAGCAGTATTGAAGAAAAACTTAGTTTTTTATGTATACATATTTTTAAATAAAAAATTTTGAGAGAAAAGTAAAAAAACGCACCTCCATACCCTCATTCACTCCCGTTCACCATAATTCATTCATGTCCTTTTTCTAAAAAAATAATTCACTCATGTCTTTGCTTTCAGTTCCGTTGAACCCATCACCACATTTTTCGTTTAAAAAAAAGAAAACCATCACCACATTTGCACCGCAATTCACCAGACCTAACTCAATGGCATAATATCGCATATGGTAGGTGCTCCTCTGCCTCCATTCTTTCCATCCACGCTCTCAGTAGGTGTCATGTTGGTGATTTTAAAATAAAAAATAGGGGCAAAAATGTAAAAGCAGATGTATACAAAGATAATCTATACTACAAAGAGCAAAAGAATTGTAGTGATCAAATCTTACAATCATACACCCCCACACCAACCCCACGCGTAAGGTATATCGGGTCCACTAGATGTAAGGGGAAGGGGCCGTCAATCAAAATAAAAACAACTCAATCATCCTCTCCCTCCTTGCGACGACCGAGAAAAAAAACTGCCACGGTGCCGCTGCCGACTTCGCCGGCCTCGCTGCTCCTCCCTCATCACCAGGGTCACGCCGAGAAGAAAAAATATAATAAGATAACTGAGTATGAAATTGTACTCGTCCAAAAATATTATAAAAATAAAAAAGCATATACATAGCAGGGAGAATCATAATCAAGACTCGACATTTTCTCATATCACTTAATTAGTATCGTAAGATTGTAAGTTTCAAAAAGAAAAAAAGTGATGTAATTAATGAATATGCACATGCCACATTGAGCAAATAATTCAAAAAAGAAACATATAATTAATCCAAAAAATGCATTATACAAATTAGTACCAGGATTTTTTGCAGCATCGGTGGATTCTCCTTTATCTGCCACTACGACTGTACTTCTCCTTTTTTTTCACATTCAGGGCCGTTTTCTTTTCATCTGGCCAGCATGTTTGCATATCTTTTCCTTGACCTTTGTTACTTAAGCTCCCTTTGAAGCTCTTCATTTGTAACAATAACTTATATTCCATACAAAATATACCAATCTTAAATAGTGATGATAATATGGTCTCAATATGAAAACTAATCAATAATATGGCCATGGCAGAGTGAGATCATGGCAAAGAAAATTAGTACCATGTTCTCCTTGTGCAATATTTGACGGGCCTGGTTGATCTCTCTGCCTTTTACGAGCACCGCCGGGACGGGGTTTGTATTGTTGCCGACATCTCCCAGGGGAACATGATTCTTCACGAAGAATATGCTAAATAACTACTTGTATAATAGTATTCGCATCTACTGATGTACAATACACCAATTCAGTTTTGGTTCATATACTGCCTGCTTAAACTTACCTGAACTTTGTTTGTTTCCTGATTCTTCAGAGTTACAAGTCTGATGATATGTTTGGTAATTTTTTTCACCTTTATATGTAAAACACTACGGGGGCTGCGCCGTTCAAACGGCAAAATCCACACGGCAAAAGATTTGCCGTGCACCGCGCACGGCAAAATGCACACGGCAAACAAAGTGTCGGCAAACGCAATCTTTGCAGTGTGCTAGTTTTCGGACACACGGCAAAACGCTTTGCCGTGTGTCGTCTGATTTGCCGTGTGCTTAACGGGCTGACGGCGGTTACGGTGCACCCCGCGTTTGTCGTGTGCTTTTGCTACGTGCACACGGCAAAGCCAGCCGCTTTGCCGTGTGCGTTTTGCTTCGAGCACACGGCAAAGCTTCTGGCTTTGCCGTGAGCTTTTTGCTACGGGCACACGGCAAAGCACGACGGCAGCGGAGGGTGACACGGCCACGACTGAGACGGCCCCCACAGCGGCCCCGGCCGCCACTGCGGCCCATGAGGAGGGCACGAGTGACTCGGCTGCACTTGGGCGTGCGGAGACGGCCACTGAGGCATACGCAATATCTATTTACAAGTTTCTAATTCAACTTCACCATTATTATACTTTAATTTTAATTGTTTGCAATTCGTAGATGATGTCCATCTCTAGTAAAAGCCTAGAGCAGCATAAGATCGACACAATTGCAGAACAACTCGTTGGATTTATCTGGGACGAGATCATCAATGTGAATGGAGAATTTCATTATGATGATGCATGGGACAATACGGACACCTCAAGTCTTCGTTCCTCCATCGCTGGTCCTAGATCCTCTTCTCGTCCTAGTTCATCATCAGCTCGTCCAAGTGCAGGATCGTAATTTATGGATACTAAGTTAGAAAACTTAACTCTTTTAGCACTATGAGATGATGTAACTCTTTTGACACTAAGATATGTAATATATGTCTTGTTTATGCTTATACGAGCCTTATACAAATACTAGTGCAGTGTAGTACGACATCCGTATTAGAACAAATACGTAGGCGAAAAACGTTGGCAAAATACGTATACAAACAAATAAATATGAAGGCTGGAAAAGGGAAAATTATATGGTCCACCTTTAGCACCGGTTCTAGCCACAAACCGGTGCTAAAGGGGCTCGCGCAGGGGCCATGTGCGCGGCCCCTTTTAGCACCGGTTGGTTTCGAGACCCGGTGCTAAAGGGGGCCTTTAGCACCGGGTAAATGACACGGTGCTAAAGGTGTACCCCTTTAGCACCGAAAGATCTGCACCGGTTGGGAAACCGGTGCTGAAGGGGGGTTTCCCAACCGGTGCGGATGCCTCGTTCTCTTCTAGTGGTCCTTCCCATGGATGTAAATTGAAAAGACATTTGTGCTGACAGAGACAGAAGCGCTCGCCAGTAAAGGATTCTGAGCTGTTGTGCCAATAATTGCTCTTTCTCCCCACATGCAAAACAGATGCGCTAACACACGAACGAATCCGTGGCCTTGAAATCTGTGGCGTGCTAGTCAATCTGACCTATTGATTGACAAGGATAAAATCGGACGTTAAGAAACAGCTGAAGAGCCGATTCTCTCGTTAGTGAAATCGAATGTGATAGAACCGATTCCGATGTATAGTGAAACAACACAGGGACCCGATTCCGATAATCAATCAGCTGAAAGCCGATTGACAACTAAGCAGTAAAAGACAACCGTAAAGTAATCCGATACAGCTTAGTAGAACAACACTTAGAATCAAACTAATCAGCTATTGGATGGATTTCAGGATTAATGCTTTAACAGAGCCGATTAGGTAAAACTCTAAGCTGGATAAGTAGTGATAAGAGCTAAAACAACAAGAATAAACATGAAGATCTAGCAAGTATCGATAACTGTCGAATAAATCTAAACGAAGCAACAGCGATGCGCCCAATGCTAAAGCTTAGATATTACTCAGTAGGAGCGGAACTCACGAGCAAGCCTTGGAGATCTGGATCGCCTTGACTAGCTCAGGAGAACTCGTGAAAGAGAAAAAAGCTTGACAAAGTTGCCGACTTGTAAGTAAATTGCGAAAAGTAGATGCAAATAGTAAAAGTTTGTGTATTGATGTGTTCGTCATCTCTTCACGACCCTCAGGTTTATATTTATACCCTGGAATTACAGACTCCTAGTCGATCACGACATGAACAAACTTGACGCAAAAGAAAGAAACTACTTTGACTAAGACCCTAAATAACAATAAAAAGGCCAGCCCATTATGGCCCACTTCAGCCCAAAGCTCGCGACGCCTTCAACCCACTTCTTCGAGTCCGATCCGATTCTGAAGTCTTGAGTCTGATACTGACTCTTCTTATGGAAACAAATCTGATCCAAACATCATCTTCAATTTTAACTCCATATTCATTGAAATTCCTTCAAGGCGTCGGCTATGACACGTGTGAAAAAACGTCGTCAACAATGCTTCCAGTCATTAAGGTGAGATCTCCCAGTCAAGGTCTTGACTCGCCATGAAGGCTCATGCAACTAAGGCACTCGCCAAGCCGGATAAGTCACTCGACACAAAGAAAAGCCTCACCTCACCTACTCTTCCGATCATCTTGATGTTGTTTTCACTAAGAAGCTTCTCCAAGAAGGAAGGGGGTCTTCACGTCCCCGCACACAGTCATCGTCGCCTCCCCACACCAAGTCGGAGGGTTGAAGACTTCCTGCCGAGTCACCAAGACTCCAAGACACCGTCCATGACTCTAGTACAAGGTGGTTCACTCTAGAACCAAGCACAAGGTAGTAACACTATGGGGACCGCCCCTCGAGCTTCCGCACTTATGCAACATAGTTCTATTCCCTGGATCAGTACTATGGCACTATCATTACATGGAATGTCTTTTCAGAGTCTTGAAAGAAATGGGGGAGATCATAGCGGTGCTACCACCTAGTCAATCAATGAGCATTCAACTTGATGTACCGTCTTCTTAATCTGAAATGAGGAAAACAAGGTTGAGTATGAATTTGTACCCAACAAGTCCCAACAATTACTAAGTAATTATATTCATTTTAGGCTGTGGACAAGTCCCAACAAGGCCGGGGGTATATATAGCGATCGACGATCAACTTGTATCGCAAGCCGAAGGGGCCAGGCGGCCGGCCATCGTCGTCATCAATGCGCGCACATAACTACACGTGCACTGACTCTGCGCACGCTGCAACTTCCGACTAAGGATGGCAATGGGCGGTTTCGGGTCGGATATCCGCGGGTTTCGGGTCTAGCGGGTTTGGTTTTGGTTTGAATTTCTCACCCACGGTTTTCGGGTTCGGGGCCCCGAAACCTATTGGGTTCGGTTTCGGGTTTGGTTTTTCACCCGTGGATACCCAATGGATAACCGAAATCAATCATTAGGAATTAAAACTCATGTTTTATAATATACTAATAATATCTTTCAAAAAAATAATATACTAATAATAACTTGTTTACTTATATACTACTCTAAGTTGACTCATGCAATTATTTACTATTTGTTGCCTCTTGTTTATACATGTGAATATGTTATATATCATGCATATGTTTATAAAAGTCATCATCATTCTTAATATTTTGCCATACAAAACAAGTTTCGGGTATCCAATCGGGTTTCGGGTATCCGCGGGTTTCGGTTTCGGGGAAGGATTTTCACCCGAATCGGTGTTCGGGGCGGTTTTGGGTTTTAAGTTCGGTTTCGGTTTTGGGTGCGCAGACACTCCACCCGATCCGAACCCGACCCGTTGCCATTCCTACTTCCGACGACGGTTCAAATTCCCAAGCAAAGCGGTTTAATTCCACATCACTTCGAAAAGGAATATTCTAACCGATATATTCTGCACCGGTTAGAATGAGAGATCATTCTAACCGGTTGTTTTTTGAGCCGGCTCGTTTAATTAGTAATAACACCGGCGCATTTGAGGCCCTTATTCGAGCTGGCACCTTTCTAACCGCTTTCAATGACTTAAACGAAGCGGGACGTTTTGGGCCGACGCGGATGGGCCAATGAGGTTAATGGTCTCTGCAGTAGTGATAAAATTTTTTGGGAACATATCAGGTGAAAACCAGGGTACCTATACAAACATGCAAACTAATGATCAAGGCCACAGGATTCCCATCTAATGGCTCCCTTTAGAGATGACTTTGTTTTGTGCTTAAACCCTCCCACCATTAGCCTTTATAATCTCGGTTTTACAAAACCCCCTTCCCCCTTATCCCCCTGCGCCCCCTGCCTGGACGACTCACGACACGACGCCGAATCTCGCGACACAGACGCCGCCGCCCTCGAGACGCACGGACTCCTCCCTCCCGCGATCAAGTCCGCCGCCCCGACGTCTGTGACTAGAACGCCCTCCGCATGGACCTCTGCCGCCCGTCGAGACGCATGGACGTACCAGACGTCGATCGATCGATCTGACAGCAGGCCGTCGCGTCGTGCACACCGTGCATGAGTGCTAGCTGCATGCAGTGAGCTGTGTGTGCCTGCCTGTACGTCCTGATAGGGTTTAGGGATTATCGATCAACCTCACCTATTACAGGAGACATCGGGCTAAAGATGGGTGAGTCGTCCATGGACGTTCAGGTAAAATTGACTACATACCATGCATTTCAAAGATCTGCACCATACTAAAAATTGATATGCATGTGCGTATGAGAACTAACGTGCAAACGGGAACTCACGTGCTTTCAGAGACGGGATCCCTTCAGAGACGTGACGGAGGACCAGCAGGCGGGCGCCCTCTCTCAAGTCGTCGTTGATTCTATATCCATTGAGGCCATCGACGCTAGATCCGGAGCCCACCTTGAACATCCAAGCACACCACGGCCAAAATCTCCTCTGAGTATTATTGCAGTAAGTAGCAAAGAGCATTTGAAGCCCATGGTTGGAATGATCTTTGATACACTAACAGAGGTGGAGACCTTTTACAAAGAGTATGCACATGAAGCTGGTTTCTCTATTCGCGTTGGTCAGCATAAGAAGCAAAATGAGCAAATCAAATACAAGTGAGCGGTATTGTTGTTCAAGGGAAGGTTACAGAAAGGAGAATGAACAAAAATTTAGTAATGAATCCGGAAAAAAAAGAAAGACACGTAATGTGATGGAAACCAGATGTATTTGTGAGGCACATATTGGTGTCAAGCTTGGCAGTGACAACAAGTATCAAATAACATCATTGGTTGAGGAGCACAACCATGGTTTTGTGTCACCAGATAAAAGGCATTTATTAAGATCCAACCGTAAAGTCAGTGAGAGGGCAAAGAGTACTTTGCTCGATTGTCATAAGGCTAGCATCGGCACCTCGCAGGCATATCGACTCCTCCATATCAGTGACGGTGGGTTTCAAAATGTTGGGTGCACACTAAGGGATTTGCAAAACTATTACCGTGACCTCAGAACCAAAATCAAGGATGCAGATGCACAAATGTTTGTTGCACAACTTGAGCAAAAGAAGGAAGTAAATCCTGCCTTCTTTTATGACTTTATGGTGGATGAACAAGGACGACTTGTTCGTGTATTTTGGGCAGATGCTTTATGCAGGAAAAACTATAGTGTTTTTGGTGATGTGGTTTCGGTAGATGCAACATACACCACTAACCAGTATAACATGAAGTTTGTGCCATTTACCGGAGTCAATCATCATTTGCAAATGTTTCCTTGGGGCAGCATTCTTAGCAGATGAAAATATCGAGTCATATGTATGGTTGTTTGAGACCTTTCTTAAGGCTATGGGTGGAGTAGCACCTCATCTAATCATAACAGATGAAGATGCAAGCATGAAGGCTGCTATTGCTCAGATTCTACCAGATACAGCTCAAAGACTTTGCATGTGGCAATCCTGGAAAAGGTACCTGAGAAGGTTGGGCCCTCTATAAATAAGGATGAAGAGTTTTGGAATAGACTAAACAAGTGTGTTTGGGGCTCCGATAATTCAGATGATTTTGAGTCACAATGGAATTCTATCATAACAGATTTTCAACTCATGGGAAATGATTGGTTTTCCACAAAGTTTGCCATTCATCAATCATGGATTCTGGCATACTTTATGGACATACCTCTAGCTGGAATCCTTAGGACTACATCAAGATCGGAGAGTGCAAATTCTTTTTTTAACCGTTTCATTCATAGAAAATTGCGCTTTGTTGAGTTTTGGCTAAGGTTTGACACAGCTTTGGAGTGCCAGCGCTAAGAGGAGTTGAAAGCCGACAATGCAAGTCTTCACACCACTCCTAAATTGATGACACCATGGGCCATGGAGAAGCAATGTAGTGTGATATATACACATGAAGTTTTCAGTAAATTTCAGCAACAAATCGTAGCTGCAAGTGACCATTGCATTATTCAAGGGATTTCCGAGTGTGAAGATATGAAAATTGTAACCATCAGCAGCCTTTCTGGAAAAGAGCGAGTGGTTCATATGAACAAGCCGAACATGTTTGGTACGTGCTCCTGTAAATTATATGAGTCCTATGGCATCCCATGCCGTCATATCATACAACTGTTTAGAGCCGAGAAGCAAAATGAGATACCATTGATTTATATTAAGAAGAGATGGGAGAAAAGATGTAAAAGGTGAGATTCTACGACTGTTTTGTTTTTTATCTCTATTTTGTTTTCTATGTGCAATAGTGCTGATTAAATCTTTAATTTCACAGAGAACTATTCTTTGATGACGAAGGTAACCTTCTCGATGAAAAGCCTAAAGATCCTATGGAGGTGGCAATGTGCAAAAAGATTTCAGATTCACGCAACAAGTTTGAAGATCTTATCCAAATGGCCAAGAACTTTGAAGAAGGGATGGACTTTTTACATTCTAGTTTATCCAAACTAGTAGAACCTCTCCAAAAGATCACTCCTGCTGCTACAGTTAATAAACAAGATGAGTTTGAATCATTCCTTGGTAGTAAAATTCCAAATGAAGTCCATATACTTCCACCAAATGATGTCAAGTCCAAAGGAAGATGCAAAAGAATTAAGAAGAGTAAGGAAAATAATGCACCAAGATTACAAAAGTGTGGAAAATGCAAGCAATTAGTGGATCATGATGCACGCAATTGCCCAAACAATGTTGTTGGCTGATATTTGAAGTTCATGTAATCAATTTCTCATAGAACAATATTGTTGCGTGAATCCAGTGCTATTTCTCAATAAACAGTATTGTTGCTTGAATCCTGTACTATTTTTTATCATGTAATAATCCAGTGCTATTTTTGATCATGGAGCAACCACGCTCATCTTTAGCCCGATGTCTCCTGTAATAGGTGAGGTTGATCGATAATCACCTAAACCCTATCAGGACGTACAGGCAGGCACACACAGCTCACTGCATGCAGCTAGCACTCATGTGCACGGCGTGCATGACGCGACGGCCTGCTGTCAGATCGATCGATCGACGTCTGGTACGTCCATGCGTCTCGACGGGCGGCGGAGGTCCACGCGGAGGGCGGCCTGGTCACGAACGTTGGTTACAGACGCGCCTGATTACGGACGTCGGGGCGGCGGACTTGATCGCGGGAGGGAGGAGTCCGTGCGTCTCGAGGGCGGCGGCGTCTGCATCGCGAGATTCGGCGTCGCGTCATGAGTTGTCCAGGGCAGGGGGCGCAGGGAGATTAGGGGGAGGGAGGTTTTGCAAAACCGAGATTAGTAAGGCTAATGGTGGGAGGGTTTAAGTGCAAAACAAAGCCATCTCTAAAGGGAGCCCATTAGATGGGAATCCTGTGGCCTTGATCATTAGTTTTTATGTTTGCATAGGTACCCTGGTTTCCACCTGATATGTTTTTTACTAGTTAAGTACTGCTGGTCCTTCCCATGGATGTAAATTAAGAAGACATTTGTGCTGACAGAGACAGAAGCGCTCGCCAGTAAAGGATTCTGAGCTGTTGTGCCAATAATTGCTCTTTTCTCCCCACATGCAAAAAAAGTCTCCATTTTTTTAAATATTTGTGCTAGCTGGCTGATGACATCATCGCCCTCACGCATAAATCTAACGCAAGTAGATCAGTTCAGAAATCATTAAAAACTTGTACGCAAACGTTCATACAAACGGCAGTGAGCACTGCATGATACATTTATTATTCATGACCCGACACACTATAAGTAGAGTATGCTGCTTACACCCGTCCATCGATACTGAATGCAGCTGAGCTCAGCATGCAGCTTCACATATATAGCAACGTACTACGTTTTAGACCTCTGATGACGACCTCTGATCTATCGATATGATTGACCAGAGTTTTTATTGAGTTACAATATACTATGGAACGAGTATATATATATACTCAGAGAGACCCTGCATGAGCTTACTGCACGACGTAGGTAGACTTGAGCCTTTTGGGCCTTGGCTCGACCACGGAGGTAATGTCGGTGACGCTCAGTAATATCGGCGGCGCAGTAGCCCCCCTTCGGCGTCTCTCGGCGACCAGCTGGTGGGCGAGCTTGGTGAGCGCCTCCTTGTTGGTCCCTGCGCCCTTCACCGGCTGGTACTTCCGGGTCTCGCAGTCCGTCCTGTAGACCTGCCTCTCCAGGAGGTTCTCCCCGACCTCGATCAGCTTCTCCATGCTGCTCGTGTCGTCCATGGCTCCAAGAGCAGGGTCCAGGTGATCCTCCTGGATGCGCAAGTAGTTGTCCTCGCAGTGCTTGGACTTGAAGAGCAGGGCGACGTTGTAGTCGACGAGCGAGCCAGTGGAGTACATGAGCGTGTCGATCAGCGGCTGGGTCTTGTTGCGGACGTTGTAGACCCACGGGAGGAGACCCCACCAGTTGCACTCGTCGGCGGTGTAGGAGTGGTCCACCACGCCGGTGCCGATGGAGAGGATGCACAGCTTGCTGCAGTCCATCGCCGATACCTCCACCGGCAGTTCCTCGCCCCTGTCGATCATCCTCCAGACCTCGTTCATTGCCACTGTGGTCTGCGCAACATGTACGTACATTACATTTGTATATACATATGTCGATCGGTACATACATTCAGTTCAAGCGATCGAATTACACAGAATATAACATTCAGTTCAGGTGAGTTCGTTACATATATATATCATACCGGATTGTTCGCGAAGACGCCGGCATCGACGAGGTTAAACTCCTCGTGTCTTAGTGGCCTAAAGCTTATAGTGTTGAATTTGTGGGCAGGGAAGAACGTTGGCGCGGCAGTTGCGGCGATGCAAATGTCTGAGAGGCAGGGGTCCATCACCCGATCCTGTCGCGCCTGTCGTACGTACGTACTCAAACATGAGCAGAATTATATACATCCGGCCGGTTTAGTTTATTAGTATAGTAGAATATATATTACCTTAGAGGTGGAGAAGACCACGGGCTGGTTGCGCTTGATATCGAACGTGGGCACGACGACGTTGGTGACGGTTTCCTGGAGACGGTGGTTCCCGAGCTTCCCTCTGACCACCTTGCGGAGCCCCTCGCCGTCGTACTTGGGGCGGAGGAGCGCGTACCTGACGAAATCCGGGTTGAGCAGCGTCTCGCGCAGGCCCTCCGCGAACTCCTTGATGCCCTCTTCAAACGGCAGCGACTCCAGCGCCAGACCCTGCGAATGGCACAGCGCCTGCAGGATGGCTCCTGCATGCTCCTGGATATAGTCCTCCATCGCCGCCGGCGCCTCCTCATCAGGCTCGACGTCGTTGCTCACGGGAGGTGCTCCTAATACTGCTAGCTGCCGCAGGCCGCCACCGTTGTTGGCGGCAGCAGGTGCACTACTAGGGCTCTTGGCGACGATCAGCGCGTCGAGGATCGGGCGGAGCAAGGGCTCGAGTGCCGACCCGAGGGCGAACATGTCGTGCAAGGACCTCAGGGTCTCGTTGCTGCCGTCGTAGTACTTGATGTAGAGGAGCACGGCCTCCAGCACCACCTGAGCCCACGTCCTGCATTTATTTTTGGTTTTGTTTTGATAAAGGAAAAGCTTAATTTGTCGAGCCCAAGTTCGATCCTGCATGTACATCATCGGAAAATCGAGATCTGCTGCTTACGCCTTGTGTTCGTTTCTGAAGATTACGGCCGAGACTGCATGCACACAGTTTGTGGCATCTGCATATATGACCCTGTGTTAGTTGGCTGAAAAAGGGTGAAAAGGGTAAAAAGTTTTTGCATTGAGTCGCGGGCACAAAGAGAAGAAATGAACTGACACGATTCTTAAGGTGAAAACTTTTTACCCTTTTTGGAACTAACATGGCCTATAGCCTACAGAGTCCAAGCTAATTTAATGGAGCATGCAACGCCAATGCCATGCAGTGTGAACGGCCGAGACTGCATGCACACAGTTTGTGGCATCTGCATATATGACCCTGTGTTAGTTGGCTGAAAAAGGGTGAAAAGGGTAAAAAGTTTTTGCATTGAGTCGTGGACACAAAGAGAAGAAATGAACTGACACGGTTCTTAAGGTGAAAACTTTTCACCCTTTTTTGGAACTAAACATGGCCTA
Organism: Urochloa ruziziensis; assembly: GCA_015476505.1. Taxonomy (NCBI): domain Eukaryota; kingdom Viridiplantae; phylum Streptophyta; class Magnoliopsida; order Poales; family Poaceae; genus Urochloa; species Urochloa ruziziensis. Next base: position 57,706,166 of record CM027120.1, read on the forward strand.
TAGCCTACAGAGTCCAAGCTAATTTAATGGAGCATGCAACGCCAATGCCATGCAGTGTGAACGGCCGAGACTGCATGCACACAGTTTGTGGCATCTGCATATATGACCCTGTGTTAGTTGGCTTAAAAAGGGTGAAAAATGTAAAAAGATTTTCATTGAGTCGCGGGCACAAAGAGAAGAAATGAACTGACATGGTTCTTAAGGTGAAAACTTTTCACCCTTTTTGGAACTAAACATGGCCTATAGCCTACAGAGTCCAAGCTAATTTAATGGAGCATGCAACGCCAATGCCATGCAGTGTGAATGGCCGCGACTGCATGCACACTGTTTGTGGCATCACTACTACACAAACCCTCATCACAACCGGTTCCAAACCCCTATCACAACCGGTTTTGGGAGGCGGATGAGATAAAGCGGCTGTGATAGTCCCCACTATCACAACCGGTTTTCAAAAACCGGCTGTGATGATCCCCCATCACAACCGGTTTTCTGAAAACCGGCTGTGATGCAAAACCGGCTGTGATAGTGGGGTGATCACAACCGGTTTTTGTCTAGAACCGGCTGTGATGGGGGGAATTCACAGCCGGTTCTCCTAGAACCGGCTGTAATCTTTTTTTTAATTTTTTTATATATCAAATATATTTCGCATATATATCAAATATTCCACAAATATCAATCACATATTCAGAACCCACATATAAAGCACGATGCATTCAAATATAACATTTCAACGAAACCATCTAAACGTTATTACATTAAGTTCATACACATCAAGTTCAATAGATGCATATCAAGTTCCGCTACGCTACGAGTGCATGTCAAATATATTACAAGTTCCATCTAGTCTCACGGCTTCATAATGTGGTATTCTCCATCTTCGGATATAACATGTTCGAGAATGAACCCAGCAAGCTGTTCTGAAAGTGCAATTATCTCGGTCGCAATCATCTCGGACGCACCAACCTCGGCTTCCTGCAAAGTCATAATGCTTTCAACTTGAAGTGTTCTCTCTTGTACTCATCCCAAACATTGACACCATGATCCCACAAAGTCACAAGATCATCCACCAGTGGCTCCAGGTACACATCGATTTCATTTAATGGCTGTTTTGGCCCTTCGATCAGCAAAGACGTCATAATATACGTCCGCTTCATACAAAGCCAAGGCGGAAGGTTGTATATGCAAAGAGTGACAGGCCAGGTGCTATGTTTGCTGCTAACCATGTTGAAAGGATTCATACCATCAGTACTCAATCCGAACCTTACGTTCCTTATTTCACTGGCAAATTTTTCTTGAAATTATAATTGATAGCCCTCCACTGTGAACCGTCAGCCGGATGTCTAAGCTTTCCATCATTTAGACGCTCTTTTTCATGCCAACGCATAAGCTTTGCTGCCTTTGGGTTTGCAAATAAACGCTTCAATCGAGGAATCACGGGAAAGTACCAGACGACTTTGGCGGGTGGTCTTTTATTTCGATCACATGTCATATGTATAGCTGATACAGACTTGTACCTTGAAGCTTCACACACTGGGCATGCATCTAATTCTTTATAGTCACCACGATATAAGATGCAATCATTTGGGCATGCATGTATTTTTTGTACTTCTAGCCCAATCAGACATATCATTTGCTTTGCCTAGTATGTGTTCTTCGGCAACCCATTAGGGCTGGGAAGCATCTTCTCTAGAATATTCAGCAAAATGTCAAAGCCCGTGTCTGACACACCATTTGTTGCCTTCATCTCCAGTAGCAAGAGGTCAGCTTCAAGTTTCGACATGCTACAACCACTGTACAACGGAGTCTTTGCATCCTTTCTCATCTGCTCGAGCTTTTTTAGATTCTTTGCATCCAAGCATTCTGGCTCCGCATCACGTATCATCTGGTCAAGACCATCAACCACATCATCCGCAGCTAATGTCTCGGCGAAGGTTTCACCGATGTTTTCCATATATGTTTGTTCGACCGGTTCTGGCTCATTTTCAAGTTCCACTGCCTGTGTGGCCTGATGGTGTACTATTTCCCTAATCTTCTCTCGGGTAGTTTGCTGCGTGGTTTCATTCTCACCTTCCTCACCATGCTTATTCCAAATCTTCTAGTTTGGCACGAACCCCCTAGACAACAAATGATACCGGATCTGCTCGACGTTACGAAACTGTTTCTGGTTTTTGCAGTCATAGCATGGACAATACACATATCCATCACTCATGTTGATGTAAGCCTTCGCAACCTTCACAAATGAATCAACGCCGTTGATATATATGACATCTCTTTTGGCCGCTGGCCTGTACATCCAGCCTCGATCGTTGTCCATCTAAAATTCATGCCAAAATTCAAAATCTAGTGGATGAAACATGCTCAAATTTGAAATGGTTGCTAGTTACCCACCTCAAAATAAGTTGATAGAGTGATTCTTCAAAGAAATTCCACTTTCTACATTGAAATTTGATAAGAAATCCCCTCTAAAATGGGAAATTTATGTACGACATCTTGAATAAATTATGAACATTGGTCGTGTTTCATTATGACTTTCAGAAATACAATTTTATTTTCAATTAGATCACTTTGGACTCCATACTATTGTCATACCACTACGGGTGAGTGCTAACACTTATATTATCTCATTTTATTTTCTTATTTTCTTGATTTCTTTAAATTATCTCATTATGCTATGACACTTATACATATGTATGTAGTTACCACTGGGTGCTCATAGTACTGAATCCTGATAGAGGTGTGGTGAACGTCTTCGATTCGTTGAGGAAACCACAAGAAGAGTATCAGGAAATCATTGACATGTTTACAAGGTCGTATATATAAGTAAATTTCAACAATTCAAATTTTTCTATATACTTACATTATTGACTTATTTTATTTGAACTCAAATTTGAGACTAACAACATGATTATGTAATTGTAGGATGTGGAACGAGATTCGTGAAAAGCACCCCGGTATTGAATATGAAAAACTCGTATGGAATACTGAATTCTCGGTACGCATGCAATTTGTACATATACGTCTTTGCTAATCAACTTAAAAAATTATCTTTAACTTCGTTTTCGCCAACAGTGTCATCAACAGGGGCCGGGCAATAATTTATGCGGATACTACGTTTGCGAGTACATGCATAGCTGGATTAAAAAATATATACTCACCATGATATTATGGTACGCAATATCTATTTACAAGTTTCTAATTCAACTTCACCATTATTATACTTTAACTTTAATTGTTTGCAATTCGTAGATGATGTCCATCTCTAGTAAAAGCCTAGAGCAGTATAAGATCGACGCAGCTGCAGAACAACTCGTTGGATTTATTTGGGACGAGATCATCAATGTGAATGGAGAATTTCACTATGATGATGCATGGGACAATACGGACACCTCAAGTCTTCGTTCCTCCATCGCTGGTCCTAGATCCTCTGCTCGTCCTAGTTCATCATCAGCTCGTCCAAGTGCAGGATCGTAATTTATTGATACTAAGTTAGAAAACTTAACTCTTATAGCACTATGAGATGATGTAACTCTTTTGGCACTAAGATATGTAATATATGTCTTTTTTATGCTTATACGAGCCTTGTACAAATACTAGTGTAGTGTAGTACGACATCCGTATTAGAACAAATATGTAGGCAAAATACGTGGCAAAATACGTATACAAACAAATAAATATGAAGGCTGGAAAAGGGAAAATTATACGGTCCCCCTTTAGCACCGGTTCTAGCCACAAACCGGTGCTAAAGGGGCTCGCGCAGGGGCCATGTGCGCGGCCCCTTTTAGCACCGGTTGGTTTTGAGACCCGGTGCTAAAGGGGGCCTTTAGCACCGGGTAAATGACCCGGTGCTAAAGGTGTACCCCTTTAGCACCGAAAGATTAGCACCGGTTGGGAAACCGGTGCTGAAGGGGGTTTCCCAACCGGTGCAGATGCGTCATTCTCTACGCGTGTGTGGAACCACCCGTTCCTACAGAACGGGGTCCTCGGGCGAAAACCCAGTCCAGCGATGGGCGAGCGACGGCGGAGCTATTGGCGCCACACCCTTCTTGGAGGCGCCGCTTCTTGAGAGCCGTCTCCACCTATGGCAGTGTGGGTGGCTTCTATTGGTTGTGTTGCCCGTGCACAGTGGCGATGGAGGTGCACATGATCCGTGTTGGTGGCAAGGTGCAGAGGCCCCACGAGTGCAGGAGGCTTTGGGCAAGTGCGCATGATGCGATTGTGACCCCGGTGATGACTTGGCGTAGGTGAGGTTCTCAAGGTGGCTCCTTGGCAAGTCGTTGTTGGAGCAGTGTCCAGTGTGACGGCATGGCAAGGCCCCCGTGCACTTTCAAGTGGGTATTTCTGAGGAGTGTAAGGCGGTGGGTGAGGCGAGCCCCCCCCCCCCCCCCCCACACGCATTGAGATTAAGTTGGAGGCACCGATGTTGCGGCGGGAGTGTTCTACTAAAGCTTGGTTGGACCTGGGGGATCGACAATCATGCATGTGTGGCTTGAGGATGACAGCCCCGTGGTGGAGGTGTACTAATTGCCGCTTTGGCTTGCATCGGGCTGTGGCTTTGGCCATGACAAAGCGTTAGGAACGACGGCGCGGTTGGACGGCTTCTGTCGGCTCCTCTCCCGGGTTGTGGTGGTGTGTTGAATGTTTTGTTGAGTGAGTTGTTGTGTGGTGTCAGTGTTCGCTTCGGCTCGTGATGTAGGATTGCTTCTTCTTTTTATATGACAGAGCAATGCTCCTCCTATCTTCTCAAAAAAAAAAGAGATGAATTTAAAAGGTGCAAATATTTGTTTAAAAAAATATAAAAGAATCGAACATGTTTGAAACTTTTATAGTTGGATTGAAAACTTAAATTTTCAGAATATTTAGTTCACATGTTACTATAGTACTAAACTTGACTTAATTATATGATGAAGTGTAAAAGTTGTGTAGCTACCCTTAAAGTATGTATGATTATTTCAATTTTCTGAAAATGGATTCAATGTTTTATGCTAGAGTTGGGCACTCATGAAATGATTTTATGCATCTTTTTAGAATTTTGTGACCAACTTTAATTATCATTATAATTTTCTCAACCCAAAATTCAAGTACAATTTCATACATCTCCTAAATATTAAAATATTTCCATGATTTGAGTAATAAGGATATGTACTTAAAAATAGATTTTTTTTAGAAATCCATGACCGTCAATTTTATAAATATAGTTCTACGATTTAATTATGTGCAATAAACATGTTTTAGATTACTAAATCTGTAGAAAAATATAAATCACATTGAAAACATCCAAAACTCCTACACGACATCATATACTTTGTATAATAAATTCTGAAAATATATTAGAGTATGGAATGCAATTACTTCAAATATTTTCATTTTTTAACAAAAAGGTAGAAACATCTCTGCTTCTGTGCTGATGGGCCCGCTGGCACAGATGTTTCAAGAAAAGTTATGTATTTTTGAAATAATGTAAATGACCTCCAAATTATTTGAATTTTATACACATGAACATACATGGCCCATATAGCATATAAAAAAATTGGATATAAAACATAGATTCTTCAGGACACGTGACACCGTCGCTTGTTTCATAATTTTCTAACCAACTTAAATGTTATTACAATGTGCAAAATTTAAGTACAATCTTGTAGCAATCTTAAATATTTAATCGACTACCATGATTTGAGTTGAAACTAAATGCGTATTTCAATGTAGATTTTTGGAAAATTCCTGATCATCATTTTTATGAATATAGTTTAAAGATTTAATTCGTTGCAATATACATATTTTAAATTATTAAAACCACAAAAAAAGGACAAATCAAATTTAAAATATTTAAACATCCTACAGGACAGTATATACTTTGTCTAATACATTGTAAAATTATATTGAAATATTGAAGGCAATTATTTCTAATAGTTTGATTTTTTTTATAAAACGTAGAAAACATCTCTGCTGGCGCAAGCAGTGACGCAACCTGCCAACAAAGATGTTCATGCCTTTGCTTGCAAGCGCTGATGTTGCCCGCCAGCAGAGATGCATGTCTACTGGCGGGTTGTAGTGAAGTGGTCCGAAACCCTTTTGTACTAGCAGGCGCCCACCAGCACCGAAAATACCATGGGTTAGTACAAATCTTTTTTGGACTAGTGTTTATAGTTGACATGGACCAGCGGTGGTCTTGAAAGGAAGGAAGGGACGCATGCTCTATGCCATGTTGACATGGGTTGCAGATGATTCATGGTGCTATATCATTTTAGCTGTTTTTTTCTTTACTAGCAGAAAAGCACATGCCACAAGCACATGTTTTAAAAAAAATTACTAATTTAGAGGTGTAATCTACATGGACTCTTTAGATTAATCTAGAGCGTTCGATCATCATAAAATCCGACGGTGTAGGCTCAAAGGTGAGATGTAGTCAACATAGACTTTTTAGATTAATTTAGAGCGTTCGATCATCATAAAATCCGACGAAGGCCGCTGAAAGATATCCCGTGGATGACATCACTACGAGGACGGACTGTGAGCTTCTTTATCTTGTTGGGAAGAAGCTCAAGGTATGTGCTGAAGTGTTGCTGAAGTACCGGTCCTGGCGAGACACTTCACAATGTGCCGATTCCCGAAGGGTACGCTAGAGTTTTGGTTGACCGAGTGGCTAGTGATTGGGCTGAAGACCTTGCGATCCCAATCCCTACAAGTGAGGGTGGAGAGGAACTACGAGATGGGTTGCATACATGGATCTATTGGCCTAAGGGAGACATCAGATTGAAGCCAGGATCAACAGATTCGGCTGCAGCATCGGCTACGAGGGACCCCAGCATGGATCCACCATCTCCACAGGGTTTCGACAACGACATGGAACCGCCTCACCAACTGGTACAAGGGACGCCAACATTAGTCCACCTAAGCCTCAGCCGATGAAGAGGTACGCCAAGGCTCCAATTCCGCCGGCTCCAAAGCGGCAGAAGCAGAAGAAAGAGAAGCCTCCGCCCCGAAGCTCCCGTACAAGAAACAGCTGAGGAAACCGATGCGGTCGTCAACCAAGAGGTTGCGGATTTTTTCAGAAGCTTAAGGACAAGAGAAAGCCAAAGCCGAAGGAACCGGTTGACCCGGCAGCCGTAAGACACTTTGTTAAACAGGCCACACCTGTGGTCAAAGCAAAGGTATCGGACTACGACCGCACAATCATGAAGTCGTACAAGAAAGTCGAAAACAGAATTAGTGCATCGTCGTCGAAAAGCGGTCAATCCAAAAGCAGCGCGTCCAAAGGCATTGCACAGCTGGGACAGCAATCCAAGCAATCGATTCCTCCGCTTGTTGTGCTATCAGAGGAAGAACAACAATTGGTTGAGGTTATGAAGCAAACCAACCTCACAAAAGCACAACTGCGAGGCGAAGATCATATTCCACTGCACGAGGGATGCAATCGAAACCGTTCGAATGGGGCACTCACTTGTATGGCCTGAGCTGCTACCACACCTAGGGACCAGAATTTATGAGTTTCACAATTGGTACATGCGAGAATCTGGAAATGGATTGGTCATGTTCGCAGCAAGGATCAGAAATTCACCCTATCGGCTGCCATGTGATATGTGGATTGATTTCGAAGATATCCATTTTTGTACCATCGAGATGCCCTTTCCAAGTCCCTCATGAGTGCATGGATTCTGTAATATTTAATGACATGTTTATATTGTATCTCTAGTTGTCAAGCCTATCTAACTATATGTTATTGTGTATCATGTAGGATGGAGTATCAACATTGCCGGAAGAAGGGATACTATGGCATTGGCTTCTTGGATCCGGATATCTTACACGTGGAATGTATTGCAAAATATCCCAATCGGACGACAACAAATATCTTCAATGCCTTGATGGCGCAACATACACGTACATTCATACTTTTACCGTACCTCTTCGGGTTAGTATTGAACATATTTTTCTATTTCTATATTCATTCATCTTACGGTTCTAAATTCAACACATTAATTACATCTTCATATGTAAAGGTTCCACTGGATCCTCCTTGTACTCGAGATTAATCGATGCCGGATTACGGTGTTCGACTCTTTGAGAAAGCCGATGACAGATTATCAAAGCCTCGTTGATATTCTTAACAAAGCATGGAAACGCTTTGTTAAACACCAAGTTGGAATATCAGATACGGACGAGCTTGTATGGAGGCCTAACTTTCCGGTACGTTCAAAATTTCATATTAGTCTTATTTCATTTAGTCAAACATCGAGAGAGGTATTACATAACCGATTGTTCATATACGTGTATATATAGTGTATGAGACAGGAAGCAGGGAAACAACCTGTGTGGGTACTACGTATGCGATTTCATCCACTGCATTTGTAGGTCCGAAGCAGATGACGGAAAGAGAATTTGACGTATGTAAACTTCCTACCATTTTATTAAATTTTCGTTATGCAAATATGTTTACTAAGACTAACGAAGATTTTTCTTGACAGATTATGAAAATGTCAGAAGACCTCATTGAACCGGAACGAGTCAAGGCAGTTCAAGAACAACTTATCGGATTCCTGCTCGATGAGGTCGTGAATCCGAACGGTGAATTTTATGCGGATCAGAGAATAAGCATTGGTGCAATGGATCCTGATCGAGGAAAGGACGAGGAGGAAGAGGAGTTCCAAAGAAGAAGAAAGAATGACCTTAGAGCATCTTTGAGAAACGGTGTATATCTATGTAATACTTTTTAGTCAGCTAACTAAGTATATGTAGATTATATATGATTGTAACGTAATATTACTTATACGCAAAGCGCATTAGGACGGATACGATACGAATACGCATTAGACGGATACGATACGAATACGCATTAGAACGGATACGATACGAATACGCATTAGAACGGATACGATACGAATACGCATTAGAAAATAAATAAAAGAAAGAGAAATGAAACAAAATACAGAAGTACCGTGTGTACCAGCCGTACTAAACTGCCTGCCCGCGGCGCGCGGCAGGGCATGCACGCACCAACCGGTACTAACGTGCGTTTTGGTACCGGTTCTGGAACCGGTACTAAACGAACGCCAATTTAGTCTCGAAATGTTAGTACCTACTAACGTGGCCTTCCCGACCGGTACTAAGTCTTTTTACCTTTTTCCTGTAGTGACTCTCTATTATTCACTTTTTGTTCACCGTATGTGTGAAACTTGATCCTGGCACATATACGGTGCACACTCGGTTTTGTTTTTCAGAACCAGGGGTGACATTGGCATTGCTGCCAAGGTGGAGGGTGGCTTGTGCAGGAACCTCCGGTCTCGATGAAGAAGAGCGAGGCAATGAGTCAATTCATTCCGATACAATGGTCGATTGCCATTCAAAGGGTACTCATTTAAATACATATTTTTTGTCAATTCTTTTTGTTTATATATACGCTGTACTATATATATTTCTATCCAAAAAACAAAAGTTGAGACTTGAGACACAATAAAATGCAATTGAGCCCAAACCAAACACTAGCCCACCCCCTCCTACCCAGCTCATGGCCCAGTATTTATTTGTGGAATGGCTCAATTATCTATCCCCAGCCCATTACTGGCCACTGTATAGTCGCTGCATTTTTTAGCCAAGACCAACGACGTGTGTTCCTCCTCCTCCGGTTCCGCTTCCGCCGTTCCAACCTTCAGTTTGTAACGGCGGCCGGCGGCCTGCGCAAGTGCGAGGCCGGAGGGTGGCAAGCAGGCGCTGCGCCGTTCCAACCTTCAGTTTGTCGCTGCATTGTTTGCAATTTGCATATAGGATTCTGAAACTTAAGCAATCTTAATTTTTAGAAGGGATCGATGAATCATGTATTAACGCTGTTCTTCTCCTTCTCACGGAAACAAACCTCGTATCTATTCTTCTCTCTCGTTTTCCCAATTCCCTTCTCCTGCTTGCTCCTTCCTCTAATTCCTCTCTCTAATCCCTTTCCCCACTACCCTGCTGCTAACAAGTTGCCTTCGATCCTCAGATTCCATTACCCCAATTTGTTTTCCCGAGTGATTTGGTTCCAATTCATCCCCGATCCACACTACTGGAAAATTGGCCTTTAGTACCGGTCATAGGACGGGTTAGTATCGGTCCCTGTGACCGGTACTAAAGGTCCGGTACTAACGTGCGGCACGTTAGTACCGGCTGCCTGTAGCCTGTAGCCGCAGTAATCTTTCTGCTGTGGTCAGCCCCTTCCCTCCCCGTCCCTCCTTTTCTTTTCCTTTTTATTCCTTTTCTTCTTTTCTCATTTTCTCTATCACAATCAGATGAACACAATCTCAATAATTACACAGGAATCACATGAATATATATATACATCTCACAATACCACAATCACACATGACAAAAATCACAAGAACAATCCATCTCACAATCACACAATCTTACATCACAAAATCACAAGAATAAATTTCACCATCACATAACGAATCACAAGAATCAAGAAGAAGTAAAAACAATGCACACAACGAATCAAAAAATCACAACGAATCCAACGGTGGCGCCGGCGCCGCTCCGCCGGCCAGGACCCGCGCGCCGGCCTGGACCCGCGTCGGCGTCGCTCCGCCGGCCAGGACCCGCTCCGCCGGCATGGACCGCGGGCCGGCCTAGATCCCGCGCGCCGGCCGGCCTGGATCCCACGCCCGCCCGGCGTCGCTCCGCCCGCGCACCAGCCTCGACCCGCGCGCCCGTGCCGCTCCGCCCGCGCGCCGGCTGGCCTGGATCCCGCGCCGGTGCCGCTCCGCCCAGCGCCGGCCTGGACCTGTGCGCCGGCGTTGCTTCTCCAGCGCGTCCTCCACCCTCGCCTGCATCAGATCGAGCGAGACAGAGAGAGTATTAGATGTGAACGGGAAGAGGAACGAGAGAGAGAGAAAATGAGATGAGTAGAGGAGGGAATAGGAGACGCGCTGCTGCTGTACTATGGGCTCAACACTTACATTTTTTCATGTCCTGTATGGTTAGTACCAGCCGATATTAAATGTTTGGGCGTTATTTAGTACCGGCTGGAAATACCAGGACGTCGTGCGGGCCGCCTCCAGGACGTCGACTACCTTGAGTACCCGCTCCAGATCCCCAAGGAGGACCCGCTCCCGCACCCGCTGCCGCGGCTCAGCCACGAGGAGGAGCGCAAGCTCATCCACTCGTCCAGGTGTGTGTGTGTAATATATATATATATATATATATTATATTATAACTTACTGTCGGCTCGACGCGCACGTGCAGGTGACCGCGTTCGGGTGTGGCGGGTTCGTGCTGGGGTTCCGGTGCCACCACGCTGTGGCCGACGGGCTGGGCGCCGCCAAGTTCATGGGCGCGGTGGGGGAGCTGGCGCGCGGGGCGACAAGGTTTCCATCCCGCCCATCTGGGCCCGCGACGCCATATTCTCGGACCCCGCCGGCGCGCTCGTCGGCAGCCTCCCGGAGCGCGCGGGGCGAAGCGTATCGAGCACCTGGCCATCGACATCTCCGCCGACTACATCGACCATCTTCAAGTCATGGTTCGCGGCGGCCACTGTCGGGGCGGAGAGGTGTTCCGCGTTCGAGGTGCTCAGCGCCAAGGCGTGGCGGAGCCGCACCCGCCGTCGTGGCGTGCGAGGACCCGGACACCCCCGGGCACCTCTGCTTACCCATGGACGTGCGCCCGCTCCTCCTCGCCCGCCACCTGCCGCGCTCTCGGGGTTTTACTACGGCAATTGCTACTACATCATGCACATCTCCTCCACCGCAGGGCAAGTTGTCTGCTTCGACCGTGCCCGCGTGGTCAGAGATCATCAAGGAGGGAAGAAGAGGCTGCCGACCGAGTTCGCCGCGTTTGGGCGGCCGGGGAGGAGGCCGTCGACCCGTACCAGATCACTTTGGACTACCGGACGCTGCTGGTCTCGCACTAGGTCGCGGCTAGGGTTTGCAGCGGTGGACTACGTTTGGGGCCCGCCCCTCCACATGGTGCCGCTAACCATTCGCCACCTACGTTTCCAAGTGCGTCCTCGTCAAACCTTGGCCCCACAAGCCAGGGGTGCGGCTCATCACACAGTGCGTGACATCCGACCGCATCGAAGGACTTCAACGATGCCATGGTAGGACATGAACTAGCCGATCATCGGTTTCTTTAAAAAGGTTCGGAACATATACACCTAAAGTATCTTAAAAGGAAAAGAGCAGCTAAGGTAATATGCGATTCAATTTGCTACGCATGGTGTCGTGATTATGGTGGACTCTATTTCCCATTTTGCATTGTTGTAAACTTTGTGACGGTAATAAGTGAACATATGTAAATGTAACGGTTATCAGTTGTATTGTCGTATTGATATGCGCGATCATGGATAAGGCAGGACGATCATAGTGTTCTGATTAAGGGCGTGATAGTGAGCAACAAACATGAGATCATTTTTTTGGATGGAAACAGGAGGGTTCCCCTACTGGTTATATATTTATATAAAATGTATGTGTTATATTACACTAGCAAGACAGCCAACTAGGATCATGAAACAAAGAAAAAGACAAAGAAAATAAAGCAAAAACTCTTGCTAAATTGTGTCTATCCATTCACTGATTTGAGGGAAGTACTTTCCTTTTGCCCTGTGTAACAGTAAGGCAACTCCTGGTTTGAATGTTGCTTTGCAATTGGAGGTGGTATGTTGAATCCCCCTTAATATTAGGTCATTGCGACAAGTCCAAATGCTCCAGCTCATGAGGATGATGATTTCCATAAAAAAAGGGTAAGGCAGCTGATCTTTAAGTGCTTGTATGTTCCGTAGATGTCTCCCTGTGCATTCAGTGTGTAGGGTTGACCAACACTCTACTGCAAATGGACAAGTTAGGAAGAGATGATCCACTGTCTCTTCCGTGGATGTAGTGCAAAGGGCACAGGTGTAATCGGGAGAGCCATTGTCTTTCTTCTGAGTATATTCTTGTACTTAATCGATCTTTCATCAACAGCCAGAAAAACACCTTATGATGAGATGGTCCACTTTATCCTAACCGGCCTTGATTATGATTATAATCCTTTTGTGTCATCAATGCTTGGCCGTTGCTGGCTCCATATCCTTGAGTGATCTGTATTCTGAGCTCTTAGCTTATGATCTCCGTATGGAGATGTATCAAGGAAGTGGTCAACACCAATCATCTGCAAATGTCGCTGGTAGAGGGCGAAACAGTGGACGTGGTCGCGTGATAATCGAGGTCGTGGCCGCGGCAATGGTGCCGTGGTGGACAGAACCGTAGCAACAACAATTCTAGCTCAAGCAACTCCTCAAAGCAAGGTGGCCGCCCCAAGAAAACTCAGTGTCAGATCTGTAAAAAGATAGGACATGAAGCCTCAAGGTGCTAGGTATAGGTACGATGAGGATGATGATGAAGAGAAGAACAGTAAGGTAGCAGGAGCAGCTACTACTGGATATGGGTATGACTCCAAGTGGGTATGTTGATAGTTGCTGTTCAGATCATGTCACTGGAGCACTTGAAAAGCTGTCAGTCCATGACAAGTACAAGGGGCGAGATCAAGTGCTACAACCAATGGATCAGGTATGAAAATAAGTAACATTGGTCATACAACTTTACATACCCCTAGTAGAGATTTGCATCTTAAGAATGTCCTTCATGTTCCTAGTGCTAGCAAGAACCTTGTCTCTGTCCATAAGCTAGCTCAGTGATAATGGTGCTTTTCTTGTATTTCATCCAAATTTCTTTCTTATCAAGGACCAGGAAACGAAGAGAATCCTTCATCAAGGTAGATGCCAAGGAGGTCTTTATCCCTTAGGATCGCACCTATGAGAGAGAAGGTCCAGTAAACAAGCTTTTGGTGTTAGCAAGCCATCAACTTCTAGGTGGCATAGCAGGCTCGGTCATCTAGCATCCCCAGTAGTAGAAAGAGTCCTTAGTTTGAATAGACTTCCTTGTGCTAGTAGTCAGAAATCAGAGTCTATTTGTAACTCATGTCAGATGGCCAAGAGCCATCAATTGCCCTATCCCACAAAAAATAGTTCATCTGATTCTCCTCTTGATTTAATCTTTTGGATGTTTGGGGCCGGCACCCACTTCAGCTGGTCGTTATACGTACTACGTTAGTTTCATTGACGATTTCAGCAAGTATACATGGATTTATCTTCTTCAAAAAAAATCTGATGTCTTCCAAGTTTTTCAAGAATTCCAAAAGCTTGTTGAGAGAAAATTTGAGAGAAAAATCAAAGCTATGCAGTCTGAATTGGGGAGGAGAGTATGAGAAGTTGAACTCTTTCTTCCATAAGGTTGGCATTACCCACCTTGTTTCTTGTCCGCATGCCCATCAACAAAACAGTGCAGCGGAGAGAAAGCATCGTCATATTGTTGAAGTAGGACTTGCGCTTCTTGCAAATGCTTCTATGCCTTTGAAGTATTGAGATCATGCCTTTCTTACTGCTATTATCTCATTAATCTTCTTCCTAGTCATGTCCTAAATTATGAGACTCCTACTGAGCGTCTTCTTAAGGAAAAACCTGACTACACCTCATTAAGAATATTTGGCTGTGCTTGTTGGCCAAATTTACGGCCTTACAATGCTCACAAACTTGCTTTCCCGCTCCACTAAATGTGTCTTCTTAGGATACAGTTTCATGCACAAAGGATTTAAATGCCTTGACGTGTCTACTGGTCGCCTATATATCTCTTGAGATGTAGTCTTTGATGAAGAACTTTTCCTTTTACCCATTTACATCCTAATGCTGGTGCTCAATTAAGGAAGGAAATTCTTTTGCTTCCTAATAATTTGCTAAATCTAGGGGATGTAAGTTGTATTTCTAATGCCACTAATGATCCTGGTGTAATTGATGTTGGAGTACATGAGTCTCATACGCAACATGAGAAGAAAGGAATACAGAAAATGGGCCTTTGGAGGATCCTGGCGCTGAGGTTTTTCCAGCCGCAAACGATCCGGACAGCAGAAGCCCAGGTAGAATCCGGCGGCAGCATCTGGCGCTAACTCCGGCGTGGATACGCCTGCAACATCCCAGTCTTGGCGGAGCCAGCGACGGCTTGAACGCGTGGGGGGATGGACTGAATCCCCGCGCGCGCTCCGTCTTCATCCTCTCCGCGTGAACCGCGGTGTCCCGACCGCGCTAATGACCGCACCAACAGTGGCAACAGACTCTGTGTCTCTGCCTTCTTCTGGATCTTCTGTGCCGTTAATAGGATCAGTACGCCGTCTGCTGCTGGAGTCCGAAGATGTTGCTTCTTCTCCACAACCTTCTCTGCCACGGCGCACAAGATCTCAGCATGGTGTCTATAGGCCAAAGCAATACACAGATGGTACAGTAAAGTATGGTCGGTATGCTCACTTTTGTCGTATAGGAGAACCTGAGAATTTACAAGAAGCTCTTGATGAGTCCTAAATGGAAAAAGGCAATGCATGAAGAATATGTTGCTTTACAAAAAAATCAGACTTGGCGTTTAGTTGAACCAAAGCAAGGAAACATATTATAGATTGCAAATGGGTCTACAAGGTGAAAAAGAAGGCAGATGGTACAATTGATAGATACAAAGCTCGACTAGTAGCAAAAGGTTTCAAGCAACGCTATGGTATTGATTATGAGGATACATTTAGTCCTGTTGTGAAGATTGCTACTATACGACTTGTACTGTCTATTGCTGTTTTGAGAGGTTGGTGTCTTCGACAGTTGGATGTTCAGAACGCGTTCTTGCATGGTGTTCTGGAAGAGGAGGTATATATGAAACAACCACTTGGTTTTGAGAAGAAAGATGCTCCACAGCTTGTTTGTAGACTTGATAAAGCAATCTATGGCTTGAAGCAAGCTCCAAGGGCCTGGTATGCCAAATTAAGTTCTAAACTTATTCATCTTGGTTTCAAAGGCTTCAAAATCAGATACTTCTTTGTTTATTTATCAAAAGTCGAGTATAAGTATTTATATGTTGATATATGTTGATGATATTATTGTCACAAGCTCCTCTAGTCAAGCGGTCACAGCTTTACTATCAGATCTTAGGGAAGATTTGCCTTAAAAGACCTTGGTGATTTGCATTATTTTTTGGGAATTGAAGTTCAATGAGATAGTCAAGGATTATTGTTATCTCAAGAAAAATATGCACAAGAAATCTTAGCACGTGTTGGGATGAAAGATTGCAAGCCTTCACCTACACCGTTATCAACTTCAGAGAAGCTTTCTAGTCATGAAGGAGTACCATTGGGACCTGAAGATAGTACTCGGTATAGAAGTATTGTTGGAGCCTTGCAATATCTTACTCTTACTAGACCAGATCTTGCTTTTTCAGTAAATAAAGTATGTCAATATTTACATGCACCTACAACTGATCACTGGACGGCAGTCAAAAGGATTCTTCGGTATGTTCGTCATACACCAGATATTGGATTGAATATTGCAAGATCTAGTTCTATCACACTAAGTGCCTTTTCCGATGCGGATTGGGCTGGAAGTATTGATGATCGGCGCTCTACAGGAGGTTTTGCTATTTATTTTGGCTCAAACTTGGTGTCTTGGAGTGCTAGAAAGCAGGCTACGGTTTCACGTTCAAGCACTGAAGCTGAATATAATCAATGGCCAATGCTACAGCTGAGTTGATTTGGCTTGAGTCCCTGTTAACTGAACTTGGTGTTCGAGTAAAGCAACCTCCTATTTTGTGGTGTGATAATTTGGGAGCTACTTACCTTTCAGCTAATCCGGTCTTTCATGTGCGTGCTAAACACATTGAAATAAACTTTCATTTTGTTAGAGAAAGAGTTACACAGCTGCAAGTCAAGTTTATTTCTACACATGATCAAATTGCTGATGGCTTTACTAAAGCATTATCTGTTGGGAAGCTTGAAGACTTCAAGGCCAATCTAAATCTCAAATGTAAAAGAGGTTTAGATTGAGGGAGGATGTTAGAATAGTCTAGAAGAGTCTAGGCTAGGTTATATCTCTTGTAATCCAATCAAACTCAGGTGTTGTATATCAGGTGGCTTGGTTATAGCTAGAGATAGACTTCTTGTACTTCTTGTAATAGAAACCGAACCACATACGATGACAACAACCTATCTTGTAACGATTGGCAATTGCCTCCATATAAACATGCAACCGTGGCTATGCCGAGATAGGCAACCACGTTTCTCTAAAGTTTACATCTAGTTGTTACAATCTAAACTCATGGGGTCCTTTCTCATCTATCATTGTACTTTCCTGTGTATACTCCTACTTTTTCGTCTCTTCGCCTCTCAATGATTGGATTATGTTTCCTATTTTCCTCTCTTCTCATCTCAATTTTTGGCTCCACCATTAACAGGTCATCATCATTGATCAAAATCACGGGACCTGTCTTTTCGCCAGTTGGTTGTTCCACGTACCTATCCAATTTATTTGGTGCTGGATATAGACATGTCCATTGACTGGTCGATACAAAACACAGACTAGCTTGTCCATTGACCGGTCGATACAAAAGACTGCGTGCTAGTGCTACGGTGCGTCGGTGCGTAACCGTGGAAAGATTCACTGCCCATCAATAATGGCGAGCGGTCTAGTGGCGTCCGTGCTGTCGTCGGCGAGCAAGATGCTCGACCTCCTCGGCGGCGCGCCGGCCGCTCCTCGCCGTGGAGGGCGGCGGCGCTCAGTTTCTTATGCGGATGTTCTTCGGTTGCAGCGGTTGCTAAGGAGGATCCAGGCCACGCTGGATGACGCCAGGGAACGACAGGTCAGGGACAGCTCCGTGAAGCTGTGGATCACGGAGCTCACGGAAGTCGCCCGCGACGCGGAGGACGTCCTTGACGAATGCCGTTACGAGATGATCCGGCGCCGCGTGCAAGAAATCCAAGGCGGCGACGGCGGGACCGCCTCTACCTCGTGCAACAAGCGGAAGAAGCACGACGAGGATGAGGACGATCGTGGTTGCGCGTCTAAGCCTGGATGGTTAGCAAGACGGACACAAGAATTTATACTGGTTCGGGCTACCCGTAGGTAAAGACCCTACGTCCAGTTCGAGCTGCTCATTTTGCTTGCTAGAGTTTGTAGTAGGTGATACAAACTGGCGAGAAAGGAACGATCCCAAGTCTCTGTGTTCGTGCGTGTGGTGTGTGTGTGAAGAAAAAGAAGTCCAGAGAGCTTGCCCGGAGCAAGCCCCTGGAGGAAGAAAGAAAGAGAAATCAATCTAGTGCTTGCCCCTCGCAGCGGGCCTGGCTTGTCCTTTTATAGTTCAAGGAGAAACCAGAGTAATAAAACTTGGAGAACAAGAAAGCATAGTCAATCAAAGAGAAAAAAGAGTAGCAGGTGGCTCAGTCCTTGTCGCAGACCCGCTGTCCTAGAAAACCGTAGCCGCCCTCTATGGTTGTCGTGACGGGAGTTGCAGCTATACCGAAAAAAAGGGAGTAGCCGGCGACGTACATCGTGCGTGTTGAACCGTTGGTATCCTAAGTAATGATGAGTTCCTGCGCTGAGTTCGGACGAGATGGTCTGACCGACCCGCGTGAGGCTCGGTCAGGGTCGGGCGAATCGGACTTCCCGAACCCTGTGTGAGGGTCGGGCGAGCGGTTCTCGAGCATAGCTGCGCTGGCCCCATGCATTCATCTCTGCAGCCTGTACTGCTAGAAAAATAGGAGTGCCGCAGTATGCAGTGAGAGAGGGGACGTCCCTGTCAAGGTGCATGCCGGTCCTTTGCTTCACAGTAGGATCCATTGGTCACTTCATGTCGTGAGGGTTAAATGAAAGGAAAAGAAAGAAAGAGTGGCGTGCATGTGCTAGGAGCAGGCTGCATGCTTTGCTTATAAAAGAAAGAGAAGAGTAAATGCATGCATTAGGCAGGGTGGCTGCTGTGCATGGCCTTCGTGGGCCCCTCTGACTGTTGAAGTGACGCATGAGGCAGTGAGAGAGGGAGAGAGGTCAACAAAAATGTGTCGTGAACATGAGGTGTGAACGTGACAAGCCAACAGAGGCAGCAGTCTCCATCGCTCTAGCCCACTATCGTTCACTAGCTGCAACAACACGAGATGTGTGCAGGTGGCTCTGCACAATTACTACAGCTGGCGTCCTCTGGTCTACGGAGTAGGTGCACTGCCCGGATAATATGTCACCTACGACGCTGGGGACAGAACAGCACGTCCAGTAATGTGGGCTATGGAGAATCGTGCCTATGTGCACTAATTCCTTGTCGCATTAGTCGTTTGGCCCAGGTCGAGCACGTCTCACCCGATCCCGGTGTAGTAAGGGTCGGGCGTGGCGGAAGTAGCTCCCAGCCCAGGCGGGAGGGTCGGATAAAGTGGTGATTGTCTCAAGATCCATTGTTTTTGTCAGATAAATTTTTACCGCTAATATTTATCCCCGACATACATGCAATGCAATCGGTGAGGCCACATGAGACGAGTGGCGTCGTGCCCATATGATCATGCTCAGATTTTTTTATTCTATACCTATATAAAATATGATGCTTCTAGATGTCTGGTAATTATAATGAGCTTGGATGAATTTGTAGGGTCGTAATTAATGGGCTACAAACATCGAAGGCCTATTAGTTACGTCTATGTAAGAGCAGGGTTTATAAGAACGCCTGCGTGCGTATCGCGTGCCAGCTCATGCGTGAGCTACCGCGCTGGTGTGGCGGCTAAACCAGGTTTAATGCCACGCGCGATTTCAGCTGCCTGTGAACCAATGGGAGCCAGAAAACATGCAAAACAGACTCATACGCCGGCTGGCTACGGCTCTCTCCTCCTTTTCTCTCTCCCCACGTTCAAACGTTGTTGAGGTGTCCCGTCTATTCGCCCGCTTACATAAGATTATAATACTTGCTCTAAAGGGTGTGTGGGCATTATCAAAACCCTAGACGTCTTTTATTCCAATTATTGTTTTTCACAAAAGTTCAAATGGATTTTCACAAAAGTACAAATGTTTTGGCCCAGATATTTATAACATAGTTTACCCAGTCATACATAGACGTACGGATGGAGAGGTGCATTAATTTGTATCCCTAGCAATCGTGGTCATCACGAGTTTCACGCGCGACTGACAGCACCTGCAGTATTTCTGTACTAATAGATCCCAATCTGAGTGACGAGCAAGCCTGGCCTGGTAGATTCGCTCCAATTCTTTGCCCTTGGTTCCACTCCCGACGAACTTTTGCCCATCTATATATAGAACCCACCGCCTTCAGTTTGTCCTCACCTCGATAGCGCACGACCCACTCACCAGCAGACTCCTCCAGCACCGATTCCCAAGCCATGGAGCCGGCACCGGCAGCGGCTGCGAAGACGGTGGAGCGGCTGGCGCAGAGGCTGGTGACTCCGGCGGGACCCACCCCCACGGGCCCCCACCGCCTGTCCTGGCTCGACCGCTACCCGACCCAGATGGCGGCGCTCATCGACTCGCTGCACGTCTTCAAGCCCGACCCGGCGCGGGACGGGGTCAGCCCGGCGGCCACCATCGAGCGGGCCCTCGCGCGGGCGCTCGTCGAGTACTACCCTCTCGCTGGGCGCCTCGCCGTGTCCGAGGACGCCGGCGGCCTCCACGTCGACTGCAGCGGCCAGGGCGTCTGGTTCGTCGAGGCCGCCGTGCGGTGCCGCCTCCAGGACGTCGACTACCTCGAGTACCCGCTCCAGATCCCCAAGGAGGACCTGCTCCCGCACCCGCTGCCGCGGCTCAGCCACGAGGAGGAGCGCAAGCTCATCCTGCTCGTCCAGGTACGTATGTATATATATGTATACAACTTTAATTTATTATGGACGTACGTGGTGGGTTTGAGCTCAAACTGTCGACTCGACGCCCACGTGCAGGTGACCGCGTTCGGGTGCGGCGGGTTCGTGCTGGGGTTCCGGAACCACCACGCTGTGGCCGACGGGCTGGGCGCCGCCAAGTTCATGGGCGCGGTGGGGGAGCTGGCGCGCGGGGCGGACAAGGTTTCCGTCCCGCCCATCTGGGCCCGCGATGCCATATTCCCGGACCCCGTCGGCGCGCTCGTCGGTAGCCTCCCGGAGCGCGCGGGGGCGAAGCGCCTCGAGCACCTGGCCATCGACATCTCCGCCGACTACATCGACCACTTCAAGTCACGGTTCGCGGCGGCCACGGGCGGGGCGGAGAGGTGCTCCGCGTTCGAGGTGCTCAGCGCCAAGGCGTGGCTGAGCCGCACCCGCGCCGTGGCGTTCGAGGACCCGGACACCCCCGTGCACCTCTGCTTCGCCATGGACGTGCGCCCGCTCCTCCTCGCCCGCCACCTGCCGGCGCTCTCGGGGTTTTACTACGGCAATTGCTACTACATCTTGCGCGTCTCCTCGACCGCAGGCAAGTTGTCTGCTTCGACCGTGCCCGACGTGGTCAGGATCATTAAGGAGGGAAGAAGAGGCTGCCGACCGAGTTCGCGCGTTGGGCGGCCGGGGAGGAGGCCGTCGACCCGTACCAGATCACTTCGGACTACCGGACGCTGCTGGTCTCGCACTGGTCGCGGCTAGGGTTTGCAGAGGTGGACTACGGTTGGGGCCCGCCCCTCCACATGGTGCCGCTAACCATCGCCACCTACGTTTCCAAGTGCATCCTCGTCAAACCTTGGCCCCACAAGCCAGGGGTGCGGCTCATCACGCAGTGCGTGACATCCGACCGCATTAAGGACTTCAACGATGCCATGGTGGACATGAACTAGCCGATCATCGGTTTCTTTAAAAAGGTTCGGAACATGTATACGTACACCTAAAGTATCTTAAAAGGAAAAGAACAGCTAAGGTAATAATGCGATTCAAATTTGCTACACGTGGTGTCGTGATTATGGTGTATCTATTTCCATTTTGCATTGTTGCAAACTTTGTGACGGTAATAAGTGAACATATGTAAATGTAACGGTTATCAATTGTAGTGAACATTTGGGTGCTAAATCATTGACACAAGTATAAGGCAAACAAGGAGATTCTCACTTCTGGATGGGGCTTATGAAAGTTCAGATGGGGTCCTTCCAGATAATGGATGGCTGCCAAACTATATTTCGGAGTGACACTTGGCTTAATAATAGACCTTTATGTGAACAATATCCTTCTCTATATAATATTGTTAGAAGAAAACAAGACACGGTGGCTGAAGTAATGAGACCAATACCCCATAATATGTCATTCCGTAGGCCAATTGTTGGGGATAAACTAATGGCATGGAAACATATGGTTACACATTTACTAAATGTTAACCTTTGCCAAGGAAAAGGATGTTTTTTTAGATAATGGAAAGAAAGTTTCGGCTTCATCCTCTTCAGCAGAGAGGAATCAGTCCAACCTTATTACAAGAAGTATCAAAGTGCTAGTCTCACCGAAGTGGGGAAAGACAAAAGAACATCTTAAAAACTGATTCACAAACTAAAGGACCATCCATTTGAATTGAAGAAGCGTAAAGCTGCCATCTCCAAGGTCTGACATGCCGAAACAAAAAGGTTCACATCCTCTTCAGTTTGCTGCAATTTGGCCCACCACCGTAGCCAATACGTTCCCCTGAATAGTACCTGAAAAAAGTTTTTGGTTGACATTTGAAGTGGGAAAAGGATGTTTTTAGATGGGGGCTAAAAGGAGATGGACAATTCACGGTCCATACTATGTATAAACAAATGAGGACTACACCCATCTCATTCCAAGGAAATTGACTATGGAAGTTAAAACTCACTCTTTAGGTAAAAATCTTCCTTTGGTACCTAGGAAGAGGGGTTATCTTGTGCAGGAACCTCCGTGCCTCGATGAAGAAGAGCGAGGCAACGAATACAAAGGTTGATTGGCATTCAAGGGTACTCATTTAAATACAGATTTTTTCTGTCAATTTTTTTTATATATACGCTATACGATATATATATATATCTATTAAAAAAAACAAAAGTTGGACTTGAGACACAATAAAATGCAATTGAGCCCGAACCAAGTATTGGTGGAATGGCCCAATTATCTATCCCCAGCCCATTACTGGCCACCAACTTCATCTTAGCCGAGACCAAACGACGTGTGTTCATCCTCTGGTTCCGCTTCCGCTTCCGTTTGAACCTTCAGTTTGTCGCGGCGGCCGGCGGCTTGCTGGCTTGCGCAAGTGCGAGGCCGGAGGGTGGCAAGCAGGCGCAGGCACTCGGCGGCGGACGGCAAGCCGCGGCGGCGGCGGGTGTGGCACTCCCGTGGCTTGGCAAGTTGGTGGCATTGACGGCAACTGCACCTTCTCCTGGCTCCGCAGGGTAGTACGTGCAGGGTAATTGCTTTGGTGATTTTGTAAGTTTTGCTAATTGGCTTCCATTTAACTATATTATTGTTTGCGATTTGCATATAGGATTCTGAAACCTAAGCAATCTTAATTTTTTTGAAACTGTTTAAAGTTGCCCTTTAAAACTTTAAATACTCAAGTTCAAAATCCTAGACAAATTATATAACACCTGGTACCTAGCCCCGCAAGCATTTTCTTCAAACTCTGGTCATGACTAAATTGGTACCTAGCTGGGGTTACCAATATTTAGTACCTACGCTACGTGGACAATATTTAGTGAGCACCACTTTGTGACTTGTCAGTAATGGCCATTTACGGGAGAAATTTGGATTTTTGACACAGCTTCGTATATTTGACACTCCATACAGCAGAGGAGAGATCGGTTTCTAGACGTGGATATCATGAAGGCCGGCACCGACGATTAGCTTGGTATATTTGATTGTCTGATCCGATCATGTATGTACACATAAAGCAAGGGGCAGTTTTGCCATTTCACAAAGCAAGTAAATGGAAAAGGGGAACAAAATCAATAAAGGAGAGGTAAAATGTCAAATTAATCAAAGTGTTAATGACTGGAGTGTCAGTTCCGCAAAACCAATCTTTACAATGTCAAATAAGCGAAACCATATGTTTGGAATGTAAAAAATCCGAATTTCTCTTTAAAACGCACTACTACAGAAACTGTCATCACAACCGGTTTTTAACCCCTATCACAACCGGTTTTGGGAGGCGGATGAGATAAAGCGGCTGTGATAGTCCCCCTATCACAACCGGTTTTCAAAAACCGGCTGTGATGAGAGGGCATCACAGCCGGTTTTTAATTAAAACCGGTTGTGATGTGAAGAGCATCACAACCGGTTTCAATTACAAACCGGCTGTGATGCCTTCACATCACAGCCGG
The DNA here is from genome assembly GCA_015476505.1 of Urochloa ruziziensis. Taxonomy (NCBI): domain Eukaryota; kingdom Viridiplantae; phylum Streptophyta; class Magnoliopsida; order Poales; family Poaceae; genus Urochloa; species Urochloa ruziziensis. The sequence goes on from CM027120.1 coordinate 57,730,222, forward strand.
TTTGTAATCGAAACCGGCTGTGATATGAATTTTAGGGATTAAAAAAATTAATCCATCATGCACACTGGAATATACAGATTCAACAACAACAAAGGAAAGCAAACACACAAGAGAATCCACAAGGAGACCAAAGAGGAAATACACTTTGAAGTCCAATTCAGTAGAGACAAAGAGAGGCAAATATAATTTCAAGATAATCAACATAGCGCACTCCCATTTCCAGTTTTTTTATCTAGAGCTAACACTGAAATTAGACAACTAATTCTAAAAGTTACAGAACAAAGAGGGCTCAACAATTCAACTACTAATCCAACCTTTTGTTGGGCTAGATGCCACCAATGCAACAGCAAAACAACGCCCTGCAGACCTGGAAGGGGAAATACATAGTAAATAAGAGGATATAGCTAGCACAATGCCTAAACAGATACTCGATATAATTACTTAAACAGCCTAAGGATATAGCTAGCACAATGCCTATTACAATTTACAAGTCATACATCAAGTTCACAAAACATTCAGGTGATATGATGATAAGAAAGTAAATCATGCAAGTGAGCCACTCTCTGAAATGAACATTGATGTAAAAGTGAAAAGGAAAATTTCCTTCTGTATACAAACTACACTTACTGCCTTCATCATAGATTCTACATCAGCTTCTTTTGAAACATCTCCTCCGAAGGTGATAGCCTCACCACCAGCAGCTTCAATCTGCAAAAATAGCACTGTAAGCATATGAATGATCGGAACATACAAAAAATAGCACTGTAAAGTCCTTGCATTGCTGTTAGTATCTGCTAATATCTATATATGGTTATTACAATGATTGGAACCATGAAACTTATTCAAGGTGATTGTTTAATTGTTCTGCAGTTGCAGTGTCTCAAAAAATGGCAGTGATGAAAGGTTCGTTGTAGCCTACAACTAAACATTTTCTTCAGACCATGCTGTAAGGCATTCTCAACAAATCCATCAAGGTTCTGTCACTAGGGGCAATGATCAAAGGTATACAAGATCTAAGTGACATTTTAGCATGTGAGCATGAAGGAAAAAGTTACAGGAAGATAAGATAAAGCTATGCAAGCAAATTATCCTTGAACATAAAAAAAGGCTAAGCAAAGTTACTGAATCTCACCTCATCAGCTCCTCCACCTCCTCCTCATGGCTATCGTCCTCCTCCCTGCTCCCGCTCTCGCTCCCGGATCCACGCAGCTGCTGCTCCTCGCGCCGCCGCTGCCGATCCGGCCGGATCCCGTGCAGCTGCTGCTCCTCGCGCCCGCCGCCGCCGGATCCCGCGCAGCTGCTGCTCCTCGTGCCCGCCGCCGCCGTCGCCCCCCCCCCCCCCCCCCCCACACGTCCCTAGCAGGGCGCCGGACCTCGGCCCCACTTCTCGCCCCGCCGCTGCTCCTCACAGCCACGAGCATGAGGGGCGCGAGCGGAGGGGAGAGGAGAGGAGTGGAGAAAGGAAGGGCTGGAGAGAGGGAGAGGTCATAGAGAGAGGGGAGGAGATGGAATCCATCGGCGTGGAGGGGAGGAGAGGGAGTCTGTCGGCATGTGGATAGGAGAGGAGTCCGAGCGAGGAGAAGGGGAGGAGGAGACGGAGACTGGAGGGGTGGGGCCGGGGAGGGGGAGAGGAAGGGCGGACGCCAAGTTCTGTTAGCCAGGCTTCATAATTTTTTCGGGTCCGGTCGTTTCATCATAGCCGTTTGTTGTTACAAACCGGTTGTGATACTTTCACAGCCGCTTTGTAGTACCAACCGGCTGTGATGAGACCTATCACATACGGTTTTAGTGGCTACGAGTGTTATTTGCTTGAAAACCGGCTGTAATGACTTTTTACAAATGGTTTGTGTAAAACCGGCTGTGATAGCCCGTTTGTGAAAGTGGTTTGTGTAGTAGTGCGGTGAGGAATTGCACCGGCATGTTCATGTAATTATTCTTCCCGGTTTTAGAACCGGCATGAAGAACACACGCTCATTTGTATCGGCCCCATGGCAGCGGGTCTATATATCGCCAGCACGAATGAGGGTTTCGCGCCGGCACCTATGATGGTCACTGCAGTATTGTTTGAAAGAACCACATCATTAAATTACTACAACAGTTGGACACAAGACTGAAAGCGTCACATAACCTGTGATATGAGAAACAAAACATTAATACCAACAGACTTATTAAGAACATTGCATTAAATTTACCGGTTAGGGAAATAAAGTATTGTAACTCACGAGCTCACCCAGCTGAGCCATACTGAACCATCGATCTTTCCCTAGCCTACAGCTGGCTGCCCCAATCCCCACACTGGCCTCTCATCCAAGGAACTCCTTCTAAGTGTCGTTGACATATGTGGCCTAAATCCTTAATGTTAATATCTCGCTGGCAACATATTAAATTGGCTGTTAATTGTAAATATTGAAAAACGACGTCGACCCAAGAATAGGATGTGTAAAACTGATATTGTTTGTCAATCAGTCCTCCAGATCATTTGCTTTTGGTGCAGAAGAGGAGGAATGTGGTGAGTATGTTTATGTTCAAAGAAATGGCGCCAGAAGGAGCCAAAGCCCAAACAGAGTGTTCTTAAACTGTGATGTTTATGAATTTAAGATAAAATGCATTGTATCATACTGGAAAAGGAATGACACGGACACACCCGCACAAATGCGCGCGCACACACACCACATATATAACTTGGAAACAACTTTAATTGAATAATTAAATCAGGATCACTATGGCTTCTAGAGTCCAACATAATGAATTAGCTTGTGGGCACTAACTCTTCCACCATGACCTAAATTCTTTCACTAGATAATATCATCATCCGTCACATCACTTGAAAATTCCTTTGATGCATAAATGCTTTCTAATGTCATCTCTACTTGTCTCATTGTCGGTCGTTCCTCACCTCTAAACTTTACACATATTGCTGCCAATAGAGCAATATCAATAACTTCTCCATCTCCCTCCTTAGTAACTTGTGAATCTAATATTTCATCTAAGCTGCCTTCGGATAATAGACTAACAAAATGGTTAACAAGAACAAGACCTTGAGATGATCGGTAGGAAACTGGCTTCTTTCTAGTAAGCAACTCAATTAGAACCACACCAAAACTATACACGTCGCTCTTATCAGTGAGGTGTCCAGTACTATTGTACATAGGATCCAAATATCCTAAAGTTCCTTGGACTGTTGTGTGTATCCCTTCTTGATCAATAGGAATGTACCTTGAAGCTCCAAAGTCTGACAACTTCACAACCAAATTATCATCTAGAAGTATATTTGGAGACTTGATGTTGGGTCTAGGGTTCCGTGGGCCCCCTAAGAGTCCAGACAAAAGGTGAGCAGTGAACAAAGCCAGAAGCCAAAGGGTCCTTGTATTCATCCAAAATGCCCCCCCCCTTTTACACGCGGTGGAGGGCGCCTTTTATACCCCCTCCGCTCCGCCCTGGAAGGATGGTTATGCCCCCAGTTAACATTACAGCTTCACAGGCACGCAGGCCTATCTTCGTACATTTACCACCGGGTTCAACCACCCCGGCAAATCCAACTTGTTACACCTCCAGCGCTGCCGTGCTCAGCCAGCCTACCTAAGGCGCCTTCTCGAGAACCCGCCTCTGATGTCGTCCGCCTCACCTCTGGGTGCGGCCCAGGCGGGGCGCCCGGCCTTCGTTCCGTCTGTCAGCCGCAGCCCCGGCCGTTCGCCGGGCTTCGCTAGGGCCCTGGGCGGAGCCCCGCTCCCGGGCTGTGGCCGTCCCGGGTCTTCGATACCTGAAACAGAAACAGGGTTAGTGGTCCGCTGATCCTGGTGGCTTGCCGGGCTTCGCCGGGGGCTTGGTCTGAGCCATGCCTCCAGGTTGCGGCCGTCTCGGGGCTTCGCTGCCTGAAAGGAAAAACCGGGTTAGCCGCCGCAGAGCCGTCGTCAGGGGCTCCACGCCTCTTGTGGGGAATGTTCTTAGGGCATCGCCGGGCCCTCCGGAGGGGGCTCGAGGTGGGTTTCGTTTTGGCGGTCCCCAACAGTAGCCCCTCGCGGGCCGGGCTTCGACTTTGGCGCCCCAGGCCCTCGAACCTTTTGACAGCCCAAAAAACGCCACCCCGAGCGCCGGAGGAAAGGACCGGCTCCGGAGATGTCCCGTCTGAGACTAGTTGTCTGTGTGGCGCCTTGGGCGGAGCCAACTGACGCTACAGGGAATGGACACGCGTCACGCGTCGATTGGCCGCCTGTTCGTATTTCGAGGCGCTTTTGTCGGCTGCCCGGGTGACCCTATATAAGGGGGGAGGGCGCGGTGAAATCTACTTTTCACCGCGCCGCACCCTCTTGTTTGCCCTAATTCACGCCGCCTCGAGATTCGCTGCTCGCTGCATCCCACGTTCCTCATTGTTCAGGTTTGTTGGATTCTCCTGCTTTTGGGGCTTCGTTTTATGGCTTAGGCTATGCCCCTTGCGATGAGGGTCCTTCATCCCTTCTCGACCTTAGTGCGGGTTTTTGTTTTCAGGCTGGCTCGAACCAAGCAGACTGCCCGGTTGATCGATTTGGCCATGGCGAGCCCTGCGCGCGATGAAGTACTGGCCGGGGAGGGGGCTGATGCTGAGGTTCAAGCGGAGGTTCAGGCTGAGGTTGTGGTTAGCCCGGCTGCGGGGGAGCCGGCCGCGGCCACCGCCGGGGAGGGGAGCGATGGACCCGTCGGGTGACGAGTCGGAGGCTGCTGGTCGCGTGCGGAAGTTGAAGCCGCGCCCGACCGTTTACTTTGGGCCCTCCTGTGTTGGAGAGTCCACGGTCAGGTTCTACGAGGAGAAGGGCTTCTTCCCAGCGGGGTGGGGCCGCACGCCTGGAGGCGAGTCGGAGCCAACTCCCCGTCCCGGAGAAGCCGTGGTGTTCCGGGACTTCTTCAACGCGGGGCTCCGATTTCCGTGTAAGCCTCAGCTGGTGGATAGTCTTGAGGCGGTACCGGGTACAACTTCACCACCTGACTCCGACCTCCTTCATCCAGCTCATCAAGTTCTTCTGGGCTGTGAAGACCTTCGGAGCGGAGCCCGATGTGGACGCATTTGTGCGGCTGTACGAACTGCACACTCAATACAAGAAGGTGACGCTTGCTGACGGCGTCACATACACCAATCAGTTTGGGTTCGGCACCTTCATCCTGCGCAGGGAGCTGGACCCCAGTGTAACGAAGGTGGAGCTGTCCAAGGCTCAGAAGGGGAAGCTGGACGATGAGTGGCTCCAGTACTGGTTCTACGTCGGAGCTCCGGCGGGAGGGTCAGTCCAGGCCAACGAACCGGAGCCCCCAGCGTTTCCGCTTGCCGGGGGCGTTTCCGTCTCTCTGAAGGTGAAATGCCTTCCATATTACGACAACACCTCCGAGTTCAAGGAATGCATGACTCGTTTCACGCAAGCCACCCTGCTGCTCGGAGGTCGAGATGTGGTGAACGAGTTCGTGACGGCGGGGATCTAGCCCCTGAAGTCGTCGTGGGAGCCGTCGTCCTTTGAGTTCCGGGATTTTGGGGGTTTCAAGGACGTGCCCTTTCCCTTGTTCCAACTGGTCCGGGTTGTACAGTTCCCCGGTCTGTCGGATGGCCAGATAGTGCAGAAGGTCGACCGCGACGCCGTCGACCTGCTTGGCTATGTTACTGCAGCGGAGGTGGACTCCCGGGCGGCGATCGTCAAGCATGACCAGAGGCTGAACCGGTGCCTCACGGAGCTGGGGGTGGAGGTGCCCCCGAGGGCCTTTCTTCTGAAAGGGGCTCCGCGTGCCCGCAAAGGCGCTATCGCCCCAGCGGAGGCTGGGGCCAAGATGAAAGCGGTGGTCTCCCAGAAACGGCGAGGGGCTCAGGAATCGTCCACCGCCGGGGCAAGCGTGGGCGGAGACTCCCAGAGGACGAAGGAGTCTGAGCGGAAGAAGCGGCGCCGCCTCGAGACGCAGGGCCGGCAGGTGGCTGGCGAGGATGCCCTGGTGCCGGGAAGGTCTCGGCTGAGCTCGAAGGTGATCAGCAAGAGGCCTAGGGGCCGGACCGTGCTGCGCGTGGCCCCCGTTGACTCGGACGATGAAGGGGACCAGACGCCGCCGGGGCCCATCTCCCCGACCGCGGAGGCGGAGCTGGCGGCGGACGTAGTGAAGGCGCTGGCGGCTCCGGGGAGGCCCTCCTCATCCCTGGAGATGGTTGAGGCGGCCGCTGCTGCTCGTTCCAAGGCTGCGCGCTGTGGCCCAGGTGAGGCACTGATCCCTGGATATCCGCCTTTCGCTACCTGCGGTGCCTCCCCTAGCTTCTTGGAAGATCTTCGCCGAGTGTCGGCTTTGCCTGGGGAGGGGCTGGTGGAGCCGCGGCTAAGCTTTGCAGGTTTGTTGACGCGTTACGGCTTAGTGAACCGTGACAGGGATGAGTATGGGAGGGCTTTTGACATAAGTGTTCGTTTGGGGTCCCGCGTCTCTTCCTTAACCTATGGTGTGCTGATGTTGAAAGGTGATGCTCCGGTGGCGTCGCCACCGAGCGAGGCTGCGGTCGCTGGGGCAGGCGAGGCCGAGGGGGGGCCTCACACCCGGGCTCCGGGTAAGGAGTCTGCCACGGTGGGGGCCGCCGGAGCTCGAGGGGGGCCTCGACCTCTTGACGCAGCAGGTAGGGGCTTCCCGAACCGTTTTCCTTGAGCCCGCAGCGGTGGTTCTTTAACGCGTGCTTTCCTTGTTTTTCTTTTCAGAATTCGAGCAGATGGTCAAGGGCTACGAGGTGAGAGACCTGGCCGCGCTGGCTATTGAGTACGGCCGGAGGGTAAGCCAATTTTCTTTGCCTCGATGCGTTTGGTCTTAACTTGAGTTTCGTGGTAGCTGTCCTACTGACTGCGGTTTGTGACCTCCGCAGAGCTGCGTTATAGGGCAGGTGCTTGGGGAAATGGAGGCTCAGCGCCAGGGGCAGGAGAAGCTGGAGGCGGACAACCTTCGGGAGGAGGTTAGTTGCTTGGAGACCCTGAGAGGGCTGCTTAAGGAGTCGAATTTCGAGCTTGCTATGCAAAATACTCACCTGAAGGTTGCTTGCACGGAGATGGTTAACGAGATAGCGAAGCTAAAGGCGGAGCTGCGCAAGAGCGAGGAGGTTGTCGCTGGGCTCCGCGACTTGGTGGAGGCTGAGACGAGTCTCCGATCCAAGGCCGAGGAGGATAGGAAAAGAGCCGCTGCATCGCTGGAGGAGCGGGCCCAGCAAGTAGCGGGTCTCGAAGCCCAAGTAGCGGAGAAGACTCGGGATATCAATGGGCTCCGCTCCGAGGTGGCCGGACAGGCCAAGAAGATTGAGAGGCTTCGGGAACAGCTGGCCGATGCGAAGCGGGGCTCGGCTGACCGTGAGACCGAGCTCTTGGCTCAGTGTCGCAAGGCGGAGTGTGCTTACGCGGCGGCCCTTGAGGAGTTCGGCTCCTGCCCCGGTCCGTCCCCCGCATCGGCAGATAGCCTGGCCTACCTGAAGTGGCTCGAGGCTGAGTTCCAGTCGCTGCCGCTGGTCTTCGAGGGTACCAGCGACTATGCAGCGGCCTTGACTGCGGAGACCGTGGGGGAAGCACTGGAGAACGCTGGATGTGACCACCTCCCCAAGGTGGGCACAAAATCGATGGCCTTCCGCAGGGCCACCTTTGCGCGCTCTTCGAAGCCGTAAGGTACCTGCGCAGAGCCTGCATCCGAGGCTGGTGGAACACCGACGGGCGGCTCCTGGCGCGTGCGACGGCGCGTGCTCGGCTGGCGGAGGTACGTGCTTAGCTTTGGTCTGGTCCAGGCAGTGTTTTATGAGTGCATCGCCTGAGCGGCGTGCTGAGTTGTCGTTTTTTCGTGCGCAGCTGAGGGCTAAGGCAGAGCTCGAGGAGGGCGAGGTGGAGGCGGGAGACGAAGCGGAGGCCTCCGACGATGAGAGCTCGAAGGACGGAGGGGAGGAGGCCCTGGGCTCCGCTGAGAGGGAGTCGGAGCCTTCTCCGAGGGCTCCGAGCCAGGATCCGGGCCCGAGCTCCGTGGGAGATGCGAGGGTCTGAGCTTTTCCTTTTGGGCATGTTAAGCCCTCATTTCGTTTGTAAACTTTTGCCATGACTATGTATTTAATTGGAAGGCCCGTGGGTGTGTGGTCACATTGTAGTGTTGCTCTGAGTTTTATGCTCCTGTGACCATTCTGACGTACTTTAAGTGATTGACTTACGTTCGCGTCTCCAGGACCTTGGGGCGCCAGGCCTCGGTGGCAGCCCTCGTCGTTTTAGCAAAAAACGCCACCCCCCCCGCCTGGCTGTTAGCGAGGCCTGGGCTTCATCGGGCAGGTTGAGCGCGGTGTCGCGCTGGGGCTTTGGCTTTTTGGAAAAACAGCCACCCCCCGCCCAAGCCCCGGGGGGACGCCCGGGCGTCCTTGCAATACTTTCCACGCGAGGCTTGAGAGGGGGCTCAGGAGTGCGCGGCGTTTGGAGCTCGTTTGCGAGCGCATTGGCGGCGAGATCACGGGCGTACAATGGCGGAGTCACGGGCGCGCCGTGGCGGGGTCACGGGCGCACGGTGGCGTGGTCACGGGCGCACAGTAGCGGGGTCACGGGCGCACAGTGGCGCTTGCCCGCCTATAAAAAAGGGGGGGGAGGGTGGATGTGGTTCCGGGCGTCGTTCTTGGGCTAAGATGATGATGGAGTCTTCCTTGAGGGTATCCGTTCCCGGCCACCCTCCCGACGCTCGGTGTTCTTGAAGTTTTGGAGGCCATGAGGATGCTCGCGATCCGTCAGGCAGTCGGAGGTTGCGGGATCGCGGCCTATCTTGACTCCGTGGCAAGAAGGCCACGGCGCCATCGGGACCCCTGCTCCCTGGCGGAAGCAATTCAGGGACTGGCAGTAACATGACTGCATGTGTTGGGGGACTCCCCCAGCTTTGCTCGGTCATGGTGCGAAGCCCCTGCTCCGCGCTTCCCCCCGGTTGCCCGGAAGCTATGAGAATGCTCGCGAGGTGACGGCACAAGTCGGCCTTGCGAGCGTGGCGGGAACGTTAGCGCGGGTCTGTGTATGCACCGTAGGTGAGGCGGTGTGAAGTGTTTGTACTTTTTTATGCTCGTGTACGAGCTTAGGTTTTTTGCCTGAATGGCTGGCTTTGTAAGAGTTGTCCTTGATATTGATTCCTCTGATACGATTCGTGTCATTTGCTTCTGGCCGATCCGTGTTTGCTGGGTGACTTTGTGATGGGTGGGGTGTGAGGGGTGGCTCCGTGTGGAGTGAGGAGCTCCCTTGCCCGACTTAGCAGGAGTGCGAAGAAAAGATGGCTCCGCGTGCTTTTCGCGGGGGTCCCTTGCCCGCCTTAGCGAGAGTTCGTGAGGGAGGTGGCTCCGCGTGCTTTCGGCGGAGCCCCTTGCCCTGCCTTAGCGGGACTTCGAGGGAAGGGTGGCTCCGCGCACTTTTGGCGGAGCCCCTTGCCCGCCTTAGCGGGACTTTGAGGGAAGGGTGGCTCCGCGCGCTTTTGGCGGAGCCCCTTGCCCGCCATAGCGGGAGTTCGTGAGGGAGGTGGCTCCGCGCGCTCTCGGCGGAGCCCCTTGCCCGCCTTAGCGGGACTTAGTGAGAAAGGTGGCTCCGCGCGCTTTTGGCGGAGCCCCTTGCCCGCCTTAGGCGGGACTTCGTGAGAAAGGTGGCTCCGCGCGCTTTTGGCGGAGCCCCTTGCCCGCCTTGGCGGGACTTCGTGAGAAAGGTGGCTCCGCGCGCTTTTGGCGGAGCCCCTTGCCCGCCTTAGCGGGCCTTCATGAGAAAGGTGGCTCCGCGCGCTTTTGGCGGAGCCCCTTGCCCGCCTTAGCAGGACTTCAGTGAGAAAAGGTGGCTCCGCGCGCTTTTGGCGGAGCCCTTGCCCGCCATAGCGGGACTTCGTGAGAAGGTGGCTCCGCGCGTTTTTGGCGGAGCCCCTTGCCCGCCTTAGCGGAGCTTCGTGAGAAAGGTGGCTCCGCGCGCTTTTGGTGGAGCCCCTTGCCCGCCTTAGCGGGGCTTCGTGAGAAAGGTGGCTCCGCGCGCTTTTGGCGGAGCCCCTTGCCCGCCTTAGCGGGACTTCGTGAGAAAGGTGGCTCTGCGCGCTCTCGGCGGAGCCCCTTGCCCTGCCTTAGCGGGACTTCTTTGGGGGGAGGAGGCTTATTTGGCCGTGCGCGCTCTGCGTGCGATGGCCAATGCGGCCCCGAGCCCTGTTGGGGGGCCCCGGGTTGATGATTGGCTTAGCGGCCTATTCGACCCGGAGCCTCCCGTAGCGTGAGTCGGACGGCGGGGACGCTTGCATGCTTTGGTTCATTACTGTTTTTCATGTGGGGAGATGATTACATGGGATGCGGGTTCCGCCTCGTTAAAAACCTCACCTCCGCAAGGAGTCTCCCCGTGAGGAAAAGAGTGCGGCCCGAGAAATGAAAGGAAAAGGAAAAACGAAATGCCCGGCCTCTTGCTTATAGTTCCGCAAGGTGCTTTACGGGCTTACAATGCTGAGCCTTGTTGCGGAGGTGTACCCCCTTGTTAAGGGTAGAATTTCTTTAGGCTGTCGATGTTCCATGTGTGTGGGAGCTCGTTGCCTTCGCTGTCTGCGAGGTGGTAGGAGCCCGGCCTGGAGCTTTTGATGACGATGAAGGGGCCCTCCCATTTCTCGTGTAACTTGCTGAGGTTCTCGTGGTTTGGCCTCAGTCTGAGCACGAGGTCTCCTGGTGTGATATCTTTTGGCTTGACTTTTTTGTCGCGCCATCTTCGGGTTTCCTCCTGGTATTTTTCCAAGTTCTCAGCGGCTCTGAGCGTGTCTAGCTCCATCACGTCTTTTTCAGTAAGCGCGCTTGACTCGACGGATTCGCGGTGGCTGACTCGGAGGCTCCCCAGCTTGAGCTCCTCGGGAGACAAGGCCTCGGCTCCGAACAGGAGCCTGAATGGTGAGAAACCCGTGGCCCTCGACTCAGTGGAGTTGTGTGCCTAGACCGCCCTTGGGAGCTCATCTGCCCACTTGCCTTTTGGAAGGTTTAGGAGGCACTTCCTGATGTTCGAGAATATGATGCCGTTGGCTCTTTCGACGGCCCCGTTGGATTGGGGGTGGTAGACGGATACGAAACGGACACTGGTCCCTAACTTGTGGCATGTGTCTTTGAAGAGGGTGCAGTCGAACTGTTTGCCATTGTCGACCGTCACTTCCGCGGGCACCCCGAACCTACATACGATGTTCTGCCAGAAGAATTTCTGTATTGTGAGAGCTGTGATTGAAGCCAGTGGCTTGGCCTCTATCCATTTAGAGTAGTAGTCTACTGCCACTGCTGCGAACTTTCGGTTCCCTTGTGCGGCCGGCAGAGGCCCCACCAGGTCAATGCCCCACCTCTGCAGCGGCCATGCGGGGATTATGAGCTGTGAGGGGGCTCCGGGCGCGTGCTGGATGTGAGCCGTTTTTTGGCAGGCCTCGCACTCGCTGACGATCTTCTGGGCATCGGAGAGTGCGGTGGGCCAGAAGAAACCCTGCCGGATTGCTTTCTTGGCCAGCGCCCTGGAGCCTATATGAGCCCCGCACATGCCGGAGTGCACTGCTGCCAGAAGCTCCCTGCCCTCCTCTAGTGACACGCAGCGGAGGAAGGGTTGCTGCATCCCGGCTTTGAATAAGTCGTCGCCCATGAGCACGTAGCCTCTGGTTCTGTACCTGAGCCTTTCGTTCGCTTTCTTGTCCTCGGTGGTGATTCTACCACAGATGTAATCCTTGATTTCTTTGCGCCAGTCCTGCTCTTGGATGCAAAGGATCTGGGCGGGGTTGTTGGGCTCCGGCTCCCTTGTTGCTGGCGATTTTAGGACCTCGTACATGACCTCAGCCTCCAGGGGGGTTCCCTGAGCCGCCGCCTTGGCTAGCCTGTCTGCCTCTGCGTTCTCCGACCTTGCAACATGCACCATGGTGAAGCCCCTAAACTTCCTCTCCATTGCACGGACTGCTGCGAGTAGTGCGCGAGGCCCAAATTCCTGGCCTCGCTTTCTTTCTCGATGTGGTCCCTGATGACCTTGGAGTCCGTCCTGACCACAAAGCTCTGGTGTCCTAGCGCCTTCATCTTGCGGAGCCCAAGCAGCAGGGCTTCGTACTCAGTGGAGTTGTTGGTGCAGGGGAACTCGAGTCTGGCTGCGAATTTTGTAGTGTTTCCGGATGTGGAGATGATGACCGCGGCAATGCCTGCCCCCAGATTGCACCAGGCTCCGTCACAGTTGACTATCCAGGGTATGCCAGCGGGCTGTTCAGGCTCGCTCGTGGGCGACGTCCATTCTACTATGAAATCCGCCAGGACCTGAGACTTAATGGCACTGCGCCTCTCGAAGTCCACAACGTACTCTGAGAGCTCCGCGGCCCATTTCCGGATGCGGGGTGACGCCTCCCTGTTCGCGAACAGGTCCCAGAGGGGCTGGTCGGTTACCACTAGTATCCTGAAGCCCTCGAAGTAGTGCTTGATTTTTCTCTTGGCCATGATGAGCGCGTACGCTATTTTCTCGAGCTCAGAATAAAGCAACTGTGAGTTCGCTAGGGCTTCGGATACATAGTAGACCGGGCGCTGGGTGGTGCGGCCCTCCACTAACCTTTCCTGCACCAGGACGGCGGAGACGGCCGACCGGGAGGGCTGACAAGTACAGCATGAGCGTGGCTCTGGGCTCCGGGGGCGTGAGCTTTGTGGTGTTCGTGAGGTATTCTTTGAGCTCCGCAAATGCCTTGCTCTGTTCTTGGCCCCATTCGAAGCTGCCTGCTCCTCTCAGGACTTTAAAGAATGGGAGGCTGCGTTCAGCTGCCCTTGGGATGAATCGGCTGAGTGCTGCTATTCTGCCGGTGAGCTTTTGTACGTCCTTGATGCACCTCGGCTCTTCCATTTTCCTGATTGCCTTGATTTGTCCGGGTTGGCCTCGATCCCCTTGGTGGATACGATGCAGCCCAGGATCTTGCCCCTCTGGACCCCGAATACGCACTTTTAGGGTTCAGCTTGAGGTTTGCCTTGCAGAGGTTACTGAAAGTTTCTGCGAGGTCCTCTAGATGGCTGCCTCTTTCTGAGCTCTTAACGACGATGTCGTCTACGTAGGCCAAGAGGTTGCGCCTGATCTGGCTGCCAAACGTGCCATAGGTCATTCTTGTGAAGGTCGTGCCTGCGTTGCGGTGCCCCTCTGGCATTTTCAGGAAGCAATAGGTGCCAAAAGGAGTGATGAAAGCTGTTTTTCTCCTGGTCTTTCCTCCTTGATCCAGATTTGATGATACCCAGAGAACATGTCAAGGAGCGACAACATTTCGCTGTTGGCTTTGTCGTCCACCACGGTGTCAATTCTCTCCAGCGGGAAATCATCCTTGGGGCAGGCCTTGTTCAGGTCTGTGAAGTCTATGCACATGCGAATCTTGCCGTTCTTTTTCCTGACGGGTACAGTGTTTGGGAGCCACTCCGTGTACTTGACCTCGCAGATGATACCGGCGTCGAGCAGGCGCTGGACCTCCGCCCTGATGGCCAAGGCCTTTTCCTCTGACATCTGGCGGAGCTTCTGCTTCTTGGGCTTCACCCCGTCAGCCACGTCCAGCCTGTGTTCTATGATGTTGCGGTCCACTCCGCGCAGGTCCGAGGTGGACCACGCGAAGACGTCCATGTTCTTGAGCAGGAACTCCCTAAGCCGGGCCTCCTCCTCGGCGGTCAGGTCGGTGCCCAAAACGACCTCCCTGTCGGGCCGCATGCTGTCGAGCTGCACTTGCTTTGTATCCGAGGCCGGTGTGATGCTGATCTCGTCCCTGTCTTTGGGTGGTTCGCGCCAGGGTTCCTTCCTTTCTGGGAGATCTGCCAGCGTGATGCTCCCCTTGACGAGGGCTTCGGCGATGGCCAGGTGATGGACCGGCCTGCGCCCGGGGGCTGTGCCCCTCTCTATTGACTGAGCTCGTTCCTGATTCCCCTTCACGGAGATGGCTGCGCAAGGTCCGGGCAGTTTCATGAGGAGGTAGGAGCTCCGGATGACGGCGTCAAACTTGTTGATGGAGCCCCTGCCGAATATGGCCTTGTAGGGGTAAAACATTTCCACTACATCGAATGTCACGTCTTCTGTTCTTGGGTTGCGGAGGTCTCCCAGGGAGACAGGCAGAGTGATTTTGCCTAGGGCTTTGACCGTGGTGCCTCCGAAGCCGATGAGCGGGATGCTGGCCGGCTGCAGCAATCTTTGGTCTAGTTTCATCGAGTCGAAGGTGTTTGCGAACTGAATGTCCGCAGAGCTGCCCGTGTCGACCAGTATGTCGTCCAGGACCGACCTCACTACGTTGGCTTCTATCACCATGGCGTCCTCGTGCGGGTGGCAAGCTAAGTCCAGGTCGTCCTCGGTGAAGGAGATGGGAACGTGAGACCAGGCGTCCCTCCTGATGGGCCCCCACTGAACTGTAATGCGTGCACTCTCCTGAAATAATCAGCTCTGGCTCTCTTGGTCTCGAACTCGCGGGAGGAGCCACCAGCAATGGGCATGACGAAGCCCCTGGTTGGGAATGCCGCTGGTTGGCTTATAGTTTGAGCCGCGACCGGCTCCTGTTAGGCGGGTGCGGGGGTGGGGGGGGGGAGCTCCTCCCCGCGATGCTCGCTGGTTGAGCCTGCGGCGAAGTGTGCCGGTGCCGAACCGATCTGTTGGTATGGGACAGGTTGAGAGGTGGTTGGAGCCTGATGATACTATCCCTGGCCCGGAGCTCTCCACTCTTGGCAGGGTGGAAGGAAGGTCGTGGGGGGCTGTGGTACTGTGTCTGCGGAGGCGTGGGATTGAAGGGGAGTTGCCAGTGCGGGCTAGGGCGCGGATGTGCGGCCGCTTGTTTCCTATTGTTTTCTTTCCCACTCTATGCGTTCAAGGGTCCGTGCTCTTTCTGGACACTTCATTGTGCCATGATCGTCGTTTTCCATGTGAAAGCGCAGAAAAACAATTTCTTGTCCTGAGACCTCTGGTCTCTGGGACCTCCGTTTCTATGGTTGTGCTTCCTGCCTTTGCCCTGTCGGCCCTGCCCCTGCGGTGCGCTGTAAGGGCGGTCCTGTGTTCTGGATTGAGGGGTGCGGGATTTTCCCCCTGCTGGATGTTGCAGACCCACGTTTGCTAGTATTGCGCGGGTGGGTTCTGCTGGAACTGCTGCTTGGGCTGGTCCCAGTGCGGAGGCCCTTTGGGTTGACCTCCGCCCGACTGTCTGTCTCTGCTGCGCTCTGCCACCCTCCAGCGGTGATCTTCATCTGACTTGCAATACTTTTCGAGCTCGGCGTAGAGCTCGGTGAGAGTCTTGGGCTCCTCTCTGCAGAGGTGGCCGGCCGTGGGACCCGGGTTGAGCCCTGCGATGCACGCTTTGATGGCCTTGTCATCTGGGATGTGAGGTGCTTGGGCTTTGAGCTGCACGAACCTTCTGAAGTAGTCGACCAGGGGTTCTTTGTCCCTCTGCTTGTAGTTTTGCAGGTCCTTTTCTGTGACAGAGGCTTTTTGGAAACCCCGGAAATTTTCGAGGAGCTTGTTCTTGAGGTTCTCCCAGCTGTAGATTGACAGAGGGGGCAAGAGGGAATACCAATTCAGGGCCGCGCCCTCACAGGCTATTATCAGCGACTTGGCCAGCACTGTGTCATCTCCCCCGGCTGAGGCTATGGCCGCCTCGTAGCTCATGAGGAACTTGCAGGGGTCATAGGATCCGACGTACTTGGGTAGGGGCACTGGCTTGTATGCCTGGGGCCAAGGCATGGCTTGCAGCCCGCGCGATAGCGGTGCCGTGTCGTCTACGGCTCCGGGTCTTGGGATCACGTGGACCACGTGGGGCTGCCTCGAGGATCCGGGTTCGGTGTGCGAACGACCGAGGGAGAGCGTGACCTCCGGGACGGGCGGCGGTTGCTCGGCCCTCCCGCTCTGCATGGCGCGGAGCCCCTCTAGCTCGGTTTCCAAATCCAGTAATTTTTGCTTGGCCTCCGCCAGCATTCTGGCCTTTCTCTCCTTTTCGGCCTGCTGATGTGTTTCGAAGCTGATCTTGTCCCTGGCTTCGAAAGCCCTCTTGAGCTTGGCGAGGACCTCCGCCAACTCCCGTGTTATGGGATCGTGATCCTCGGCTGCCTGGGCCGGCGCTGCGGTATCAGGAATCGGAGCCCCCTCGTTTCGGGTTCCCCTGATTTCGGCTCTGGTTCGGGGATTTACTGTTTTCCCTGGTCCTGGGGTGGACATCATCGTCTGAGTTGTACAGGGCGAGCTGGGCGTCCGCCTCCTGCGGAGCCCCGTGGGCTTCGGCTGTAGAGGTCGGCGGGGCGGTTGCCCTCTTTTTCTTCGGGACTACCATGGTTCTCGTGGATCTTACTTCGTGCCAAGCACAGATGGTGGGCGCCAAATGTTTGGTCTAGGGTTCCGTGGGCCCCCTAAGAGTCCAGACAAAAAGGTGAGCAGTGAACAAAGCCAGAAGCCAAAGGGTCCTTGTATTCATCCAAAATGCCCCCCCCCCCTTTTACACGCAGTGGAGGGCGCCTTTTATACCCCTCCGCTCCGCCCTGGAAGGACGGTTATGCCCCCAGTTAACATTACAGCTTCACAGGCACGCAGGCCTATCTTCGTACATTTACCACCGCGTTCAACCACCCCGGCAAATCCAACTTGTACACCTCCAGCGCTGCCGTGCTCGGCCAGCCTACCTAAGGCGCCTTCTCGAGAACCCGCCTCTGATGCCGTCCGCCTCGCCTCTGGGTGCGGCCCAGGCAGGGCGCCCGGCCTTCGTTCCGTCTGTCAGCCGCAGCCCCGGCCGTTCGCCGGGCTTCGCTAGGGCCCTGGGCGGAGCCTCGCTCCCGGGCTGTGGCCGTCCCGGGGCTTCGATACCTGAAACAGAAACAGGGTTAGTGGTCCGCGGTCCTGGTGGCTTGCCGGGCTTCGCCGGGGGCTTGGTCTGAGCCATGCCTCCAGGTTGTGGCCGTCTCGGGGCTTCGCTGCCTGAAAGGAAAAACCGGGTTAGCCGCCGCAGAGCCGTCGTCAGGGGCTCCACGCCTCTTGTGGGGAATGTTTTTAGGGCATCGCCGGGCCCTCCGGAGGGGGCTCGAGGTGGGTTTCGTTTTGGCGGTCCCCAATACTTGATATCCCTATTGATTATTGGTGTGGAAGCAAAAGAGTGAAGATATGTTATAGACCTGGCAATTTCAACTGCAATCCTCATCCTGTCTTTCCAAGCCATTGAAATTGGACCTTCAACATGAAGATGGTTATAAAGGGTGCCACTGGAGACGAACTCATAAACAAGCAGTGGAACTTCAGTCTCGAGGCAGCATCCAGTCAATCTCACAATATTCCGATGGTTTACCTGAGATAGAATAACGACCTCATTGATGAACTCATTAATTTCTTTTTGTACCACAATCTTTGATTTCTTAATTGCCACAACTTGTTGGCTCGACAAAATCCCCTTGTAGACTATGCATGCCCTCCACCTCCAAGCTCACGTGAACTGTCAAAGTTATTAGTTGCTTTCTCTAGCTCTTCTAATGTAATAATCATTCTTTCTCCTATGTCTGCTCTGTGGCATACCAATTGTTGGAGCAACTTTCCATGATTTTGCTTGAAGAATCTCTTCCTTAGCTTTTCCTTCCTGTGTGCCTTGATGTTACGGACTACTAATATAGTGATGAAGGCTAGAACGAGAAGGATCGCACCACTTCCAACTCCAAGTCCAATGGTTAGACCTTTATTTCTTTGAGATTGATGAATGCCTAGATCTGGAAACACATGCAAAGTGATTTTTCATGTTTTGAACCACCGAATGCAGTAAGCCCATTATTCCACACATACTATATAAATGCATGACTATATGTGCACTTGTATATGGAGGCAAGTAATTAAGATCTTGCTGCCGCCGCTCCGGCAGGCCTCTGCCGTGCTGCCCCGCCCCCCCCCTCCCCCCCCCCCCCCCCCCGCCGCCCGCTGCAGCTTCGCCGCGCACCCGCTCGCCGCCGCGGGCTGCAGCTCCCCCGCGCCGCCGCGGGCTGCAGCTCCCCTGCGCCAAATCTGGTGGGGGCCGCGGCCGAGGTGGGAAGGCCGCCACTGCCGCCGCGCCAAGGTCGCCGCCGCCGAGCCGCTGCCGTCGCCGGACCGAGGTCACCGCCGCCGCCGCCGAGGCCCCTGCCACCGCCGTCCCGAGGTCGCCACCGCCGCGCCGAGGTCGCCGCCGCCGCCGCTCCTCATGCGCCGCCACCGCACCTCGCCCCGCCGCTGCTCCTCACTGCCGATGAGGGGCGAGCGGAGGAGGGAGGGGAAGGGAGGCAGAGGAGGGGGCCGCGGCCGCCGGCATCGCCGCACCGAGCACACCGCCGCGCGGCCGTCGCCACACCGAGCCCACCAGCTAAGGAGAGAGAGGAGGAGGAGGAGAGAAAGGAAGGAATGAGTGGAGGGAGAGTGGGAGCCTGGGAGGAGATAAGGCTGAGGGAATTCGTGAGGGGAGGGAGAGGGAGCGGTGGGAGGCGTACGTGGGGCCCGGGCGGAGTGGGAACCGGGGCGCGTGGGGCCGGACGGCGTGGGAAGCGAGGGGCCGGGCGGCGTGGGAAGCGAGGCGGCTGTGTTTGTCGTGTGCAGGATGAAAAAAGCACACGGCAAAGAGGCTTTGCCGTGTGCTGTTAAAAAAAAAGCACACGGCAAAGCCTCTTTGCCGTGTGTTTTTGTTTGCCGTGTGCAAAACGCTCTTTGCCGTGTGTTCGATAAAATACACACGGCAAAGGTCTACACACGGCAAAGAGCATTACACATCCATGGACCCCTAAAGAGTTGCCTTGAGAACCTCGTGGGCATCGGCACTGGTAGGTCCCAGGCAAGTTGGTACATTCACTGTAGCATGGATAATGATCTGGGTCTGCGCACTCGTCGATGTCTTTTTTCGTAAGCCAACAAACCACAGTAACCACGAATAAGTATCCCATCAATATTATATGTTATCTGTCTTAAAAAAGTTAGAGAAAATATGAGCAATAAAAGATACTCCCTCCCTCCGTTCCAAAATATAAGTCATTCCAACATTCTTAAAGAGTCAAACTATTTTATCTTTGACCAAAATTATAGAGATGACTTCAAAGATTTATCATACCGAATATCTATAGTATGAAAATATATCTAAGGAACAATCTAATGGTACTTATTTCATATCATAAATGTTACTACTTTATTGTATAAATTTGGTCAAAGTTAAAAAAGTTTGACTCTCTAAAAAGTTTGAATGACTTATATTTAAGAACGGAGGGAGTTGAAAAAGTTTGACTCTCTAAAAAGTTTGAATGACTTATATTTAGGAACGGAGGGAGTAGACATGATGAAACCTTGGCATCCATCAATGAGGTAAGGGTTGCCATCGTAGCCCGGTGAGCAGCGGCACGCGTAACCGCTGCGGTAAAGGCTGTTCATGATTATGCAGGAGCTGTGGTTGCTCTTGCAGGCGCTGCTGACCCCGTCCGTGGGGCATTTGGAGTCCTTTACCGAGGTCCATCCCGGCAAAACATGCGGCCTGGAGACCTGGAGTTCATAGCCCAACCGTCGACAGCAGCTCCGACGGCGGGATTATGGGGAGATTCAGGGGCTTCCATCCGAACATCCGGCACCAGACACCTTCAATCCAGCCCTGCTCCGCGATGAACACGATGACCGTTGGCAGTAGGGCAGCATATTCGTTTTCTGGTTCATCTAGCTCCGTGAGCTCAGCATTGTACGATGGGGCGTACTTGGGAATGGATACCTGGCAGCAACCGTTGCCGGAGCACTCAGCTGCAGCCGCCAGCCCTGGCCGGCAGTCTGGCAGCCAATTTCCCTATTCTCCTCCCCAACAGGAGGAGGAGCACTCGGTGATGAAAATGTCATTGATATCATCGAGCAGCCTGGCCTGGACGCTGCACCCCAAAGCGATGAACTTGTTATGATCGTGCGACAAGGCGATTGGCTCCTCTATATCCTTGCCGACGCCGAGTCCCCATGTGTTGTTTATCGAGGGTCTCGGCATGGAGGGCTCGGCTATGATGGCCTGAATGATGACCCGTATGGTGGCGTTTTGCAGGAAGATGCTGGTGACCTCGATGCCGGTTGTGCCATCGCCGAGGAGCAGCCCCATTGGAGGCGGTGGCGCCGCCGCCGCTGCCGCCAATAGGTGCAGCGCCAGCAAGGGCGCTACCACGGCCAATTGCACTGGTGGACCTACCGGCCGACGCCCATGGTAGCTTGGGTATTGCATTGTCAGACTCAAGACCATGACCCTTCGTCTAGCTATTGTACGCCATAGCAAGCCCAGCGGCAGCACAAATTGTGTGGCTCCCTAACAACCGATTCAAGTACATGGTATAGCCGGAGCTGACGGAGAACTCGATGCTGCAGTGCAGTGTGCGGGAAGATACCATATATATCCTCCCAAATGTTCTTCCTTGCGGCACCGTCGCTACCTCCGTGGCGTGTGCCTAGAGAATATAGAATTCGGACTTTTGTGAGCATGAGGGGAACAATGCCTGTGGGCGGACATAATCAACCATAGTCCCATGCATGTTTATAGTATTCTAAATGGGCCATACACGATGGACGGCCCAAGGCACGGTCCTAGCCCGGTACTAGACACGATCGACACGATCGATAGTGTCTAGAGCTGGCCCGGCCCGATAAGGTGTTAGTGCCTGGGCCGCTATCCCGGCCCATTATCCCGGCCCGAGGAACGACACGATAGTGGGCTAGCATGATGGCGGTCCGATAAGGCCTGCTCTCATCCTTTTATTTCTCCAATTCCCAGCAGCCAGCCGCCAGCTTCCCATCCTCTTCTCCTAGAGCGCTCCTTCTCCTACCGACAGACCCTCCATCCGATTCTCCTCCCTTACCGGCAGCACCGCCCTTGGCCTTGGCCCCAGCGGCCGGCCGTGCCGTCTTCCTCCGCGCGCCGCCGCGGGGCGCCTGCGCCTCGGCCTTGGCCCCGGTGGCCGGCCGTGCCCACTTCCACCGCTCGCCGCCACGGGGCGCCTGAGCCTCGGCCTTGGCCCCGGTGGTCGGTCGCGCCCCCTTGCTCCGCGCGCGGCTGCGGGGCGCCTCGGCCTCAACCTCGACCGCACCGCCTTCCTCCTATGCCGCCGCGCTTCGGGCTAGCTGTGACGTCGGGCCGGCTTGGCACGAAAAACAGGCCATAGGGCCGGGCCTGGCCGCCATCTCGGCCCACCGCCCGATACGACCCGGCACGAAGAATTCTCGGGCCTATATAGTGCCGGGCTGTGTCGGGCCGGGCCGAATTCCGGCTAGTGTCAGGCTAGGGCCCACTACGGGAGCGTGGGTCTTTGTCGTGTGCCAAGGGCGCACGACAAAGACCCAATTCCGCACGGCAAAATCTTTGCCTTGTGTAGCTCACAGCAAAGACCCGACAGCGAATATATATGACGGCAAAGCGTCGTCAGCTGAGCCGCGCACGTGTGGAATGATTACCGTGCGCCTGGTGGAGGGCACACGACAATAAAGTCTAGTTGTTTTGTGCTTTCCCGCAGGCACACGACAATGAGTCTAGTTGTTGTGTGCTTTCCCGCGGGCACACGACGAAGAGCCTAGTTGCCGTGTGCTCTGTATTTGCCGTGAGCATCTGATCTGGTGCATGGCAAAGAGGGCCTTTGCCGTGCGCCCGAGATTTGGCACAAGGCAAAGCGTTAGACACACGGCATACATTGGGTTTCCGGTAGTGGCAGCGCCGCCCATTTGGAATCCTATATGCATGCTTGGTGCTTTGGGATTGTTAGCATCGCGACTGTGTATTCAATTACGGATTGAGAGTTTGAGATTATACTAGCATATTCTGTTGCGTTTTGGGTGGCTGATCAAAATTTGGAAGGATCTCTGGCTTCTAAAATCATGTAGGTTCCCGGCAATTGCCACTACCCGCCAGTTTCCCTACTAATAATTAATCTCCCCGTCTCCGTGCAGTTGACGCTTCTTTATGAAAGGGATCGACCAATTAATTCAGACTTAGACGTAATTTACCTGGTGTTTCTTGGGAAAAAACTTGGGGACAGCCCGGTTGTACGTACAGCCCCTCCTCGAATGATTAGCATTTTGCATCCGACGTGGGTGATGACTGCACCAGGTTTTACCGTTTGTTGGCCTTCATCTGATGGCTGTTCCAAGAAGAGGGGACATGTACCACTAGCATTTTTTAAGAAGTTGTTTTCACCAAATAATATATATGCCTTGTTCTTTCCTTAACCCTCTTCTGTTTAAAATGGTTAAAACCAGGAATATATGAATCCTCTCACTCCTCACAACCTCAATACATTCCTCCTCTTTGCGTCTAGCTTCAACAATGACCGTCACTATGCAAAGCTCGACCACATCGCCCTTCAACTTCCTAAAGGAAGGCCTGCTCCTCCCTAGCCAAAACCGGAGACTCTTCGCAGCGATCTTCACGATCTACGTCTCCTCCTACTCTCTCTTTCTCGTGGCCTACGAGATCGGCTTCCAGCCCCTCGCTTTGAAGGTCCTCCGCGACATCTACACACTCACCAGAACCCACCCCAGAAGCCCGGTCTACGGTTCCCTCCTCCGAAAGCTTCACGATGACAACCACAAGCTCTTGCTCGCCAGCGCGGCCTATCTCCTGCTAGCAATCGTCATCGGCTCCGTCATCCAGCTCTCCGCCGTCTTCGCCGCCGTCGCGACGTACTCGGGCGAAGTGCACGCCTTTGGCACGCTCCTGGGCAAAGCCAGGGCGCAGCTGAAGGGTCCCGTGCTCACTCTCGCCTTCGTCTACGCGCTCGTGATCGCTGCCGTCTCGCTGCTCTCCGTCCTGGCTGCGCTCCTCGTCTTCCTCGCGTTCAACCGGCACTTCGGGCTGCTCCTTGCGGGGTGTCTGCTCCTCCTCGTCGCCTACGCCTTGTACTTCTACCTGTGCTTCGTCTGCTCGCTCGGCGTGGTCGTGGCGGTAGCCGAGCCAGGGCGATGCGGCGCCGGCGCGGTCGGGCGGGCGTGGCAGCTGGTGAAGGGTGCGCAGAGGCGTGCCATGCTCCTCATGACCGTCACAGGGGTGCTCGTCGCCGTGTGCTCGCCGTTGTATTGGCTCACCAAGGTATGCTCGGTATCAGGTGCACTGCTGCTGGGGTTTCTGTACACCGTCCTGATGGCCGCCGTGGACTTGTTCGGCGTCTGCGCGTTGACGGCGTTCTACTACGAGTGCAAGGAGAGAGCTGATCAGCCACCCGAGATGGAGTACGTCAAGCTGTGTATACAGGATGTGTGATTAATATTGAGTGCTAGCTGTACATGACTATGTAGTAGTGTCTAGTGTTTGCCTGTTTGCGATGTGTCCACACACTATATATATGTAATGGTATTTCGGTTCTCCTTTTTTGTCGTTTTATTTGAGACACTTGTGATTAAGACAAAAGGGTGTTGCTATACATTGAATGGCTGCATATGAGGAAAAAAAATCAGTTTATTAATATGCAATGTCCACTACTACTAATTAAGCCTCGTTTTCAAGATTAAAATAAGAAGCGGCAATAGACAGAACCATTAGTGACCTTATCGATAAAAAAAGCAATTTGATAGATATAAAATGTAGCACGTAAAAAATGGTCTTATTACGCTATATGAATTTAATTGCATTTGATATACATTTTTATAAATTGTAGAAACCATTATAAGTGTTTGAGAGTGCAAGCATGCATACATATATGAGACACTGATTATATAGATGGCGATTTGGGCTGTCCAGCACAACTTGTCACGGGTTTGCTATGGCAAGGACATGGTCGCACTTTGCAAGCCAGGCGTGCTAGCACTACAATATATTATTTAATCTATGACGAAACAAATTTGTCATATGGATCATCAAAAATTCGTCATCGAATTTTGTCCGTGATGATTTTTCTTACCATCATCTATTGAGCGTCACAGATTAAATCTACTGACGTTTTATTCGAAATCGTCACGGATCTGCACAATCTATGATATTTTTAAACCATCATAAAATGCTTTTGGGCTCGTGCGGTCCAGTCCAAGTCCAACGTTCGTGATGAAATTAAACGTCACGGATAGTTGCCACATGGCAGCCAACATGGCTGGTGATGTAGTCTCTGACACATGTATGATGATGTGGAAGGTGACATCATTGCTGATGTGGCATACAACACACTACTACACAAACCACTTTCACAAACGGGCTATCACAACCAGTTTTGAGAAAACCGGTTGTGATAGAGCTATCACAACCGGTTTTTAAAAAACCGGTTGTGATGTCCCCTATGACAGCCGGTTTTTCTCAAAAACCGGTTGTGATAGTCGGCCGGCATATCACAACCGGTTTTTTTTACAAACCGGTTGTGATGCTCACTATCACAACCGGTTTTTGAAGACCGGTTGTGATGGTGAGCATCACAACCGGTTCTTTACTAACACATTTTGTAAACGACCTCGGATGAACTTTTGACCAAAACGAAAGTTGTAGATCTTGAAAAGTTATGAAACATTGTAGTTCACCACTTTTTTGTTTGAAGTCATCTTGTCAACCGAATCTAAGTTTGAATTTTTCAAATTTGAAAATTTAAATTTTGTAAACGACCTCGGATGAACCGCCGGCTGTGATGACCTGTTCTGTGGTAGTGATAACCCTTTTTACTTAATGCAGACCATTAATTTTTTTTTAAAGCGGCCCATTAATTTTTTAGTACTAGGCCATTTTGTTAACCCACAACTAGATCAAAGCCTTAAAAAGGCCCACTAAACAAGCCTATTAAAATTTGAGCCCACTAAATTCAATCCAATTTGTCATACATCAGAATCCAATTTGTCATACATTAGAATACATCAGAATGATCACTAAATTTTATCAGCCTAGTAACAGATACAATCTCAAGTTTACATTCAAAATAGTAACCATCTTCAAATACATCAGAATCCAATTTGTCATACATTAGGATACATCAGAATGATCACTAAATTTTATCAGCACAGTAACAGATACAATCTCAAGTTTACATTCAAAATAGTAACCATCTTCAAATATATACAGAACTTGGAGCTCTCCATCCAGAACTATAATTGATTACTATAGTCCAACACAAGTAACATCATCGTCTCCAAGGATGGCAGTAGCCGATGGTAGGCATGCAAAACAGATAAAGGAATGCTACAATACAGATATTAAGGAATCCAGTAAACAGACTTTGACGAGGAATAATAACACTTAAAAAATGGAACCGTCTTCAAATTTTAATTGGCATGCTATACTGGGTTATCCCTCACGAGGAAAACCAAAATTAGTAAGAGTGTGTAGCACTTGAGCTGGCGTAATTGGAGTGGTTCTGACACACTAGTATATAAAAAATATTTCAAAATATATCAATGATGGGTCTTGTTTTGTAGATCTCAACATAAGGAATATAATAGGAAATTATTGCATTTTTAGAGGCAAAACAAGAAAAAGATCGTGAGCCATAATAGCCCACATCCCGTCTCAATGGGCTGCAGTGGAGGCCGTCGCGCTCGTGAGTTGCCGCGACCAGTCGGTTTTCCTTTTCCGTCTCTTCACCTCTCAATTATTGGATGATCCTTAAAAAAAAACTCTCAATTATTGGAAGTCTGTTTCTTATTTTCCTCTCTTCTCATCTCAATTTTAGGCGTCATCATCGTTGACCAAAATTACGGGACCTGTCTTTTCGCCAGTTGGTTCCACGTACCTATCTAATTTAGTTGGTGCTCGATATAGACATGTCCATTGACTGGTCGATACAAAGCAAAGGGTACTTGTCCATTGACTGGTCGATACAAAGACTGCGTGCTACGGTTAACCGTGGAAACATAATGGCGAGCGGTCTAGTGGCTTCTGTGCTGTCGTCGGCGAGCAAGCTGCTCGACCTCCTCGGCGGCGCGCCGGCCGCTCCTCGCCGTGGAGGGCGGCACTCAGTTTCGTATGCGGATGTCCTTCGGTTGCAGCGGTTGCTGAGGAGGATCCAGGCCACGCTGGATGACGCCGGGGAACGAGAGCTCAGGGACAGCTCCGTGAAGCTGTGGATCGCGGAGCTCACGGACGTCGCCCGCGACGCGGAGGACGTCCTTGACGAGTGCCGCTACGAGCTGATCCGGCGCCGCGTGCAGGAAATCCAAGGCGGCAGCGGCGCCTCTACCTCTTGCAACAAGCGGAAGAAGCATGACGAGGATGAGGAGGATCGTGGCATCTGCGAGGTGACACAATTTCTTAATGCATTTCCTTGCATAATTTGGTTTGCTTGCTATTATAGACCACTAGTTTGTGATACAAGTCGCCTACTTTTTGTATTTGCTCTTCCCTTTTGGACTATCAATATGTTTTATCCGGTATGAATAAAAATAAATTTAAAAATAACAATTTCACAAATTTACAAATATAATACAACTAGCAAGGTGGCCCGCGCAATTTGCGCGGGTAGCTAGTTTTTAATACTATCTTACATTTAATTATTATATAAATTTTACACCTTATATTTGTTTATATAATTTATTATTTATGTGTTTTGAATTTGCTATTTTTTAGGATTCAATTGTGAGGCAATACTTGAAGCTCATGTTTTATCCTAATTTTATTTTATTTCAAATATATATTTTAAATAAATATCTTGTTTCTGTTTTTTCTCAAATGAACCTACATATAGATCATATATGTCTCTTAGCTTTATATTTTTGCTTCTTTGCATTCATTCGGCACCATTGTTATCGACTATACATGTATGTCAAGGCATTCACACCTCTTGCTCCGGATGGGATTTCAGATTTGCATGTTAGCTACTCTTTGGAGTGAAGAGATCAGAAAGTCAAAATGAGAATTGATAGATTAAAGGAGATTCAAATAAGACCTTTTTTGGAAAAATAAAATGGAGAGAGAGTGCGCCATGATGAACTAAACCATCTCAGGAGCTTACTTCAGAATCGGAAAGAGGGAGAAAATACATACTTGAAATGAAGTAGAAAGCTTCATCAAAATAGTTGTATTGTTGCACAACCCTACATGACAATAGGCCGTCAAAATAAAACCACATCAGGGAATAGTAGACACCTTGATAGAATCATTGGTGAGCCCATGCTCGCAATTTTGATGCGGTTGCTTTTGCTTGGTGTTACCATGGCTACTTGCTTTCTTGATGCCACACAATAGTTGGCTTGGGTGCTTTTGCTTATGCAAGAGAAAATAGGACGTCTATATATTTGTAATCCCCATATGCTTATTATCTCTATCTCTTTCGCTCCTTTTGTGTTTTGATCAAATGGGCCAATAGAGCAAAGATTGTCCCAAATGGCCGCCTCATCCAACCTTGTTTAGATGTATGGTAAAAATATTTGGTTCAACGGTCATCACGTACACATTACTAAAGGGGCACAATTCCTATGTGAATCATGTCAGATACATTGCACTGTGTAGCCACAACCATCTACCACCACATCATCTCTCTCTCATCTTTCTTGTTTGCTCAAGCCAAAGCAGCTTGATTTATCTCCTCCATGGGCCTCTAATGCTCCAGCATTCCTAATAAAGTGGGCACCATACTATAGGTCAGGGTGTATGCATCTTGAGAATTATCCGGATTGGCTAGTTCTAATAGCCCCTATGTGACTCTATGTTCTCATAGTGTGCAAGACAACACCACCGTTGATGGAGCAAATAAAGGAAATGGCAATATGTGCCTATGGGACCCCGTGTTCTCATAGTGCGCAAGACACCACCACCGCAGATGGAGCAAAGAAAGGAACCCAGAATATGTGTTTTGCGTCAACATGTGCTGCTACTCTTTTATGCCAGTTGAACTTGATAAATTGTTTCTACTCTAAATTGTGTTCAAGCTTCATTAGTATATCATTGACTCACTCTGTTGGTCAAGTAACTAATGTATGGTATGGCTTGCATCGGCCAGGGATACCTACCACTACTACAGAAAACATTAACGGAGACGGTTTTTTTGCATTAACGGAGGCGGTTTTGGCAACCGTCTCTAAACTGGGGTCTCTGTTACCATTGATTAACAGAGACGGTTGGGGTACCGTCTCTGTTAATAAGCATTAACAGAGACGGTTTTTGTAACAACTCCGTCTCTGTTAATAAGCATTAGCAGAGACGGTTATTGTTACAAAAACCGTCTCTGTTAATGCTTATTAACAAAGACGGTTTTTGTAACAACACCGTCTCTGTTAATGGTTTTACAAATAAAAAAAATGATTTCTAATCCTAATTTTGTCAGGCCACACATATTACACACGTTCATGTCGGATAAACACAATACATCCATTCACACATAAATGTTCAAAGTCTTAACACATTATTACATCCATGCAGGTACAGATTTGAAAATCACACATCACACATGTTCACATGGCGTAGCTTACACGTCACCTAATTGAAGAGTTCCGCGAACTTGTAGTCGCTCATGTCTAGACCGCTAGTTCTCCAGTGACGTAGCCTCGCGAACTTCGGCTCCGTCACTAGCTCGCTCTCGGCATTGAAGAATTTTCCTGTAGCCTCACAACATAGATCCAAAGTAAACTTACAAATGTCTTGTACTGTTCTAGTAAAGCTTTGATGGCCCACATTTTCATGGGTGCCCCCTCCTCGAGACTTTTTGAGCTCCCGCCAGCTGTTTGTATATTTGCCGAAATTCCTGAGGTACTCACAAGCAAAGTATCCACACGTGACTGAGCCAAAAGGTTGTTTGGCGCACTGCATGCATGAGATATGTAACACATACTTAGTCATTAGGACATATATAAATAAAATCAAAGATGAATATAGTTTCATGTACGTACCGGGAAATTTCGCCTCACGAACAGTCTTGAGCCCTGTTTCTTCTTCTTCTTCTCAGACCTCCGATCATAGGACTCGGGGTTTTGGACGTACCTCTTGTAAGCGCTGTACACACATATCAACCACTAGTGTTAACAAGCAATTTCTGACGTAAATTTAAGTGCATACAAGAATGTGTCGTCACTTACTATCGCAAACAATCCTCGAAATCTTTGTAACCTTGTTTCTTCGTTGTCTCCATTGAGTCTAGTATAACCGCAATTCCATCCTGAGGATAGATCATGAACACAACCCAGTGGCCCATGACGCCCAAGCTGCACCATTGAAATAATATGGATCGGATCTCAGATCTTGAAACATGAAAAGTGATGAACCCAATAGCTATAGCAAATAACGTTTGTACTCACCCGAACTGGTGGGCGGCAAGGATACACCCATTTCCCCGAATCTTCTTCATTGCTTGTAAGATGTATTGTCCTTTTCTATACTTCAGTTCATTTTGCCAGCTTAGTCCGGACTAGCACTCGTTCAAGCCTGTCCAAATTCACCAACTGGGGATGTGTGTCCGGTATATCATGCCCAATGATGGCCCTCTGGGTGATATGCATAGGAGATAGATAGATAACTGTTTCTTCACCACCTAGTTCCTTGCACAAATATGATTGCAACCTGAAAGCAAAAGTCGTTGTCATGGCAATGTTAGTTTGATCGAATGGAACATAGTGCACTAAGCGATGTAGAGGTTCAAAAAAAGGCTTACATGGCAAAAAGGGTGACTTGGGCAACGTCGAGGTCCTTGCGCCGCATCAGCCTATGCATGTCATGGAAGTCAACGATGAACTGACAGTCTTCTTCCAAGTGGAAGTACTCAGCGGGGACACGCACAATGAAATCCCTCATGCCTAACTTCGAAGCATGCATATACCATTTATGGAACCTGCGAACCTCCCATGGCTCATCAAGGAGCTGGCTCAAGGGTAGCATGGGCTTGCCATTCTCGAAGTTTTCGGGGCAATCAGGAGTAAGGCCCAAAATTGACCCTGGCGGTGTTTGCGGCCTGAAATTGACACAAGGAGTGCAAAATTGTGGTAGCATCATCTAGGCACATAGAATATGTTGACTGTTGGGTTGCCATTAGCATATACATACCTATCAAACTCTGTTGAATACTTGTGCACTTCAGCAATTTTGAACGCCGCCCAGTCCTCCTTTGCCATGTAGGGAGGTATGCCCTCATCTTCTGATGTAGCCTTCTTCGGCGCAGGAGGACATTGCCCTTTGTCCTTTGGAGCACTTGGAGGCGGTGTTTCGTTGCCTCCTTGTGGGTTGCTCGTGTCGGGAGGTGGGGCGTTGTCGTCGCCACTGCTGCCTGGGGCGCTGTCGTCGCCACCGTTGCCGTCATCGTCGTCGCTTGGGCCACCCGGGGGAGACGACGGCGGTTGCGGGGGAGGTGGCGTCCGCTCCTTTGGTTTCAAGTCAATATCTGCCTTGTTCCACAGGACGGTCATGCCTATGATAGCAGAGCCGATGGTCGTAATTCCTTCCCATTCAGTTGCATAGTCAAGTTCTTGACCCTCGAACTCATCGGCCGTCCAAGCTACGTCCACCAAGGCATAGTCTGTTGGGATGGGCATGCCACCGTACCTGGCTTCAGGGTTGGGAGGTTTTACTATTCCCTCTGCCACTTTGATCTTCTTCCTTCCCGTCCTGCCCCAGGGCACATGAAGCACGCAAAGAATTGGCTCAGTGATCTCATCGACCGGGTACCTTCGGAGTTCTGATGTACCCGGCCCCATCTGTTCTTGTACGATGGCTTCATCCTGTTGTGGCATCACGCCTGCCTGGGCAAACATTTGCTTCCTTAGCTCCACCATCTCGGGGTCAGTACTCGTGAAAGCCTCTTTTATCGTCTCTTTGATCATGTCCTTCGTTACCTCAGCTCTGCCTTTCTGCACGAGCTCTTCCTTATATCTCTGCCTTGTGTGGTAAGAGGCGGCGTCGGATTGCCATGACTCCACATTTTTCCAGCTATGCCTAGAGGATATGCCCCGAACACGGCCGTAGTGCTCAGGGTTTCCCAGCACCTCGGTCAGCATGTCGTGCTGCTTGTGTGGTGTGAAATCCCCGGATTCCTTGGCCTTTTTGAGGCTGATCAAAGCATTCTCCAGCTCTTCAATCTGTGGCTCGTTGTACTTGGTCCTGCCCTCCTTCAGCTTCTTCGGCTTACGAGCCTTCATGAAGTCACGTGCCCTCAAGTCGACGCCTTCCAACGGATCGGGCACTCCGGCCTCAGCTGCCTGCCTTTCCTCTTCACGCCACTTGGGCCGCTTGGTGTCATACCCTGTCGGGCCCAAGTGGTGGTGGAGCTTGTTTCTCTTTGCGAGTAAAGAGTTCTCCTCGCCCTTGATTTTTGCTTCTTCAGTGCTCACCAATTTAATAAATTCTTCCCACTGGGGCTCCTTGATGAAGTTGTAGTCGTTGAAAGGTGTCTTCCCTTTCTTCCAATATTTTGACTTGAGATTAAACCTGAACTGACGAAGGGCTTTGCATGCAACAGCCAAAGCATAGCCCTTGCACAATTCTTCATCATATTGGTCCTCTGGATAAGTGAACCGCAACTTCACTTCTCCCCACACGGCATCCTTGAGGTGCTTCGGGACTCGCCTCCAATCAACATATGTGATCGGCACAAGCTCCCTAGCTATACAAGAGCACTGGTTGCTGAAGACGCCGATGACAGTGGTTGGCTCCAAGGGATCTCCTTCTAGCCCTATCTTGTGTATGGCACGCACAGTTTTGAGCGACCCTATCTGATGCCTCCAGTGTTGGCCCTTCTTTCTACCACTACTCTTGGAACTGGCTCCTTTGGTTGAAGTGCTCGGTGTGGGACCGGATCCATATCCCTCGAGTGCTCCCTCGTCAGGGAAATCCAAAGACAAAGGCACCGTCGGCATCTGTCGATGACAAGAAGTCGCATTATTAATTTACTTGTTTGGATTCTCAAACACATAGGAAAATGTTATGTTAGTGATTTACTAACCCGATTCACATCATCTGCTGGGCCCCTTGCTGGTGTCCTAGAACCTCGTGTTGAAGGCTCCGGCGTCGGAGCATAGGTCGGATCATCTTCCTCTTCCGTACGAACTTTCTTAGCCAGCCTCGGTGTAAGCTCCTCTGACTCGTACTCGGTGCTCTCGGAGTCCGATGATGAGTTTTCCTCATCAGTCGCAACCGGAGTCGGCTCCTTGACCTTGCACAAATTAATAATGCGACTTCTTCATTAGGCTCGGTCGCCATTGGAAGCTATATATGAAGAAGAGAGTTATATAGACATTACACAGGCAGGAAAAGATATCTCAGCATCATTATATTGGCAACAGGTCTTCCTGAAGTTTACAGACACACACAAACACAGGGAAAACCATTTGAATCAGATAACTGGTGCATATAGAGGATTAGGGTTTGTTTCTTGGCCCAGCTCCAGCTCCATGAATTCCTAGCACTCATTAATATCACTTTGTTTAGTCTACAAACTCCACAAAAGTGACATGGAGCAGGGAACTGGAGTTCTACCAAAAAGGGCATAGTCAGTAGTCACTATGAATGTGATTCACTAGTATATTTTGGAATAAATAACAAAGAAGCATAAAAATTTTAAGCACTCAGAGACAAATAGGGTAAGGATCATACAGGTCCTCCTTTCGAGTTCCTACTTATTGGTTCAAGAGCTTCTGCCACTGCAGCCTGCAGAACAAGGGGAAAAGAATTAAGGCTGTTTGTGCAAACAATTAGTAGGGGGAAAAAATAGAGAATCAGATAACAGGTCAAACAGGACTGAGAAAGCAAGAAAATAACAACAAAGAGAAAAGGACAACAGTTCAATCATAAGTCAACAAGAGATTGCAAAACTGCAGGGAAAGGGAAAAAAATTAAATTGGAACAAAATGAAGGCCAGATTAATGGCATGAAAGTTCTGCGGCAAACTGGGAATCAATTTTCCCAGCTGGAACAGAAAAGATTTGGAGCAAATGGAATATATTACACAAATATATGATATTATTTTTTTGACCGGAACAGCAGGGGAAGCCCCCAATGATATTTTTTATAAAAGAAAGCGTACAAATATATACATGTTACACGGCCGCAGGCTGAACAAAAGACCCTAGCTAGCAAAAGAGAACACTAGTGGATGTTACATAACAAATATATGATATTAGATCACATGGTGTATAACATAAAAGCATCAATCCCACAAGAAAATGGAAAGCAAAAACATACTTAGGCCAGTGACATAGCAGGAAACAAACCTCGATCCACTGAAGCTTGGCTTCATAATGTTTCTTTCTGCCTTCTACCTAAAGTTGAAAAATAAAGATGAGATAAAACACTTTTTTGAGACATTTCACCTTTGCTGGTGCAATGCAATGATGCGGAAGTAGCCAACGAAGCGATGCTATCGACATCAGGTCAAGTCTTACCTACACTACACAATCGTACATACAACAAACAAACAGACCTATATATTCTGCTACGTTTCAAAGAATTTCAAACTGCATGCTGTGTGTTAACTAGCCTGAACGATTTCAAACAATTCCTTTCCACCAGCAGCAACTTTGTTCGTTGAAACCACTAGAAACGAGCTCTGCTCTAATCAGATCAGACATTGGCAAAAGTACTCCGTAATTGCTTGAGAAACAGGTAGCTATGAAGCTAGCGAGATTAACAATTGCTTGAGAAAAAAACAAAAAAACAATTGCTTGAGAAAACAAAAACAGCAATCTAATCTGAAACACTAATTGTTCACGAGGGCATCATCAAACCAAACAGTCCATCCACTTCAATTTCTTCTCTCCTCTGCTCTGACTTGTGAGATAAAATATTTACATGGGGAAATTAAAAAATAAGAGAGACGGATTGGTTATAGAAACTGCCTCCGTTAATATTCCCAGATTACTCCATCTACCTGCCACATTTAAAACCGTGTGTTTCTGTCACTTTTGAAAAAATAGGTTCATGTTCCATTTCAGAAACACGATCCGTGGCAAGGATTTTTCTTTTCAAATTAGGAACACAGGATCCCCAGAGTCCCGGACTATGCATCAAAATAGGACGAATTCAAAATTCTCATGAAAAATTGTTTCCTTACAAATTTAAATTTGACTTCGTTACAAATTTATGTCTTCATTAAGTGTAAAAAATGGAAATAAAGCATATACATTTGGTTCCATTATATATTAAATAAGTTACAAAATCCATGTGCATGAAGCTTAAGTTGAATAACTCATTCCATTAACTATTACATATTGACGTGGAATACATATCATTTTGGTACCGACCCTACAACTGTCCTCTTCTCACCATCAGAGCGGAACCAAGGCTTCATCTTGGTCTTGTTGAACCGGCTCTCGACTTGCTTGATCTTGCGTGGATGATCGGTAAAGAGCGAGAATTCCGCATAGTGGTTGTATTCTTCTGGACTCTGCACTCCATCAGCTCCCACGATCCTTTGCTTCCCTGACACAACCACATGCTTCTTGGGTTCTCGGGGCTTTGCGAAGTAGGCTACCTGAGCGACTCGGTTTGCTAGCACCCACTGATCATCTTTGTATGCGACACTTTCGAGCTCCACGGTGGTTAGCCCATACTCGTCTATGACAACCGCCTTTGGCTTGACCCACTGGCACCGGAAGATGGGTATCTGTAGGCCACCTCCATAGTAAAGTTCCCATATCTCTTCAATCTGCCCGTAGTATGTTTTGGTCTCCCCAGTCTCCTCGTCGATACCCTCATATCGAACACCGTTGTTCTGTGACGCGCTCTTCTTGTCTTTCTCTTTCGTATGGAACCTGTATCCATTGATGTCATACCCTTGCCATGAGGTGATTTGCGTGGATGGACCGAATGCAAGCCTCGATTCATTGGATTCACCATTCAGAGGTATGCCCTGTTGTTTGATCCACATCGTGAAATTGATCCTGTGTTGTCTCTGTACCCATGCCTCCGTGCATCCATTACGACCACGACGGATCTCCTCCAAGTGCTTCTCAACCCACATCTCCATGAGCACAAGCTGATTAAGGACGTTGTGATGAGCTTCTTGCACAATTTCGTCATCTACATCGGTGCGTTCTTTCTTCCCTGTGCAGCCCATCCCTAAGGTTTTGCCTTCGTGCTGATGGACGGGCAAGCCAATCGCATTTCCGTCCTTTATGTACTTGGAGCAGCAGTTAATGGACTCCTCAGTTGTGTATGCCTCGATCATAGAGCCCTCCGGATAAGCACGATTATGGACGTATCTGTTCAGGGTCGACATGAACCTCTCATATGTCCACATATTGTGCAGGTAAACAGGCCCAAGTTCCTGTATTTGATCAACCATGTGCATCATCAGGTGTGGCGTAATAGTGAAGAAAGACGGCGGGAAACACATCTCAAGCTGGCAAATAGTCTCTGCGATGTGTTTTTTCATGTCTGGCAACTCAGCTTTATCGATGACCTTTTGTGTGATGAAGTTAAAGAAGTAACCGAGGCGGGTGATGACCATCTTCACGTACTCTGGACCGATAGCCCTGATCACAATTGGGAGGAACACCGTGAGCATGACGTGACAGTCGTGTGCATTGAAGCTAGTTAGTGTGAGGTCCTTCATCGAGACCAGACTCTTATT
This sequence comes from Urochloa ruziziensis, assembly GCA_015476505.1. Classification (NCBI taxonomy): domain Eukaryota; kingdom Viridiplantae; phylum Streptophyta; class Magnoliopsida; order Poales; family Poaceae; genus Urochloa; species Urochloa ruziziensis. The sequence goes on from CM027120.1 coordinate 57,765,575, forward strand.
GTTGGAAGAGAAACCGGTCGGCACCTTCACAGCCCTAAGCCACTGGCACACGGCCCTCTTCTCATCTGTCGTGAGGTTGTAGCTCGCGCCCGAAAGGTCCACTTTCCCATTCTGCGCTGCGGGAATTGGATGAATTTCAGTCCTGATGTTCTGGTTCACAAGATCCATACGTGACTTCAAACCATCTTTGGTCTTAGTCTTGATGTCTAGCAGGAGCCCGATTGTGCTTTCGAAGACATTCTTCGTAAGATGCATGATGTCGATGGCATGGGGCGTATGCAGCTCCTTCCAGTATGACAGGTACTTGAAGAAACATGATTGCTTCTTGAAAGGAACTGGGGTGACAGGTTCCTCCATCTGATCCCGCTTCCTCTTCTTCCTTGTTGTGGTCCCATTTCCCTCAGCTTTCTTCTTCTTCCCGAACTCGATGTTTATGCCCTTAACCATGTCAAACACTTTTTGCCCATAACTCATGTTTTCTGGCTCGTCAGTTTGAGGCTCGGGTTGTTGTCAAAGAACTGATTCATCGAAGGATGCCGGTACCTGTGCTTTTTGGGGAGGAATCGCCTATGCCTCATGTACACCAATTTCTTCGATGCACTAAGATAAGTGTAGCAGGTACCATCAATGCAAACTGCACAACCTGACTTGCCTTTGATCTAGCCTGACAGTGAAAAAAAGGCCATTATAATCGGTGATGGTGACAAAGATGATGGCTTTTAGAGTGAACGACTTCTTTAGGTACGCATCCTTCATCTCGACCCCGCCTTCCCACAGTGTCTTCATGTCTTCCATGAGCGGCTCAAGGAACACATCTATATCGTTGCTTGGCTCTTTTGGTCCAGAAATAATCATGGTTAGTAAAAGATACCTACGCTTTTGACATAGATAAGGAGGTAGGTTGTATATGGTGAGGATGACTGGCCAAGTGCTATGGGAGCTGCTAAGGTCACCAAACGGATTCATACCATCTGTACTCAACCCGAACCTGACGTTTCTTGCCTCGTCACCAAACTCTGGGAACTTAGCGTTGAAATCCTTCCACTGCTTGCCATCAGAGGGGTGTCGCAACTTGCCATCGTCGTTCATACGTTCTGGTGATGCATGCCAGGACATCAGCTTGGCATCCTCTGGGTTCCCGAATAATGCACGCAGGCGATCGATCACTGGCAGGTACCACACTGCCAGCGCATGACTTTTCCTCTGCATGTAACCCTCTTCTTCCTCATCCTCAGGGATCGGCATCTGATTCTGGGCGGTCTTCTTCTTCTTCTGCCCTCTCTTCTTGGGTGCCTCGTCATCCGCATCCGCGCGACAACCGGCATTCTTCTTGTATCGACTGGCACCGCAGTGCGGACAACTCTGCAACTTCTCATAATCGCCTCGATACAGGATACAGTGGTGAGGGCAAGCATGAAACTTTTTAAGCTTCATCGCCACTGGCCGGATCATTTTCTTCGCTCGATAGGTATTGACGGGCACCTTGTTAGTTTTTGGATATGTGTCAGCAAGCATTTGCAACAGGTCATTGAAGCTAGTGTCAGACCACCCATGGCGAGACTTCAGCATCAACATTTGGAGGTTAAAACGCAACGCCGTCCAATGCTTCGGGCAGTCCTTATACAGTGGGTCAATTGCCGCCTGCTTCATCTCTTTGAAATTCTCCAGCCACTTCGGATTCCCAAACAGAACGTCATCTTGGTCCATGCGGTTTGCAAGATTTTCAAACATCTCCACATCTTCGGGCCCCAACACATCAGCCTCCTCACCATCCCCACCGCCATTGTCCACCATGTCTTCCAGAAGATCCTCAATGCAGATGTAATCACGATTCGCAGTACCACCATCCATTGTCGTTGTTGATGATGAAGGTTGTTGTCCTTCATGCACATTCGACGAGTTTCCTTCGGATCCACCACTGACACACGGATCCACCTCGCCGTGATACTTCCAGACCGTGTAATCCTTAACGAAACCATGCATGATCAAGTGAGATTGCACCACGCCATCTTCATGGAGAAGTGTGTTTTTGCAGATTTTGCACGGACAAATGATGCGATCCCGACCCAGACTGAGACGATGCTTTTTCGCTGCAGCAATAAATTTTGTTCTCACATGATTTAGGAAAGACAGATCATTGCCGACCCTCGGTAAATTGTACATCCACTCTTTCCTGTCCATGACGGCAACCTTGCATCCAAAAGCATATCGATATATAAAAATCACACAAAATACAATTTTCTCTCTCCTCCATTTAGAAGAAACAAGCAAAAGAGAGAAGATGAGAGTTGGGAGAGTAGAAATCAACCTCCTATGTTCTCCCCCTTCACCAAATCCAAGGGCAAAACCTTCCCCCTCAAAAGAAGGCAATTCTTGTGTTTTGAGCTCAAAACACAAGAAAATGGAGGAGGAGCCGTGGGGAGGAAGAAGGGGAAGGTGCTGTATATATAAGGAGCATTAACGGAGACGGTTGTGTTACAAAAGCCGTCTCCGTTAATAGATTAACGGAGGCGGTTTTTGTAATGGAACCGTCTCCGTTAATGATCCATTAACGGAGACGGTGTCGTTACAAAAACCGCCTCTGTTAATCTATTAACGGAGACGGTCACTTGGCTCCGCCTCCGTTAATCAAACGCCACCGCCTCCGAAAATGATAGGCATTAACAGAGACACAACCATTTCGCAAGTGTCTCGGAAAATGTTTTGGCAGTGTCTCCTAAAATGTTTTTTGTAGTAGTGTACTGATACGACAATTCATCGTCATCTCTTCTCAAGCTGTCAGTCTTGGCTTTATGCTAACCACCATTGCATTAGAGTATGCTAGCTAGTTCGTTCCACAAATTTTCTAAGTGGTTTTGATAATGTCAGTATCTGCCAGTTAAGTCTCAAGTGTGCTAATAGGAGCAGTGTTGCATGCATGTGAGTGTCTAGCTGTCTGCTTGTGTGTTTTGTTAAAAAAAATTATGTCTTTTGTCTTAATTTGCTATCTTAGAGTTTGCTAGCTAGTTCGATCCACAAATTTCCTAGGCGATTTATTTGTTACGCCACATCCTTCACATTGTGTACTATATGACCCTATGTGACAAAAAAAAACATATCTTCCCAAGTCATCTGACTTGGCTTTGTGCTTATGACCATTGTTTTGGAATACAAATTTGTGGTTATTTCCTATGTTAAGTCGCATTGTTCACCTAATACTTGTAATTAGGAAGGCATTAGGCCTACCAAGATAATAACTTGTGATATCATATAAAAATAGTGGGTATGTAAATAGTGTTAATCCAATTTTTTTTATTATTGGGCATAGCTTAGTTTGTTAGGCTTATTTCTTATGGTGGGACATGTGCACCCAGATTTGAGTCTTCAACTCGGCATGGGTTGCTCATATTTTCCTGAATTTATTTCCAAATTTAACACTACCATCATTTGTATCGACACCAAGATGTATTCGGTGGTTTTGTTAATGTCAATATATGCCAGTTAAGTCTCTCAAGTGTGCTAATAGTTGTAGTGTTGCATGCATGTACGTGACTGTCAAGGTGGTTTTGTTAATGTCAATATGTGCTAGTAATTAGGTCTCTCAAGTGTGTCAATAGAAGTAGTGTTGCACGATGTATATGTGAGTGTCTAGCCGTCAGTTGCTTGTGCATTATGTTAAAAAATGGTTTTGTTAGTGTCAATATGTGCTAGTAATTAGGTCTCTCAAGTATGCTAATAGAAGTAGTGTTGCACGATGTGTGTTGCTTGTGCATTATGTTAAAAAATATATGTTTTTTGTTCTAATTTGCTCTTGAAAGGATAAATTATATAATTTCTAGTGTCATTCAAAATTACATCTAGAGTAGTGAAGTAAAGGGTAGCTGAAAATATGTGTATACACATTCCAAGGAAGTATTAAATTACATAAATTAGTTAGCAAAAAGAGAAGTAGAGGTACGAAGACCAGGTCGCTCTCATGCTCGTTACAATTGGTAACATATATTTTATAATTTATAATTTCTAGTCTATATTAGATAAGGATTATAGATATATGATAACAAAATGTAAACTATGCGCCAGCACTTGAAGTCCATATCGGACACAATCCAAAAGGTTATACTTGTGTCGGTTATGGACTTGGGTATAGGTGTTAAATATATTTTATAAATTCTGAATTTATACATATTAGTTATATTGGATATAGACGTTTTGGGCTAGCCTGGGCCGCTGGATCTTCATAAAATCCAACGTGCATATTCTTCTCTTTTTTAGATTAACGTGGAATTTTTTAGGCCCTCTCGACGAACATGGTGGCTTCTTTTGCTTCAGCTTTATTAAGATAATAGATGCCACGCCACTGTAAGTAGCTGTTATTGTGCCATGACTAGCATCCTTCATACTTAGAGAACAATCAGTGAGCTAGGAGGACGCTCTGTTGAATGTTCGGTTCCCACACGTCAGTCTTTCCTCTGGTTTCTTCGGCACGTTTGAGATAAGATGGATGGACTTCTAGTTCTTCCCTACATTAACGACAACATATTCATCAGCACGATCTTTACGAGAAGTGAAGGAGGAGATGACCCATTTTCTTTTGGGATGAAAGGATGAATTCCACATATCACATTATCTCTCGTGGAATCCCTATGTTTGAGAACATAGCAACATTTGGGTTTGTCCTAATATATCAAACATTTGTACTTTGACTATGGGTTGCTAAAAAGTAAAAAGTTATAATTCTTAGCATAAAAATGATATTAGCATATTTAAAACATAAAAATAATTAACCTTTTCTATTTAAAGAAAATTATTTCTAGAGCTATATTGCTCAAAGTTAAAATATTTGACTCGAACTATTGTTTCTGCAGTTCTTAAAACCATATTATTTCGTAAAAGCTGAAATAGTATTCAGAGATCTCTTTTGTAATTCCCCTGTCTCCCTTGACTTTAGCCTCCCATGGCCGAGACAACCAGAATAGGTTCCTGACAGTTTCCTACCAGCAGAGAATCAGGAAGTTCACACGCCGGTTCAACATATCGATAGATCGAACTGCCCTGCAGCTCAGGCCACAGGAGAACGATGGTGCCACCAGTGAGGTGACACAGTTTCTTGCATCATTTCCTCCAAATTACCTGCATGATGTATTGATGTGTCAAATAACTATCAGTTATTTTACAGGAAATCGTGGACATTACTCGGTGGTTTGAGGAAATCTCTACAGATCGAAACTCCCCACAGCTCAACCCACCAGAGGATGAGGATGGTGACATCAGTGAGGTGATTCATCAATTGCCTGCTGCATTTTCTTCAAATTATTTGCAAGCTGGCAAATGACAATCAATCAATATGCAGCGAATCGAGGATATCAGATGCCAGTTTGAGGAGATCTCTAGAGATCGTGCCGCGTTGCAACTCAGACCAGAGGATGGCGAAAGAATCACTGGGAGTGGCTCCCATTGGGAACCAAGAGCAACTAGCCACCTTCTGGATAAATCTGGTGTTTTTGGTAGGACGACGGAGAAAGACAGAATTATAAAGTCCGTGATATGTTGCAGTCAGTGCCCAGGAATTAATGTTTTGCCAATTGTTGGAATGGGGGGCATTGGCAAGACCACACTGGCGCAGATGGTTTATAACGACCATAGAGTCCAAGAAAGTTATGATCATTTGGGTTGGATTCATGTCTCCCAAACATTTGATTTACGCAGATTGGTGATTGCGGTCACCGAGTCCTTGACAAGGCAACCATGTATATACAATCAATTAAGCACTATTCATGATCTTCTGAAAGAAAATGTTTCCGAAATGGGTGTTTTCCTTGTTCTGGATGATCTATGGAATATACAGCAATGTCGCTGGCAAGATTTTCTATGTCCTCTCAAGTTTGCTCAGACTGTGACTATCCTAGTGACTACTAGGAGTAAAGAGGTAGCACATCTTGTCCAAACAGTTCCTCACTTTGTCCTTGGCTCGTTACCTGAAGGTCACTGCTGGCAGTTGTTCCAAAGCTATGCTTTTGGCGGTAGAAGCATTGATAAAGCGTCCAGTTTGGTACAAGTTGGAAAGAAAGTTATGCAAAAGTGTGGTGGTTTACCATTGGCAGTTAAGTCTATAGGTTGCCTGTTACGGTCCAAGATGGATATGCAGACTTGGACTGAAATATCGAAAAGTGAGTTTTGGGAACATTCAGATGATAATGAAGCGATCTTCTCTGCTCTTAGATTGAGTTTTTATCGACTACCAGCAAGGCTCAAACCTTGCTTCTTGCTATGCGCTTTATATCCCAAAGGTGAACCTTTTACTAAGGAAGATATGATTCACTTGTGGATTGCCCATGGTTATATCCAGACTACTGGATCCAAAACACTAGAGAAGGTTGCTGATGAGTACTTTGATGAGTTGAATGAAAGATCCCTGATCGAAACAGATTCAGTCCGTTTGGACACTCGTAAGGGTTACAGGTACTTGAAAAAATCGCGTGCACGATCACCAGTTGAAATTTCTATTGGTGACGAGATCTCTAACAGTAGCAACGACTTTTATGAGCTGCACATAAGATCATTGGTTGGATCTTTTCACCAAGGGACGGCCGAGTCTTTCTTGTTATTTCAAAGGTTTAGATTGCATGACATGATTTGGGACCTTGCAAAATCCTTGTCCAGTTGCACGCTTTCTGCAATAGCAGTTGATGAAGGTAGCCTTTACGTGCAAAATGAAGTTCGTCACTTATTTTTCTGGTTAGGCAGGGGCAGATCCAGACATAATACTCTGCAGGACCGCCCTGAACTCACGCCCATTTCTAGGCGCCAGCTCATTTACAATAGAATAAACAACGCTTCTGGGACTGATATGGAATCATTGGGGTCATCGCCTCAATTCGGTCACTGGTCTGAGTCGCTTTATCCTATGGAGCGTCGTGTGAATTCAGTAAGAAGTCTGACATGTTTGCCAACACATAAGCATGAACACATTCTTGCTATGAGAAATCGAGCTTCCCAGTTGGTCAAAATGAATTATTTACGTACCTTAGTTTTAAAAGAATGCACATTTTATTGTATTGGCATATATGAATTCACGTACCTGAGGGCTCTTGTACTGGATTCATGTAAAGATAGTGGCTGCATATCTGCTACCCGGTATTTGAAGCTTTTACGCTATCTCCATGTAAGCAATTGTGATTCAATGGTTGGGAAAAATCTGGAACAGTTGACAGAGTCAATATGCCATCTTTACAGCCTTGAGAAGTTGATCGTTTCCACTTGTTTGAAAGAGTTTTCCATGAAGTCTTGCAATCTTTTTAGTTTAAGATATCTTCAACTCTCTGTCCAATTCAATGATTGGTCCCTGCATCCATTTTGTCAGTTTTATAACTTGGACACACTTTGCTTGCAGAACTGCAATGGCACTGCACAGCTCCCAATATGCATAGGAAACCTCATGAACCTTAGACGTCTTCAGCTTGTTCAAATTTCAAGGATCAAGAAGTTGAATCATTATTGTTTCAAATGTCATAGTGATAACAACAAATGCGAGCTTAAAAAGGTAATATTTCCTGCCTTGGAGGAGTTAGAATTGGATGGTTTGGGCGATCTGCAGGAGTGGTGCAAATTACAGGATTCGGATTACCCAAAGTTGCAGAAGGTCACTATAAGAAACTGCTACAACCTTAGAAGAATCCCTTATTTTAGTTCTGTCAGAAATCTAATAGTAACAAACTCAGCTCTCACTGATCTCCAGCTTTCGGTTTATAACGAACCGTCGCAGCTGCACTTTCTTGATATCAAAGATTGCCAGGACCTTAAATCCTTGATGGGGTTGAAAAAGCTTTGTTCACTAGGGAGCTTATACATTGCCCGCTGTCCAAAACTCATTGTGTTTCGTACAGAGAAGCTTCCCTTTAGGCCTCAGCATGCATTGATTAACGATTGCCCTGGATTGATGGAGTGGTGTGATGAACAAGAGCTATGCTATCAGGTTAGCTTCTTCTTGATAGCTTCTTCTTGATTTTTTAATATTAGTCCAAGAAACTGTGCTCCTGCACTTGTTAGCAATTTTAAGGGACATAAGTAGTATGAGCTCTTTTACTGTGCTTCATACCACTACTCGGTAGTATAGAGTGTAGAGAATGGGTAACTTAGTAATTAGCACATAATCTAACTAAAGGGACCAATTCTTCCGATTGCCTCCTGGCCACACACCACCGCTCCCCTTTCGATTTTTCCTGAGCATAATCATGGCTGCTGCTGCCTCCTCTTCATCGTGGCCACACTCCTCCGCCTCCTCCTCGCTATGGGCTATACTAGTGATACTTCCTATGATACCTCTATACCACTATACCACTACACATATTCTACATATACTATAGATAGTACAAGTAAAGTTTCCAGTTATATATAATTAATCTGGACCGTCCTATATTTTCATACTAGTACTTTTCGAACACCAGTATAGATTAGTACGAAGCACCGTAAAAAAGCTCAAACATTTTGCCTCCATGTGATAAGTTTATATCCTGACGCTTGCTGTACCTCTTATTCATTTGGACTGTTTATGAGAATATAGATTATAGGTTCTAGACTGCACTTTTAACTACTACATTGCTATAAATAGATGTTTCAGACTGCACTGCAGTACCCAAGATGTTGAATTCCTCTGTCAAAAACTATTAGACTTTCCCTATATTTTTAAAAAAGAATTGTAGTGTTTAACTAAACTATAAATGTAGATATGCTATAATGCTCGAGTCAGAATAAAATAGATTTATCTAAGTAACAACTTTCATAATTTAGTGTGATCTTCATAATTAAAATACACGTGTTAGTGCTAGTCTTCCAGATAGATCAGTAATGTTATTTCCCTTTATATATATGTGTTATAGTTACCATGTTGCTTTGTTACTAATTCATCAGAAAATGCTGAATATTAGCGATTTACAACCAACCACCTCATTGTTTCTGGCCTTTTAACAGGTCCCTAAAATGGTGAAGATTTCAGAGATAAAAAGGGCAAAGGATTATGGCATTGCTTATTATTTCCAATCGTGTGAACAAATCTGTCTCGATATTAACCCTGAGCAGGGACCAGCTGAGTTGATTTTGTCACCAGATAATTGGTTGCCATGTGAATTACGACTCTTAAAGATCGGTTTTGAAAGTCCCAATGATGTTCCATCATTCTATCGAGAATTTTCTACACTTGGCAAGCTGGAGATCAGAGGATGCCCGAAGCTTGAAGCACTGATAGATTTGGAAGAACTGAAAGTCCACAGTTTGATTATAGCGGACTGCCCTTTACTTTATATACTTCCTGAAATGAAGTTTCCGCTGCTCTTAACATCTTTAGTAGTTGAAGGGTGCCATAAACTTCTATCTTTTTACTTAAATACATCTGATCGTTCTATGTTATTGTTGACTGAACTTGAGGTATGTGATTGCCAAGGACTCATTCACATTGGAGGCCTGGGGTATTTGAGAAAACTAGAAAGTTTGGTAATACTTCATTGCCGCCTTTTGGAGCTCCGGGAAATGTTGCCAGTCGTTCCAGAGTCAGTTACTATTTTTCTCTGCCCAAAACTGAAAAAATGGTGTGAAATCCAAAGTATTGAACATCTGGTAAGCTTCTTCTGCATTAGTGCTATCTGCTATCACCCTTTTGTTGCTTCTTCTTTTTTCATTTTTTTTCATTATTTGACGTGTTGTTTATGTTGCATTCAGGAAAGTCTGCCTGATCTGCCGCACGAAATAAATGTTTGATCACGTTGGGACACCACGATCAGGCTGCCGAAATCATCTGGACAAGTACTTGTTTGTTAGGGATGATGATAACCCCATGAGGCATTATTTTAGAAAGTGCGCATCAGCTGCTTTTGGGTTTGTTCTGTGGAGGAACTTCCCTGTCGAAGATAGGATGACCAGATGTGCATCTCGATTGAAACAAATGGGCGACTGATGGCACAGTCTTTCTTTAGTGCAATATTGGAATTGAGGATTGCAAAAAAGAAACAACTGTTTGAGCCATCGAGACCTTTATATTGTTGTCTTACTGCAGAGCAAACATTTAAAGCATGTGTTGTCGCTCTTGATTTTTATTTTGTGCAGCTTTCTCTGATCGCTGATTTCAAATTTAAGACAATATATTGTTTCCGCCTGCGTGTTCTTGAAAGTCCGTAACTTTTTGGGTTTGTTCAGTGTGGAATGTTGCACAATCAAGAGCTGAATCGTTATGGCACGTTTTGGGTGCAAAATCCTTGACGATAATAGCTAGCTTGATAGGACGAATGGGTCTGGTTGCTTTCTTCTGCTTCTCACGAACGAATTCAGCCCTAAACAGATCAGCCACACCTCGATTCCATCTTTTTTCCTCCGTTCCCTCGCTCACGGCCCAGTGGCGAAATGGCCCAACCTTTCCACTGCTTAGCCCAATCTCTTTACCACTGGCTGCTCAGTGCTGACCAATTTGCCGTAACCCAGATCGAGGGCACGTACTGCAGCACTGGGCTGCTTGCCACACGTCCATCCGTGCAGCTTCCTACGCCGCATGACAGGCCGGACAGCAGCTGGGGGGCACGAGCACAGCGGCGGCCGCCGGTCGGCCAGCCCTGTCGGCGCTCGCCGCCCGCACTGCCCTTCTCCACCTCTCCGGCACGGCGTTAAGTCAGCAATTCATTAAATTTGCAGAAGGCCAACAACTGAGCTGTGAATTGGACAATTGGTAAGTTAATTTTGCTCGACTGGCATCCTACGACAACATGAATCTGTAATTTTGTCCTCCCTTCAGTTCACAATATACAGCGTCGCAAACTTAATTTAGCAGTTATAAGTGTATTGCAATGGTTCTAGCAACAAGATATGGAATATCAGTATATGGCTTTGCTGCTGACGTGGATGATTGCGTCGAGGAGGGGTACGCCGGTGACGTGCATAATGCTAGCACCGAGGAGCCTCCATAGTGGGCAGCGCGGCTGGTCGCAACTTGTCAGTGAGGTCGAAGGCCAGAAGGGAGCAGTTGGTGCTGAGCTAAACTGGTATGGCTAGCTAGCTACAGTGGTGGTGAAAGGTCTAAGGGCCAGGCTAAAACACGATATATTTTTGAACTAAAATTAATGAGTGGAGGAGGCATAAAACATTCATGATCCATTACCACGCTAGATACGGCATACTATGTTGCCTCATCTAGGCAGCCGGATAGCCTGATCAGAGCCGGTGCTGCCGTGGCCAAGGAGAGGTCCAGAGGTGTACAGCGCCAGCACGCTGCTAGGCCAGTAGAACCAGCACCTTCCACTAAAAGATTTGGAACTTTTACCTAGAGTTCTAACAAAGTGGCCGACGGGGCCTGGTCATTTCACTGCACTAACCAACATGTCATCCGTTGTTCTTGGTCGGTAAATACTGGTCCTGGATTTTGCGCTGGCTCTCGGCAAATCCACATAAAAGATCTAATCACTTTCGGCCATTAGGCCCGAAATTGTTGCGATTCTAGTAGTTTTCTATATATTTATTTACATCTTATTTGTTACTATTATTAGTGATAAAACATAGTGAGAGGGAATGAATAAGATTCAAATAATGCTTATCGTTTCAGAAAAAATGGTCTAATTTGAGATTTTCATTTTAAATCAATTAGAACCAGCACCTTCCACTACAAGATTTGGAACATTTTCACTACGGAAAAACCTGTAGATGCCGAGTGTCAAATCTTTGCCGAGTGTCTTTTTTCGGACACTCGGCAAACAAGCCCTTTGCCGAGTGTAAAAAAAAAGACACTCGGCAAAGGTTTTGACACTCGGCAAATAAGCGCTTTGCCGAGTGTCACCAAAATACACTCGGCAAAGATGGATGTTTGTCGAGTGTTACCAAAATACACTCGGTAAAGATGGATGTTTGCCGAGTGTATTTTTTGACACTCGACAAAGAGCTTCTTTGCCGAGTGTTTTTCGTTGACACTCGGCAAAGATGAGAGGTTTTTAAATTCTAAAAAAGAAAATGAAGTCTAAAAATCATGAGATTTGGCATGATGTGATGGTATCACACATGGAGGATGTGGTAAAATATTGAGAAGATTTCACACATTTTGTCACAACAATGTTTACAAAATTGAAATATCTCACAAGAAGTATATGTGTTATTCTATGTGAGAGTGTTAGTGAATGTATTTTTTGAATACAAACTTTTTAATATGATCTCATATGAAAAAAAGCTTTATATCAAAGTTGTACAACTCGATGAAATATAAAACTTTGTAGTTTACAACTTTTATATTTGAGACTGTTTAATATTTTAAAATATCATTAAAAGTTATCTAATTTGAAATCATAAATTTTAAAACATTCAAATGACCTCGGATTAATGACCTCAGATTTAACTAAGTTCTATACCAAAGTTGTACAACTCAATGAAATATAAAACTTTGTAGTTGAAAACTTTTTTATTTGAGATTGTTTAGTACTTCAAAAATACATTATAAACTATCTGATTTCAAGTTTTAAAATTTAAATAATTTTAAATTACTTCGGATATAAATAAGTTCTATACCAAAATTTAGATCACTACAAGATATAAACTTTTGTAGTTAACACTTGTTCATTTGAATTCATTTAGATACCTAAAAATAAATTAAAAGTGTGTCAAATAAACACACTTCAACACCTCATCAATCCAAACCATTCAAATGGACCTCTCCCATTGGCCCAAATCCTAACTCATGGATCCCTCCCCCCTCCCCCTCTCCCATCGGATAAGACTGCTCCTTCTCTCCACTCTCTCTCACCGTCATCTCCTTCTCTCCCTCCCCTCTCTCTCCGACGACGGATGGCGGCGGCGGTGGCAGCACCGGCGGCCGGAGCACGGCGGCGGCTCGGCCTGGCCTGGCCTCGGTTGCCGGCACGCGGAGGCGGCGCGGCCTGGCCCGGCGGCCGGCGCGCCGAGGCGGCTCGGCCTGGCCTGGCCCTGGCGGCCGGAGCGCGGAGGCGGCGCGGCCTGGCCCCGGCGGCCAGCGCGAGCTCCCGGCTGCGGAGCTCACCCACCCGGGCCGCCGGCGCTGCCTCGGGGAACCTGCGGCCTCGGGCGGCCGACGGCGCAGCCTCGGGCGACCGGTGGCCTCGGCGGCCGGCGGCGCTGCCTCGACGACCCCGGCGGCCGTGCGGACAGAGGCTGTGGGGCGTGGCGTCCCCGTCGATGGTGGCGGCGCTTGGGCTGCGGCTGCCGGCGACGGGCTGCCGGCTTTTTCTTTTTTTTCTTTTCCAAAAAATCTTCGCCGAGTGTCACCTGGAACACACGGCGAACCCTTTGTCGAGTGCCCGAAGAAGGACACTCGACAAAGGGCCTCTTTGCCAAGTATGCAGTTGTCGAGTGCTCTTCGCCGAGTGTTACACTCGACAAACTTTTCGCCGAGTGTTTTTGGCTGTTTGCCGAGTGTCTAGGACACTCGGCAAACTCCAGGGTTCCCGTAGTGGTTCTAACAAAGCGGCCGACAGGGCCCAGTCATTTCACTGCACTAACCAACATGTGATCCGCTGTTCTTGGTCGGTAAATAGTGGTCCTGGATTTTGCGCTGGCTCTCGGCAAATCCACATAAAAGAGCTAATCACCTTCGGCCATTAGTCCCGAAATAATACTGAAAGATGCTTCCCCGTCGGCCATTAGGCCCGAAATTGTTGTGATTCTAGTAGTTTTCTATATAGTTATTTACATCTTATTTGTTACTATTACTAGTGATAAAACATAGTGAGCGGGAATGAATAAGATTCAAATTAATAATGCTTATTTTTTCAGAAAAAATTGGTCTAATTTGAGATTTTTTTAGATTTTAAATGAATTAGTTATGTTTTTTATTATACTAAAGGACAAAATTTTACATGGTTTTGATAGTTGGATGGCCTTTGCTATCCGGTTTATAGTTGTATAGGTGGAAATAATAGGACTTTAGGACTTTTTCTTAAAAAAAAGGGAGAAGATGTCAGGAACCTTCAACTGCACATTGTTGCCGCAAGACGATTTGGAAAGATATGATATCAACGGCAGTATCAAGGAGTCATCTTTGTCTTCTTGCAGACAGAAGCGTCGGGTCCCCCGTCAGGTCCCTGACCTAGCACGGCATTATTAGGTCCTAGCAAAGCTGCATTTTTAGCTGCATGCCGACGAGCTACGGCATGTGCTAACTGCATCATATGCTTATGGTTTTGGGTTTGACAATGGAACAGCCTAGCCATAGCCGCCGTAGGTCGTTGAGTCTTGATACACTGCAATTGCCCATGGTAGCGCTCGTGCTGGCCCGACTCCTATGGTCAGCGGCAGCTGAGGTCGAGACGCCTCCCATGGGGCTGCCGGGCTGCCCGACGACATGCGGCGACATCACCGTGCCGTACCCATTCGGCATCAGCCCCAGCTGCTTCCTCCCGGCTTCAATCGATCTCACCTGCGACCGCACGCATGACCCGCCAAGGCTCCACTTTGGAAGCAGCGGCACCACCAGGTTCCAGTTCACTGGCATATACTCCCTCAACAACGCCACTATGCGGCTCGTAAGCAGCGGCGCCATTATAAACAAGCCCTTCTTCCCGTCGGTCAGCGGCGTCCGGGGCACTTGGGCTCTCCCCGGCAACGGGGACGGGACTTTCGTCCTATCATACGAAAACAATAGGTTTGTTGTTGTGGGGTGCGATGCCGAGGCTGAGCTGTACCCTGTCCAGTGGGGCAACGTCATTGCCAGCTGTAATCCCTCTTGTTCGTACCCACTCCACTGGGTACCGACCAAGGGGGGAGGCTGCAAGGAGTGCGCCGGCAATGGCTGCTACCAGGCAAACATTTCTAGGTTCTCCCCGTCCTACATGGTCCGCTACAAGCTGCCACTCCCTGACCTATCCACAGTCCCCGTGGTGCTAGAGTGGGCGATGAATTCCACACAGCCTGTTTACCCAGGAATTTCTCCGGATTACACCTCAAGATGCCCCACGAACAGGGCGAGCAGCGCGTGCAAGTGCGGCAACAGCCTGTGTGTCGACGTGAACAGTGTTGTACGCAGTGGTTACACTACGGGAAAATTGGCCTTTAGTACCGGTCACAGGACCGCTTACTACCGGTCGCCGTGACCGGTACTAAAGGTCCGGTACTAACGTGCGCCGGTTAGTACCGGCTAGTATCACCCGCCACACTACGGGAAAATTGGCCTTTAGTACCGGTCACAGGACCGCTTACTACCGGTCGCTGTGACCGGTACTAAAGGTCCGGTACTAACGTGCGCCGGTTAGTACCGGCTGGTATCACAACCCGCCACACCCTGCACTGGGCCTGGCGGGCAATTTAGTACCGGCTGGTAATACCAGCCGGTACTGACCTCTTTTTTTCGTTTATTTGTTTTCTTTTCTATTCTTTTTGGTTTTATGCGTATTTGCATGCGTATTTATACCGAATGCGACTATACGTACCTGTACTAATGCATTGCACGTATTTATATTACGACGATATCGCATTAATATTATTTATATATATATATATATATATATATATATATATATATATATATATATACATATACATCTATAGAGTTTAGTACTAATACTGGAAAGATCCAACAAAATACATGCTTTATTCTGGATATTACAAATTACACTTGTATGCCAGCCTCGATATCAGCTGCTGCGACACTTTCGTAGGGATCGCCATAGAATTCTCCGTTTTTATCGACGACTTCATCGAGCACGAATCTGCAGATAGATTCTTGAATTGCCCTGACCCGAGCTTCTTCGATGAGATCTTCTTTCATGGACCATTTCTGTAACATTTTTAAAAAATAATTTTAAAAAATTACATATAAACGTTAGAATGAAACAATAATAAATTACTCTAAACATTTCCAGATATAAACGAGAGAATAAAACAATAATAAATTAAAATTAATTAGCAGAATTGATTGTGCACACGTACCGCGAATGCTTCTGCCGACATTTGTCTTTTTTCACTTACAAAGTTATCGATCCACTCGCATACGTAGTAATCACACAAGTTGTTACCTTGTTCTTGTCTCATGCACTATAGGGAAATGAGTTATGGCATAGAATAATTAAATGTTTATTTCAAATGACAAAAGAGGTAAGAATCTATTCATACCGTTTGGTCACTACTAAATCGAAGAGGATCGAGTTTTATTTTTAAGTGTTTTTCGAAGAAGCGAGCCCACACTTTGTTGATCAGGTTGATGAGGTTTTGGTACATGGATCTATCTTGCCTCAATGAGTCATAGATCCGGACCGTGTGGGTTTCAATCTCAATAGCAAAGAGTATCCAGTGAAAGCTGTTCATATACATTCACAAAACCAACCAATTAATGTTGATTATAATAGTTATTAATTAGCATTATTCTGATGGTATTGAAAAAAGTGACGAAAGACTCACTGATGATTGTATGGCAACAGAATGAATGGACACATGATTTGCTTACGCAAGCCTCTATATATAATGTTGACCACTTGACAAGAACGTTATGCGACGGTTTCCTCGTGTATAGCATCGGGGTCCAGGAAACCGATGTTATGGAAGTTTCTTTGGAGGGCACTTACATGCACCATACACTCATGAGGCACTTGTGAAGGGCATCTTGATGGTACAAATCATAAAGTGCCTCAAACTCGACCCATACCTGGCCATTTCCCCGCCAAAAATGATATGATCGTCTCTTATCCGAGCTGGGAACGCCAAGATTCCGTTTTTAGAATGGATCATATACCACTTGTGCAACGCGGCTATTCTCGTTTGTAGATACGGTAATAACTCTGGCCATATGAGAGACTCACCTAGTACAAACTTCTTTCGACCTTCCTTTTTCTGGTACGACATTCCCTAAAAACTGAGCCTTTGTCAAATCCGTTAGAATTATCATCCTAGCCATGGTCATCGGATCTGTTGATTCATTTGGACGTTCCTCGTTCCGCACTACCAACGGAGCGATCGATTGTTGTGATTGTTCTCCGAGCTGGGGAATCGGTTTCCATTTCTTTTTAGGTTCTTGGGGTTGGCGTGGAACTTTCTGATCTGCCGATCATAATCCGATTCTTTCTGTTTCTCCCTTGGCGTGGTCGTCTCTTTCATGAAGTGTGCTTTCTCAACTGGATCTATTTCTAGCTTCTTTTTCAAAGCCATCCTCTTCTCCTTCTGTGCATCGAAGAAGGCTCGAACTGGGTCCACTTCCTCTTCCACGTCCACAACCTTCTCTTTCTTCTTGCTCTGCCGCTTAGAAGGTGGCTGGCCCGAAGGTATCGTGTGTGCCTTCCTCTCTCGCTGTTCTGCGGCTTGTGATGGCGGAGTTGGCTTGCTGTGCGCTGCTGGTGATGGTGGGGCTGGGTCGCTGTGTGCTGCTGGTGATGGCGGGGCAGGGTCGTTGTGTGCTGCTGGTGACGGCGGATCCATGCTGAGGTCCCGTGCAGCCGGTGGAGAAGGTGGACCACCGCTTTGATTCCTGTCAGCTGGCGTTGGTGATCTTTGTCTGGAGCTCTAAGCGGAACCTGTGGCGCCTTCCACCAATCTTATTTCACGTTTTGGCCACGCGACCCATGTGCTTACGGCATGTTGTAGCTCTGTTTCTTCTGGACCTAAAGGGATTGTGAGCTCCACATCATCCCAGCCATCTTTCAACCGATCAATCTGGACTTTGGCGTATCCTTCAGGAATCGGCCGGCAATGCAATATCTCCCCTTGTACAGGTAGTTCCGCTAAACCCTCAGCACAAACTTTGAGCTTTTTCCCAACAGGATACAGAAGCTCACATTTGGTACTCACCATGATGGAATCAACGGGGTACAGACGTGGTTGCTCTGTGTCATCGACACTGCTACGACGCTGGGAGGCGGGACTGATGTCCTAGTTGGGAGCTGGTTGTACCGAGCGTTGGCTTACTACTGCCTTAAGAGAAGCTATCCGCTCTTCTAGAGCACGGAAATTCTCTGTCGCCGCTGCCTTGCTTCGGAATCTGCTTCAGTACGATTCAAGATCTTCAGCAAAGCCATGTTTCCATGGAACTACGCCCATGCCTCGAGTCCGTCCAGTGTGTTCTGGATTTCCAAGAGCGTAAGTCAGCTCGTCTTTCTCTCTGTTTGGCCGGAAAGTTCCATCTTCCACACGCCTCATTGCCTCTTGGAGTCTTTGGGTAGCCTCTCGTGGTGCATCGCTAGTCACAAACAACCCAGTATCCGGGTCTAGTGTGCCTCCATGAGCATAGAAGTAATATCTTGCTCGTTTTGGCCAACACAAGGTCTACGGTACGATCTCTTTTTCATTATACATGCCTCCATCCTTTCCCATTTCGGAATCGCAACCGCATAACTGCCAGGCCCTAGATTATGGTTGCTTGTCCTTTTGCTTGAATTTTCTTTGGCTTGTTGTGATCGTGCCTCGCTGTCTGCTGACGTCTTATTCTGCACGAATTCATTCCACCAGAGTCGTTGCTTCTTGTAATGTTTCTCGAAATCTGGAGTAAGATCCTTTTTGACAAACTCTCGAACCAACTTCTTCTTGAAGGTCTGGAATTGAATAGCCATCTTCTGAAAAGCCCATTTTATCACTTTATCTTCTTTTCCCTCCGGAAAGAAGAAATGATCCTTTATCTCTTTCCATAACATAGCTTTCTCCGAAAGTGGAACAATATCTTCTTCATTGTCACTTGATTTCGTTCTCTTCCATACCCTGTACTTTATGGGCACGTTTTCCCTCACAAGTGCGCCCACTTGATTTACAAACATTGTCTTGACGCCAAGAGGGTGTGTCGGCTCGCAGTTATCAGCCACTGCCGTGATGGTCTGATGACCTTCCATCTTCCTCTTAGATCCACGTTTCCGTTTTTTCTTCATCGATTCTACTGTCTGCAAAAATATATATCAACTACTTAATACATGTAAAAGTAATATTTAATGTATGTACATAGATAGAATCAAATTTGTATTACCACGACTTCCTCAGCATTTTCTTGATTTTCCTCCTCATCACTACCTTGCTCATGATTACTATCTTCTGCCTGATTACTATCTCCCTCCACATCAGAATTCAAGTTCAAATACTACCTGCCATCGTCCTCAGGCCCTTCTTCATTCTCAACACGAGGTACGTACGAGCCACCGCCACCACGAATGATCTCATGCATGTAGTCTTCGTTATTATTGAAAGGATCCATTTTCACTGACAATAAAAAAAATTAAGTCTCAAACATTGTCTATAATTTTCCACTAATTTTAAGTGCTGACGTCAGAGTTGGGCACATTACATGTCCAAACATTGTCTAGTATTTTCTACTAATTTTCTAGCATTTCCTACAATTTTCTAGCATTTTTCACTACTTTTCTAATATTTTCTATATTAATTACATGAAAAGAAAAATTTTAAAAATGTGCTGACATCAGCACTGTCAAGTGCTGACGCCAGCGATAGGCATGTTACATGTCCAAACGTTGTCTAGTATTTTCTACTAATTTTCTAGCATTTCCTACAATTTTCTTAGCATTTTTCACTACTTTTCTAATATTTTCTATATTAATTACATGAAAAGGAAAATTAAAAAAAGCGCTGACATCAGCACTGTGAAGTGCTGACGTCAGCGCTAGGCACGTTACATCTCCAAACGTTGTCTAGTATTTTCTACTAATTTTCTAGCATTTCCTACAATTTTCTAGCATTTTCACTACTTTTCTAATATTTACTATATTAATTACATGAAAAGAAAAATTAAAAAAAGCGCTGACGTCAGCACTATGAACTGCTGACGTCAGCGCTGGGCACGTTACATGTCAAAACGTTGTCTAGTATTTTGTACTAATTTTCTAGCATTTCCTACTATTTTCTAGCATTTTCTACTATTTTCTAGGATTTTTCACTAATATACTAATATTTACTCCTATTTTCTAGCATTTTCCACAATTTTTCTAATATTTACTTTATTTTCTACTTATTTTTTAGCATTTTTCAATAATATACTACTATTTTTATACTAAAGAAAAATAAAAAAAAAGCGTTGACGTCAGCACTATGGAGTGCTGACGTCAGCGCTCGACAGTACCGACCGAGAGCACTTCTTGCGCGGAGGGCCGGCGCCGGCGTGGGGGAGGGGTGGCGTCGGCACGGGGGACGACGGCGCCGCGGATGGACGCGCGGCGTCGGGGCGGGGATGAGGAACGATCGAGGAGGGGCAGCGCGGCCGGAGCGTCGGGCGCGGGGCGTTGCGCCGGCGGCGGCGGCGACGGGGATCGACGACGGGGCGGGCCGGGTGGGGGGGTGCGGTCGGGGACGAGCGGCGCTGGGTGAGGACGAGTACGCTCGGGGAGGGGCGGCGCGGCCGGGGTCGGCACCCACAGGCGGTGCGTCGCGCGCGGCGGCGACCGGCCGGAGAGGGGTCGCGGCGACCGGTGGGGACGCGGGCGAGGGGACGGGGATCGGGCGGAGGGGCGTCCGGGGCGTGGGGGACGCGGGCGCTGGCAGCGGGGACGACGACGAAGGGCGGGGCAGTGGAGACGGCGCGAGGGAGAGGAAGGGCCGCCGCCGCCGGCGGGGAGATCGCGGAGATGGACGTGATTTTCGCTAAGTGTTGGCCGGGGAAGAAGAAAGGGGGTTTTATATAGGGAGGCAGGTTAGTACCGGCTGGAAAGGCCAGCTGGTACTAATGTGCACAACTTAGTACCGGCTGGCCTCTCCAGCCGGTACTAACCTGCCACGTAGCGCGGGAAATGAAAATGGGGAGGCAGGTTAGTACCGGCTAGTAATATAGCCCGGTACTAACATGTCACGCCCATTTTCTTTTCTATTTTTTGTTTCTTTTTATAAATTTATTTTTTACTTATTATATGCCACATAATTAGCACAATAAAGCAAAAATTAGAGGATTAAATTTGTTAGCATATTGTTAATTATATACAGACAACAAAAATAATAATTAGCACAATAAGTACCTTTAGCAATTAGTAGCAATTATGTCTAACTAATAGGGTATATATGTGGTTATATTTGTGTTATTCGTAATAAATCGAAAACATCTCATTTTCAACCATGCAAAAATACACAACACTATTATCAGTAATATTCTATACAATGATTTCATCAATTTAAAGAAAACTTGGTTAGTTGTTTCTAATTTACAGTTTCAACGATTCTAGTAATTCGAAATTAATGGAAGTAAAAAATATTTCTACCATGCAGAAATGTAATATTGTATTTTGATGATATTGTGTCCCAATTGCACGAACAGTATCAAGAATTGAGACAAATATGACACAGTTCTTACATTATTAGATAACTTAAAACTACTCATCATTATCTATTACATTGTGGATAATCTTTCTTTTGACGAAAGTTCCTTGGACGTGATCGCGACGTAAGTAAGGCGTGTCCTCTTTAGATAAGAGGATGCTGGGGTCAACATCAACTGAAAATGGAGGACCATCATCGATCTGGTCATAATCTTCTAACTTGTCAGAAATATCCTCAACTCCAACAACTTTTCTTTTACCTGGAAGAACTATGTGCCATTTCGGCTCATCTTCTGACTTATTTTCAGGCTTGTTTTGTGACTTATCAGTGGTTTTTTCTTCGGTTTGCTTGACATGTCCTTCACATAGAACACTTGTGTCACATCTTTGGCTAGAACGAATGGATCATCTTTATATCCAGTTTTCAGAAGGTCCACTGTGGTCATCCCATACTGGTCCTTGATTACGGCCCCTCTAGCCACCCATTGGCAACGAAATACAGGCACGACTATGGGTCCATATTCAAGCTCCCATATCTCCTCTATGACACCGTAGTAGTTGTCCTTTTTCTCAATACTGTTTCCTACACACATACGGACACCACTATTTTGGTTGGTACTTTTTTTGTCTTGAGCTGTTGTGTAAAATGTATACCCATTGATTTCGTACCCTTGGTATCGATGGACTGTGTTCGATGGTCCTCTAGCCAGCCACTGAACTTCTTGATCAACTGTGTCGTTCCCCAATAATTTTCTCCTGAACCAGTCTTCAAAAGTTTTTATATGTTGCCGTGTAATCCAACCAAGATTTTTGACCGGTTTGCGGACCGTAAAATATTCATGTGCTCGTCAATATACGGAGCCACCCTGGATGAATTCATAAGAACCGTGAAATTTGCTTTGCTGATTTCACTATACGGGATGTCCACAACAGATTTCTTTCCCAGTGTGCCTTTTCCCTTTAGTCGCCCCTCATGGTGTGAAACCGGGAGCCCAATCGGATCGAGGTCAGGAATAAAGTCAACGCAAAAGTCAATGACCTCCTCTGTTACGTAGTCCTTGGCAATGCATCATTCTGGTCGTGAATGGTTGCGAACGTACTTCTTCAAGACTCCCATGAACCTCCCAAAAGGAAACATACTGTGTAGAAAAAGAGGACCCAAGATAGTAATTTCATTCACAATATGAACCAGCAGGTGTGTCATTATGTTGAAGAAGAAAGGTGGGAAGATCATCTTGAAGCTTACAAGGCATTCGACAATGTCTTTCTGTAGCTTTATCAGATTCTATGGATTTATGGCCTTCTGTGAAATTTCATTCATGAACGCACAAAGCTTTACGATTGCCAACCTATTCTCCGGTAGAACACCCCTCAGTACAACAGGAAGTACGTAATTGTGTCATCAGGACGTGGCAGTCATGGGACATCAAGTTTAGGATTTTCATCTCCTTCACGTTTATTATGCCTTGTATATTCGAGGAGTATCCCGTCGGGACCTTGATACTGTTCAAGCAAGCAAACATACTTTCCTTCTCCTCTTTGCTGAGATTGTAGCTGTCAGGATTCAAATAGCGACGTCATTTGTCTCTCTTTTCGGGTTCCAAGCCTTGTCGTTGTGTCAGCTCATGCATGTCGTGTCTTGCTGCCATTGTGTCTTTAGACTTCTTACCATGCACTCCTAGGAAGCCTAGTATGTTCACGCAAAGATTCTTCGACAGATGCATCACATCAATTGCGTTGCGAACCTGTAAGACTTGCCAATTTGGTAGGTTCCACAATATAGACTTTTTCTTCCACATTGGAGCATGTCCATGGTCATCCTTAGGAATAGGTTGGCTACCGTGACCCTTTCCAAATACTATCTTCACGTCCTTGATCATCGAAAACACACGCTTTCCATTACGAAACAAAGGCTTAGGACGAGTTTCGGACTGTCCTTGAAAATGTTTCCCTTCTTTTCTTAGGGGATGATCGGCAGGAAGAATCGACGATGACCCATGTATATGCATTTCTTAGAATGTTTCAAATAAATGCTATCTGTTTCTTCTAGACAGTGGGTGCAGGCACAGTATCCCATGTTCAATTGTCCCGACAGTTTTGCAAGTGCAAGCCAATCATTGATGGTTACGAAAAGCAAAGCTCAGAGGTCGAAAGATTCCTGTTTATACTCATCCCAAACTTGTATGCCTTCTTCCCTCCATAGCAGTAAGAGATCATCAATCAAGGGTTGCAGGAACACATCAATGTCATTGCCAGGTTCTTTTGGCCCTTCTATAAGCAACGGCATCATGATGAACTTCCGCTTAATGCACAACCAAGGAGGAAGGTTGTAGATACATAGCAGCACAGGCCATGTACTATGACTGCAACCAAACTCACCGAACGGATTCATCCCATCAGTACTAAGATCAAATCTTATGTTCGTTGGGTCTTTATCAAACTGAGGGTACTCTCGGTCAAGGTTTCTCCACTGGGCCCCATCTGCGGGGTGTCTCATCGTACCGTTTTTCTTACGATCTTCTTTGTGCCACCGCATCAACTTAGTGTTATCTTTGTTCTTGAACAAGCGTTTCAGACGTGATATTATAGGGAAGTACCACAATAACTTTGCAGGAACTCTCTTCTTGACTGCCTGCCCATCAACGTCACCTGGATCATCTCGCCTGATCTTATACCGCATTGCTTTGCAAACTGGAAAGATTGCAAGTTCTCGTATTCCTTGCCGCGATACAGGATACAATCATTAGGACATGCGTGGATCTTCTGTATCTCCAATCCAAGTGGGCAAACAATCTTTTTAGCTTCGTATGTTGTCGACGGGAGCTCGTTACCCTCAGGAAGTATGTTCTTTACAATGGTTAATAGCTCATTGAATCCCTTATTGATGACACCATTAGTTGCCTTCCATTTCAGCATCTGCAACGTTGTACCCAACTTCTTCTGCTCAGGTTTGCAACCAGGGTACAATAGCTTTCGGTGATCCTCCAACATGTTCTCAAACTTCTTCTACTCCTTCGCAGTTTCACTGTCTTTATGTGCATCAAGCAACACCTGGCCAAACTCGTCTGGTGGCTCCTCTTCTGCAACATTTGCTTCACGCTCGTCCATTGGTTCATCTTGAAAGCCACCAACTTCATGAAGAAATGCCCAGTCTGGAATGTCATTGTTATCATCATCTTCTTCATTATATTCCATCATAACTCCATGTTCACCGTGTTTGGTCCAAACGTTGTAGCTTCTCATGAAACCTCTATCATAAATATGGGACCATAGAGTATCCCTTTTCTTGTATTCCTTCATATTTTGGCAAACAGTGCACAGACAGAACATTAAACCCTTTGGTGATCTGTTGGCCTCTGCTGCATTGAGAAAAGATTCTAGGCCGTTAATCCACGCTGATGTGGCTCGGCCGTCGTACATCCATTGCCGGTCCATCTGCACAATTTATTGAACATAAACATATATTTCCAAAACTCCAACATGCAATACGATCAAGGTTCAAAAATAAAACATTACAAACATAATTTATTCAAAACAACATAAATTTGTCCACTTCAAACATGCAACACGATCAAGGTTAAAAAATAAAACATTACAAACATAATTTATTCAAAGCAACATAAATTTCTCCACTTCCAACATGCAACACGGCCTAGATCTTCAACCATCCTTAGGATGCTTTGATATATTTTTTCCTGGTGCGTCAGATGGTGGAACTTGGTTTGGTGGTGATGGAGCGTAGTGTCGCAATAGATCTTCAAGATCGAAACCAGGTTCCTCACCCCTTGCAACACATTCTTCGTGTTTCTTTTCTAAGAAAGAAAGTTGTGCTTTCACCCAAGCTCCTGTTTTTTTCGATTTCTCATTAGGTACTACTGGAGTTTTACCCTTCCCGCGAGACGAACGACGATCACCATCACTGGTACCATTACCTCCGGCGGAAGCCATATTGATATGACCACGAGCCTTTTATTTCTCAACAAAAGAATAACATTTTCTTCAAAATATATTACCATCTACAAATTAACTTAGAAGTAAAGATTACATAACATTTCTAATTAAAATTAAAAAACCAGAATAATAACATGTCACTGCAAAATAATTCGAAAAAAGTAACTCTAAACGTGTCATATGCAAACTATCTAGTAAACACTTTCTCTAAATTGAAATAGTCAATTCCACATATCTTAAATTAATATACAAATAATATGTACAAATAAAAAAGACATGACATATTTAAAAAAATTAGATTAATAATATGTACAAATGTCACTATAAAATAACTTTGAAAAATTACTCTAAACATGTCATATACATAGTATCTGCTAAACCTTCTCTAAAACTCAACGAATCGATTGTACATATCTACAAATTAAAAAAATATGCACATTCTCTCACATACAAAAATCACTAATTTCTCTATGTAGAAACCATAAAACAAAAATAAACACCGTGAAAGAAGAGAGGATAAAGTTGCTAACCTTTGACGCACTTAGATGAGTGAAATCCTGACAAATTTTGAAAAAAATGGGCAAGACTCCCCCCTAGCAAGCCATGGAGAGAGGAAGAAGCTCGAGCTCGGTCTGAGCTCGGGGAGGAAGAAGAGGGGCTGATATAGCCGTGCAAAGTTAGTACCTGCTGGTAATACCAGCCGGTACTAAACTTTGATATTTAGTACCAGCTGGTATTACCAGCCGATACTAACTTGAGACGGTCAGGTTAGTACCGGTTAGTAACGTGTCATCTGCCCGTTGGTGGGTGGGAACAGCGATGCACGTTAGTACCGGCCGGTACTAACTTGGCATTTTTGCCACTGTTGCCTGGAGCCGGTACTAAAGGTCCCCTTTAGTACCGGCTCCGCCCAGCCGGTACTAAGGGAGAGGGACCCGAAAGTCCTTTCTCCCGTAGTGTTATGCGTGCAAGTGCTCGGCAGGCTACCACGGCAACCCCTACCAGGCCTCATCGATGGATGCCAAGGTTCGAGATCATGTCTATCATACTGCGTTTTATTTGCCCCGAAAATAGTGTTTACTCGTTTTACTTATTTGTTAATACTTTTGAAGAACATTTAGTTCTAACTAAACATTCTAAAAGGAATCCCACTATCAATGCAAACATATATATCACATTAATGGCTCTAATTATATTCATGTTTGTTAATCCTTGTTGTTCGCTGGCATAGACATCGACGAGTGCAAAGATCCAGATAACTATCCATGCTTTGGTGAATGCACCAACTTGCCTGGGACGCACCAGTGCCGATGCCCACGAGGTTCTCACGGCAACCCTTCAGTGATTGATGGCTGTATAAAATCATCCACAGGTAACTAATACAGCCTGCCGCCCTGCAGCTTCATATCATCATCATCATCATGCTATTTAATTATCATATACTATTTGTATAATAAAACAGTTACCAATTTGTTGAATTCTTAGGGCAAAAATAACGAGGATAGCACTGGCATGTGTAATAACTTATTTAGTTAGATTTTTTTTTAGATTAAGGAAATCCGGCCTCCGTCACCCCAAAGGAGTGCTTGCAGCCAAGACACAGATACACCCAGCACTAAGGCTGTTTACCAGAACCGACAGACTAAATAAAATTTGCAACCAGGACAAGCTCACATAGGAGCTCCGACGCAACCGAAACAAAGTTCTAAGCTTGAAGTCTACTTCTCAGCTTCCATCCATAATAGCTGAATATCTCCATCACCACGACCTCCAACTTGTGACAGATGTTCTTCAAGCTCCTCATTTCTTCCTCTTTAGAGAGAATCGCCCAGCTCCTCGTCCAATACGTCGCTCTGAACATTACCTGCAAGAAAGAGTTAGGCATTTTTCCTTTGAAGAAAACCTCATTCCGGCTTAGCCAGATTGCCCAGCAAAGGGCCGAAACCCCTACCAACGCCTGTTTACTAATATTCTTAGCCCAAAGCTTAAGCCAATCTCCAAACAAATCTCCCACATCAATAGGTGTTCGAATTCCTAATGAAATCGCAACCACGTTCCAGATTGCTCTCGCTACCTGACAATCGAAAAAAAGGTGTTGAACATCCTCATCTTGGCTACAGAAAGCACACTTCTTACTCCCTTTCCATTTACTTTTAACTAAATTGTCTTTGGTCAGTACTACCCCCCTTTGCAAATACCACATGAAGATCTTAATTTTATTAGGGATCTTTATCTTCCAAACAGGGCATTTATAATGCACTCTCCCCTCTGTCATTACCTCCCTATACATCGATTGAACTGAAAATTCTCCCTTCTTGTTATTGTTACACACAAAAATATCACCTGCATCATTCAACCTGATCGCAATTATACTCTCTACCAGCTGAAGCCATTTTTGTAGGTTTTCCCCCGTTAAAGCCCTTCGAAAGGAAACCTTGAGGGGCACAGTGCTGAGCACATAGGCCACAGTTACATTCTTCTTTCTTGTAATATTATAAAGGGTTGGATATAACCTCATGAGACTCTCTTTTCCTAGCCAAACATCCTCCCAAAATCTAGTTTGGGTACCACTATTGACTTTAAAGTGACCCTTGGAGAAAAAATGGTCCTTAACTTCCATCAACCCCGACCAAAAATGGGAATCCCCCGGTTTTCTTTCTATCCCTGAAAGAGGCTTGGTCCCTAAGTATTTTTTCCTTATCAAACTTTGCCAAATCCCATCCTCATTCATAAGTTTAGAAAGCCATTTACTTAGTAAACACCTATTCTGAACTTCTAAGTCAATAATCCCCAATCCACCTACACTTTTTGGTTGCCGCAAGATGCTCCATTTTGCTAGTCTATACTTCTTTTTATGTTCATCGCATTGCCAATAGAATCTTGACCTATAATAATCAAGTCTTTTTAGAATACCTTTAGGCACTCTAAAGAAAGACAACATGTACATTGGCAAACTTGATAGGACCGAATTTATTAGCACTAATCTTCCCCCTGCTGACAAAAGCTTACCCTTCCAACTACTCAATTTTTTCTGGAATCTCTCTTCCACCTGCCCCCAATCCTTGTTTCTTATTTTGTGTGTATTCATAGGGATACCCAGATATTTAAAGGGCAAAGATCCTTCATTACAGCCGAAAATTTCCACATACTCTCTCACTTTCTCTTTGGCTTCCCCGAAACAGAATAGTTAACTTTTATGAAAGTTTATCTTCAGGCCTGACAACTTTTCAAAGGTATTCAAAATAAGTTTGAGGTTCTTTGCCTGATTCACATCATCCTCTATGAACAGAATAGTATCATCTGCGTACTGAAGGATTGATAACCCTCCTTCCACAAGATGTGGGACTAGCCCCCTAATCTGATCATTCTCTCGAGCTCTAGATATTAGTATGGCAAGCATGTCCGCCACAATATTGAATAACAACGGAGATAAAGGATCTCCTTGACTCAATCCCTTTCGTGTTTGAAAAAAATGCCCAATATCGTCATTAATTTTCACTCCTACACTTCCCCCACTAACTATACTCTCTACCCACTTGCACCAAAGAGGAGAAAAGCCTTTCATTCTTAGCGCTTGTTGCAAAAAGGGCCAACTCACTTTATCATAAGCTTTCTCAAAGTTGAGTTTCAGGATTAGTCCATTCTGCTTTTTCCTCCTTAATTCATGCAATGTTTCGTGCAGGATAACCACTCCTTCCATAATATATCTTCCAGGTAAGAACGCTGTTTGTGTTGGTTTGATTATTCTATTAGCCACTGCTGTAAACCTATTTGCCAACACTTTGGTAAAGATTTTGAAACTCACATTTAGCATACAAATCGGTCTATACTGTTGATCATCTTAACCTCTTTTAGTTTTGGTATCAAAGTAATGATTCCAAAATTTAAACTAAAAATAGGAAGTTGCCCTTTATGGAATTCCCTAAACATGGCCATAAGGTCATCTTTAATGAGATTCCAAAACACCTGATAGAACTCGATTGGAAAGCCATCCGGCCCCGGTGCTTTATTGTGTTTCATTTGGAAGATCGCTTCTCTAACTTCCTTCTCAGTGAAGTTCTCCGTCAAAATTTCATTCTCTAGTTGTGATACCTGAGGGATATCCTCCCTCAAATTCTCATCTAGGAACAAACTGCTATCTCTGCGAGGACCAAAGAGGCCCTTGTATTACGTTGTAATGTACTTCTTTAGATTCTCATCTCCCTCTATTACCCCTCTTCTTGCTCAAGTCTAAATATTCTGGTTTTCCTCCTTTTACCATTAGCCACCATCTGAAAATACTTGGTATTATTGTCACCCTCTAGCAATTCCGTTGTTTTTGCTCTTTGGAACCAATTGATCTCTTCCTCTCTTAGGAGTTGAGTCAATCTGTCCTTAATGATTTGCTTTAACTCTAACTCTAGCTTATTTAAAATGTCAGTTTCCGCTTTTATGTCCAACTCATCAGCTTTCCTCAAAAGTTCTTGCTTTTCTTTTTTAGACACGCCTCTCAAATTTTTTCCCCAACCCCTCAGGAATTGTCTCATCCTTCGTATTTTATTCTGCCAAATTTGCATTGGTGTTGTGCCTCTTTTTTCTTTATTCCACACCCCCACCACTAAATCGAAAAACTCCTCTCTTTGGAGCCAACCCAGTTCAAATTTGAACATTGGTTGCTCCTTAGCCTGATTTTTTTCTCCAGTATTCAAAAGTAACGGGGTGTGATCAGAAACTTCCCTACTTAATGCAACAACTGTTGCTAGTGGGAATTTCTGTTCACATTCAGTGCTTACTAGCCACCCTATCAAGCCTCTCATAAGTTGGATTTTCCCGTGAATTAGCCCACGTGTATTTGCGCACTGACATCTCAATTTCCCTTAAATCCAAGCTATCTATGATAGCATTGAAGAGAAAGGGCCATTTATCGTCAAACCTCTCATTATTCTTCTCACTTGGGTTTCTGAGAATGTTAAAGTCTCCACCAATTACTATAGGCAAATTCTCCTTTACTACACGCATGGACTAATTCTGTTAAAAAAACTTCTTTATATTCAGGCTGGACTGCCCCGTAGACAGCCACAAGCACCCATTTGAAGTCATCTCTTCTACTTCTCAACTTAAATTTGACTGTAAAAATCTCCCTCATCTATGCCTCCAATATCAACACTATCAAGGTTAACTCCCAATAGAACCCCCCTGACCGCCCATGCGGTTCCGTCCAATGCCAGATAAAGTTTCTACCCGCGCAAAAATTATTAAGCGACGATTGGGTAAAATCTTTCTTCCCTGTTTCTAAAAGAGCTATAAAATCTAAGTTTTGCTCTTTCATATTGTCCGAAATAAATCTAGTTTTAGCCAAGTCACTGAGACCTCTACTATTCCAAAAAATTCCTTTCATCTCGACACCTCTTTAATTATTTTGCTCATGGCTGTTTTGCAAGCCTTTTTCTTTCGCGACTTAGCACGTTTCTTATGTACTTTTGATGCGGCCTTGTAATCACTACTTAGGTGATAACTGTCATCGTCAAACACCTCTTCTAATAGATCTCCACACAGATTTCTAATTGCCGAACTCTCTATTTCCTCCAAACTTTCCTCATCACTAACCTCACAGTCTGGTCCTATTTTTTCATCACTAAACCGGGTATCAATTGGGTGCACAGGTTCTGTAACTAGTAAGTCTCTAATCTCCTCTAAACCCTGTTAATACATAAGAAAATGCATGCACAAGTTGCACATTGGAGTGTATTACGAAACAAAACTAGTACTCCCTCCGGTCGAGAATAGTTGACTTTTCCAACCGGACAAATGAACTAACTGCAGATAAAAGGAAGCTGTCTGAACGTCATATATTGATGATCTAACTGCAGATAAAAGGAAGCTGTCTGAACGTCATATATTGATGATCGGAGGTAGCATAATTTACCATGCACATACCACATGTATAAAATATGTCCACGCTTAAGCTCTAATTTATCTTAAGAAGTCCAGTACTTCAAAATCTAGTAATAGATACTGGCTATGTCCCATACTGCTGGCTGTAGCTCAGATTTGCACCTGATGCTGTACACGCTATGTGATACAGATAAATAAGTAAAAAAAATTCATTAATTGTTTCCCTTCTACCTATTGTCCCCTCAATAACAACTGCCCAAAAGATTAGTTTACTTATTTGCTATGATATGATTATATTGAATGAAATATGTGGGATCTTAGAAGATAAAAAAAATATTAATAGTTAGATCGACTCCAATGGATGATATACATATTAATGACTGAGTACCTTAAAACACCAATTTCATATACAGAAGAAGGGGGCTTATCGTTGTTTTTTTTTTTTTGAGCCGAAGGAGGCTTATCATTGTTTGAAAACTGTTTTTTCTTCACAAAAAACCCTGAATTTTCTATGTATATTTTTAGGTCTAAGCATTGGACTATGAGTTGGAAGCGGGCCGGGGTATTGCTTCTTATTTTGGCATTAGGCACCATATTTCTAGTCCATAAAATCATAGCACAAAGGAAGAAAAGGACAAGACAGAGATTCTTCAAGCAAAATCGCGGGCAATTGCTAAAAAAGTTAGTAGGCCAAAGGGCAGAT
This sequence comes from Urochloa ruziziensis, assembly GCA_015476505.1. Taxonomy (NCBI): domain Eukaryota; kingdom Viridiplantae; phylum Streptophyta; class Magnoliopsida; order Poales; family Poaceae; genus Urochloa; species Urochloa ruziziensis. Next base: position 57,797,297 of record CM027120.1, read on the forward strand.
ATAGGAGAAAGAATGATTATCACATTACAAGAGCTTGAGAAAGCTGCGAACAACTTTGACAAGTCTTGCGAGCTTGGTGGTGGAGCACATGGAATAGTCTACAAGGGGATTTTATCAAGCCAACATGCTGTCGCAATTAAAAAATCAAAGATTGTGGTACAAAAAGAAATTGATGATTTCATAAATGATGTTGTTATTCTTTCTCAGATAAACCAACGTAATATTGTGAAATTGATAGGATGTTGCCTTGAGACAGAAGTTCCCCTACTTGTTTATGAGTTCATCTCCAATGGTACACTTTACATTCATCTACATATTCGGGGCCCAGTATCACTATCTTGGAAAGATAGGTTGAGAATTGCAGTTGAAACAGCCAGGGCACTCACATATCTGCACTCTTTTGTGTCAACACCAATCATTCATAGGGATATAAAGTCCCCCAATATACTTCTTGACGACAATTTAACAGTGAAGTTGTCAGACTTTGGAGCTTCAAGGTGCATATCCCATTGATCAAGAAGGGGTGGACACGGCTGTGCAAGGCACACTAGGATATTTAGACCCAATGTACCACACTACGGGGCAGCTTAATGAGAAGAGTGATGTCTATAGTTTTGGTGTACTTCTTATAGAGTTGCTTACAAGGAAGAAGCCGGTTTCCTATAGATCATCTCAAGGTTTTGCTCTTGCTAATCACTTTGTTACTCTACTGTCAGAAGATAATTTAGTTGAAATATTAGACCCACAAGTCACAAGGGAGGGAGATGGAGAAGTTATTGATGTTTCTCTGTTGGCAGCAATATGTGTCAAGGTTAGAGGTGAGGAACGCCCAGCAATGAGACAAGTTGAGATGACACTTGAAAGCATTCAAGCTGCAAAGGATTTTTCTAGTGATGTGGCAGATGATGACATATCTAGTGAAGGAACTTACACAAGGCATAGATTTGGGGTTGATCAGAAGGAACGTCCAGAAGCCAGCTCGCATGCTTCAATGTTCAGAATCCATGGTGATTAGGGATAGTGTGTTGGTTCAATGCTTTGTATAACTTGCCATATGAGGAAATTTCTCTTCTAAGTGCATACATTGGGTGTTAATATTTTTTTTTCATTGTGAATGTTCCAATAGTAGTGTGTATGTGCATCTTATCCTAATTTCAGAAGCACTACCAATAAGTAATGTGGTCAGTTACAAAGTGGAAGCTAGGTTTAAGCCTTTGGGCGCTAAGTTCAATGGAGGATGTGAAATCCTATTAGTCAAGGATATCATGCAGGACGATGTTTAGTGTAGAGAAATAACAGAACAATGCATATATGTAGATAACGTTCATTGAAGATCATCCACTTGGAGTTATTAATGTGTGTCGGAGGCACAAGTGGGTTCCCATGTTTTTTTCTTTGAAAAGAGGTTCACTCTGCTTTTATTCAAAGCCATGAGACACTACGGGAAACACACTGTTTGCCATGTGCCAAGGGCACACGGCGAAGCCTGAAAGGCACACGGCAAAAATGTTTGCCGTGTGCAAACTGGCACACGACAAACCTTACGACGGCAAACAGCTGTTTTCCGTGTGCCAGACCACGGGCACACGGCAAAGATGTTTGCCGTGTGCCACGTGTCTTTGCCGTGTGTCGTATGGGGCACACGGCAAAATAAAGTAACTGACGGTGGACACCTGGAAAACGGCTGTTTACCGTGTGCCACGTGGCCGGCACACGGCAAACACAGGCTGTTTGCCGTGTGCCTTGGCCTTTGCACACGGCAAACATCCCCTCTGCCCAAATTTTTGCTGTTTTTGATTTTAAATGTCCCCCAAACAACAAAAACAATCACATGCAGTTCATATACATTACAATTAACATCCCAGACAGTTTATATGCATCACAGACAATCAAATATTGCTTCACCAGCTCACAAACACCATAACCCATAACACAGCCACAGAAATTCATACAAAGTCCATAAACAAGTTCATATACAGTCCATACGAGTCGATATGACTCCAAAGTTCATAAACAAGTTGATACAACGTCCATAGTCCAGAACAAGTTCATACAAAGCACACGGCATAGAAACCACATGATACATACTGCTCACTCGTCCGCCGGCGGCTGAGTCGGAGGCGGAGGTTGCATACTCCAAGCCCAGGGCGGCGGCACCTGCGACGACGACGGCGGAAGCTGACACGGCAACGACGGAGGAAGCTGACACGGCGCCCCCTGCCACAGCTGAGTCGGCAGCCCGTGCCACGAGCGAGCCTGCATCCCCTACGGAGACGGCCACGGAGGCGACATATCTGGATTGATTGGCCCTTCATTGGATGCCGCCGATGGAGGCTGTCCAAAGTTGAAGATATTGAATGTGTTAAGCTAAGTGATTTTACTAAGTCATTGTTTTCTATACTAAGTCTTTCTACTTTGTATCCTGAGTTTGGAAAGTGCTAAGTCACTATAACAAATGAAAGTAAACGGCTATGAAGTCACTCACAAGAGTCGGAAGTACCGCCACGAGCTCCAGGTGGTGGACCGAACGGTGACATCGGTGGCTGCGGATAGCCCAAGGACTGCATGTACTGAGCATAGGCCTCCCATCTCCTTGCATTTTCCTGCTCAATCCTTTCTGTCTGGGCCCGCAACTGCTCGGCGGCGCGGCGACGGCGACGGCGGCGACGGCGGCCGGGGGTGGGGGAGACGGCGGCGGGGCGATGGCGCGACGGCTGCGACGGCGGCCGGGGATGGGGGAGACGGCGGCGGGGCGCGGGCGCGGGCGCGGCGGCTCGGCGGCCGGGGGTGGGGGAGGCGGCGGCGCGGCGCGGCGGCGACAGCGACAGCGACGGCGACGGCGCGACGGCGGCGACGGCAGCCGGGGGTGGGGGAGACGGCGGCGGGGCGACGGCGACGGCGCGACGGCGACGGCGCGACGGCGACGGCGCGACGGCGGCTCGGCGGCCGGGGGTGGGGGAGACGGCGGCGACGGCGTGTGTGCGCGTGTGTGCTGTGTGTGTGCGTGTGGTGTGATGTGTGTGGGGGGGAGAGGATGCCCGAAAACGGCTAAGTGCCGGGGCTTCTCCGTGTGCCCTGGATCTGGGCACACGGCAAACAGACTACTTTTAAAATTTTGAAATTTTTAATATGTTTCATGTTTTTTAAATTTCTGAAATTTTGAAACTGTTTGTCGTGTGCCCTGCATCTGGGCACACGGCAAAGTTGTTTTCCGTGTGCGGCCCATGGGGCACACGGCAAACAATCTATGCCGTGTGCCTCTAGGGAAAGCACACGGCAAACATTTTATGCCTAAACAGAAAAAATTAAAAAATATCAAACGGATTCAAAAAATAACCAAATTTGGGCATGGACCTGTCTAAGGTGTATGAAGACTATAAAAAATGAGTTTTGTGGTAAAACAAAATTTGAATTGTCACGTTGCTTCAAATGACAACGTCTCATTCAAAACGCTTATCTTCTCCCGAGAAGCTCCGGTTTGTAAAGAGGCAATGCGTCAACTTGCTCGAAACCTTCTACATTTTTTACCATAACCTATACGTATGAAAACATGACATCACGCCAAAATTTATAATGTTTTGACCTTTTTTGTATTTTATAAAAATTTTAAACGAACCGAGCCCAAATGCGGGCACACGGTAAGCGAGCAATATATTCAAAATTTGATTCCATCTAATGGACATGGCATCATATTAGTCTTAAGAATCCGAATAACATTTTTCCGAACATTACATTACATTATTCGAAACACTTACAGTTCAAATTTGTCGTATCGACAAAATTAAAAATAATGATATAAAATGATTAAATATAGCAAACAGACTGAAAAACATGCACAAAACTAACATGGAATAATACAAGGACAAAAAGTTAGTAAAAAAATTGTGGAGGCAAAATTCAAATTTTTTCCTGCCTGTTTGCCGTGTGACTACGTGTGGCACACCTCAAACAGGCCACTTTGCCGTGTGCCTTCCTTTTTGCCGTGTGCCACGTGGCCCCAGCACACGGCAAACAGGCAGCTTTGCCGTGAGCTGGATGTTTGCCATGTGCCACGTGGCAAGGGCACACGGCAAAGCTGACGGCCAAGCCAACGGCCGTTTGGGGCGGCCTGTTTGCCGTGTGCCTGCCACGTGGCACACGACAAACAGGCCTATTGCCGTGTGCCTGCCTGTTTGCCGTGTGCCTGCCTGGGTCCACCGTGTGCCACGGCTTCGCCGTGTGCCACGTGGGCAGGCACACGGCAAACATGCTTGTTTGCCGTGTGCCCGCGAAGAGGCACACGGCGAAGCCGTTGGCACACGGCGAACAATCTATGCCGTGTGCCTCTAGGGAAAGCACACGGCAAACATTTTCTGACTAAACAGAAAAAAATTAAAAAATATCAAACGGATTCAAAAAAATAACCAAATTTGGGCATGGACCTGTCTAAGGTGTATGAAGACTATAAAAAATGAGTTTTATGGTAAAACAAAATTTGAATTGTCACGTTGCTTCAAATCACAACGTCTCATTCAAAACTCTTAGGATCTTCTCCCGAGAAGCTCCGGTTTGTAAAGAGGCAATGCGTCAACTTGCTCGAAACCTTCTATATTTTTTACCATAGCCTCTACGTATGAAAACATGACATCACGCCAAAATTTATAATGTTTTGACCTTTTTTGTATTTTATAAAAATTTTAAACGATTCGAGCCCAAATGCGGGCACACGGTAAGCGAGCAATATATTCAAAATTTGATTCCATCTAATGGACATGGCATCATATTAGTCTTAAGAATCTGAATAACATTTTTCCGAACATTACATTACATTATTTGAAACACTTACAGTTCAAATTTGCCGTATTGACAAAATTAAAAGTAATGATATAAAATGATTAAATATAGCAAACAGACCGAAAAACATGCACAAAACTAACATGGAATAATACAAGGACAAAGAAGTTAGTAAAAAAATTGTGGAGGCAAAATTCAAATTTTTTCCTGCCTGTTTGCCGTGTGACTACGTGTGGCACACGTCAAACAGGCCACTTTGCCGTGTGCCTTCCTTTTTGCCGTGTGCCACGTGGCCCCAGCACACGGCAAACAGGCAGCTTTGCCATGAGCTGGATGTTTGCCATGTGCCACGTGGCAAGGGCACACGGCAAAGCTGACGGCCAAGCCAACGGCCGTTTGGGACGGCCTGTTTGCCGTGTGCCTGCCACGTGGCACACGACAAACAGGCCTATTGCCGTGTGCCTGCCTGTTTGCCGTGTGCCTGCCTGGGTCCACCGTGTGCCACGGCTTCGCCGTGTGGCACGTGGGCAGGCACACGGCAAACATGCTTGTTTGTCGTGTGCCCGCGAAGAGGCACACGGCGAAGCCGTTGGCACACGGCGAACAAGCGATTTCCCGTAGTGAGAAAGGTACAAACAAGGTCTTACGGCCCCACGGGCAAAAAGGAAAAATGGTTTAAAGCTAATACATTCAAGAAACCACACTAAATCGCTCCAATAATAGTGACCATGCCATTTCTTGAATTGTAGCCTCCTAGCCAGACTTGCACCTTCTCCAAAATCTTGGACATCCTCTCCTGGTCTTCATGCTTCAGCAACGACCACTATTTCTGCACAAATTGTAAGCCGGGTCGATGTCAAGCGTGCTTGGAATTTTCTTTCGATGGACATCTTGTTGTGTGATATCCACAAAGCCCAGATTAAACCAGCAATTAAAAGAAAGGCTAAGTCTTCTAGGTAAGCTCATCCTGTTTGCTAGCCAGCCCCCTTGAAGGCTCAATTTCAGATGGAAGAGAACTGCATTTCGTTAGAAATAAATGGGTGTTTGATGGCAATCCTCATGTAAAGCTTCTTCAGTGCAATATTAGAATTGATGATTGATTGCAAACAAGAAAACTCTGTTTGAGCGATCGGGACATTTATATCGCCGTCTTACTGTAAAGTACTTGTGCGGTTTCTCTCATCGTGGATTTCAACTTTACTAAGGCCTTGTTTAGTTACTCCATTTTGTAAAATTTTTCTCTCTCGATTCTCGTGCCTTCTCTAACAATGCACGCCTCTCAATATATAAATTTTCTCCATTCTTCGCACTCTCTCCTGGAAGTAAATACGCCTTAATATTATTCCGCTTGTGTATTCTCGGAAGTCCGTATGTATATATATTCCCTCCATATAGGAAATAAAATTCGTTTTGACAACGACACTGATCCAAAATGTAACTTTCACTTCTTATTTTTACAAAATTATTTATTAAAACTAATATATGTATACTTTTATAAAAAATAATTTCCAAGACAAATTTATTCATATGGTTTTTACATTTCCAAACTCAACGACTTAAAATTATTAATAATTTATATTCCTAATATTTGACTAAAATCTTGTCCTAAACGAAACCTAAAGCATATACGGAGGGAATACTTTTTTGGGTTTGTTCAGTGGAATGTTGCCCAATTAAAATCTGAATCGTTATGGCACGTTTTGGGAGCAAAATCATGACGATAATAACCACTTTCCGGCATCTAGCTAGGAAGGAGTTCAGCCCAAAACAGAAAATGGCACAAAATAACGTTCTCATGAACGAATTTAGACCAAAACAAACCAGCCCAAAACTATGGCGAACTGGCCCAATCTATCCACTACTTAGCCCAATCTCTCTACCCTGGCTGCTGACCAATTCACCGTAACGTAACCCCAGATCTCTTACCGTTCCAAAAAAAAAAAAAAAAAAACTTACCGTGCGGTTCCTTTGTGTGACGCTCGAAGACGAAGGCGAACCAATTAATGGCGGCGGCCGCCGGCAGGGACACGTAATGCAGCGTTGGGCGCGGCTGCTTGCCGCAGAGGGCGTAGCTTCCTACGCCGCACGGCAGGGCCGCCACCGGTCGGCCAGCCGTGTGGGTGCTCGCCGCACGGCCCTTCTCCACCGCTCCGGCAGGGCGGCAAGTCATTAGGTTTTGCAGAAGGCCAGCAACCGAGCTGTGAATTGGATAATTGGTAAGTCAATTTTGCTCGGTTAGCATCGTACAACAGCATGAATCTGTAATTTGGTACTCACTACATTTCACAATATACGGCGTCGCTATAAAACTAGACTGTAATAGTTAATTGGATTGCAATAATATGCTAGTTGTGCTGGCGGCACGAGGAGCAGCCACGGTGGGTGATGCGGCCGGTCGCAATTCCTAAGAGCATTCCAGTCCCTTTCCCCTTTTCTCTTTTCATGCTATAGTTTTCATGCTACAGGAGAATCCCCTTTCACATTTCCAGTGTTTTGAGAAGATAGGCCAAAATCAATTCTCCATTTCCCCTTTCTTCTTCCTGACACGTGGGATCCATTTGTCATTGCCTAAAAAGTATTTCTTCTTCCTCACCTCTCTCCCTTTCTCTTTCCCTCCCCCTTCTCAACTCTCGAGCATAGAAGCTCGTCCAGCATCCGGCGAGGCACACCGGCAGAAGCCCAGCGCGGTGGCGCCGAAGCTCGACGCGCAGGGTCTGCGGCCATGGTGGACGTAGTGAGGGGCGCGGCCGGCGGGGGCGGGGCGCGGTGCACGGCGGCGTGGAGGGTCGCCGGTGCAGGAGCTTTGCACATAATTCCCAATCAGATCATATACTTACAATTGATTCATCTACTAGTGATGCTATTGTTAATATTTCTAAAAGATCGGTTGAGGATAGTAATTTACTTGCTAGTAATGTCATACCTTCAGATTGTGTCGGCCATTGTACTGTAAAAGTAAGAAAGGCCGGCAACATTAATATTTTGGCATTTAAACTTAATCCATCATTGTTGCCAAAGTTTTTCTCTACATGGTTTACTTGTGGTCATTCTGAAATTAAAACAAAAAACCAAAACCAAAAGGCATTGTGAAATCCGACGCTAATATAATGATAAACTCTAAAGTGTCGGATATGAGAAGCATAAGGAAACCTATAGCCGGATGGATTGATGAGAAATCTGAACCATTCGTTTGCTTGGCCTTAAAGTCTTCTCCACAAAAGCATCGGGTAGAGAAAATGAAATACACTTTTGATTTGACTTTATGTGATGATCTATTTGATATCTTGCTTGACCATAATTTTATTAAGTCATTGATCATAAAGTCGTTTCATCAACTCTTGAATTAGAAAAGAGAAAGTATTGCAAGTTTCATAATTCATTTGATCATAATACTAGCAATTGCAATATGTTTCACCAAATAATACAGTCGGCTATTGATACCGGACGACTGAAATTTGCTCATACACAAGAGGATGACCGGTTGATTTCAGTCGGTCTTGATGATAAAAGTATTGGTGAAGAGGAGATTTCTAACTCTTTAAGTGATGATAATGACGTCGTCCATGAATTGCAAGTTGAGGATAATGTTAAGGACGACGAACATATTAAAATCCCAGAAGTCACTGGGGGGCATGCAACTTCTTCCCCGTCAGACCAAGAACCTATTGCTCCTACTGTGCTGAGGGCGGTTAAACTGGGTTCCCATAGCGGTTTAACCGGGTCTGAGGCAGTCAGACCGGTCTCGCATACCGGTCAGACCGATCCTAGTCTGAAAAGTTCAAAAGTGCTAAAATCTGAAGATCCTGGGATAAATGGAGGCAAAGAACGTCTTAGGCACAAAGGCGAAAAGCCAAAGCTCACATTCAATGAACTTCTGGCTAAATATCAAAGAGATAATGAAGCCAAGCGTGCTAGTCGGTCAAGTAATGTTAACTCAGCAAAAATTCATCCTAAGCATAATTCTAGAGATTGGAGTCGGCAAAAGAAGGAATATTATTCAGCAGCGTCGCATCCTCCTTCTAGGCCGCCGATGCCAATGGCCCTGTTTGATACCGCTACCGTGAGAAGTGATTGTCCCGAAATCTGGATTTCATAAGAAGTTGATTGCCACATAATCAACTGGTAAAAGAATCAAAGCGTATGGCATCTCGATTCTATCCAAAGCCAATTCGGTCAAGGCACTGCTTGGAGGACACTACTACAAAAAACATTTTCGGAGACGGTTTTTTTTCCATTAACAGAGGCGGTTTTTGCAACCGTCTCTAAGCTGGGGTCTCTGTTAATCGATGATTAACGGAGACGGATGGGAAACCGTCTCTGTTAATAAGCATTTACAGAGACTGTTAATGCTTATTAACAGAGACGGTTTAGTTACAAAAACCGCCTCTGTTAATGATTTTGCAGATTAAAAAAAAAATTGAATCCTAATTCCTTCTCTGATCACACACATACATTAACTTTTCTTATTCCCAATGCTGACCATTTGTCATAGGATCAGCAGTTACATTAGACAGAAAATTCCATAGGGCTTAGAAAATTTGGCACATGAAAATGAGAGAAGTAAGCTTGGCTCTACATGCATCAGTGCACTCTATTGATCAATGTTCAGTCAAGTGGAGTAAAAATAAGAGACAAGAGCATCAGTCAGCCTATCAGGAAAAGAATGTAATTCAACAGCTTCTCTCGTCTTTTAGCAACCTGAAATGAAAGACCATTTACTTCTAAGTAATGAACTACAGAGTCTAAGGATCTTAAATCAAACTGCCTAAATGAAGCACAGAGCTATCTGGTAAACATTAAGCATAGGAATAAACATTTAAGTACAGCAGAACAATAATGTAGGGTGAAACCTACAGCAAGTGATGTGGGCTCTAAGATTACCTGCTTCTGGAAGAAACTGAGCTTATCTGGCCACAGAGTGAACATCAGTGGCTTCCCAATCATCTTCGAGAGGAAATAGCACGAAGAAGCACCAGCAGTGGGCCAGTGGCAGCGGCCACGCCCCGGAGTTGCCCAAATAGAGCACCGGCAAGCAGTGACATGAATATTGTCCCTGGGATCATGAAGGTCTGCATGAAGATGTACACGGCGCAATAACCTACCAACACCTGTAGGGTGTAGTCACTAGTATAGTTCTCAAGATGGCCACTGCAAAGAAACCAACTGATGGTTAGAGAATGAAGGGCATTTCCATTTCAGTAGAAGCATTTACTATGCACTATGCACACATCCGAACCTTCCATTCAGCAATTAAAAAACAAAGGGCATTTACATTTCAGTAGTTGCAAGGAACCAGAAGGCAATGTGGATATCATTAATATGAAAAACAAATAGCTGACGTGTGTAGACAGATCATATCCTGTGTGATTATCCAATACCTAGCTCAAGGCACATGGAACACGCTAAGACCAAGTCCAAAGCATATGGCAATTGTAGCTGGAATTGCATAACTAGTTTGTAAAGATAATTATATTACTAGAAGAACAGTCAAACAGGGCATGTCATTAGCATTACTAAAATAACACATAACATCGTTGGACAGGCAGCAGCCAATAGATCCTCAATTGTTTGCCAGCAAAATGATTGCAGATAGCTAAATTTTTTGCCACACTTATATTCCTACAGTCTTTGAACATAAAAATAGTCCAGCCCAAATACAGTTTAGGTTCGATTCAACTAAGCATCTTCAGAAATTATGAACATGAGTTGTTATAGATGGCACTGCTGCCTAGTGCCACAAGCTTCTTCTCATTTATCTTAAGAGACACCATCTAGGTCAAAGTCCATGAAAAAAATCTCCCTGAATAAATTGTTATAGATGCTAGCCATTGAGCATGAGTTCTTCTTGAATTATTTTATCAATTATTATAACTGAACTACCAATACATGCAAGTATGACTTATTTCAAGCATCTTTAGGCCATTTAGCTCTATCTTAAGACTTAAGAGACAACATCTAGGTCAAGTCCATAAAAAATCTCCCTGTATAAATTGTTAGCCATTGTACATGAGTTTTTCATGAATTAGTTAGTTTATTATAATTGCAACTGAATTACCAATACCTGCAGATACGCCCTCTCTTGAGCATCTTCAGGCCATGTAGCTTAGCAAATGCCCCAGAGCTGTACTTATAATACCAGGTAGAAAACCAATGAAACTACACTGGAGCCACCGAGCCATTGAAAAACAAATCTACGCATACAAGAAAAGGGGAAAGGGCACTGAGCAGTTATCAATTACACATGAACATTTGAACAAACAGGTAGAGTGTGCGTAAAGCGTCTTCTGACAAACCAGAACTGTTTAACGCCTTGGCTGCCGTGTCATGTCCCCATGCGAAGCCTTCTGCTGGGGAGAGGAGAGCAGATCAGAGGCCCAGGGAGGGACAGAGACATACTGCTTGACCGGTGTGGGGGGAGACTAGACTTGATGTGGAGGCATCGAGACCAGCCTCTGCCGGGCCTTATGTCGCCGTGGCAGCCCTGATTCGTCGACCGTGCCCCCCATGGCAGCATGGTGGCAGCTCAACACGGCGCGGGGGACGACCTTCCACTGGAGTGGCGAGAGTTGGGGCCGGGGTCGCCTCCGCGTCGGGAGGGGGCAGCTGGATGCGAGTTGACCTCCTCGTCGTGGATCTGCGTGGGGAGGTAGCGCCGGCGCGGAGAACACCCAGTCGCAGCCGCGGACACGGGCTGAATAGAAGCCGCCGCGGGCATGGCCACGCGCGGTAGCATTCAGGTGAGCAGAGGAAGAGCGGAGCGGCGGAGGAGCGGAGGTGAGCAGAGCGGCGGCGTCCTCGGCGCCGCTTTTGTCGCGGGGAAGCAGGAGCGCTAGGAAAGGGGGAAGAACGGGGGAGAGGATAAGATTGAGAGGGCCAGAGGGTTTTCCTTTGTTTCTTTGTACGCATTAACGGAGGCGGTTGCGTAGCCGCCTCCGTTAATATAGTATTAATGGAGGCGGTTGCGTTACAAAAACCGCCTCCGTTAATTTATTAATAAAGACGGTGGCTTTGCTCCACTTCCGTTAATGGCTCGTCTCCGCCTCCGAAAATGATGGGCATTAACAGAGACGCACGCATTTTGCAAGTGTCTCAGAAAATGTTTTGGCGGTGTCTCCTAAAATGTTTTTTGTAGTAGTGGGAGGCACTGGCCGGTCGGCTTTGACCGTCCGTAGCTCCTCGGTGGCGGATCTCCGGTGAGGGGAAGCGGCATGGGAAGGGAGAGCGTCTCACCGTGATCCTATTTTGCTGGTTGGTTGGGGGGAGGAGGCCGGGAAGATGCTCGTTGGCGCGAGGTGGAGCTCCAGCGGCTGGTAGCTCGCGCGGCCACGGGAACTCCGGCGCAGGTGGGATGGCATGGGTGCAGCCGGTGGCGGAGGCGGTCCGTGCTGCCCACTCGATCCCGGTCCAACGAAGCGAATGACGACGCAGGGAGGGTCGGTGAAGGGGACGGCGACGCGGGGAGGGTCGGTGACAGAGGCGGCGGCCGCAGTGGGCGGGGAGGGCCGGTGAAGGGGGCGGCGGCGCGGGGAGGGCCGGTGAAAGGGGCGGCGGCGGGCGGGGACGGCTGGTGAAGGGGACGGCGGCGCGAGGAGGGCTGGTGAAAGGGGCGGCGGCGGCGGCGGGCAGGGAGGGCTGGTGAAGGGGGCGGCGGCGCCGGGTTGATGAAGGGGGTAGCGCGGGGAGGGCTGGTGGAGGAGCGTGGAGGAGCTCATCGGTGCAGCTGTGACCTCGGACGGCCTGGCCGTGGGCGTTGTCCAGGGGCGGCGCAGCCAACGAAGGGAAGGGACGGAGAGGAGCGACGGCTTGGGGACGGAAAAAAATGGGATGCGGAGGGTGGGGTTCGAACACGGGGCGGAGGGATGGAAGTTTAGCAGAATCAGTGGGATTTTTCTACTAGCGACCCGGTGGTCCGATTCTGGCTTCACGTTGAAAGGCTGCTGGACTGATAATCACTTCCCATGCAATCGATCGAGAATCCTAGCATTTGATGCATTTGCTCGATTATTCCAGCAAGAATCCCATCGAGAATCGGTATCAAACAGGCCCAATGTCATATGGTCTACATCAAGATAATGTTCATCCTTACTCACCATATGGATGTGATGATTCATGGAGACATGCTCCTTCATATTTTCAGCCATATTATGTAGAGTATGCAGCTCCAAGAAAATTGATGTATGCTAGACAACCACGTATTGTAAATGATCGTTTTGAACCAAAGAATTGGTCTAGAGTACATGAGAAGAAAAAGGTTGTCAAGCAAGTTTATAGAGTCAAAAGGGATGGGCGCAAATATGCAAGTTCAGATCTGAATTCAACTAATAAAAAGCCGATTAATGTCTTAAAGACTTCGGCTATTGATGGCAAAGAAAAGAAAAATTCAGTGGTTGATATTTCTAATGCCAAATCTGAAAAAAAGAAGTTGAAGGAGCCTAAAATCAAGAAGAAGGTGCTGCTGTCCAAAACTCAAGCACAACCAAGAGATTTGCTAAGATCATCAAATTGGCAAAAGAAGAAGCTCCAGAAACTTAGTGCCCAAGAGCTAAAAGAAAAGAACATGGCATGGGTTCCTAAAAGAAGAATTCAAACTCAGGACAAAGATGATGTTCAAGCAAAGGGTGCAACACAATTGAAAGAAAAGAGAAGGTCCAAAACACGATCTTCAGATTTGAGGTTTGCACCAAATCATCAAAATTATTGGTCATTTCATCATTCATATGCTTTACAAATGCCATATATGCCTATGTCTTTGAATTCATCCATTGATGCTTTTGGTTATCCCTCATATTATCATTTTGATCCTTGGCCATATGGGTCTTTATATCATGGAGGGTTATCACCAAGTGGTTATGCACATTGATTAATTGCAATAGATGTTGTTCTTAAATTTCAAAAGCCGAAATATTTAGTTCTTAGAGATGGTTTTAATTTCTGCATGTATAAACTTCTCTACGCTTTATTTCAGTTGTGCATACTTTTATGGATGGATTCATAGTAGATGATAATTTCCTTTCGTCGTTGCCAACACGTATGGCCGATGAATATATTTGACTATCATTTTAAATGTTGCTTCCCGATGAGAGATCACTTTTGGCTTTATTAATGCTCGGGGGGCAAGATATTAGCAAAAGGAATAATTTATCATTATGGAGTTTCTATATACTAAATCAGCTTGCAAAAGATTTTAATTCATTGATGTTGTTTTAATTTCATCAAATGGTGTGTTTTGAGACTTTTTAGCCGGTTGGAGTATTTGACATCAATGATCAGGCCAAATATGAAGTTTTCTATTGAGACCGGTGATTTTTGTGATGCATGGTTATAAATTATGCGGATGCATTTGGTGATTTGTCGCTGAAGGTGCAGCGAGTATTTACATTTTAAAAATTCACTAGATGCTTTCTTGATAGATGTCTAGAAGATCATATCAACTTTACTATATATCATATATCTAGACATCAAACTTCAGAATCAGCACTCTAGAACAATGAGCATCAGGTCATGGCGTCTAAAAGACATTTTCATAAGAAAAGGCCGGTGTTTGGTAATGCAAAGTGCACATCGTGGACAGGGCGGACTAACCGCTATTGTGGCCGGTTTAACCGGTATGGCTGCTACTTTGGCTATTAGAATTTTTGAACTTGTTGAGGCCAATGTTAGTAGTTAGAAGGATCTTGTTATTGGATATTTGCATAATATAAGATGCATTGAAAGGCAAAGACCTCTGGTGACTCGTTGCTAGAGATATGAGAATTGAGGATAATCACTTTGCCATAATAAACATCAGGCTATAATGTCAAGAGAGGCAACTTCGTGAGAAAAGCCGACGTTTAGCAATTTCAAAGGGTGTGTCCTCTATGGACCGGTGTAACCGGGTTCTAGGACCGGTGTAACCGGGTTTCGAAAATCAACTTGACAAAGGTTCTTGCTGAAAATGCTATGTCGGCCATTGAAATTTCAATGCTTGATGAGGCTGAGGTTAGTAGCTGCATTGGTTGAAGCTACATTGATGACAATCAGGGAGGTTCAAGAGTAATTTAGTTATCATCAATTCGAAGGTAATTGTGTCATATTCACCTTTTTGGCTGATTACTCTCCTTTCTTTATTTATGGTCAAAATAATTTGTGGATGCAATGTTGAATCATTTTATATTCCTTCATTCTTGATTTGAGGGGTATTGCAAAGACCAATTGATATTATAGCAATTTGGTCATTTTATGCATCCACAATAGCTTACAAATGTGAGGATGGCTTTGAATTGATATTTCAAGAATCTGCAGCCGAGGATGTATATGCTCAGGCTTATTTCTCACAAAGCAGCAGTAACAACATGATGAAATCATTATATTGGGCAGATTTAAACAATATGGCCGATAGATGCTATCGTCCTTGAAAGCAAGACATGGTCGATGTGCTGTTATTAGTCATTGTTCATGTACAATTTTTGTTCAGATTAATATTTCTTGGCAAAGCAAGCTTCACTAAGAAATAGGGGGGCATATGTTGACAACCAAAATTGGCACCAGATGGATTTTGCTGTCAATCTGGGCATGGCGGTTTAACCGAGATGGAAGGGCGGTTAGACCGGCCTGAGTAAAGTTCTCAAAAGTGGAATTGGACTGCACCATCATCTTCCTCTCGTCGAGCTGATCAAAATGCATATGTGGATCGCCTAATTTGGAGTCCGGATGAAGGCGATATGACCTCGGGAAGATCTACACCTGCTAGGGGCGGTTTAACCGGGTTTGATAGCCAAATCCGAGTTAGGAGTTGTATTTAGACACGGGATTTGTATTAGCTTCGACTCCTACAGGGGCAAGACCTCCCCACCCTATATTTATGAAGGGTCACGGCTGATTTAGCGAATCCCAATCGAATCAAACATTATCTTCACCTTTTTCTCCAAACCCTAGCTTTTCCAACCCCTCATGCTGCTCATCTGTGATCTCCATGACCATTGATGACATCCTAAGGCTTGCTGGTTGACCTAGGGCACGCCCAGCGACATCCACGCCCTGACGGGGTCCCTCCCGAGCGTGAGCATCGACGGCCTTTGCTAGTTTGCTCGTAAACTAGTCGTTCTTTGCCACGTAAGTGTGTTGGTTACCCTTTCCTGGTTTGCTCGTAAACCTTGCCGTCCACCATTACTGTAAGCATGGTAGTTACCCTCTCGAACGACCAATCTCAGGCAAACCCCCAATACCGGTCCAACCGGGTTGCTAGGGCTGGTCCAACCGCCCTTGGCAGCAATCAGCCGATTTGGTCTTTCGCGACCGCCACGTATTTTTTTTTGGATCCCAATCGTTTATGTTGGTGCTAAAACGAGGCCAACACACGATCGCGCTAAATCACGCGGGAGGCAGTGGCATGTTTGCAGTACCGCTGCACCAAACCCGGTCACACCTCTATGGAGGGGCGGTTGGACCGGGTTCACTGGACAGCCCGGCGGGTAGACCGACGAACGCTCGACTGGGAGGGTCCCTGTCAGGGCAAGCGCACGCAGGGGTGTTCTAGGGTCGGCAGGCCACCCAGAACGTCCTCAAATGCCGTAGAGACGAAGGAGAAACAGCAGATGGGGTTGGAAAAGCTAGGGCAAGGAGAAAAGGTAAAAGATGCAAAATAATAGATAAAAATGTTTTTGATCAATTGGATACACTCAATCGGCCATGGCCCTTTATATTTAGAGGGAGGGGAGGTCTTGCCCCACAAGCAGTCAAATCCCTAACAAATCCCGTGATAAAATACAACTCAACTCGGATTAGACAGACCAAGACCGGTCTAACCGGGTTGGGAACCCGGTCTAACCTCTATGCCCAGGTGCAGATTTTGTCGGAGTCATAACTCCTCCGTCCAAACTCCAAATCGGACGTTCTACATATGCATTTTGATCGTCTCGACGAGAGCTACGCAATGGTGTAGTCATATTTGCCTTTTGAGCAACTTGACAAGTCCGGTCCAACCGCCCTTGGCAACCTGGTTAGACCGCCCTGTTCAGACCTGCCAAATTTGAGTGCGAACATATGCCCCCCTGTTTTCTAGCAAAGCATGCGTGCTAGAAAACATTCCTCTGGTCTGAAATTGCCCAAGGACGATGATAAACAGTACATCAGCCATATATATTTTTTCTAAGGGTGACAACATATTGTCGGTCATAAAACTTGCTTCAACTCAAGTTGATGATGGAGCACTTTGTTTTAGTCGTCATACCTGCTTAATTGTTGCTAATCTTGTTGGCTTCTCTTCAGTTTGTTGCTTCATCAACTCTTGTTTCCGCTTCCGCTGCAATTTCTCTTTTGGGTGTGAGACAAGCCTGAAGGACACCACCTTGGTTGTATATACTTTGAATCTTGTTCGTTGTCCTTCTTACACTTTTTAATAGCAGCACATACAATGCTTTTGACCAGATTATTTTTGCAAGTGACCGGCCTTTGTAATGCACCATAATTTGGATATGAACTAGAATATTGAATCATGTATGATTGCATGTACATACTACTATAATCAGCAGGTGAATAATAACAAGGATAAGACCAAGACCATGGCATAGACGATCCAACAAAAGGATATGATGTAGAAACAGAATTATCTCTTTGTTGGTGCATACCTTGTTGTTTTTCATGCCTTGGTGATGATTTTGAATTATTTGGCCGACTCTTTTTCTTTTGGGCAGCTCCTTTCTTGTATTTGGCCAAAAGTTTTTCAAAACTCAACTTTACCTTGTTCTTGGATCGGGAAACATCTTCCCACCTGCTCGAAGGATCGGTTGGACCGGTTTTGGAACCGTTTAGACCGACTTTTGCAGAGTCGGTCATTTGACCATTGCCTTGCCCCCCGAGCGTTGAAGTTTTCAATGGAGGGTCCTTCTGAATTGGCAATTTCTTCTCAACCCTTTCCTCACCGATGATTACATTTTTCCCTTTAGCTTTTTTAGCTTGATGTGGCTGAAGTAGCACTTTGGGAACCTGTACTTCAACGGTGTTTATAAATGCATTTGCAGGAAAAGGATTATCATCAACTTGCATCAGCATGAAGTTTCAGTCGTCCTTCATTAAGGGCCGACTGCACTTGTCTTCGAAAAACATTGCAATCATTTGTAGCATGAGAAAAAGAATGATGATATTTACAATAAGCACGTTTCTTTAACTCATCAAGCGGGGGTATAGTATGAGTAAACTTAATTTTCCCAGCCTTTGCTAGTTCATCAAAGATCCTATCGCACTTAGATACATCAAAAGTAAATTTCATCTCATCTTTCCGATTCTTTTGAACCGGTCTAAGAGAAGTGCAAGTGCTAGGTGCATCTTTAGATGACCATATAAATTCAGCAGCATAGACTTCTTTACTCTCATCGTCCGAAGAATCATAAGAAACCATATGCATATTAGGACGATCAGATTTAAGCCTAGCATCTTTGCTTCGATTGTCATAAACTAAAGCCTTTAACAATACTTGGTTAACATTAGCAAATTCATGACCTTCTAGCTTTTCTTTAATATGGGATCGCAAACCATTAAAAGCTATTTCAGCAAGATCCCTCTCAGAGATAACAAGACTATAACAACGGTTTTTTGTATCACTAAACTTCTAATAAAATCAACAATAGACTCATCATGTCGTTGCTTAACCGATGTTAAATGACTCAATCTTAGATCATTATCTCCGCTATAAAAGTGATCATGAAATTTTTGCTCTAGTTGTCCCCAAGTATAAATAGAATTAGCAGGTAATGAAGCAAACCATGAGAAAGCAGTTCCAGTCAAAGATAAAGGGAATAAACGCACTTTGATTGCTTCTATAGAACTAACTTCTCCCAATTGAGCAAGATATTGACTAATATGCTCCCAAGTGGTTTTATTATCATCCCCACTAAATTTTACAAATTCAGGACAACGCCAACCAGAAGGATATGAAACCGAATCAAAAGACAAAGGATACGGTTTTTGATATGTGCGAGCTCTAGGCTTAGCTTCTATTCCATAATCCTCCCTGAGTTGTTTAGCAAGACCAGCATTAAATCTATCAATGACTTCTTGAATTGTGGTTGGTCTAGGTGGTTGCGACATAGAAGCATTCGATTGCAACGTATTTTGTTGTATAGGTGGACTAGAAACATTATGTTGCAAACGGCTATTAAATTGTGTATTAGCTGCAGAACCATAAGAATTTGCTACAGGAGGTATAACAGCTAAGGGTTCAGGAGGTGATGAATAGGTAACCATGGCACCTGGGCCGGTCTGACCGGTATGACCATCCGGTCTAACCGGTCTGTGCTGACCAGTCTGCGGTGGGGGTGTTTGCCCAGGAAAATAGTTCAACGACATGCCATATTGAGGCTCCCCTGTGGATGCAGCCGATGGACTATGTAAAGGTATTTTGGGTATTAAAATATCAGATATACCAGCATCATCATCTACTACTTGTTTACCATTGCTCTTATCTATCATGTCTTGCATACTCTTTTTAATTGATAAGCGCAAATCATCTATTACAGTAGTAAGATCATCCATAGTAACAAAAGTTGGTGATGATGAGGTGCTCACTTTAGTTTGTACCTCGAGAGGTGAAGTATCGAAGGTGACCTCCTTTTTCTTGATGATTTTGTCATGACGATCTTGTACGAAGTGCGACAAAAATTTCTTCTTTGCTTCTTCTTTGCGCCGCTCAGTCTCTTGTGCTTGGGCTTCTTCGATCTTCTTCAATTCTTCTTCTAGAGCCATTTGTTCATCGGCCGCAATCTTACTCAAATCTGGCCAGACGACATTGGACTCATCAACTTCGCTGTGTTTAGAATTAGAACCAGCCATGACAGCCGATTTAATTTCTTTCTTCCCCAGCAGAGTCGCCAAAATATGTTGGCGCTAAAACTGGGGCCAACACACGATCGCGCTAGATCGCATGGAAGGCAGTGGCACGCTTGTAGTACCGCTGCACCAAACCCGATCACACCTCTATGGAGGGGCGGTTGGACCGGGTTCGCTGGACAGCCCGGTGGGTAGACCGACGAGCGCTCGCCCGGGAGGGACCCCGTCAGGGCAAGCGCACGCATGGGTGTTCTAGGGTCGGCAGGCCACCTAGAACGTCCTCAAACCCGTAGAGACTGAAGGAGAAACAGCAGATGGGGTTGGAAAAGCTAGGGCAAGGAGAAAAGGTAAAAGATGCAAAATAATAGATAAAAGTGTTTTTGATCCATTGGATACACTCAATCGGCCATGACACTCCAAATCGGACATTCTACATATGCATTTTGATCGTCTCGACGAGAGCTACGCAATACTGTAGTCCAATTTGCCTTTTGAGCAACTTGACAATTTCAGTCCAACCGCCCTTGGCAACCCGGTTAGACCGCCCTGTTCAGACCTGCCAAATTTGAGTGCGAACAGATAGCTAGACGCCCTTGCCCATTAGGTTATTGACGACCCTTTGGTGGTGTCGGTTAATAGAAGACAGAATTGATTAAGCCAGTGTGCTTTAGTCTCTTGCATGCACCGGCGGCGCCCGTTGTCTTAGTTTAATCTACCACTACCATGCTACGCACCATCACATGGTACGTTCCTTGGTTAAAATGCTAAGAAAAACAACGGCTCTCCGGCCTTGCCAAATAAACGAAATGGGGGTGAGTGTGCTTATATGAGCTTATGTAATGTGTTTTGCAAAAGAAAAGGTTATTAACACTAACTGGGTGTGATAGTACCCAAAGGCATCACGCCCTGTTCTTCCCACCAATTGGTTCTGATGGTTGCTAGCTGTCATTCTCTGTCTTACTGGCCATACAACCTCTGTCCTGGCTGTGTCAGCGTTGATGTTGGAGTGATATGATGCACCATCAATGTGCAGGTTGTAATGCTCAATTATGTGTGGTAGTGTTTTTTAGTTCCGTATGTATAAATGGTGGGCCAAATATGTGTAGTAGTGTTTTTTAGTTCCGTATGTATAAATGGTGGGCCAAATAGTGTTTGATCCAAAATAAAACACATGTGTTTTTTTAACAAAGGGAAATAATCTATTTCATTAAGCAAATGAAAGGGGTCACAGCCTCCTGTATCATCCGATAGATCTGGTTATTTTTTACTAGGTGATACCCCACGCGTTGCTGTAGGAATTTCTTAAATAAAATTTTTAAGTTGAAATACTAAGGTGATTGCATGACAACATTCTTTTGCAAATAATATTATACATGAAAACATATTCATTTGTTTGAGAGAGAATAACTCTTGAACGATTTATCCTGTGTGTATTCCTACTGTGGGAATTTTATAGCATGGTACTTGGAAAGATTAATAAGTTGAGTGCAAGAATGCTATCAGTCACAAAAAATTGATAGAAAACAGAAATATATAATCCTAGTGGATGGTTACATGTCATCTTATATGACATGGAAATCTTACATGTTGAGAGAAATAGAGTTAATGGCTCTTAGTGGGGTGCTGTTGGGGATGCGAATCCGCCAGACAGAAAAGAGAGAGACAGGGAGAATTCTGAAGACAAAATAAAGGAGAAGAAGGCACAAAATGAGAGAGCAAGTGAGGAGTGCTCAAGTGAGAGTCCCCTCCTCATGACCCGTTGGGTCCTTTATATAGAGGAGGAATGGGGGTGGCAATTTGCCCCCAAGCCCTTGGTGGGTACAATATTTACAATTTGGCCATTAGGCTCTTACAAGAGGCACATCTTCTACATGGGCTGGGCCATTCCTCCAACAGTAGCCCCTCAGCTACTTCGGTTTGGCTGGTACAACAAGACGGAGTAGCTGAATACAAAGGAAGCGGCCCAGACTTGCCTAAGACTTCGGTTATGAAGAACGCCCTCATGACCACCCGCTCGTACGCCTCACTAAAAACTCCATCCGAAAACCCAGTGGGACAAAACAGATGGAGAAAAGAGCACATACGCCTAGCGGACCTATTCATACATGATGATAATAACCCAACTAGTAGTTGACTTCGGTCTTGATGATGAAAAGGGTCTCTTTGCTTCTCCCTTCGTCTTTATCTTCGGAGCCCTGGCTCCCAAGCCGGATGAGCCTCGTTATCGCCTCGGACCAACCCCTCTTCAGTGTACTCGATGTAGACGAAGTAGAGGAAGCAGCGTAGTCGACGTAGACGAAGTAGGAAAGACCTTCGGGTCTTCGCTCACGAGCGCAGGGACAAGACTTGTTAGACTGTGGTGCTAGTCCACCATAGCCCCACCGTAGCCCCTCTTGTCCGGAGTAGTTGTCGTCAAGCCCCTAGAGCCAAATGGCATCGACGAGGACGAGAGTAAGGTAGACGCCGTGGAGCCCCTCGGAGCGAACATTAAGGACGAAGGTGAAGTAGTCACCGCCGAAGTGGACGACAAGCCTCTCGAGTCGAACGATGTCGATGAGGATGAAGCGGAAGTAGTCGTCGCTGAGCCCCTCGAGCCGAAGGCGACGTAGTCGTTGCCGAGGTTGGTACCGAGCCCCTTGAGCTGAAGCGACGTAGTCGTTGCCGAGGTTGGTGCCGAGCCCCTCAAGCCGAACGCTATCGACGAGGACGAGGGTGAAGTAGTCGACGCCGAAGTTGACGTCGAGCCCCGTGTCCTCAGGCATTGAGTCATGAATGCCAGGAAAGACTTCACCTTCGGAGGACTTGGTTCAGTCCCTGGTCCCACAGTAGCCCCTCTTGGCTGGTGTTCGTGGTGAAGTTTCTTTTCTCACATGAATGCAAAAAATCCTGTGAAATTAAAATAAGAATAGGGCAGGCCTTTGCGCTGCCTTATCAGATCACATAAATGTGATAAGTTATAGCAATTACATGTTACCAAAGGTTAACACCCGAGCCCTCAAGACAAGACTGAAGGACGCGGTGAGTGGTAGTTGGTGTCAAGGTTGATGGCTAGACCCTCGAGCCAAGTGGTGTTGACGAGGGTGGGGTCAGAGTTGATGCCGAAGTAGACTTCGAAGTTGCCCGCAATCCTTCTTCCGACCGAAGGGGTTGGGAAAGGTACATGCCTCAAGGTACCGTTACGGAGCATAACTTGCACAATAAGTTCTATTCGAACACAAGCCCCTCGGGCGATTTCATCCGAAGTTTACAAGTTAGATAGACGTGTTTTAGCTTGCCACTGAAATGCTTGGTGACACCATGGTGTTCTCGATTTTTAACCGGTTTATTTTGACGGGCCCATGGGGCGTGTTTCCCCTTCGTTCTCTTGGGACGTATTTCCCCTTTGAGAGAACAATTTGGCTGCCTTCGTCAATTCATCGTTTGGTTATACGAAGGATCTTTCCCGAGCGCTTTGCTGCTACAAGGGTTGGGTTAAGATGTGGGGTCCCTCGGAGCCATATGCTGCACTCCGAAGACAACTTGGCTTCATGCCCAAACCCCTCCACACTTTGCAATGCAATGCAGTGCGTTGTGATGCAATGATTGCATATGTTAGATGAATGAATGAATGAATGAATGAATGAATGAATGAATGCACGCATGCTTTTGCAAGGAAAGTAAAAAACAAAGGGTTGGTATGTCATGTGAGCCACACCCTTCGTTTGAGCTCCACTTTCATAGGTGACAGAAGCCCCTCGTGCACTCTGGAATCAAGCGGTACCGAAGTCCAAATAGAATTTCAGGAGACCAAGTAATGAAGTCCAATAGACAGAGAAAACCAATTGATTTGGCATAGCCATTTCCGAGTCAATAACGGACTGAGATAACCGAGGTTCCATATAGGACTTAGCTTCAGGTAGAAAACCAATAACCCAAGGGTAAGATCCTGCAAAAATATGATGGAGTACACATAGAGTGCATGATAGTTCAATTGATGTGAATAAGATGCAAAACGTGACAAGTTATAAACACATTGAAAGCTAAGTGTAAGCAAACTAGAGTTTCTTACGAAGGGTTAGTATAACCATATGATCATGTGATGCCTTATGAAGGGTAAAAGTGGAAGTTTGATTAAAAAAAAGTTACGGCCGAAGGGCAATTTATAAGGGGGTAGAGATGCATACCTCGGTTGAACAAATGCAGATTGACCAAAAAAGAAACAAATGCTGATACTAATTTCTATATACTAGCTCCATACCAAAATATAGGCGATTTTGGTTTTTTCTAGATTACTAGATATTGCTATGCATATAGGCATATGTTATATCTAGATGCATAGCAATACTAATGAATTTAGAAAAGCTAAAATGACCTATATTTTGGAGCCGAGGGAGTACACATTTCAACGAACGATAATTCGGATAAACAAAATGAATCTTATTAGGGGACGAACCAGTTGCAACTAGGCACAAACTCGTTACAACTGCACCCAGACTAGTTGCAACTCCGCGACTAGCCCGGTTGCAACCGGGATGGGTGCATTATAGAAATACTATTCTAATTTATATATTTATTAGTAGTTATTTTGTATTATCAACTCTTCATATTAGTATAAACCATTATCTATTCATAAAATCCAATAATAGAGGTTCTTCTCTTTTTTGAATTAATATTGTAATTTTAGTCCTATGGAGAAACGTGGTGTGTTTTTTGATACTATTCTATTAGGATAATAGATTTAATATGTTTGTCAAATTAATTAAGCCAGTGTGCTTCAATCTATCCTGCACGGCACCATCACATGATATGCGCTCGTTGCTCAAGAACAAAAAGATGAAACAAATACTCACGGACCTAGCAAGTAATCAACTGTATGTCAGATGAGGCCATGGCTATCCATGGCCGGCCAGGCCGGATATTTGGCAACTCCCTTCGTCCCAAAATATAATCATTCGTTGACATTGGAACAACACGTTTGACCATCTGTTTTATTAAAAAAAGTTATGAATATATTATTTATTTTAATATTTTGAATAAGACGGATGATCAAACGTGATGTCTGAAAGTCAACGAATAGTTATATTCCGGGACAGAGGGAGTAATGAACTCGCCGGTGGCCCAACGCTTGAAGAGTATCCTGTTCGATCCCATGGTTCCCTTTTTAGTCCCAGTCGTGTGCTGCCAATGGCAGAGTGGGCCATCATGCATAAAAAACTTAAAACTGTAATGAACTTCCTTGCATTGCTTAGCCATATTATGTTGAATATTTAACAATGCATGGCCCATGTCTCGCTCATATCTCTTGGGCTCTTGGCTCCGATCCGGTGAGAACATATCAGTATGATGTGCACTGGTTTAATTCACACCATTGGTCGCCGCAAGAACATTTGGAAGAATGTGATATCGACGGCAGTATCAAGGTGACATCTTTGGCTTCCTGCACCCCGCTGCCTCGGGTTCCCCGTCTGCAGAATCTCGAACTCAGCATACAGACAGATGTACAAACAGCTCATACAACCCACAGACAGAGAGGTCGTCTGTAAGCTGTTTAATGCTTTGCATGGAGCTTAAGATCAACTACAAATGCAATTGTGTATACTATTGTGTGGCTATTTAAATCAATCAAGGAAAGATGATCAAATGTGCATTTGATATTTGCATATTATTTGTGGTTTGTTCCAAAGAATGCATATGCATTAAATACAATATTATTGGAAAGGATAAATTATATTTTTATTTATTTCATGTTGAGTTTAGCCATTCACCACGCAAGCCATTTACAATACGTCGGATACTCCACCTAGCCCAGGCCCACCAGTCATGTGAATGTGATCATGTCATCCATTCTCATCCACACGATACTCCACACTAGCGAGTAGCGACAGCACATCGTTATCCTCTGCCTCCTCGCGTTTCTCATCCACATCTCTGCGTCGTGCTGCCTTTCCCGCCGGCGACAGCGCTCGTAGCTTGCATCTCGTCGTCACCGGCGGGTGCTCGCTGTTGCCTGTCTCCTCCTGCACGCCACGCTGCTTCCTCGTTGCCCATCTCCACCACCACCAAACCTGCTCCCCCGCCGCCCAAGCGCCAAGCACAACTCGATTTCTCTCTGCAGTTCCAGGCTTCGATGCTCGCGAGGTGATGCTTGCGCCAGATCCAAAGGCGGGGCACGAGCTCCTCACCGACGACGGGGGGCTCGAGCTCGCCCGATCGGCCCCAGGTCTGCTCCTCCCCGACCCCCTCCATCCGGTGGCTGGTGCGCCATTGCTCTACCGGCGGATTGGAGAAGAGGGAGGTGCGGCAGCGGAGATGGTGGTGGGGCGGATTGGAGAAGAGGGGGCGCGGCAGAGGAGATGGTGACGCGGAGCTCGACTTCTCGGCCTCGATTCGGCCGGCGGCTCGCGCTCCCTTGGGCACGGATCGAGCCGCAGGCACAGACCACAGACGATGCGGGCGGGCGGACGCCTCTTCCCCGACGCGAATCGAGCGCGCGGCAGTGCGGGTGACTTCCCGCTAACCGGCGACTCTCTCGCGTGACGGAGGCGGCGGCGGGCTGCTCCGAGGCGAGCGGCAGCGGAGATGGTGGTGGGGCGGATTGGAGAAGAGGGGCGCGGCAGAGGAGATGTGGCGGGGCGGAGCTCCTTTGGCGCGAAGAATTCCCACGCACCACCTTTCACTCCGCGCGCCGTGCGGGATCCGCTACGGAGTCTCCTCGAGGCGACGCGGTCGTACAACGGCGCGGCGACGGGCTCTTCCGCCTCGGAGAACGGGAGCCGGGCGTCGCCTCGCCAAGCGACGCGGCTCGCGTCTCTTGGTGACGGCGGGGGGCGTAGTGCAAAATAACCAGCGAGGAGACGGGGTATACGGCCGGGCTGTACATGCCCTGACGAGGCGACGGGGCCGTCCCGTTCTCCCAGGCGGAATCGACGAGATTGACGCTGTTGTACGGCTTCATCCTCCGAAGGCGACGCCACGGCCGGATCCCGCGTGAAGCGTGCGCGCGCAGGTGATTTCCCCTGCTCCGGCCAAACTCTGACCCGGCGAGCGCGAGGACGGAGCAGACTCCGGCTCCTCCGCGCCGCTCAAGGCCGACCGTCGCGAGGCCTGTCAGGATACTGAAGAGAGCAACGCTATGCAGAGCAAGTCGGCACCAAGATCATCTCTTCATCGACTACTACTTTATATTTACACCCTTTACTACTAGTATATTATTTACAATTCAGTCCTGCCGGGCCTTTGCTATTAAGGTTCCCGGTTTCCTCTGTAAACACCATGGATGGAAGAATAAGAACCCTAGTATCTCAGTAGTTTAGCAGTAGTTTGTTGTAGCCGCCGCTCTGGCGATTTACCCTATAACGAGACTCTATCTTGCTCTGGTTGAAGTAATACTACTGCTGTGAACAGGTACTGAAGTTGCTTGTTTTTCCCTGAGTTCATCGCATGTTCTTCTTTTCCCTTGCGAGTTCCTGTCACGGATCTTCCGGTCCTGACAATTGGTAGCCAGAGCGGGGAAGAGAGGAGTGATCTAGGGAGGAGAGGATAAGAAAAGTGATGAGCGAGAGGGAAGAAGGGTGCCACACAATGATATGCACAAAATTATTTGTAGTTAATTCTAACTATATACAAAGCATTAAAAAGTTTAGAGACGAATCCTGTCTTTGGGTTGTATGACCTGTTTTAGTCCTGTTTTTGCATCCGTCTGTATGATAGATTTGAGGTGGTTAGAGACGGCCCTGTGTTTCTGGGTTGTACATGCCCTAAAGCTGCTTTAGGGCAAAGCTAATGGTTTCACCCGCAGCGGGCGGTAAGGAGAGCCAGGTCATTCACCTGGGCAGTAAATGGGGAGTGTTGGTGGCAGAGTGCATGCTATCATTTATTGCTCCCTATGGTTTGACAACGATGTGGAGCCAATAGAATTTATAGGAGCGGTGGTCCAACCGCAGCACCAGGCTATCCACCCGCTTGAAGCCGGCGCATGACTACTCACCCGTCTCCTTCTCTCTCCTCTCTTCTCTCTAAGTCAGCAATGATTTATTCTGACGTATACCTTAGCCCGTTTACCTGGCCTTATAATACTTGCTCTTATTAGCCGGTAGCTGCTGCCGGCGAGATACTCTAGCAGCCTGAAGACCTGGTTAGGGTTTAATTGAGTGATTGAGTTTCGCAATGCAAGAGACTAGGCCTAACAAACGCCATCGGTCGATTGGGGCATCAATGCAACAAGCCGTCGTACCAGTGACCGTGCTGGCGCTGCCGGCTGCACCTGTGGGCGGCGGCCACGGAGGCGCCTCCAATTGTGCTGCCAGGCTGCCCAACCACGTGTTGTCGTACGACCTAGGGGTGGCTAATGAGCCAGCTCGGCGCGTTATGGCTGGTTAGATAACGAGTTAGCTCGGCTCGTCTCCTTAAGGTTGACGAGCTTACAGTTGAGTTTGGCTCGGCTTGTTTGAAAGTTCAAGTTGGCTCGTTTGGCTCACAAGCCCACATTAATCAACATTAAATTAAAATAAAAATAATATTATCCAATATATAATAATTTAGCCATATAAATAATATTTAAAAGCTTAGCTCACCACGATATTATGGAAATAAATAATATAATTCAATAAATTGGGAGGATATATGATTTGAGACTTGCAATAGACTTAATTATTAATAAAATTTGACTTACTAGTGCAACAACCAGTTTATTTTAATTAAATAAGACTAATATTACTATATTAGTAAAAGATAAATTGGGTATTATTACCTTCACTACTGCAGAAACTATTAACCTCATCGGCCCATCCCCGCCGGCTCAAAACGCCCCGATTCGTTTAAGTCATTTGGAAGCGGTTCCAAAGTTGCCGGCTCGAATAATGGCCTCAAATGCGCCGGTGCTACTACTGGGCTGGATCGTTTAATTAAACGAGCCGGCTCAAAACAACACTGTTTTAAATAATAACCCATTATAACCGGCGCGGAACATGCCGGTTAGAATATTCCTTTTCCCAAGCGGTACGAAATTAAACCGCTTTGCTTGAGAATTTGAACCATCATCGGAAGTTGCGCACGCAGGAGTCTGCGTGTGTAGTTATGCATGGCCTTTGATGACGACGACGCGTACGGGCGGCCGTCCGGCTTGTGATACGAGTTGATCGCATCGGTTGCTATATATACACCGCCGACCTGATCTTCTCGATCGATCGATCCGTATCCTTTTCTTCTCTCTTGCCCCTCTGCTTTCACACACACTCTCCAGAAAGGCCCTTCGTCGTGAAGCCCCTGCGCCATGGATTCGTTCCTCGAGCGTACCCCACGCCCCTAGTTAGTCAAGACCTGCCTGTGGCCATCGCCGCCGGTGGACGAAGTGTTCGTCTCTGACCGTGTCCTATAGCAGTTGTTCGTCTACGGCGGCGTGCAGCAGGACGTAGTCATCGCCTATGTCAAGAAGAAGAACCACCTGCCCTCGTCACCGCCACCACCGTGGTGCGTGAGGTGCTGCGGGACTGGCGGGCAGCCACGTTCGCGTGCGACGACGACTCCAATACCAGGTTCTTCGTCAAGCTGCCGTCGCGCGCGGACACAGAGATGTTTCACGGCCACGGTTGTGTGTTGTTGTGAACGTCTAGCACGCACACGTTCACATTCAGTTGAATGTGAATCTGATATGTGTGCAATTCGTTCATAACGATCCCAATATGTCTAGTATTTGTTCGAGATCAAATGATTAATAATGAATCGAAGAACGCTTTTTTTAACGCGTGTTGCATCATCCTAACCGGCGTTGATTAGACCGGTAACAATAGGTTAACAAACGCAGCGGCGCTAAACAAACCGGTTCGAATAATGAGTCATTCTAAGTGGTGCGTTGCACGCTGGCACGTTTAATCAGTCATTGAAAGCAGGTAAATAACCGCTTAGGATGACTCCCTTATTGGCATCGGTAAAAGGGAAGCGGCGCTGGCGCCGACGCGGATGAGGTTTTCACGCCGCTTAGGTTAACTGTTTCTGCAGCAGTGCTTTATTGAGCCTAATGAGCCAATTGAACACTCACGAGCAGTTCACGAGCTGGCTTGTTAAGAAAACAAGCTGAAATTAATGCTCGGCTCGGTTTGTTTAAAGATCGAGCCGAGCTGAACCAAGCCAAACCTCTAAACGAGCAGAGTCTGCTCACGAGCTTCAAGCTTTTCTGCCAGCTCTAGTTGTTGTCTGATGTAACCCATCTTTTTAAAAAAAAAATACATATGTATGATTACATAAGAGCCAGGAGGGATAATTTATATTGAAGAAACGCCAGGCTGGTATCATTTGCATCATGGCTGGATCGGAGCGCTAGCAACAGCAACAACCTCATCAGGAGCGCTAGCAACAGCAACAACCTCATCAGGGTTGCATGTATAGCACCAACATCTAAATTCGCAGTCACATTCGCCGTAAAGGTTGTCGGTGCCTTCACGTACGCATGTGTCACTGCAACTGTTGTCAAAGCCCCAGCATGGTCCTCCATACATGCCGCTCAGGTGCCGGCAGGGGCTGTCCCGAGGGCATGGGGCGCCATCTGCCATTGAACACACTGGACATACAAGCACATCAACCAACGCGGTTAATTAGCCGAAAGATTAATCAAAACACCATATTAAGTTGCATACACCAGTCAACTCAACGCCAAAACATAAGCTGTTAGGAGAGACACACTTATGTTTCCAACAGTTCACACATGCGCGAGTACGTACCAGCTGCGGCCACGATGACAATTGTTAGGAGCACGGCAGCAGAGAGATTCTTTCTTCGAGGAGCCATTGGTTGTTTGTTTTGGAAGTTTTGGTACGTTGGAGAAAAGAATGAGGGAGCAGGGGGTTGGTAGACGACTGAGTGAGGAGAAGGCCGAGAATATGTATATATATATAAATCACATGCCTAGTGTGTTCCGCCAGTAGAAGCATAAATGTATGGGTTCTCTCTGATCGTAAACATCATGTTTGTATTCGGCTGTGTTTTCTTCGCAACCAAAGTTTCAAGCATGACGGCCATCGAGGCATCAACCACATTATAATATTGTCAGCATCTGACGACCATGTAAATATGCCAAAGTAACATGACACTAAGTTGCATTGGACTCACCGTCCGTGATGAACAAACGTCCTTGACACATGCAAATGCAACCCCGATCCAAAATTATCGCACCTTCCATATATCTAGAGCGTCCGGATTTTCAAAATTCGAAATCCTTGATACTCGGCAGGTCACAATTGATAGAGAAGGCCAAGAATCCTTGGTACCACCAGGACGGCACCACGCATTCCACACTCGCCATGCTGGGCGGAATCAGAACCCAGGCCGGGGACATGGTCGGCCCCATGAGAACCCTGGCCGGGACCCTAGTTGGGGCGACGGTCACATGCATGGACGTGGTCCGGGACGAGGAGGCTCTGCACAAGGATCCGGAGTGCCACGGCGAGAGACACAACAGCGCTACCAGCCCATTAATGTGCCTCAAAGAACTGCACCGTCTTCTGGGAACGGAGCAGAATCAAGCCAGCAGGGGGCAATGGGAGGTGCCCAGCAGCAACAGAATCCAATTGTGGAGCCGGCCAAACCAAAGAAGGGGCCCTATTGCTGGAGATGTAAGTGTGGTGGGCACTCAAATGAGGACTGTAGAGCCGATCTTGATTGCATAATCTGCAACAAGAAAAACTCACACCTTTCTTCTAAATGCCCGATTTTGAAGATGCCAAAGCCATTCATCAGCTTTGTGGCTCTGGTTTGAAAGAGTTTGGTTTCTTGCGCCTTCCTGAGATTGACTACAAGCTCGAGACACCCAGTCCATCTCCTACTGCCTTGATCAAAGTTACAGGTGGTCAAATTTCAGCGGGTGTAATACAGACTGAACTAGCAAGAATCACTAGAAGAACTGATTGGCAATGGGAGGCTCTAGCACATGGCCATGATTCTTTCTTAGTTGCTTTCCCATCGGATGAAGAGATACAGAGGGTGGCTGATATTGATTTTCAGCTCAGAAGCCATGGTGTCACTTTGACCATCTCTGATTGGCATACCAATACTGATGTAACACCCACTTATCATTTGGATGAAGTTTGGGTACATATCACAGGTGTCCCACATGCTTGGCGGCATTACCTGGTATTCTGGGCCTTGGGTGTGGTAATTGGTACAACTCTAGAGGTTGACATGTTGACTTACAGGAAAAAAGGAGTTATTCGAGTTCTTGTCGGGGTCTTAAACAGGGACAAATTGCCCTATTCTACTGACCTTGTTTTCGGAACCGAGGGTTATGATATCAAATACTCCATCGAAGAGACTACCTTTGCCCCTGCACAGCCACCTCCTGTGGATTTTGACCCAGCAGATAGAGATGATGGAGGGAATCACAAGGACAAGCAAGCTGAAAAGGATCCAGAGTCAGCCCAGAAAAAATTAAAAGGACATGGGACGTCTACTAGTACGGCACCTATTACAGGAACAGCAGCCTCGGGTCCAACTCCGATGCATACTGCGGTGACTCCATTTGGCACAAATAGACCTATCCCTCCCATGAAACCTATTGTGATGAATGGAACAGATAATCTTCCTCCAATTGCGGTGACTCCATTTGGCAAAAATAGACCTATCCCAACCATGAAACCTATTGTGTTGAATGGAATAGATAATCTACCTCTGACTACGGTAACAAAGGGACCAGAAAGGTCTCGGCCAAGTCCTAGAGGTAATTCCAGTGAGTTTGCACTAAATTTGTTTTCAGCTCAAGCTCAAAACTCAACGCAAATTCACTCACTATTTACAGGTACAAGACAAAGTGGCACGGATGTGGAGGCTCATATGCCAACATGCACCACGAGCTGTGCTATCTCAGGTCGCGCTGTTGGAGGACTCACACCACCGACAACATCTGCGGTTCAGCTATGCAGCTCCCCGACAACCCCTGCAGTGAGCTCCAACACCCACCCATCAGCCACGCAGCTCAAGCCCGAGAGACCCGTGGCCACGGTGTCTTCCTCGTCTATGCTGCATCATGTACCCGTACAGAGCCCGACCAGCTACACTGCAGTACAATCAGCAAGAGGAACTGTATCAGCAGGTACCACAAGACGCTCGGTAATTGATACACCCATAGAATCTATGGCAGCAACACAATCCATCCCCAGGAACCGACTCCAGGTAAAACATCAATGTCAGGATCGGTTTTTTTGGGGGGTAAACGTCGTAGCATACGGAATAATCTTGAGTTGTCCGCTGATGGTGTTGCTGCAGCAGATGAACATATCTTGGCCAAGGCAATGAAGAGAGCTGCAGAGCGTAATCTGGATGGATTGAAGGGACACAAGACAATGGTAGACGGAAACACGCCACCACTTTCGCCTTTGACTCCCTACAACTCCCTTCCAGGTATAAATGCTTCGCCTCCACCATTTTCCTTAGCCTCCTTGCCTAGGGATAGATGCATATCCAATTTGAATAACTTAGGTTTCCATCTGCGTAATAGTAAAACCATTAACATATCAATGAAAGCTTTGAATAAGATAGAGGTGGATAGAACAAGAGTAACCTCTAAATTAAAAGAGTCCTATAATAACTTTATTTCACAAAGCGAGGACGATGACTCTGAACACTACCAGAAAAGCTCACATTGGTGCGTGGCACTTAGTGCCGGTCAGCCTGGAGCCGGCACTAACGTGGCCCGAGCGAGGAACAGTGACCGCGAAGCCACGTTAGTGCCGGTCAATAACACCAGCCGGCACTAAATGACGCACATTTAGTGCCGGCTGGTGCTATTGACCGGCACTGACGTGACACGACCATTTAGTGCCGGTCAATAACACCAGCCGGCACTAAATTAGTGCTGGCTGGTGTTATCGACCGGCACTAACGTGTCCCGAGCAGGTTCCTTTAAAAGGACACCATCTCTCACTCAATCACATGTGATGCATAGGTGAGATGGTAAGGAAGCAACGCGCGAGGCTAGAGGTCGTGGGTTCGAATCCTCGCGGCCACGTATGCGTATTTACGCGTGAAAAAATCACGTGACTTGTGACTCCTGGGTGCATGTAATATTTTTTTATTTTTGGTTGACGTAAAAGCATGACTAATCTGTGCACGTTAGTGCCGGTCGTTTTGACCGGCACTAACATGCCGGCACTAACGTGCCGACACGTTAGTGCCGACAAGTTAGTGCCGCGCATTTAGTGCCGGCCACAGGGACCGGCACTAGGCCTCCTGTGACCAGCACTGATAAGAGGTTTTCTCCCAGTGGAATCTGATGGTAATATTTTGTCTCACACTCTCACTTGATGAAAGAAGTCTCGGATATTGGTTTGGATGACTTGGACCTGGACACAAGGATTTGTGACCTTAAGGCATACAGTCGTAAATCTAAATCAACATCTAAGAAATGCAAGGAACGCAAAAGAGCCTCTAACACCTAACTTCTCACAATGGGACACCTCCATTGGACAAACTATTTAGCACCTACTAAAACTTTTTTTTAAATAAAGGCAGGAGCACTGCCACATCATATAAGAAGAAGGTGCCTCATATTAAGGGAAACGAGGCCAAACCGTACAACACCCGACACGACGCTACACCACTACACCCTGGGAGAGGAGTCTACAAGCACCCACCAACGTTAGCGCCGTCGACCTTGACGTTGTTCCACGCCAAAATGACGCGACCCGCTGCAAACTTTAGTAGTAACCCCGACACCTCCACCATGGCGTTAACTTCCTCATGCCACACGCATAAAGTCATTGATTCCCCATCCGGAAAGGCCGGAATAGCTCACCGCACCGCCACTAAGCAAAGCAAGCCTAGGACCACCAATACAGCTCAACTCGCGTGGGGGCCTCGCCACATCCACCGCCTCACATCTCTAAAGCACCCACCTTAAAGCGACACTCTGCCGCTGGACGCTGCCAAGCCAAGCCTTACTTCACCGCCGTGGTCATACACTGAGCCGGGATCATCGCATCACCTCAAGCACCGACCAAAGGTTGACAACCACCATGGGCCCTCAGCACCTCCCAACTGCCACGGACGAGCCACCACCACCCAGCGATCCACCACCACCCTTGTCAGCCCTCCCCACCATTGACGACACCACCACTGCCGCAAAGCATAGCCGGTCTCAAAGAGCGACGCCTCCAAGGAGGGCGCGACGCCAATGGCGCCGCCGACGCTCGTCCACGGGTGGACAGGGTTTTCACCCAGAGACAGCTCGTGCATCAAGCAGAGTGGGTCCACAATTGCGCCGCCAGCGGGGAGAACGACGACCATGAGCGCCGTCACCATTGCCGTCGACAAACATGCCAGCCAAGGCTTTCGCCTGGAACCCCACACTCTACCATCAGCAAGTACACGGCACGTCACCCGCCGCAGCCGCGCCTCGCACAGCAGCAGCCTGGCCTGCACGCCGCCACGGCGCACTGCAGCCAGGCCGACCCGCCGCCGCCGCTCCCAGCAGCTGCACGGCCGGCCGCCGCCGCCGCGCACAGCAGCATCCCGGCCGGCCCGCTGTCGCTGCACACCGCAGCATCCCGGCCGGCCCGCTGTCGCTGCACACCGCAGCATCCCGGCCGGCCCGCCGCCGGGACGGCCAGCGCAGAGGGGGGCTCGGGGGGAACCAGATCAGCCCTCCTGGGCGCCGGATCTGGCCCCCGGAGCCCTGCCGCCGACCGAAGCCCGACGTCGCCGCAGATCTCACCGTCGCCGTTGGAGAGGAAAGGCCGCCGCTACTCACCATCCCCCTCCACCTCCCAGGCCGCCCGTCCATGGACCCGCCGTGCCCCGCCGCCACGTCCCTCGTCGGCGGCGTCGCCATGGCCGCCGGGCGCCCTCCCCGCGCGAGCAAGACCCCCACGGCCTCCCTGGCGAAGGCCTCGCCGCCGCCATCCTTGGGGCCCGCACGAGCTTCCGGCGGCACCCCTCAGGCGGCGGCGAGGTGGCGGAGAGCGGGGGTGGGGGCGGCGGCGGCGCTAGGGTTGGAGGTCGCCCGCGCGGGGAGCGACACCGAGAGCACGAGTGCTGAGACCTCCCTGCGCCTTCTCCCTGAGCCCCCAGCGCCGCACCTACTAAAACTATGTGTGACAAAATATGTACAGCACATAGCTGATCCGGCTCCCCCCTCCCACCCCCACCCTCTAGTGGTGACGAGTTAATCAAAGGGGATAGGAAAGTGGTGGAATCAAAGCTGGAGCCAAAATTGTGTTTCTGCCGCCATGCATAGCTAGGGGAAATGAGAGAGGTCTTCAAATTAATGTTCAATGCTCTCAAATCCTCACCTTTCTGATCTAAAAGTTTACCTTGTTTCTTGAACCCGCAGCCATGCCCATCTCCTCTTGCACCCTATATATGTTCTTTTATTGAAGTTCTTTTATGGAATATATAGTAATATTACTTGCTTGATGTCAGACGACAGGAAAAGTATCGGATGTGGCTCCTCAGTGCACAAAACCGCCACCTATACATGGACCATTTCCATCCACAAAACACACAAAAAATCCCCTCTCTTTTCATGAACCTTCTAGCCTTCCACTCTGTTTTCTACCATCCTCTGCTCTGTCTACTCCCTCCTCATTCCTGTTGTTCCATATCCCTCTCCTATTCTAGAGGATATGTTGAGCTCAATTTTGGTGGCATCAGCAGTGAGAGGTCGGATCAATGCAAAGGAGAGAGAGAGCAGGGGCCGATGCAGTGGCCAACGCGCTATGGTGAGATTGAGTCATGGAGCATCACAATGGCAAGGTGGGGGATGTGTGCCAAGTGAGCTCGAGTTGCAGCTACAAAGTTCGCGAGCTCATGGCCACGCTTGACTTGTACCATTTTTTTACCGAAGTCAGCAGGAGAAGCCCTTGCCTAGTTTTTATAATTTTTTATTCCAAGCTCATTTAATTCTCTCCCGCAAGGAATTGAACATGGGCCTGCTGGATGCTACTCAGGTATTCTAACCAATAGGCTAAAGGCCCTTTCCCGAGATGTTGCAATTGTTTTTTTTACCAAAATCAGCAAGGAAGCCCATACCTATTTTTTAATTTTTTGTTCCATGTCAATTTAATTTGCTTTCATAGGGAATCGAACCTGGGCCCACTGGATGCTACTCAAGTGCTCTAAACAGTAGGCTAGATGCCCTTTTTGTGAGATGTTGCACTTGTTGATTTAATAATTTCACGTTAGGTGTTCTGATGTTGCTACAGTTGTATTGGGATGTCACGATACTCGATTTTGGGTGTTTCAATTTTTTCTCTTTTGATTTGTTGCAACAAAATGGAGATCCATATATTTTCTATCTCAGATTTTTTGATGTTGCAATAGATGTTTGAAGATGTTGTGGTTATGATTTTTGCATGTTGCAGAACCAGATTTTGAGCGCTGCAACACCCTCCTCTTACTAGTATCAGAATTATCGAGGACTGTTGCATGAAACACTGATGCATTGTTGGGTTAGGAAATTTTTATGTAGAATTGGATGGTAACGAGTAACGAGCCATCTTTTATGAGTGAGCTACATATTTCCTGATGTTGTAAACTGTGTTGTGATATGTGTTATGATTTCAATGTTGCATGCAACATACACATATGTTGTGGTGGGAATTTTACCGGTAAAAGTACCGTCATATGCTAGGCCCGTACGTCAGTCGGACGTATGGCGCACGCAAAGTTCGAGTGGCATTTATGTTCTTTCCATCATGTGGGTTGAACTATCTGCAACTGCATGACAATTTGGTGCAAAATTAACTACACTAGTTGGCAACCTGTGCAATGCACGGGCTAGGTATTATATATATTGGATATGAAAGGAGAGGATAATATGAAAGGAGAGGATAATAGTAAAATAAAATATTCATATGCCATTCGAAATACATTAGTCTGGACCAATGGAGAAATTAGTTTCGTAATTATGTAAAAGTGGTTTCAAAGTGCTGTGATTCATCTTTGCATGTTATTTAGTAGCCCTCATGACCAAATATCACATTGGAAGCCAATTGATCCCTATCGAAACCAAACATCTTTATGATGATTTACACCACTCAAATCTCATCACTACATTTAAACTATAATGGAAATCGGAAATATACACATCGAGATATCGCAGCTATACACTGGAGGCATCCACCCCATGTCACCTACGTTGCGCTTGTTCGCTAGGTATTGGGAATGGCATTCACCACTATGATAGCTGAAGGCTTAAAACACATGATTTTCATTGGCGAAGTGGCCCTCTGTTTTCTCCATAGCCCTTCCGTCTAGGTTGTCAAAATACGGTGAAACATCTAGTATTCAGATTGGTGGCTTTATGTTGCTAGCTAAGGCCCCTTTTATTTGGGAAGGAAATGCACGTAGTTCACGTTTTATTTTCCTTTTTGTGATGCTCTCATCGTATACTGAAAGGACTTTTAGATTTTTCTTAGATTGAATAATAAGTGAGTATAGCGATTCCCTTTTTTTGATCGTATCAAACAAAACATGCATGAGCCGCCAGGAGAAAGGTAAGCTGCGAGTTTAATGATTTGATATGCACCCTTGTTACCGGGTCCCACAATAAATAAACGATCAGATATTTTTTGTTTTCCTAGAATAAGTGGAGTCCAAGTTACTTGATCTTTTCACGTTGGACATATTCCACTTCGATTTGATTTGAACCATTAGAGTTTGATCCAATGGTTAATTGTTTTTCATTTTCTTCGATTAACGTGAGATTTTCATTGTTTCCTGACATACAAATTTTTGCTCTTTATTTTGTCAGCACCAACGTACCTCATGACATCAACTGCACCCACCAACGGCCGCGCAGCAAGAAGGTCTTGGAACAATGTGATCTAAAAAACGGCAGCTTCAACGTGCTCTCCTTGTCTGCATGCCAAGCATCGGGTTCCCCGATCGAGCTCGGGCTCAGCACACACTGCACACACACGGTGTGTCCGATAATATAAATTGCCGCCGGTAGCCATCCAGACACGTCCTCCGCCGCTGCATGCATGATGCTGCCTAACCATCGCCGTCGGTTAGTCCGCCGGCACAACAACGCCGTCGCCAGTGGCCACGGTAGCGACGACTGTGCTGGTGATGCTGCACCTCTGGACGACGACGGCGGCGGCGCCGCCTCCGATGGGGCTGCCGGGCTGCCCGACCAGTTGTGGCGATGTGACCGTGCCATACCCTTTTGGCATCAGCGCCAATTGCTCCTTCCCAGGCTTCAACCTCACCTGCGACCGCTCGCAGGACCCGCCAAGGCTGCTCCTCGGCGACGGCGCCTCTTCGTTCCGGGTCACCGACATATTCCTCCACAACGCCTCCATGCGCATCCTGAGCGGCGCCGCCGTGAACCACACCTCCAAATGGGTCTCCGAGGCCATTGGCACATGGGGTTTCCTCGACCGCAATGGCAGCAGCTGGCCGTACGCCCTTTCGTACCACAACAACAAGCTGTTCGCCGTGGGGTGCGACATCCAGGCCACCCTGCTCCAGCGGAACGACTACACACGGGTAAGGGTGGTAATGGGCAATCTATATACAGTACATGACCTTTATATCCTCTTCATAATCCAACTTGCCATGATTGTTTATAGGCCAAACATATATAGAATTCTAGCCCAATCTATTCAAGGTCCCTGATCCTTATAATTGCTAGGCTAAAATTTTGTGCTCATTAACACTCCTACACACAGGTCGTCACCGGCTGCGCCTCCTTCTGCGCGGTGGATGGCTTGAGTAACAAGGCCATCTGGGGGCCGGCCACGGACGGCAGTAATGGCTGCCACCCGTGCACTGGCAATGGCTGCTGCAAGGCGTCCATCCCTCTCTACTACCCGTCCTACGACGTGCACCTCAAGAAACTAGACCCGCTAGGGCACAACCCCGTCGGGCCGTGGCTGCCGAATATGGCGTTCATCGGCGAGCAGAGCAGGATCAACCAAGTGTGGTGCCAGATCTTCAGATGGATGTATGCCCGCATACATCCGGGAGCGCCATCGCCACTGCAACATCTGGTCCCGGTGATGCTAGAGTGGGCGATGGCATCTGCCCCACCGGCTCAGCCGGGAGAGGTCGCCGACAACACGTCGAGGTGCCTCACGGTCGGAGCCAGCAGTGCCTGCAAGAGCAGGTATAGCTACTGCCACAACATGAACACCCCCTTCCGCAGCGGCTACTCGTGTCAGTGCTCCGAGGGATTCGACGGCAACCCGTACCTCAGTGATGGATGCCAAGGTTTGATTTGATCATGTGTACGTATTTAACTATTCTCTCCATTCCAAATTATAAGTCATCGTCCTGACATTTTTGTAGAGTCAAACCATTTTATATTTGACTAAAATTGTAGGGAAGATTATATAGACTTATGGCACCGAATATAGTACATAAGCAAGGGCAGGGTGGCTAACGGAACACAGAATCTAAAGATTTGGGGCCGCCAAATGTCCTAATTAGATTAGCTCATTATGTACTTAAGTATACAAGAAAATAAAAGGTCCAGTAAACCCCATATAATTAAGCTAAGAGTCAACCTATAACATGGGTGTTTAGGTTAGATCACCTATTTGGAAGCTTCAATTCTCAAGACTAGTAAGCTAAAAGCACTTGGAAGAGATCTTCTGGAGAATATGAAGTATGAAGATATGTGATTTTATTGTCAAGAAATACAAAACGAACGCTTTTTAGTAGAACATGGTGTCAATGTATTGCTTGGGTATTACCTGTACTGTTTAGCATTAATATTTGATATCTTTCTATGTAACGTAATAAATATTTAAGTTTTATAATCCAAATTTGTTTTGATTATGCCACATTTTCAAATTTTAGGGCCCCAATTAAATTTTATCCTGGGGTCTCCAAATCCTAGGTACGCCTGCTGAATAGATATACTATATATATGAAATATATTTAATGGAGAATCCAATGGTACTTAGTTGGTATCACAAACATTAGTACTTTATTATACAAAATTGGTCAACTTGAGATGCTTTAACTCTATAAAAAAAGTTGGAATGACTTATAATTTACTACCTCCGTTTCATATTATAGATCGTTTTGACTTTATTAGGTTCATAATATTTGTTATGCATCTAGATAAACGTTATGTCTAAATTCATAGTAAAATCTATGAATCTAGAAAAGTCAAAACGGCCTATAATTTGGAACGGAGGAAGTAGAACGTAGGGAGTATTTTGGTTTAGTTTACTTTGATTTATTTTTTGTTGTTCACTCGCATGTTCTCCTTGTGCATCGTTCAATCTTAGACATCAACGAGTGCGCAGATCCACACAACCACAATTGCTACGGTGAATGCATCAACAAGCCTGGGACCTATGAGTGCCGATGTCCGCGAGGTTTTCGTGGCAACTCTTCCATGATTAATGGTTGCGTAAAAACTTCAGAAGGTAATTCTATTGTTGCAACATGCTACCGTACCGTTCCTAGAACAACAAGAAAATAATGTACTGATGATTGGCTATGATATTCAGTGTCAATATCTGGCAGTTGTTAAGGCTGAAAAATTTATCACAATATGGATGTCGAATTGGTGAAGACTAGAGATTTGGGAACTTATGACTTGAGTGAAAAATTGTCAATGCTAAAGCTGTAGACCTTGCTGAAAGCTACAGTTTTCACATACAATTTCTCTCACTATGTACGGTGCACATAATGAATAAGCAGTGCTAGTTCATTTTGGAATATGCTAGCACTGAGGTGATTAAACTACCGGTTCATTTTGGAATTATCCATCACTGCTAATTTAAAATAAAGCAATTAGTTGGTCCCAGGTATAGTAGTACTCTTTTGAGAATGATGTTCACCTTTCATGTCTCGATAACTGACAAATCCCCCATTTACATATATATTGTCAGGCCTAAGCATTGCCCTAGGAGTTGGAAGTGGTGCCATAGTCCCCTTTATAGTCGTAAGCACTACATTTATAATCAGTAAAGTCAAGGAAAGAAGAAAGAAAAGGCTAAGACAAAGATTTTTCAAGCAAAATCGTGGACAGTTATTACAACAATTGGTATGTCAAAACGCAGATATAGCAGAAAGAATGATCATTACTCTAGAAGAGCTAGAGAAAGCCACTAACAATTTTGACAAATCCCGTGAGCTCGGTGGCGGAGGACATGGAACAATCTACAAAGGGATTTTATCGAGTCAACATGTTGTGGCTATTAAGAAGTCAAAGATTGTTATACAGAGAGAAATCGATGAGTTTATAAATGAAGTTGCCATTCTTTCTCAAGTAAACCACCGAAATATTGTGAAACTACATGGATGTTGTCTTGAGACAGAAGTTCCACTACTTGTTTACGAGTTTATATCCAATGGAACCCTCTATAATCATCTGCACGTTGAAGGCCCTTTGTCAATATCTTGGAAAGATAGGATGAGGATTGCAGTTGAAACTGCTAGAGCCCTCACATATCTTCACTCACTTGTTTCGAAGCCAATAATTCATAGGGATGTCAAGTCTCCTAATATACTTCTTGATGATAATTTAATAGTGAAGTTGTCAGACTTTGGAGCTTCAAGATATATTCCCATTGATCAAGATGAGGTCCAAACTTCTGTGCGAGGGACTTTGGGATATTTAGATCCTATGTACAGCAGCACAGGACTCCTTACTGAAAAGAGCGATGTCTATAGTTTTGGAGTGCTTCTTATAGAGCTTCTTACTAGGAAGAAGCCAGATTCCTACAGAACATCACAAGGTTTTGGTCTTGTTAACCATTTCGTTAGCTTACTCTCAGAAGACAACTTAGTTCAAATATTGGATCCACAAGTTTATAAGGAGGGAGATGGAGAGGTCATTGATATTTCTCTACTGGCAGCTATATGTGTGAAATTTAGAAGTGATGATCGACCGACAAT
Organism: Urochloa ruziziensis; assembly: GCA_015476505.1. NCBI lineage: Eukaryota > Viridiplantae > Streptophyta > Magnoliopsida > Poales > Poaceae > Urochloa > Urochloa ruziziensis. The sequence continues at coordinate 57,839,696 of CM027120.1, forward strand.
GAGACAAGTTGAGATGACTCTAGAAAGCATTCAAGCGTCGAAGGAGTTTTCAAGTGAAGCCACAGAAGATGATGATGATGATGATATATCATGTGATGAACTAGATTGAGGCTAATCGGAACATTGGCTAATTCTACTCCGTTTGTAAGGAATTATTGCACCTAAGAAGAGATTAATTGTTCAGACATCGGACGGAAGAAGGAAACTAACTCTAGCATGGTTTAGCATGAAACTGTCTCACGCTACTACACAAACCCTCATCACAACCAGTTCGCAACCCCTATCACAACCGGTTTTGGGAGGCGGATGAGATAACCCGTGACCTCAGCTTCGTGCATAGCCTCCTCTTCCACTGCACCACTAGAGTGTTTGTGTCTATATACCATTTTGATTCCCCTCATATTAATGTTTTCCGAGTGTAAATTGCTTATTTGAGGCTCTAAATGACTTCAAATAAAAAAGTGGTGAACTATAATGTTTCATAACTTTTCAAGATCTACAACTTTTGTTTTGGTCAAAAGTTCATCCGAGGTCGTTTACAAAATTTGAATTTTCAAATTTGAAAAATTGAAACTTAGATTTGGTTGACAAGATGACTTCAAATAAAAAAGTGGTGAACTACAATGTTTCATAACTTTTCAAGATCTACAACTTTCGTTTTGGTCAATAGTTCATCCAAGGTCGTTTACAAAATTTGATTTAGTTTAGCCCTTCAAAAATGTGTTAGTAAAGAACCGGTTGTAATGCTCACAATCACAACCGGTTTTCAAAAACCGGTTGTGATAGTGAGCATCACAACCGGTTTGTAAGAAAAACCGGTTGTGATATGCCGGCCGACTATCACAACCAGTTTTTGAGAAAACCGGCTGTGATAGGGGGCATCACAACTGGTTTTCTAAAAACCGGTTGTGATAGCCCTATCACAACCGGTTTTCTCAAAACCGGTTGTGATAGCCCGTTTGTGAAAGTGGTTTGTGTAGTAGTGTCAAACAGGTCACCCGGCATTTTAGGCTGGTTTATGGCATGCGTGATGCCTCGATGATTCCTATATATAGGATGGTTTTGGCTGTGTATTATTTGGCGACTGCCAGGACTTGATGAATTGGAGCCTAAGCTGGCGTTTTCTGGTGTCTCCTCCAATCGATGTGAACGTGGCGAAATAGTGCCAGCTTAAAGGCATCACCAGACAAGTCCAGCCAGAAGTGCATTTGATAATATAATTATTTTTTTCTTGGCAAAACTGATACAATTCTCTATGTTAGAAAACAGTGATCTTCATCTAATTCGTGCATTTGTACCTGAACTGCGATGCTAGCTTCTTTCTGCATATGACGTCAAATCCCCAATAAGAAGGTTACGTTCCTATGAAATGAACAATGGGAACACCAATAGTTCTGTTGTGTGTGCGATTTTGTCTTGATGTTGTCCCCCCCCCCCCCCCCCCCACACAACAAAAAAAGGACTACAAACACTGTGTTTGTGCGGATGTTGTGTGTTGTAGAAAATGTTGGACGCAAAGTTCGGCCCACTGAACGATGTGTGAAGAAAACAACATGGAAAAAAGTCCCTTTAAACCCCCCCCCCCCCCCACCCCACAACTATTGCACCAGTCTGAATTCCCCCCTCATGTTCAAAACCGGATATTCTACAACCCCAATCTCCTAAATCCGTTCGCTTTACACCCCTCGCCCGTATAGCACGTGGTTTCCGCATATGTGGTTGTGGGCTCCACCTTTTTTTTTATTTTTCCCCTTTTTTCTCACCGACACTTATCTTCTCCTGTCCTCCTCGTTGTCTCCGCGAGAAAGCACAGCAGAGACGCCTGTTCTCCGCTGCCGCCGCCCGCCCAGCTCCTCGGCGCCCCCTCGCCAGCCATCGCGCCCACGAGGGAGCTCCGCCCCGCACATGGCGATAGCAGCCGCGGGGGAGATCTGCCCGCCCCCCCCCCCCCCTCCTGCCCCAGCCTCCCCACGCGTAGGCCGGCCACCCTCATTGCCTTCTCGCGTGGCCGCCGCCAACCCAACAGGCGGCACAGGGAGGCTCAGCAACTTGGCGGGCCTGTGGCGCCGTTGCGGCCTCCCTCCTTGCTCCTCCTCCCGCCTCGTCGAGGCTGAATAACAGTTGTGCCGATGGCCAGCCGGTCGCCTCGGTCGGGGCAGCGGCGGCGGCGCCCAAGACCGGCGCTGGACGGCGATGGCGTGAAGAACAGCCGGCCACCGTTGGATCTCAGATCCAGGAGGGAGACGGGGAGAGAGAGGATAAGAGGAAGAGGTAGGGGTCGGGCTGGGCAGTGGCGGAGGGAAGGGGGGCTGAGGGGGCCAGGCACCCCCAAGGTTCAACTAATCCTCCTATATTATATAGTTAATTTCTCTAAATTATAAAGTGTTAATGTATATATGTAATGCTATTTTGTTTGATAATTTATATTGAGATGGATTTTTGAGAGATTATTTGGTAATTTATATTGAGAAGAAATTAGCTACATCAATTAGTATTGATAATGTTATCACAACATATGATCTTGTTGTTAGTCGTAGAGCTAAATTTAAGTTGATAGATTTGCACTCTTTCTTTTAGTTGAGACTTGTGAAACAAGCTACTATTATATGTGACTAAACCTCGTGTCGATGACCCGATCCGACTGGATGAAGTTGTTTGAGTTGAGTAGAGCAGTGCGTGTTGACGTCTCAATCCAACCCACTAGCATCTTTTCTTTAGTTGTCTGGTCCTAGACCAAAGTTGTTTTGGGATTTCTATCCCTCCAGTTGTATGGCCGACAGACTGAAGTTGTGTGGGACGGTATCGATACCTCGATCTACGAACCGAAGTTGTTTGGTTTTCGGGCCCGGTTTTCCTTATAAACTAGATCAATTCTTTTTCCTTGTAATATTGAATATAAATTCAGGAAAGCATAAGCTTTCACTGTCCGTTTAAAAACATATGTGACTAAAATAAAATGGTGTGGCTATCGATTCTACTTTTCTTTGTCCATTGCCCCCCTAACTTCAAATCTTGGCTCCGCCGCTGGGGCATGATGAGGGGAGGAGAGGAACACTAGGGTCGGGATGCGCGACCGGAGTGCGCCGGCGTGCAGGGCCGGGCTGCTGGGGCGCTACGAGGGGCGAAGCGAGATGGCAGGGTCGGGGCGCTGGAGTGTGGCGAGGGGAGGGAGGGGAGGGTTGATGGGAATTAGGGTGCCCAATCTTCCGTCAGGAAAAGGATAATTCGTTTTGAGCAGAGCACGACACACCGATCCGGCTTCAAGTCAGCAAACTCGAACCCTACAATCTTAGCACCACAACTCCTCTAGGTTATCAACCGTAGCCACAATCCGATTGACCTCGCCAAGAAGGCCCTGCCTGTGAAACGAAGAACACAAGCAAGAACTCGAAACAACGCAGCTCTCAGATATAGTGACAATCTGTAGATGAATGATTAAGCAAACGAGTTAGGGTTTCACAAACACATGAATGGCGACACTGTCTCAAACAGAATAATCTAAGCAAAACCCGAGTCTAAGCGGCGGCGGCGGCTGAGTTTATTAACCTAGGGGCGTCCTAGGGTTGGGGGCGCACCAGGTGGGGCGTCCTCTACTTGGGTCCAAGGCCCGACACGATACAAAGCTTGAAAAGGCCCAAAACAGGTGACGCAACACCTTGTCGTGGTCACACATCGTGATCCATGAACCTTATGGAGCTAGGACAAGAACCAAAACGACGGCGTCATCGTCCCCTTTCCAATGCATACTTATACGCCTCGATTCGATGTCGTATGAGGGAGATATCGCCGAAACCGTGCAGGGGTGTCAGCTGAATCCGAACTGAACGTAGCGGCTGAGTGGGAGACGAGTTGTAACTTGGGGAAGCCTGTAGCACGTACGTATTCAGCGTGGCGATGCCCTCATCAATGGTGGGTCCGGGAGGCGCAGCCGGAGGAGTGCCGACGAGCGGGGCGGGGCCGGCCGCTGGTGAATGCGGCGGGTAGGACGGGATTGACCCGCGACCTGAGGAGCGTCGGCGGGCGTGGAAGAAGAAGATAGGGATGACAAGTGAACAGATTCAATAGTTCGTTGGGCTGGAATACCTAGTTTTGAAGATTGGGGGCCAAAACCGAACTCGGGCAATAGTTGAGGGGGGTCGAAAGAACTTTTTTCAAAGAACATTAGCAGACGCTTGCAAAGCCACAAACAAAGGCCCGTGGTCCACTGCTGGGCTATGATATCCTAGAAGCTGGGTACCAGCCCAATAGAAATGTGCCCACAATGTACTCTAGTTTTAGGACTTTGCTAAAAACTAGATTGAAAAAAAATCCCCTCCAACAGTTCCTAAGTGGTTGTTTGGATCCCTAAAATATAAACCTATTTCACTAAAACGTGTTTTAATCTGATTTTTAGAAAAACCAGATTTAGATTAATTAGTTAGTTGTTAGCGTGAGTTTTACTGAAAACTTGTTTGGCCTCTGTTGATCGTGCTAAGGATGGCGTGGAGCACCAATGGATCGAACCGAGCCATTCCATCCGATCCACGCAGATGACGAGGAGCAGCGAGTCGATCCGTTTGCTAACACGTCCTGGTCCATATGACCCAACGGATGCACGGGTCGAACCCAACGTACGTATACGTTGTCTGGAGGTTGTTCTGCTGTATACGTCAATATCTTGCCTACGTCAAGATACACGTATTGCTTGGAACAAAAGTCCAGTGCAAGAAATTAGCGTGTTTGCTCGATCTCGAGCATGGTTGAATCAAGAGGGCAGAGAGGGCCTGCAATGTGGAAGCAGCACCGGCAGAGAGGGAGGCGGCAGGCATGTCACAGGCTGTTCCTTCTCCTTCGCTGGGGCAGATCTTGGGAGCTCTTGCTTCTCCTGCGTTAGAGATGGCCGGCGGATGCCTACATTGTAAAGCGCCTTCGGTGCAGGCCGCTCATCAATGCGTTTGATGGTGGCAGCGTCGCTAGCCGTGTGACAACGGCGGATCGATCCACTTGATCCTAAGGAGCACCTTGGGTCGAACCAGAGATCCTTGGTCGTTTTTTGATCCGAACCACCGAACCATTAGATGCATTTTAGCGGGGCGGTTCAACGATCCATTGGGTTAACCCGCTCCACGCCCATCTTTAATCGTGGCAGACGTTAACTATGTTTTCTTATCTCCTCGCCTGCCTGCCATCTGCCACATGGTGCCGGCGATTTGCCTTGTTTTTCAGTGGAAAATGGGGCAGGGCTCTTTGCCTGTCACACATGGACCGTCGTGCACTAGTTCTAATGGTGCATCATTCTCGTGTCCGTCCCCAGCCCAGCGGCACATCTGCGACTTTGAGGCAGCAGGATTTATCTCGTGGTTGATCCTCTGCCATGAGTCCATCCTTGAGACCCTCCCTGCCCATGTACAGGTCAGTTTGCTTTTTTTTCCTTGCTGCGCTCTTAGTTGTAGCGAATGATCCTCTTCTGCTTTGAGTGACCTGTTTATTCGGCTGTATGTCAACGTGGTCTATCTGATCGATTAATTATTGATACTGGCTCAAATCTTGCAAAAAAAAGTACCGCTGCTGCACCAGAATTAGTACTTGCATGTCCTGGTAAAAATGTGTTTCTAGACATCTAGTTACTGACAGAAGCACAATGAGCTGCAGATAACTGGACTCGAGTTATTGAAGGAGTTGGGGAGAGGGACATGGCGACTCAACAGCAGGCCAGCGGCAGCCGAGCACCTTCTCCAATGCCGATTGATTAAGTAGGCTCTAAAATCTAGTTGGGCCTCCTTGTATCATGCACAAGGTTAATTTTACCGGTAAGGGAAAAAAACCAGAGGTTGCCGATAAAGGCATTTATCGAATTTACTGTTTTTTTTACAAACAAAATTTAGAAAAGAAATTTCTCAAACTCACATTAAACAATCTAATAACATGAAGAATAAAACATCAGAATGCATAGAAAAGAGAGAATATATGGACTAGGGAGAGGGGGTGGGCACAGATTCGAAAATTACCGAAAATTTTCAACAAACTGGCCATCACCGATAAATGCGAAAATCGGTTTTCTCGTTTTTATCGCTTTTTATCGCCGAGAAATTTATCGGTTTTCGCGCCGGATGATGTTGCCACCAATGCCCATGCTCAAGGACGTCATCACAAAAATCGGGATTGGGGAGTTGTATTTCTGTGGCGCAAATATAACTCTAGAAGCTTTCGTCAAAAAAAAAGATATCACTCTAGAAGCCGGCGCGTGCTAACATTAGAACTGTAATTTTGTCATTTGTTCCAAAACTGAATTTTACCAATATATTTTGGGTATTATTGGAGATGCTTGCTTATAGGTTGGTGAAAGGAACAAGAAGACGACAGCCACGTCCCCCTGTCTACTAGCCAGTAGGCCACCGGCTCCAGCCACCGCAGGCCGGGTTTCCCTTTCGAACAAGGCCTGTGGGCCCCACCGGGGAAGCTCCTAGCTACGGGTTGTGATGATGGAGGATGCCCTTGACGTACACGGCGGCCTCGACGACGGAGGTGATCTCGTCGGCGACGTCCGTCACGTTGCACTGGTTCCCCTCGAACGTGACCGCCGTCCACTCCGGCCTCGCCGCCGCCACGCAGTCCAGCAGGCTCTGGTTGCACCACGTGTTCAGGTAGTCGTCTGCAATAGTCATCATCGGTTTTTACTTCAATTTTACCCCGTGCAAAGAATACACCAAATAAAGCGGAATATGAAATCGAATGATTTCTTTTTTTAAAAAAAAGAAGAACAATTTAGTCTGAAAAGAAACAAGCATTTTTCTCTGAAAATGTTGGTATTAATTATTACTGTCGGTTGCCTGGACGCAGGCGTCGTGGAGCATGCAGCAGGCGTCGAGGGCGTCGCAGGGGGCCTCGCCGGGGCACCCCGTGTACCGCACGCCGCAGTACTTGCCGTAGCGCATCAGCGGCGCCGCTGCCGCCGGCCGGAGATGATGATGACGTACAAGATGGATCGATTGGATGTCAGCGAAACCAGGTGAAGTTCCATATATATATATGTACATCTCAAAAATTCAGACCTCATCGGTCAGAATTATATTCAGAGTTCAACACGCACGCACATACGTATACCTGCGCAGTGCTCGGACTCGCACGTTCGGCTGCAATCCTGCGAAATTAAGGACGACGACGACGACAAGGCACACGCCATGCATGATGAGCGATCCAGCACACTAGTAGCAAAAAGGATTCATACTAGTAGGAAGGACTCGTGCATACCGACGCCGCGTCGCCGCCGAAGATGCTGGCGGCGGCGAACGAGTGGTGGTCGGTGATGACGACGGCGAGCAGCACGAGGAGGAGGAGGAGGAGAGGGGAGACAAGCAGACGGCGGCTGCCACTGCGCCGCCGTCGCAGGGGGCAACGGCCGGCGAGCTCGCTGCTGCTGCCGTCCATCTGAGATTGTCTTTCTTCCTGTGCGATCGATCGATGCAGAGAAGGAATGAAATCGTTGTGTGGTTGCTTTGCTTGCAGCAGGTTTCAGTAATGAAGCTATATGAGTGAATATGCCATGGCGCGACAAAGTTTGGTGGCTTATGGTTGGGGAAAAAAAACTCAGATCATTATCCAACTCCATGTTGATGACTGGTGACGTCATGTTTTATTTGTTGCTTCTTCCATCGATTCATCATCGCAACCAATCCAATCTGTCTACGTGATCGATTACGTTAGTTAACAGTACTTCAACTGGCCCGTGTGTTTTGCAGCAAAGCAATGAATGTTAGCTCAACTGCACGAGCGGAACAGAGGCTCAGGGTGGTTGAATTGTCTGCCCGGGCGGTGATGCGATCTCCACATGACCACTGCATTTTGTTCTGTTTTCTTGGACTATCTAGGATATGCATCCAAGGATGAAGCATGTTGTGGCTTGGCCGAGCCTTTTTTCAGGAGAGATCGACCTGCCAACTCGGCCATCCCGTGAATAAGTTAGCAAAGGCCAAAGGGGGAGATGATCCAGTTGCCTAGTTGCATATCCTTGTGTTTTCCTTCCCTTGTTCGTTGGGGAGCCAACAGCAATGTCTGGGTTGGTTTGCCCATTCCTTTGTCAACAAACCAAAAATATGGTGCCAAAATTGTTAGGCTAGCAAAACCTTTAACAAGGCATGAACCAAACACATGGACCAAGTACAGCCACATTTTGGACCGTAATCAGAAATGGGCTACTTTCTCTGGGATGGGCCTATAGTTCCTTCAACCTTTTTCGAGTAACGATATAACGGGCCCGGTTCAAGTTCAATCCTCTTTTTTTTCGTCACGGTGGATTTGAATCAACCTATTAATATGCTAGGAAGTGTGTTTCCAGAAAAAAAAAAAACGGTCTCTATATGGCGGAAGCACATGAAGTGGCATTGATTTTCATTATCTTAGATCACCCAATTGCTTTTCTTAGCAGGTGTTATTAGAAAGAGCGCTCTATTAGAAAATGTTCAATCCTTGATGTTATTCTATAATGATTCACTTCTCTTATCTCTACCGATTAGTGCTTATGCTCAAATTTTGAGGTACGTCAATGTCTCCGATTCGAAAATGGCATGATGACTGCAATGGAAAAAAAAGGAAACTCTCCGTATTGAATAAAAACTCTCATGTTCACGAGAAGCAATCCCACCACTCGGACATAGCTTTCATTAGGAAAACACTCTAAATGACCACGAGTCACGCGAGGGCCGCAGCGCGTGACCGATTCGGCCTAGCAGCACGCGCAACGGCCCATGGCGCCCATGTCTTCCTCCTCCAGCTTCCTTGTGGTGCCACTGCGTCGCCACCGCTGCCAACTAGCCGAGACGAGAGGAGCGGGTGGCAGCGAGGTCGCCGCCGGCCGGGGTGGTGGTGGTGGGCGGCGGTGGTAGGATTAGGGATTCTGATTGCATGGGTTTCATGGGTCACCGGATTTAGAGGACGGGTTCGGCGTGGCAGTTGGGTTGGCCGGCGGGGGGTTGGCCGGCGGCGAAGGGCACGGGAGCGCCGCCGGCCGGGCAGGGCTGGAACCCGGTGGGCAGTGGCCGGCGGCGGGGGCGAAAGAGGAGGAGGGGTTAGGGACGATGACAAGATAGATTCGCGTGGGCGGCCACGGAGATGCGGGGACGCGCCAGAGCCAGGGGAGGCAGGCCAAGGTGGGGGAGCTCGGCTGGGTTGTTTATCGCCGGCGGTGGAGGAGGGTGGCGATGGAGGCACGGGGACCGCGGCGGTGGTGCTTGGCCGGCTTGTATATCGCCGGTGGTGGAGGAGGGCGGCGACGGAGGCGGGGGGACGCGCCGGAGCTGAGGTTAGTGCGGTGCAGCGGGGGCGACGACGCGCCGAAGGATGATGGACGGTAGGAAGACGCAGGGGGCGACGAGTTGCTGCTGGCGGAGGAAGACGTGAGGGGTCGCGTGCTTGCTTAGTGCGCCACCTGTCACACGTTAAACGAGTCCTTTTATTTGCAATCATTAACACGTTATTTTCTATTTACCGGTCTAGATTTTCTATTTTGTCACTGAAACCATACGTACATGCTTAACATCCATACATAAATGGCATCAAGTTTTTTAAAAGGAAAAATTGGATCCTTACCATCAAAAGATCCTTGTGTGGAAATATACCATTGAAAGGTCATATTTTTTTGGTTGGTTAACATTTCCGTGAACTATATGTTAACTGTGACTAACTATGGCCATTTTACCCTTGCAAACCTCTCAGAATATGACACCCAGCAATGATATAGCCTCTCAATCAAACCATAATTGCAAATTTCTTATACATGGCCTGAATCAAACCTCTAATTCCAGCAATGATATAGCTGCATTCCAACACCCAGTTTAGCATGATATGACATAACATTCAGCAGATTTGAAAGTAGGCAAGAGGAAGAAGATGAGAGAGATGCATGTGGAGGCGGCCGTCGTCGTGGCCTGGGACCAGGTGTCCGTGGGCGAGCGTGCCGTCGTGAGGCTAGGCGAGCGCGCCGCTGGTCGCCCTCCTGCTCCTTTTCACGCGTGCGTGGGGGGGGGGGGGTGTCGACGGGAAGGACTCGGCCAACGAGCAGACATCAAGAATTGGCCAGGGGCAAAATTGGTATCCCATAAATGTTGGTCGGCAGAAATAAAAGAAAAACCAACAATGGAACGGATGGAAGGAAACAGAATGGTACACAGGCTGTAACATGTGAACTTTCAATGGTAAATCTCCATACAAGGATCTTTTGATGGTAAATATCTATAGGTGTGATCTTTTGATGGTAAGGATCCAATTTTGCCTTTTAAAAACTTCTATCTAGCTTTTTTATTTCTAAACTTAAGAATCAATTTGTCGTCTTTTCATTGAAAAAAAGAAGACATGTATATTAGAAGTCCAATACATATTGGAGTAGAAAAGAAAACCAACATCGTCGGTACGAGCTAGCTCTGCTAGGTTGAGCCATGTGAGAAACATAGTCCTCGCCAGTCGGATCAAACTTTAGAATTATATAGTGTCGGTGCGAGAACCCAGAGGGGTCCAAACACCTGCAGAAATGTGTTGTGTCCCGTCTCTCGATGGTCGATGCAGAGGCAACACGATGACACGAGTTTATCCTGGTTCCGATCTTTCGATCGTACGTCCAGCAGGGTGTGCGTTCGCACTGTATTGCCTTGCACCGGGGTGCTCGTAGTAGGGGCTACAAGCTTGGCGGGAGAGGAGGATGAGCCTCCAAGTCCCTAGAACGAATGGGAGGTTGAGTGTTGCGTTCTGATGAACTTGGTGGTGAATGAGCGGGTGAGCATGTCGTGCGTTCTGATGAACTTGGTGCCGACAGTTACAATTAGCACTGTACCTTTTCTAATTGTAACTGCCCCTCCTTGGACTATAAAAGGAGGAGACAGCCCCCTAGAAACGCACGACACGCTCACCCGCTCATTCACCACCAAGTTCATCAGAACGCAACACTTAACCTCCCATTCGTTCTAGGGACTTGGAGGCTCATCCTCCTCTCCCGCCAAACTTGTAGCCCCCTACTACGAGCACCCCGGTGCAAAGGCAATACAGTGCGAACGCACACCCTGCTGGACGTACGATCGAATGATCGGAACCAGGATAAACCTCGTGTCATCGTGTTGCCTCTGCATCGACCATCGAGAGACGGGACACAACGCATTTCTGCAGGTGTTTGGACCCCCTCTGGGTTCTCGCACCGCCATATAGATATTGTCACTACAGTATAGCAAAACCTATTTTTATCTCGAAGTAAAAATAGAAATTCAATGAATATTGAGTAGAAGGAAACTAAAGTCAATTTTATTAACTTCCTGACAAATGTATTTGTATCTATTGAGTAATGAAATATAGTTGTAGAAATAAAAATATGTGTTTTAGAAAATAATAAGTATTTTACCATAGCAACACATGGATATTATGCTAGTGTAATAAATATGAGTAAGGTAAAACCCTGTGCTAGGACGGGCTGCCTATATAAAAAGGCCCCTGCATATCTGCACGTTACAAAACAAATATTACTAAAAAATATGTATGAGTCAATGCAGAGCAAGGCTAGTTTTTTTTAAATAAAGCATGCACTATATACATTCTATTAACTTATCATTATCGATAAAATTCTAAACTTTTCGAAGAAATACTACTGTTGACACCGTTTTTTGACACGTGTCGAAGCCGACGTCAAAAAGGAAAGGGAAATGTGTTTTGGAGCATGAGTGAAGTTCGTACGTGAAGGCAAGAAAGAAATCGACTTGGAGTGATCGACCAAACAGGGAGCAGATCGGTCATGTATGTGCAAGCAGCGGAATGCATGGTCATCCATACCTGGTCATAGAGATAGAATCGGCAAAGCTAGAGCTGAAAATAAATCGGACGGAAGGATTCGATTTGGACATGCATCAGCAGACTTGGAATCGGTAGGAAATCGACCGATGCATATGTCTGCAAAGCTGAGCCGCTGATTTTTGCAAAGTATAATATATAGGCATGAGTGCTACATGGGCCGTGGAAAATATTTGGTGCGTGCATACGTGACATCATACATGAAAAGAAAAAGGCTTGGTTGTCTTTATCGGACGAGATTAGCAAATGTGACCAGGGATATTATATTGATTCTACGTATACAAGAATGAGTCAATGATTCTATGCAAGATAAGTAGCATGTGCGTGTAATAGAAGATTATAGTAAAATAGTGCAAAATAGGAACAATCGGCAAGACGGAGCAATCGGTGAAACAGAGACAGTGACCTATCGATTCCCGATGGTGCAGTAGATGCCGATGAGCGATTTGGGACTAGCAACCGGCGTGAAATGTATAGAAGGTCACATACTATGGCAATAGTTGAAGATTAAAATAAAGGAGTTAACAAGGAAAAGTTTACAAGTAAAGATAAAAGTGATTTGATTAAAAAAGGAGAAGCTTGTTGCCATTTGGAAGAGTCCAGATTAATTATGTATGAAGATTGTCGATCTCTTTTGCAAGTGAGTCGAACAAGAAGGAGCTTAACCGAAAAAGATTCTACACAGCGGAAGTTAAGAGTCCATTTATCTTAATTTTTTTATTTAGATATTCCTTTCTTAGCAAGTTATGTGGCCGTGACCGGTTTAGGGTGTCCGGGGTATAAATATGTACCCTCGTCCATTGTAAACGTTTTTATCACAATATCAATAAACAAACTCTTTTTCTTCCAGTACCTTTACTTTTTCGTACCGGCGGCTTCGCCACCCTTTTTATTTTCTTCACGAGTTCTTTCGATTTCGTCGGGCTGCATCGCTTTGATCTCCGGCTCGCTAGTAAGTTCCGCGTTACCGAGTAATTTTTAGGCTTTAACCTCCTGGCGCATCGCTGAGGTTTCGTCTAGATTTATTCAACATTTATCGATATATGCTAAATCCACAAGTTTCATATCAATTCTTATTGTTCTAGTTTTTATCACCAACTTATCCTGTTTAGATCTAGATCGTTGTCGGCTCATTATCAAGCGATCTGTCCGGTATATCATCAGCGGTCACAACCGACTATCTGTTTCTAAACGTTGTTCACAAAGTCTCGGCTAATCTGTTAGCCGTTTCTTTTTTGTTTATTGCGCCTACACTGATTACATGCATAAACTCAGTTACAGCCGAGCGCTTGCACAAAGCGTCGCGCTCTCAGTCAATTCCATCGAAAGGCTAGTCTTGGCAGTCAGCCGATTCGGCAGTATTTTACAATATTTTCTTTCTTGTCAATCAACAGGTCAGATTGACTGGCATGCCCCGATTTTCAAGGTTACGCCTTTACTCGTGTGTTTACTCATCTGTCTCCGCCTGATTTTTGCGTCAACAACTACCTCCACACCTCATTAGTTTAAATATAATATCTCAACAAAATACAAAATGATGAACACATCTCTTCCAACATTTAAATTGACAAATCATTTTTCTTTCAAGAATCAAAGTTCTTCACATATTCCATATGATGTTTTAAACAGAGTACTATTATCATAGGAGAGTATAGGACAAAGTATACAAAAGTAACAGAACCCAGATAATAGAAAAGACTTTTTTTTTTGGAGAAAACAGTTTACCTCTGTATGGGCCCAATGAGGTTTAGTGGTGTGGAGGCGGCCTCGAGAAATGCTGCTGCAATGGGCTTTGAGGCCCTCGAGGAGTGAAACGTTGCAGTTGGATGCTCGAGAGATCCAACCCAAAATCATTTGCTATCTCCTTCCTGCTCTCCTAAAAAAAAGATCAGTTGCTAGAATTTTTTTTATTTTTATATATTTTTTTTACGATTTTTCAAAAATAAATTGCTGGCTCAAAATTTATCAGATCTGGACTTATATCGCCGGTTGAAACGGCTATCGCCGTTTGATCCGGCGAAAAGGGCCTTCCCTGGCGATGGTGGGCCCTTTCGCCGTTTCAAACGGCTATAGCCCTTTGAACTGGCTATCGCCGTTTGGAACGGCGAAAGGTGCCCGGCTATAGCCGTTTGAACTGGCTATATTGTTTAAAAGTTTTTTTATATTTGTTTAAAAGTTTTTTTATATTTGTTTAAAAGTTTTTTCATGAAAAAGGTGAATAATTTAATTTATGTTGATTAATAGTTGATATATTTTTTCCGCTCGATTTGGTTCCATAATATGAATTGACGTAGTTTTTGACGCATAAATATTTTTCGGTTATATTTGCTAGCGTTTAAATTTTCTACCGTTTAATGTCGTATATTTGTTTATGATACTTTGTACGTTTCCGGTTAACCATTTTTACCGTGAACTGGCTATATTTGTTTAAAAGTTTTTTTATGAAATAGGTGAATAATTTAATTTATGTTGATTAATAGTTGATATATTTTTTCCGCTCGATTTGGTTCCATAATATGAATTGACGTAGTTTTTGACGCATAAATATTTTTCGGTTATATTTGCTACCGTTTAAATTTTCTACCGTTTAATGTCGTAGATTTGTTTATGATACTTTGTACGTTTCCGGTTAACCATTTTTACCGTGAACTGGCTATATTTGTTTAAAAGTTTTTTATGAAATAGGTGAATAATTTAATTTATGTTGATTAATAGTTGATATATTTTTTCCGCTCGATTTGGTTCCATAATATGAATTGACGTAGTTTTTGACGCATAAATATTTTTCGGTTATATTTGCTACCGTTTAAATTTTCTACCGTTTAATGTCGTAGATTTGTTTATGATACTTTGTACGTTTCCGGTTAACCATTTGTACCGTAACGCAATAGTTAAATATTGAGTTTTATGTATGGGATTTTTTTATATGTAAAGAGAACGACTTAACTAGTAGAACAAATAACATTTTTTGAAACATTAGAATTGCATAACCCGGCTTGAATGCATAGATGCATTTTAGCGAAATGAAATGATCAGGAGGTAAAGGTGTCGAGCACCTCCTCTGATCTAAACATCTACTACTAGGTGCAATGGCATGTGTACCACATTGATAACGGTATCATGTGCTACTGCTAGTCCTAACATGCCTTTGGGTAATTTAAATCGCCGGGTGTGAAGCCTATGCTTCACTGGGTACAACGGGGATATTTTCCCTTCCTAATGGCTTCAGGGCCAGCTGCTTTTGCACGACGTGCCCTCTCTCTCTTTCTCTCCCTTTCAGCTTCACGTTCCTGTGCCTCTTGACGCTCGACCTCCTCGAACCTCTTGCGGATCTCCTCTTGGTCCTTCTTGCGCTTCTTTTCCTGCTCCTCCTCGTGCATCATTCGTTGCCACCTTGCTCTTGCCGAGGCTGCTTCATGCTCAACATGAGCCTTGTCCTCATCGGACTGCTCTGTATCTAGCCACTGCAAGAAATCACAGAGAGGTGGGGGAGTCTTTAACTCCCCAAAGTAAGAATACGAAACATGAAATGGTTAGAAAAACATGGTAGGGTTAGTGAATACCTTGGCTCTCATGCTTGCAGACACCTTGGGTGGATCATACTCGAAGTTGTCACACATGAAAAATCTCATGCCGTAGTAGTCACCCAAGATTTTTGACTGCACAAGCTTGCATAGGTCACCACAGAAGCACATTGGCACATGCACCCCTTGTGGAACGGCAACTCTCACCTTCCTCCACTTGAGCAGCTCTGGATCTGAACAAGCCATGGTTTGTAACTGAGACACTGCACAAGTTCAATAGCAATGGCATGCCATATATAGTGAATGATTGGGTTGGTCCATAGACCGAGTCCATGATGTTTTGGATGTGTGGTACATAAAAGAGATCGAATCCAATGCAAGCGGATAAGTTCGCCACGCCGTCTTCAGTGCATGCTCTGCGCGAGACACTGTATCACAGAAAAGCGGCATTGGATGCCTTGCTTCCCCACAGTGGATGCCCTAGCCTTGGATGCTATGGTAAAGCAGAGTAGTCTGAAAAGCGACACTGGATTCCCCACATTGGATGCCCTGGCCTGGGATGGTACGGTTAATAAAAGAAGTCTGATAAATAGTAGAGTCTTTGGATACAAAGGTACATGACTTCATTAAATTAAAACGAATTTGGAATACATGACTAAGAAAGTCATGGTGCATGTAGCAATGTTGCATACACTACGATACATTTCAATGCAACGTGCTTGCGCCATTGACCTTCAAACTACACAAGTGGCAGTGGCACGTGCGACACATGTATGATGTGCCGACCTAATCCTAACATGCCTTAGGTAATTAAACGGAATAATTACGACAACTCCATTGAACGGTCCTAGTAATCTCCCCACATAGCAAACTGTGTTGCACCTTCTCCATAATATCCTCCCATCGGCGGCGGAGGAGGGGGCGAAGGCGGCGGTGGCGGCGACGCAGGCTTCTTTTGGTGACAGGGGCAGCTGCAATATGGGTCATTGCACGGCGCCTCCTGTGACACAGCTTCATTCTTGTTGTATTCCTCTTCTTCATAGTGCTGAACTTTGGTTTCCAGATCTTGGATTTTGTTCTGCAGATACTCGATGAACTCATGATGGGGAAGAAGAGGAGGAGGATCGACCCACCTAACGAATCCACAGTTTTCTTCGGCTTCAGAAGCCTAAATCAAAGAACTCGAGTAAGATGGTGAAACTAAGACAAGCATAATTAACTGAGGATTATTAGTAACATTTACCCATGCTCTTGGGCATTTGAAGAAACGACGACCTCCATTCAGATCGGAGGTATTCATCTGCACTAAGCAATCTTCACCATGCATGCATTTTGGCCAGTCTTCTTTGCTCTTAGTGTATCCTCTAAGAGGCTTATCCTTTGTGAAATCATGCTTGCTTTGAACTGGAAACTCATACAATGGTTCCCCAAAGTAATCAGGACCAAGAGACCCGACATCGTCCCACACAATGGGAGGTCCCTTCCTTCCCCCCTTTGCACTCCCGAAGCTCAAACCCTTGCCACTACCTGACCCTCTCGACATTGTTGCTGAGCTGAATGATCTTGTTTCTTGCAATGGGAGGACCCTTGTGTGTACATATAGGCTGGCGAAGGAAACTTGGTCGTTGCCCATACTGTGGTGACACAAATGCACCTGAAAAGCCTACGTCCATAGGACTGAAAAGCCTATTACGAAGAGCACTGAAAAGCCTAGGACTAAGAAAAGTGAAATGCCTGTTGCGGCACATGCATGACACGGTCTGAGCAAGAAGTAATTGCATAGTCTGAGCACGTCATAATTGAAATCGAGATTGATGATCTGAAAAGCCTAGATAGATGCCTGAAAAGGCTACTCGCATGCATACTGCCAAGGCTAGTTGATATTGTGTAGCCTTTTCAGAAGTGTGTACGGTTTACAGTGAAATGTCATATCAAAGGCAATGATGTCAATGCTTTTCAGTGATCCATTGTATCATAGGATGCGTAGGCTTTTCAGTGATCCATCAGTTCACCATCTACTACATGACATAGTGTGAGCAGGGCATAAATGACATAGTCTGGTCGCGTCATAAATCACATAGTTAATAGTCTACTACATGCATCACATAGTACGAGTAAGACATAAAACACATAGTCTGAGCACAACATAAACACATACATAGATAAGAAGGTACTAAATGCGCCCCTCGCTTGTGACGCTGTGCACCCCTCGCACGACGCTCTGCCGCCTGCGCCGCTCGGGTGTGGTGCTGTGAATACGTGAGCGGGTCTGGTGCTGCAACCTGGCGTGTGGGACGTCGCGCCTCATCTGCAACCGGTGTCTGGACGTCCTCCTGTGAGCCCTGTGTGGGAAACAGCGGCGCACCACCAAGCTGCGAAGTGCCGATCTCGTCCGGGTAAGGGTTCGTGCTGAAAAAGGATCCTACCCACGGTCCATCTGGCTGACTGCCATCTTCCGCAGTCTGCACGTCTTCCTCGATCCCTCCGTACCCTGTGTATCCTAAACAATAATAAGATAATAGACAATTAGTTTTATGCAAGTAATAAAATTGCATGAATAAATTTTTTTAATACGTACCGAAGTCGTGAAACAGCGGACCACCAGAAGAGGGCCCTGTAGCACCAGGGTTGGGTGGGGCGAACCGTGGTACTATGTTGCAAAAATAAAGATAATTCAATATGAAACCATTTCATACATGCAGAAGTAAATAAACAAAATTTTAGTGTGCATACCAGCCGGCCGTGGAGTGTACATGGGAGGGCGTGCTGGTGTAGCAGAAGACGACCCGGGGTACTCCGGTCGTGCAGGTGTAGCAGAAGACGACCCGGGGTACTGTGGTCGTGCAACTGTACCAGAAGACGACCCGGGGTACTGTGCCCGTGTGGGTAAAGCAGAAGTCGAACCAGGGTGCTGTGCCCGTGGTGGGAGGTAGACGTCTGCGTGTCCACCTCGACAAGTGATGGCCCGTCTGAACCTGACACAGTACTCCTTGATCTTCTTATATGCAGCCCCGTGGTCCTGCGGCGCCATGTACATGTACCTCTGCAAGTCCTGGTCCACCTCGGCCTCGACCAACGCTAGAGCCTCGGTCTACCAAAAACATAGTTATCAAGGTTATGATTTAATATAAAATCATATGAAATGAATGATAACATGATTAAATTTGACAAACATACCGCGATGGCGAAGTTCTGGTCCCTCGAAACAGGGTACGTGTCAGTAACTCTGGCTGGCGCTCCGTGAGGGTCCTGTGGAACAACGACCACCCGTGACCGTGTCCTGGGTAAGTACCACGCCAGATAGGCCGCGAAAGCCTCATCCGAGTGTGGCCGCTCCTCGACCACCACGTCGTCAAGGGCCTGGGCCCACTGCTGAGCAAAGGGTAGTACCCTTGGAGCCCACAGCATGGCTCGAGACTGACCCTGACGGGTCCAGCTGAAGAAATCATATTGCATTAGAATTTGGAAGTTGGTTATGGAAAAAAATTAACGCATCGGTAGATGTCAAGTACCTGTGCACGCTCTGGGGCACGGTGTGAGTAACCGGCAGCGGGGACTCCTGGTACCTGTTGAACTGTCGAAGTACTCTGTGGACCGCGTACTCCTCGACGTGAATGTCGTACACCAGTGGCTTCCTCGTCATCCAAAAGGCCTGGTCGCGAAAGCACAAAGACGACAGCCCTTGAGGGGCTCGATCACTGATGTCTGCAGCGCTGTAAGGGGTCCACCTCACGTCAGCGTCAACAAGAGCGTCAAACATGCCGACAAAGTCTGGGTACGACTTCTTCGTCTGAACTCCCACCCACGAAGGCTGAAAAAAATATTAAAATTTGTAAATAATTAAAACCAAAATAATGCAGCAACATTTTCGTGTGTTGTCGTACCTTTCTGAGGCACCACATGGACCCCATGGTCGGCCTGTCTCTGGGGTCGTGCTCCGGAGGAAGGGGCTCGTAGGGGCCCACGTCAATGCGTGGACGACCGATCGAGAAGCGCTCGTACGACCAAAGCTGAAGAAGCAACGGGCAGCCAAGAAAGATGGGCTCCAAGGAGGCCACCTTATAGCAACCCGCGCAAAGACCCCTGTACGTGGCCGCCAACACAGCACTACCCCAGCTAAACTGGGGTACGTCCTCCAGTGGAGCCTCCGCGATCGCTCTGGCGTAGGGTATGAGTGTCTTCGGCGCCGAGGTCCCGTGGGACGAGCAGAACAAGACCCAGCCGAATAACCACAGCAGGTAGGCCTCTAGGTGCCTAGCCACTGTAGCCTCGTCTGCATCAGCTCTCAAGTAATCCGCCTGCACAATGAAAAGAGTTATTATCGATATGCATCAATTATTCTGTCAATGCAAACGAAACAGAGAAAACGCAACACTCACACTAAACTGCATGAGCCACTTCTTTGTGGGCCCATGTGTGTTGCTGAAGGTGCGGTACGGAGGCGCGTGATCGATCCGGTGAACGTCGGCAAAGCGGCCCAACAACTCGTCCCGCCACCCTGGTCCGACGTCCAGGGCCGCGACGGGGTCGCCATCACACGGCAGACCCAAAAGGAGGGAAACGTCCTGTAGTGTAGGTGCCATCTCACCGACTGGTAGGTGGAACGTGTGAGTCTCTGGGCGCCACCGGTCCAGCAAAGCTGCTAGGAGAGACATGTCGAAGTGGAAACGTGTCGCCTTGTCCCCTCCCCTGACCTCTGCATCCATCATGTCACCCTCGACCAACCTCGCCATGGGTAAAAGGCCCGCAGCTCTTAACCTGCAGAAATAGATACAAATTTAGATTAGTGCTACAAAAGGAGATACAAAATCGATATTAATTCTAAATAAGATTATATCGTTACAAAGTTAATCATACATACGTACCTCGGAAGCCAACGGTCGTCAAGGGGCATCGTCGACAACGGCACTCGTGCGCGAAACGTGTGCTGGGGCAAACCACGCACGGCAGACATGAACGACCGGTGCTTCGCGTCAATCACCCTGTCCAGCAACTCCGGAGTCTCGTAGGGCTGCGGAGGCCCTTCGGCCATAGCTGAAAGAATTGAAATCTTTGTCAATACGAAAGTGGTCGCAGCTTAATAAATTAAATTAAACAATAAGGTAAATGAAACAATTATAAATACAACAACATTTTAATAGTCCACATTAACCATATGATGTTCAATGCACACGAATTATATATTCCAAACTAGATGAATTACATAATACATACTACATGAATTACGTTGTCCAAAGTGCACAAATTACATAGTCCGAAATAGACAAATGACCTGGTTCAAAGTACACAAATTACATAGTTTATAAATAAATACTATATTATTCAGTGGTCACAGGAGACCATCATTGTTAGCACGACCACGGCGGCCACGAGCACGTGAAGTGGAAACTGGAGCGACGGTAGATGGCCCCGCTTGGCTTGTTCCCCTGGCATACGTCATTGCTGGACAATTCTTGTAGCTGTGACCAGTTTCATGGCACTTGGAGCAGAGGCGCACTTCTGCACCAGCTTCAGATTGATCCATGTTGTTTCGAATCCGTCTGTTCTTCCGTCTGCCAACTCCTTGGAACATTTCTGGATCAGGATCAGGAATGTAAAGTGCGTGCTCTCCAGGATTAGAAATGAAGTTTCCTAGGATACGATACCCATAAACCTCATTCTTCCAAGTGGCCCAAATTGTTTCTTTGAAATAATAGTTGGACACAAACATACGAGGCTGAAGCCCTCCCGCCTCAAGACATGCAGCAATGACATGGGTGCAGGGACGATGATGCAGCTTTGGCTTGTGGCAGGAACAAACACATCCAAGATTGGTAATAATGCATTCTTGTGCGTGTCTCTCCCGCCGCCCTCCCAATCGACCTTTGTCCCTGCAGAGGACCTCAAATCGTCGTTCAGCGGCACCGTTGGCGGTCACACGGTGTCTACGAGCCTTTTTCATTGCCTTTTCCATGTACTCAGTCATTTTGTATCCATACACCTTCTGGTTGTCAGACATTGATTTGTTTGCCACTGTAAAACGGTCCCTGAAATACTTGATTGTCCGATATAAGAAGAACTCCACAATTCCAACTAGGGGGAGTCCCCTTACACCCCGGAGCACCCAATTATACACCTCAGCAAAGTTTGTAGTCATTATGCCATATCGAGCACCACCCTCGTCAAACAATAAAGCCCATTTCTCTTTGGGCTCATGCTCAATCCACTGAGAGAATGTCTTAATGGCCCGACCGGGTTTGCGCACGACGTGTGGACCATCAAGGCCAACGTCATCAAGCGAAACGGGATGTTGGTCCTCACTATTAACCGGTCTCTTTGCAAGCTCTTCTGCTTGTTTCTTTGTAAGTTCATCAAGTTTCTTCCAAATAAGGTTGAATTTTCTCTCTTGATTCTGGATGCATAGCCGCTTAAATAGTTTCATCAGGGTCTTGTTTTTGAATTGGCTATGAAAGTTGGCACCCATATGCCTCATACACCACCTACTCTTCAAGTCAGGCCACTGCACAGCCCTCTCACGTTCAATGCTGCCATTCTGCATGTCCTCGACTGCTTGTAAAATGCCTTTGTGGCGGTCATGAATAACACAGACATTCGGTACATCCTTAACAATCATCTGCTTCACTCTCTCAAGAAACCAATACCAGCTATCGCCTGACTCTTTCTCCACAAAGGCGATCGCCAACGGCAAAACCTGATTGTTACCATCGGACCCAATAGCAGTCAAGATGGTTCCTTTGTACCTACCAGTCAAAAATGTGCCATCAATACAAATGACTGGTCGGCAATGCTGAAAAGCCTCAATGCAAGCACCCAAGGCTAGGAATGAACGCTGCAACACCTGCTTGCCTGGTTTCTCAGCACAGGGATAGGTTTCAAGTCATAGTAACTGCCTTGATTTCTCAAACATATGTTGTGCAGCAAGGCTGGAAGATTGTTATACGACGCTTCATACGTCCCCCATTTCATCTCCATTGCCTTCTGCTTTGCTCTATACGCTTTGTTGTAGCTGATTTTGTAATGAAATTTTTCTTCCACGGCACAAATAATTGATTTTGGCTCGAAGCTGGGATTGTCGACGATCTGAGCATACATGAATTGAGCCACAAAATCTGCTGTAAGGTTGCGGTGATGTGGGTTTAACTCCTCAAGTTGGCATTCATGCTCCACCAATTTCGACACCTCCCAGTAATCAGTCCACTTGCCTTTAAATGCATGAACTCTAAAAGGGCAGTTGCTTTGCACGCAACACACATCATATACCTTTGGGCTGCTCTTCACCACTCGGAACTGCCTTTGCAAAGATAGTGTAGACCACCGTTTTATGGCTTCCTTAACTTCATCCCCACTTGCATACATTGCACCGACAGAAACCTCATTCTCTCTGTACTCCCAATCCACCGCTTCACCTTCATTGACAGTTAGAGCTGAATAGTCATAGCTTGCCCAGTTGCGTGGCACAGGATAGCAATCCTCCTCATCTGAAGTGTCTCCCTCCATGCCATCAAACTGCTCTTGCCCCTCCCTCTCAACCTGCTCAACTAACTCAGGGATGTGTTCCCCCTCATCAGCCTCGCCGGTTGGTTCATGGGGTGCGTCTTCAACATCTACCTCCTCGTGTTCTCCATCTACCTCCTCTTGTTCAGTATCTTCTTGGGCAGGATCGGCTGTAATTGCATTGTCGTCATCTTGATGCTGACTGCTAGACCCAATCTTCTGATAAACTTGAACAAACAAGACTAGTGGTAAGCCACGCTCGGTAGCTATATTGACATACTCTCTCCAGTTTTGGGTTCCAACAAGGGGCATCAACTCCCAAAACAGGGGTGTGTCCATTCGAAACCTGACTACAGCCATGACTGACAGCTCAAATTGCTCCCTGTCAAGTCCAAATGCCTTGAATAGCCAGTTGCACACTGAGGTCCAGTTCCTCTCTCTTGCTCGAACTACTTGTTTGGTGAACGACTTAAATTCGGACAAGTCTACCCCTTCAGGACCATACCTAACCTCCCCAGGCCCATAAAACACTTGGAAAAATAAACTCTCTGACATGCCTGCCAACATTAACCGCAACATTTATACCTGTGAGTAACTAACCTTTGGATTCAACAACATTTAACAAAATTTTAACACATTTAGATAATATACACCGAAAAAGCATCTACATATAGTTATATCAAAATTACCACCTACCATCACTATATAGGTATCTAAGGAATTTTAGAAAACAAAACTACAAATTACTAATTAATAGTTTCGTATGAAAACTGGTACCTAGCTATCAACAAAATACTAACTACCATCTACATATATCTAAAAAAATTTACACCTAAAATTTATAAATCGGTCTAGATGTACTAACTAATTTTTTCTATGTCCTAGTTCATATAAAAAAACTAAACTTAAAACTAAAATCTACGTGTGCACAGGCTAACTAAATCTAAAACCTAGCATCTAAAATTACACCTAAAATTTATAAATCGGTCTACATATACTAACTAATTTTTTCTATGTCCTAGTTCATATAAAAGAACTAAACTTAAAACTAAAATTTACGTGTGCACAGACTAACTAAATCTAAAACCTACCATCTAAAATTACACCTAAAATTAATAAAGCAGTCTAGATCTACAAACTAATTTTTTCTATATCCTAGTTCATATCTAAAAAACTAAACTTAAAACGAAAATCTACGTGTGCACAGGCTAACTATATCTAAAACCTAGCATCTACAAATAGCTATCTAAAAACATAGATGAAATTTACTGCAACGTAAAAAAAATTTACCTGATGCGAAGCGTAGATCCGGCAGAGCTTCGCTGCCCTTTTCTCTCCTCCCGTCCCTTCCCCTCTCCTCTCCTTCTCCTCTCTTTCTCCTCTCCTTCTCCTCTCTTTCTCCTCTCCTCTTCTTTCTGGGCGCGGTGGGCGCGGGGGTGAATGGCGAGCGCTGGGCGCGCTGGAGCGCGCGGGGTGTTATACGGCGAGCCTTTCGCCAGATCAAACGGCGAGAGCCTCGATCCTTTCGCCGACCGTTACGGCGATAGGACCTTTCGCCGGATGGGGCGGCGAAAGGGTCGTGGGCCCGCGGCGCCGACAGCTTCTCGCCGGATGGGCCGGCGAAAGCTTCGTGGGCCCGCGGCGCCGACAGCTTTTCGCCGGATGGGCCGGCGATTTTTATTTTGACCGCGGTATCGCCACTTTGACCGCACCGACAGAACTTTTCGCCGGATGGGCCGGCGAAAGGCACTGGTTCTTCATTTTCTCGCCGTTTCAGCCGGCGATAGCCAGTTCAACTGGCGACATAAGACCAAAACTGCTAAATTTTTGCCCGAGAATTTATTTTTGAAAAATCGTAAAAAAAAAAATATAAAAATAAAAAAAATTCCAGTTGCTATCTCGATCGAAACGATACAAATGGTAGTACTGTACATCTTTGCAATGCACCTGTGACCTGTCTTCTCCAAGAACAATACTGGCGAACAAAAAAAAATTACTACTACATCTTTGTAGACTACGGAGAGGTAAATATAGAAAATAGTATATTTACCACCAAAACAATTTAAAAACGCAGAAACATGGACGAAGCTTCACCTCCCATCCCATCCCCACGAGATTGACCGCCCAAGCCTCCCCACCTCCCGTTCCCCGCCAACACCACTCCCACCCAGCAAACGCCATCACCCACCAACCACACCCCACCACGTGTCCCGCCGACCACGCCCCATCCACCCATCTCCCAGCCACACCGCCAACCACACGCCCTCCCCCCGCACCGCTCCTCCCGGCGCGCGGCCCGCTCCCTTGACCGCCACGTCATCCCACTGCCATGCGGGCCCCGCACCCCGCGCGCCCCCCGTCCTCAAATGCCCCCACCCCCCGGCGCCTCCCCACACCTCCGCACAACCGCGTCGCATCCCACCCACAGGAGATCCCCTGCGCCCGCCTCCCAAACCTTGTAGCCTTCCCTGTTGCCGGCGAGAGCTCTCCTCTTCCCCCCGGATCCGATCCGCCGCCCCCACCCAACCAGCCGCCATGTCGCCGTCGGAGCCGACGCGGGAGGAGAGCGTGTACATGGCGAAGCTGGCGGAGCAGGCGGAGCGGTACGAGGAGATGGTGGAGTTCATGGAGCGCGTGGCGCGCGCCGCGGGCGGGGCCGGAGGCGGGGAGGAGCTCTCCGTCGAGGAGCGCAACCTGCTGTCGGTCGCCTACAAGAACGTCATCGGGGCGCGCAGGGCCTCGTGGCGGATCATCTCCTCCATCGAGCAGAAGGAGGAGGGACGCGGGAACGAGGCCCACGCCGCCTCCATCCGCGCCTACCGCTCCAAGATCGAGGCCGAGCTCGCCCGCATCTGCGACGGCATCCTCGCCCTCCTCGACTCCCACCTCGTCCCCTCCGCCGGCGCCGCCGAATCCAAGGTCTTCTACCTCAAGATGAAGGGCGACTACCACAGGTATATCCACCATTTCCGTTCGAGAGATCTGGCCCCTTTTTTATGCGAGTTCGTCGATAGATGGTGCGATCTGTGTACGGAGTGGCCGAGGAGTGGGGTTCCTTGGTAGATCAGCGCCGGATCTCTTTATATGCGATATGATGCAGGGCATAGATTTGGAACGTAGTTTATTAGTGGGGGATTTGATTCCTTATTTATTGCTGGTTATTATTTGTGGGGCACGATCTGATTTGAGGGCTTTGCACATGAGCCATGAACTGGTGGTTGGTGAAGTCAAAGTTAAGATCTGTTACGTGGTGTTCTGTTTGGGGGTGATAGGGATCTGAGTTCTTGGTGACGATTAGGTCAAAGGTTAAGCTGTGGTCTTTTTTGTTTTGATTTTTTGTGGTTTAGATTCATGCTACTATTGGGTGGTGGAAAGTCAAGAAAGGGAAACAGATTCTGATGTTTGTGACGTTTCAGGGCTCAGTTCCCCTCTTTTCTTAATGGTGCATGCTTGAGGTTGCAATTTATGAATTTGTTTATATGTTGGTGTAGCTGTGGGGTTGCAATTTACATATTTCTTTATATGATTGGTGTTGCTGTGCATCTTCCAAGTGAGATGATTGAAGATTATGAGTTCGCTATCCGTGTTATTCATCTTGATATCTGATTTCTTCTCGTGATGATTTTGTAGGTACCTTGCTGAGTTCAAGTCCGGCACAGAGAGGAAGGACGCCGCAGAGAGCACCATGAATGCTTACAAAGCTGCCCAGGTTGGATATCCTGGAAAGCCAACCTTATTCTTAAGCGTACCTTTGATAGCATGAGCATTTCTTATAATTGGTATTCATTATTGCTGTCTCTCTTTTGTGTTGTAGGATATTGCTCTTGCTGATCTGGCTCCAACCCACCCCATCAGGCTTGGTCTTGCACTCAACTTCTCTGTGTTCTACTATGAGATCCTGAACTCCCCTGACCGCGCTTGCAACCTTGCCAAGCAGGTCTGCTTTGGCTCCTGTTGTCTCCCTTTACTTTGCATGTCATTTGAGGTTTCACTGTATGAGATGATGTGTTCTTGATTTGCATTGTTGGACAACAGGCTGAGCGCTTAAACATTACTTTTCTCCCCTTTTCACCTGTTGACCATTAAGATAGGTTTTCCTTTGTTTAGTAAAAGATAATATCAAAATAATAATAATCCACGTTGCTTGTAGCTGCTGACATTGCTGTAGATTCATGTTAAAAAAGTCAAAATTGAAAGCAAAACCCTAAATAATAGAGGCCATACACCGCAAGTCAGCAGCTTTCATTGTTGTGATATATGTTTATAGGAAATCATTGGCTTTTGAATCATAGCGGCATATACAAAGCACTTTGCATGGCATGAAAATTTTGGTAACAATTCTTTCTTTAGCTTGCTTGCTTGGGAAACTACTATTTGCACAATCTGGTTTGTGCTAGTTTTTATTCATGTGTAATCACTGGAACATTATCTCTTACCATGAAATCTAATAAATTCTAGTGGTGCTGCTATTTGCTTTGAACTGGCAACAATACAATGTTTCATCCACATTGTGTTTCAATTTTGTGTTCATGGTTCATATTTCATCGTTTGTCTATTGCAATTTCTGTTATACTAGTATATTCTTATTCTGTGGAAAGTAAGATGCTTGGTTGTCCACTGAAATTGACATGTCTTGCTGCATACATGTTGTATTTTATACTACCAATTTACAACCAAATGATGAAAATTAACCTAGTTCTGTAACAGAAAGGGAAGTCAAATAATCTTAGATGCTAAAGAGTTCGCTGAGTACTTCTGGGATAACAAGACTGTTTATTACTAGCTACAATAGCCATTGTCTACTAATGAAAGACCTATGCATTGCTAGTTTTTTCAATTCTAATTTGCTTAAGTTAGCTATGCTTGTTCCAAACTGAGAAATCTTCATTCTCATAATGGTCCATCAAAGGATGCTTTATGTTATAATATTTTTACTCCACCTTTTTATTTGCTGGAGTTGACTTAGATTTTAATGTTTGCAGGCATTTGATGAAGCTATTTCTGAGCTAGACAGCCTGGGCGAGGAGTCCTACAAGGACAGCACTCTGATCATGCAGCTCCTGCGTGACAACTTGACCCTATGGACATCTGACACCAATGTGAGTAGTTCCTTTTAACCTATCTAGTTTCTAATCTCATAACATACACTTTAGTTCTCTTCTCTCTGTCTTGGTTCTCATTTGACCTTGTTCTCTTCTTCCATCTTCAGGAGGATGGTGGTGATGAGATCAAGGAAGCCGCTGCCCCGAAGGAATCCGGAGAGGGCCAGTAAGATTGATCCAAGCTCCTGGACCTGATGCACATCCGCTGATGTTTGGGAGTGACCAGAGTGTTCCTGGATTTCAATAGCTACCTTCTAGTATACGTACCACCGTCGCCGTCGTCATCACTGAGACGATGCTGCATTGCTGCTGTTTAATTAAGTACCTTAGATGTTTGTTACCTCGCACGCTTTGTTTCGGTTTAAGTTGATAAAATGATGGTTGGATGCTGGTTTTCATGCTCCAATCCGGCCCACCAGGGAAAAAAACCTGCTCTCATGTTGTTGCAGTGTTAGAATGATTGCTTATGTTACTTGACCTATGGAGTATTTGACAGGCTTCCTGCCAGTAGTATTTTGCTGAGATGGCTTTTGCAAGTATTCTCTGTTTATGCGCTGTCCTGACTTTGAATCATCTGAATGTGTGGAAGATGAGCGTTGGCATTGAATCTTTGATGGCCTTTGCTAGCAGAACATGGCTGAGCGTTTCGTCGGGTAGCTGTCCGAAAGCAGCGCGCACTGGGTCTGAGACCAAGAATCTGGTGCGCGTATGGGAACAAGAATCCTAGAGGTTGGTATTGATGCCCAAGATTCTCAGCCCAATTAGATTGAGATTGGCATAAGCGATTCCAGTAATGTGCATGCAATCCTATAATTCTGCCACAATCCAATGATTCTGACGTTGATCTTCAGAGCATAATGCATAATCATTCATAAGTGTTATGCTTGGCTACGCTATCATGCAACTCGTTTTCGTTGCCCATCTCCATCTTTCACGGAACCACATCGTTTCTATCCAACGTCTCCTTGTTATCCTCACCCTTAAAACGTACTACCTAGCTTTGAATATTGATCATTAGCCACCTTTGGAATTGCAGCTTTTCAAACATCACTTGCGTAGAAAATGAACCATGCTTCGTGCTGTGATCTCCGCAAGGCATCGATATCATAAATTAAAGTAGTAGTGGCGTCTTTGATATATGAATTTTGATGCCTACAAGGGATCGATATATCAATTTTGATGACTACAAGACATAGATGTAATAAATTCGACACAAATATTAGCGTACACAACCAAGGCCATTGCAACTTTGACACATGAATTACAATCCAAAGTTTTTTTTTGGAGGTTTTCTGAGAAGAAAAATCTACATACAGACCATAATATGCAGAACGATGCAACAAAACATCTCGGATGACAACAAGGTAGACAAAACTCTACAGGACTAATCTCTCTCTTTTTTCAGACTAATTTCCACTACTTTATACCGATGCGGATGCAAGGAAACATCTGGGACGACAACAACAAAGTAAATAAACTCTCTAGGACTAACCTCTCTTTTTTAAGATTAATTTCCACTAGTTTTTTCATACTGATGCAGAATGCGGTGACAGACTCAAATTAGGTATGAATAGCATAGGATCTAAATCAGATGCACATCCATGCACATCAAGATCACTCTTCTTCATCGGGCCTGCTTGCAAGACATAGCTCATGGAGCTCATTCAGGATCCACTCCTCCCCAGTGTGGCCTCCTAGAACCAGAACCCTTGTCCCACCTACCACACATGTGCTGTGTCCCCAAGCAAACTTAGGAGGCTGCCCAGGGACATTCAGGATCCTCCATGTCGGCTTCTCCTCAGCAGGATCAATCAGGAAAAGCTGGGCCGGGGAGTGCAGGCCAGCAATGGAGCCACCAAAAATGATGATTCTCCCACATGGCAGGCTCACAGCGACATGGTCAAGCCTTGGCGGTGGGCCAACATTCGGAAACCCAGTAGTTGCGAGCTGCCTCCACTGGGGACTATCTTCACCAACATCCAGCGTGTAGGCATCGCTGGAGCGCAGCCGGAGCGAGCCACTCTTTG
Source organism: Urochloa ruziziensis (assembly GCA_015476505.1). Lineage (NCBI taxonomy): Eukaryota > Viridiplantae > Streptophyta > Magnoliopsida > Poales > Poaceae > Urochloa > Urochloa ruziziensis. The sequence goes on from CM027120.1 coordinate 57,869,645, forward strand.
CCAGTCCACCATACATGAATAGTTTAGTTGTACCGTAGACGGACATGGTGTGGCCAAGGCGGGATGGTGGTGACCAGGATGTAGGAATCTCCCTCCATGCTGGTTTTTCCTTTGTGAGGTCAAGGAGGAAGGTGTCGCTGAGAAGAACTCCAGACTCGGTGCATCCACCTGAGACTACGAGCTTTGAACCGTCCAAAGTGCATGAGCTATGCCAAGACCGTGGCAGTGGAGGACCCTCACTTGCAACCTCCCTCCATGTAGGCTGCTGAGCATCGAGGTCAAGGACAAAGACATCATTGAGCAAACCCTGCTGTCCACAGCCTCCAAATACTACCAGCCATGACCCATTCAGCCATGATAGAGTGTGTCCCCATCGGCCAGGTGGAGAGGCAGAGACCTTGACACGGCGCCATTCAGGCCTTGCAGCCTCCAAGTTAAGCACAAACGTGTCATCCATTGGCTGCATGTTCACCCCCTCCCCTCCGAACAGGACAAGGCGATTACCAACAGCACATGCACTGAAGTTGCAACGGGAAGGCTCCACGCGTCCTCCAACTGTGAACTTCCTCCATGAGGCTGCCTCAAGGGTTGTCAGCTCTCTTGCAAGGCGACCCCATCCTAACATCTTGGTGCTCATCTCAAGCCTTACAGTGACATCTCTTCCCCATGCGTTCTGGCAGACCATTTTCCTCAGGTGATCGTTCTTGGTTAGTTCATGCATTCTGGTACAAACGGATCCGATTGATGCTACATCTCTTGGCGACAGACGAGATAAGATGTTGTGTGCAAGAACTTCATCTGACAATTGGAGGATACCACAGTAGTCTGAACTCTGGATTTTTGGAGTATGTTGAGATGCTGAGTTCAGATCTTGAATGATGGGCCTGTGGCTGGACTGTTGTTTATATACTGGATATGATATGTTGCTGAGATCAATGTTTGCCTCAGAGAATAGCTGGATTCCAATAACATGTGTGACAGAGCCATCATCCCCATGCATAGGAATGAGCCTTAATCTGTTGTAAAGTGGAGCACCATCCTTCCGGAAATTGAGCAGCTCTCCTTGGAATTCAATCCCCTCATTGAGGCATCGCCGAATCTCTGAAACGACCATGGGATCAACAAGGGGATGTCGCCTCTGCGCACGTGGATCCCGAAATTGCAGGAACCGGCTGAAAGACAAGTTTGAGTGAACACAGTTCGTGAGATGCTTCAATAGGCCCTCTGTCAAGTTTTTCAGTGTTAGCGATTTAAAACTGGTAAAAGAAAGAAAGATAGCAAACAAGAAAGCAAACAGACAATATGCAGCGTAAAACATTATGATATAGGAAAAACAAATACTTGTTCAATAGCCTGACAAAAAATAAATGACTAGTCCATGTGGATGTTCATCGTCTTATGCTAACATCAATAAGAAAGGCTAAAAGTGTACATTATCATGCAGCTGATTTTGGCACAACATTTGAACTTCAACCAGTTCTAGTACTGAAATCTGGTGGAAAATGCTTAAATAACTTAAGAGTGGATACAAGAATCAACTAACTTCTATTCAGCACAATTCTGTGAAGTCATACTGGAATTCCCAATGATATCCTGATTTGTTTTTTACTAAACATCCAATATCATAAAACAACAGGCTAGTGAACTACTGATGGGAAGGCTAACCGCTAACCCCTCCACCAACCTGGCGTCAAGACAACCACTGAATCAAGGTGCCCACCCAGGTTGTAATGGACTGCAAATCTTTTTTCCGTATAACCACATATTCTAGGGTTTATTCTTGCATCATTCCTTTCTCTATGTGCAAGTGGCCAACTCTAGCAGTGCAACCAAAGTATGGAGCAAAAATATCTTACGGGTAGCCATCAACATGTTCTCCCCCACCCTCTGTTCACCAGAAAACCAAAACAGGCTCAGCGAAAGTTGAATGGATCTATGGACATTTCACTATCAGTACTTCTTTGCGATCTGAAATCTATTACTTAAGACCATCAAAATAGTTTACCTACAACATGAATAAGCCTAAAAGCTAAATCTCATCTGCTCCATTCGTAATATTAAGAGATTGGGCCTTCGTGTCTTTACAGGCTCAGCAAAAGTTGAATGGACCTATGGACATTTCAGTATCAGTACTTCTTTGCGATCTGGAACCTATTACTTAAGACCATCAAAATAGTTTACCTACAACATGAATAAGCCTAAAAGCTAAATCTCATCTGCTCCATTCGTTATTCTAAGAGATTTTGCCTCAGCATTTTTCTGCACACACATAAGAAATATTTTTGTTGAGCTCGTAGCAATCACACATCGCTACCCTGCTTTCTCTTATTGCAACATGGCCAGTGGTCCAGTCCATCAAATTATTTCACTATTGTTACCTAAGCAACAGGCTGCATACCAACGAGGTTCTCACCAAGATTAACACTCTGAGAATCACTCAAATTGACACTTGTTGTCCAAATAAAACGATGCTATCACCCTTCTCGATTAGAAGCATCACAAAATTCTAAGTTCACAGACCGTCCGACGAAAAGGCCTTACTACATTCTTTCTGAAATCCCGCTAACAGCAAAGCACTACCCATTTCCATCTTTGCGACTTGAATTGAGACTTGTGAAGCGCTGTACCCTACGGATCCTGAAATCGAAAGAACAGCTGCACTAATGCGAGATAAAAATCCTAGATTCTTGAGGTGGCAAGCGGCGACGCGCATGGTTCCAGGAGGGCACGCACCAGGCAAGCGGCATTCTCGAGTATCCAAAGCAGAGGAAAAACAGAGAGGAGGCTTTTGGCGTACTGACCAGTTGCGTCCGAGCACCTCGTGGGCGCGGTACCCCGTGGCGGCCTCGAAGGCGGCGTTGACGTAGATGACGGGGAAGTCGGCCTCCGCCGCGTCGGCCACCACGATCGCCGCCGCCCTCTGCTCCCCTATCCCCAACTCCGCCGCCGGCGCCCCCCACGCCCATCCCTGCTCGGCCTCCTCCTCCACCTCATCATCCTCCCCGTCGACCTCCATCCCCTCCTCACCTTCCACCACCTCCTCCTCCTCCCACAGCCTCATCCGCTTCACCGCCACCACTCCCCGATCCCCCACCGCGTCGTCGTGGAACATGCCAAGCTCAAGCTCCCCCGCCGCTCTCCTCCCTCCCTCTCCCCTCTATCTCTCTACAGCTTCCTCTCTCCTCGGCGTGCGCGCCCGTGGTTTGGTTTGGTGCGGGAGGAAATGGGAGATTCTGCGGGGGCGGCAAGATATTTTCTGCGCCTGGTTTTTATCGGCGCGTGTGGAGCAGAGGAAAAGGGCCGAGAGGTTGCGGGTTATTTACGGGATCTGCCACGCGGGGAGGAGGCGAGAGGCGAAAATATCTGCCGCGGAGGCCGTAGGGTGGGCCCTCGGCGGTAGGTGGGGCCCATGGCGTGGCACCGGAATCGGATCCGACGGTGCACGTGGGTTTGCTTCGCTTCGCAGGGAAGAAAGAAGCTGCCGTAGAACCAGTAGTACTGATACGGTGCTACGTATACCATCACGTATGCTCAACAATTTTTCTCTTTATTTATTGTTGAAAATAATATTTTTAACTTTTTGCCTAACTTTAGTTTTTGTTTGAAAATAATGGCAAAATACATGACAATGTCACGTGTATAACATGCTTGGTATCTGACTATCTGTGTCTCCGTCTTATTGATTGTTAGTTCTTAATTAGCATTAGGTCAAAACTTTTCTTTAGTCTCCACTATTGTGATTTTATTTTTCCTAGCATAAAACTTAATGTTGCCTGGCAAATTCTTATAGCTAAGGAGGGTGAGCATGTGGCAAATAGAATTGGGGAAGATACAAATTTATTATTTTTTTACATTTTACTTGTTTAGTTAATTAGGAATTCAAAACGTAAGCACCGTAGTAAAAATCTACATGGCATCTAAAGAAAACCTAGAAAACTATGGCTTTATAAATATGTTAGGTGAAAAGTACCCCAATATACATTTAAGAATAATATGGAAATTGCAGCGTCAGCTAAAGAAAATATCCTTAGCGACAGGGCTTGGTTTTTCACATACCACTCCGAAGGTCAGTGCTTGTGTCAAAATCATCTCGTATTCTCATGTTTCCGTTACGTGGATGGTTACTTTTATTGGAAGAAAGCTTGCCTAGTAGTTGTCAAGTTCTATTCCTTAGCTTTAACAAAAATTTAGTGTTCTTTTTTCTATTTTAGTTGATACAAACTTTTTAGCAAAGAGTTTATCATGTTGTTACCATGTATCTTTTTCCCAAATACCTTTAGCAGTCATTTAGTGTAGATATATACTGCAATCTTACAATATAATGAAAAATCAATTTACTCACCAATAGGTGCCGGTGTTTAGAAAACGGGGGCATGTCTATGTCACTCGACCATTGTCCAAGGAGCTCCATCTCAGAAAGATCTATAGTGGCTAGAGAGTGCTAGGGCATGTTTTATTCCATGTGCTTTTACATCTGTCAATTTGAAGTCTTCCTATAATGCACGAACTCTCCTTGTCTCCTATAATAGCTGACAAGTAAGATTAACTAGTCAGATTAGCGCGCCATGTGCGCTACTATAAATTTTTTTTATGTTCTAAAATATTAATAAAATAACATATATTGCTTGTATTGTGTTAGTAGTAACATTGTATTGATTATTAAATCAAGAAATCAATTAAAATAATTAAAAATTTAATTGACCGGTATTAGAATATAAATTCATCCCAAAATAGTTATACCTTACATCATTGGTTATTTGAGTCTGAGCGCCATACAATAATTTTCGTGATTTTATGTTCTGAAATATTAATAAAATAACATATATTGCTTGTATTGTGTTAGTAGTAACATTGTATTGATTATTAAATCAATAAATCAATTAAAATAATTAAAATTTTAATTGATCAGTATTAGAATATAAATTTATCCCAAAATAGTTATACCTAACATCATTGGTTATTTGAGTCTTAGCGCCATACAATAATTTTCGTGATTGAGAATTTGATAATTATTAGGCATTTATGTTGTATTGGTTCTTTAAGCACGATATAATATTTTTCAAAAATTGTAAGTCCTGTTTTGCAAAAAAAATATGGTGGGCCCCACATATAGTGGTCTGTGGGTCCCACGTACGGGTATGCGGGTCCCACATATGCGGGTCATGTGGGCCCCACACACGCGTGTCACATGGGTCCCACGCATGATGGGTCCCGTGAGACCCATGAATAGTAGCACCTAGCCTAGGATTGCTTCAATTCTTGGAGCTTTAATATATAGGAATAGATACATATCAGCAATGCTTGCAAATATGAATTAGGATTAAAGAGTATTATATTAGGAGGTTTTTCGCGTCAGATCTTCCAAGGAGCATCGACCTTTCTTTTTCTGAATCTGAAAAAGCAAAAAAGAAGAAAAAAAAGAAAAAAGAGAGGAGGTACCAACCGATCGGCAAGATATCTGGGCTATCCTCGCTCGTCCAGAACCTTCCGTCAACTACGTCAAAATATCCCCAAGGCCACCGGAGGGCAAAACCGTCACCTGGAGACCTCCACTTCCACAGAAAAAAATATCGTGTCGCCCGCTCGAGCTGCTGCCGTGTCCTCGCTCGTCCTCGTCCACCCCCACACGGTCCGATAGAAAATATCTCCGCGGCGTGGGACGGCCACTTGCGTGGCGCCACGTCACCGCCGGGCCGGGGCCTCGGAATGTTCGGCCGCCGCTTTTCCTTTTGCCGGCTCGCCGTCGCCGTCGCGAGCAGAGAGCGGAGTTCATGACGTGTGTATTGGACGTGAGCGAAGTTCATGACGCTTGCTTTGTGTGCCATAGGAAAGTTTTTTGAGCAATTTGCCATAGGAAAGTAACGGTGCGCTTTTGATTCGTCGCAGGCCGTTTAAGCAATTTGGGAGCGAAGTCACTCATACATCGGTTGTACCACTCACGTCCTACTTTAATTAATTTAACGAAGTGCTCATAGACGACTCATCTTAGGATTAACAAATTCATGATTTTGATCTTAAGATTAAATAGGGCAGTAAAGGAATTATCACTCCTATGAGTTAGTATAGAAATATAATAAGACGAGTGATAGTGGATCCGTTGACACAATTAAGACTCTGAAGGCATGCATGTATTGGAAGCTAGGTCTTTGGTAAAAGATAATATCAAAGTGAAAATATAAAAGAGCGCCGATAGGAAGAAGAGATGGCTGGATCCATATGTAGTGGTTTAAACTCGTGGGAAACAGGGCAAAATATCGGTGCAATCTAGCTAAGCCTTTTGTTCAGCGCTGGTGGAGTAGTAATCCATCGATGCTGACCGATGTGACCGGATCGATCTTAAAGATGGGGTCCACACAAAGACAAAAGGTCAGGTCAGCCGTTCTTGGGCCCCATCGTGAAAGACAAACGACAAAAAAATTCATAACAAATCTCGCCTATTAATTGATAATAACTGAGTAGTAAGCGGGTGTGTCAGAATATAAATTGAAATTCACCCGGAGAAAAAGAAAATAAAAAAAAACAAAAGAGCTCGAAAGTGCATGTCGCACTTGCCGATCGCCACCTAGTATAATTTTCAAATGCTCAAGAGAGAATTGCTAGGTGTGCATGCCACACACCAACGTGAAGCCTCCACCGCTATGGATGTAATCTGCTGGCACTATATGTATTGACACGTTAGGTGCCTCCGAGGAGGCAAGACAGCCGTCTGCTTCTCACGTTTTAAGAGTTGCCGGATCCTTGTGTTCGAGCAGTATGGGACAAAGAAATTACGTCGGCCCCCCGCGCGTGGCGCGCACGCGTATGCGTGGGCTTTTCTCCTCGGCAGGTAGCGGGTTGCTGGAATCTGGGCCGAGTCCAAATCGGCGGCCCGCTTTAATTAGGTCGCTTCAGCATGATGCAAATTACGTTTTCCAGATTTTTTTTGACAGTGCTGTGTAAAATGTTCATATCATACTAGATCTTGAAAATGAATTCCAAGCTTGAAGCTCACTCGATCTGCTAAAACATTCGATCACCAAATCCTTTTAACTTTGTTTTAGAAAAAAAAATGTAGCATGAAAGAACTAGGTAATTGTACCTCCAAATATCTAGGTGAACCATCTTATTCCAGTTGCACACTGGTAGGCGCCCTTGGTAGCCAAATTCAGATTATTTTTTCTCTAAAAAAAGTTAGGAAAAAGCAGGAGTGTATTGTGTCAAATTACAGCTGATATCCATGCAATCTATCTTATTTTTCAAAAAAAAAAAGAATCCATGCCCGAAACTAACTAAAATAGCTCACAGAGAGAGAAAATCTCAGCTGCTGCTACTACTACCACGTACAGTACCACTGCATTATTCTACTCCTACGCCGTCTCACATATTCTTCTTCTGCTCATCTCCACCCCCCGCGCGCGCGTCGTGCACGTCGACGCGCGCCTGCTCCGCCTCCGCCGCTCCGGCACCACCGCCGCCGGCGTCCACGCCCGTGCCCCCTTCTTCCTCCTCTGCCTTCACCACCTTCTCCATGGTCATGGCGCCAACATCCGAGGCCGCCTTTGCAACTGCCCCCACCGCCGCCGACACCCACGCGGCGCCGCGCGACGCGTACGGCGACCCGGCCACGACCTCCCCGGCGGCCGCGAACGCGCCCCGCGCGCGCTCCGTCACCTGGAACCTCTCGTCGACGCCGCGCGCCGCGCCACGCGCCACGGCCGTGCCCAGGCTGAGCTTGCCGCTGAGGCCCAGCCTGCGGTCCAGCGACGCCACCCGCGACGTCGCCGACGAGAGCAGCTGCTGGTGCCGGCCGTCGAAGGACTGCGCGCGGCGCAGCGCGTCCTTGCTGAGGACGAAGCCCCTCGCTAGCATCGTGCTCACCACCTCCTCCGCCTTCCGTACCGCCGCCTCCGTCGGCGTCCCCGGTGCGCTTGGCGTCGTCCTTCCCTGTTTCCAATTTTTTTTATTTTTTGTTTTTTGGCAAATGCAAAAATATTCAGAGTCAGTTGAATTTGAAATCATGCATGCTTGGATTTAACAAAATCATGGGCGATGGGCTGTTATTACTTCTGTGTTGGAGTAGGCTTCAGGTGGCAGCTCGTAGTCTTCCACTGGTGTGATGTTCACAGGAACGTCGCCGCACATGCTTGATCCCTGCAGTGAACGACGCATGATCGAGCATTTTAACATTGTAATTTGAAGCTAAACCAAACGAGTTTATTTTGAAAATTGGTGAATTGAATGGGAAGATGGGTGTTCGTACGGAGAGGAGCAGAGCCGTGTCAGCTCCATGGAACTCCTTGAATGTGACATAAGCGACCTGGGAAGTCTCTGAGTCCCTGTCACGAGATTTAGAACAGAAACAGGGACATGAGTAACAGCAAGGAGATGGGAATGTAAAAGAAATGGTCAGATTATGCAGACGGCAGACCTTCGCATCTCGACGTATTCAATCTCGCCGGAGAAGGAGAAGAACTCCTTCATGTTCTCCGCGGTGGCCGAGAGCGGTATGTTGGTCACCTTGATAGTTCTGACCTGAAGCAGAGAGGGCATCAATCAAAGTAGATAAGTCATTTGAGCTTACACTAGGTACCAAGCATTAACATGTGGCACTTTTGTTCAAACAAAACACATGTTCAGATACAGACTATATATCACGTTGAGAATCTATCCCCGGTTAACAATTGGAGTACCACTCACTCTGAAAGTGTGAATATGTGTTGAACATGCATGGTTTACTGATGAGATACATCTGTCGAAAGAAATTCTTGTTCATCTCTATGGTTTCCACTTTCCAGTGACTAGAAGTGCAATAATCGTGCGATTGTTCTGAATTTTATACTAATAGGTGGTGCAGGATTGCAGGAATGCAGGGAGATGGATCGGATAGACTCACGTCCGAGACATCGATGGTCCAATTCGGGGAAGTGCAGGACTGTGGCGACGGTGATGGTGATGATGATGGTGGTGAGACATCGATGCAGGGAAATTCAGCAGGAGCCACGCCTATCCTCAGGTAGCCAGGGTCCAGCCGGACCTGCATCAGAAATGCATGACGGTCAGCCAATCAGCGCTTTACTACCTAGCAAGAGAATCTGGGACTGATGGATGAATGGAAGTTTGCAAATGCAGCGGTAGGGAATAGGCGTCGTCAGTTATCCATGGATCGATCCTTCCTAAAAACAACTTGCTATTGCTAACAGTGTATGATTGGCATTGATTTGTTATGGAGATCAATTTGATTTTACAGCATTCTGCGGATGACGGTTATCAATTATCATCTCGTCAAAATACAGTTAATAATCGATCCTAATGCCTTCATTCAGAAAGAAATTAACAGACTGCTCCATGATGGATCAGCAAGACGGCGATCGACACGAACATCGGCAAATTTTAACCATCAAGCTTGCAGATCAATTCAAGATCAAATTAACATGCAGTACCAGCAAATCAAACGGTAGTTCAGTGCCGACGATCACTCACCGCCATGAACGCGCGCGCTGCCGACGACGGACGAGCCGGGCTTGCCGCGGCGATGGATGGATGGGTCGATCTGCAGCGACGCGGACGCGAGGAATTCTTGGCGCGCGGTCACGGCCTCGCCGGCGTGTTCGTGTGGGTGAGACAGAGAAATAGCGAATGCGAGCGTGTGAGTGGAGCAGCGGCAACTTCGGTTCAGTCCATGGAAGATGGAACAGCCGGTTCTGACGGGCAGGCAAGCAGGCTGTCTTAGCCTATCTCGGCCCGGTCCAAATATTTTTAGAGGCCCAGCAAGAGGTATGGCCAGGGGCTTGGGTATGGCAGGCCTACCATGGCCCATAATAAATAAGCCAGCGAAAAAAGGGTCATGCTCACATGCTGCCAACGAAAATAAGCCTCTGGATTTCTGACTATAAGGGCACCCGCAGTGGGGTAGATAGCACACTTTTTATAATTTTAGCCATGTCAGCTTATAGAAGGCATAAGAGACTAGCTTCCCTACAAGCTTACTATAACACATACTTCAAAATGAGTGGGTCCTATCTATCAGTTTTTTAATCCCATATACCTCTTCTCATCGGACAGAACATGAGGGCTAACCTGCGATGGGCCCACTCTGCACGAGGTCGCGTGCTAGCGCTCTCGTCAGCCCCAGCGACAGCCGCTTCCCTTTACTCTTTTTTATTGTTTCTCTTTCCTACGTGTTAAGCTTGTAGAGAGCCTAACAGCACCATTGCAGACGCCCTAAGAAGGCCGGAGAAGGTGGCACCACAAACAACAGGAGTCCGACAACACTGGAGCTTGTGAGTACCTGAAGATCAATACAGACGATGCTTAGGGCAGTCCCAACCCATGGTGTCTATGAGTAGTTTCTATACTGCCACATAAGCAAAAAACCACTATAAAAACTACACTCTATAACCCATAATTTCTTGATGTGTATTGTTAATAAATACATCATCTCTCCTCTCTACCAATAATATTTGTTTTCTATCTATTATGAAGAAACCATCATCTGTCAATGCAAAAGTTTGGTAGTGTCCAGTGCATAGGTTCTCGTGTAGAAACTGGGTCTCATGCAAGACCTAGTTTCTTCATCTCTCTACTCTCTTTCTTATTTAATATGGTGCCACCTAAGCTAAAAGTCCTATGCAGCACTATAATTAATGGTATAGAAACCATCCTAGTTGGAGGGTTGGGACTGCCCTTTCTCTGCAACTACAGGAGATGGGGGTATGTGATCAGAGATGAGGATGGGCAGTGGATCAAGGCAGGAGCTGGGCGTTGTGCCTTTGTGATATGGATGCCTTACACACGAGGAGACGAAGCAGCAGGGGATCTCAATGGTGGTCAAGCTGGCTTTGGAGTCCGGCACATTCCGACTGGCACCGACGGGAAGGATAGTCTTTGAGATTAAGAGCTGCATAAGTGCGGTTTTTACGCCGTGTAAAGTGTCGTTTGTCCTAATAAGTTGGTGCATGCTGTAGCAGCGTCAGATTGTAAGTGTCCTCACACGCCCTCGGGCATGGAGGGCCCGGTGACTAGTGATTCTATCCCTATATATCTAGACTCCCGCCTCAGCAACAAAGTTTGAGTTCAAGATATGAATCAGTTCTGTGTAAGCATTGACCACATAACTTTCAATCATACTCAGTGTGATTCAGTACACTAGATTTACTAAGGAGGTGTTTAGTTCGTTTAGGTAAAGTTTTTGAAATAGAATCTTTTTATATTTGAAGTATTAAAATAGACTAATTATAAAACTAATTATAGAAATCACCTCTAAACTGCGAGACGAATTTATTAAGACTAATTAATCCACCATTAGCACATGTTTATTGTAACATTTTACTGTCTAATCACAGACTAATAAGTCCTAAAATATTCGTCTCGCAATTTACTTATTGTGAAATGTGATTTTTTTCCGACTACATTAATACTTCATGTATGTGTCCAAATATTGATGTGATTGATGTGTAAAGTTTTTGACTGGGAGCTAAACAAGGCCTGAGGTAATATACCGGAGGAGAGCACTTGTCAGCGGAGAAAGTTAAATTAAAGCGGAATCTTTTATTTAGTTTGCATCGGATGGATGGATGCTTTAGGGCAGTCCCAATGCAGACTCTATCGTAGAGTCTAAATTCATTAATTATGCTGCCATGTAAGCAAAATGCTGATGTGGCAGAACATTTATTGAAGAGAGAGGGGAAGAAATGAAGAAACCAAGTCTAACTAAGAAACCAAGTCTTCACGCAAATCAAGACCATCTGTGAGAGAGACAAGTGGGTCATGGGATTGGATAGACTTCAAGATACAAAATCTGCATTGCGGGCTATGGTTTCTTATAATAGAGTCTTCAACATATGGACTCTATGGGTAGAGTCTGGGTTGGGACTGCCCTTACACGTCTGATCGCTATAAATTGCAGCAACACGTTGGGTTATTATCTTGTCGTTTGCAGTAGCCACCTTGATTGTAGCTATTTAAGAGGCACGTATAGCTACATCCGCGAGGGTTACAGTGTTCCACATCAGCGGCTGCGAAACAGGGACGACGCAGACGGCACCACCAGCCAATGCCTACAGAAGGAAAGCAATGCAAAAAAAGAAAAAAAAGGGCAGTTCAGTAATCTCAGTTTGAACAAGTCTAATGAATGAATAATGAAGAGAGCAAGTAAAAATTGAGCTGATGTGGCCGGCCTACATCCTTCAACTTCGACGGACTGCGAGGTAGATGCCATGGTCGCAAGAACTAAGAACAAGGACACCGTCAAGTAGACAAGCCTCTTCCTACTCATCATCATCCTTGACAAAGTTCTAAAATGCTCTTGTGAGGAGTATGGTTTAGCGTGTGTACGTTATATATATATATAGGAGGATACCTCCACTATAATGCTTTCGTACCTGAGGGCTATGGTATCGTTGTACACTTGAATACTAAATAAATAATGGCTCAAATACCAACAGCTTCTACAAATCCAATTTGACATATTTTGGAAGGCAAGAATAAATATGTGAGAATCCAAATGAGTCCTTGATAGAAATATAAGATTATGTGCTCTCCTATCTTATACTAGTATATATATACACTACGTATATTGCTTAGATATCTCACGACCAGTGTTTCATATCCAACGAATATATGAGCACCCCAATCCCGCATTTATTCACTCCCCCCTTTATTATATATTCCCTCGTTATGGCAAATGCTTATATTTTTTAGCTAATATAAACTTATGGAAAACAATGCATACTCCTATGAATAACCGAGGGTAATCATGTGTCCCCATCTATGGGTAATATACTGATATGTTACTAACATAGAAGGATGAAAGACCAACTGTAGTAAAAAAAAAAACTTCTGAGCGGTACAAATTTAAACCCTAAACAAGAAACTATGTGTTTCTAGACAAAACCGGATTCTGTTAAAAAAACCACCAAAACGTCTGCTTTACCTACATGAAGTACATGGAAGAACACGATTTTCTTTAGAATTGTAGACATAATCCTTAGCTAGCTAATAATCGAGAATACGATAATGATATAGATGAAAGAGACAAAGGGGGTATGTGTATAAATTCCAATAATAGAAATTAAATAAATGAAAATAAATTTGGGAAAACTCCAGAATTTAGCTCATTTCTCCCTTTGTCATCCAGCCTGGTGATGCTGATGGTGGTGAGATGCGAAATTCAGCAGGAGCCATTCCTATCCTCAGGCAGCCAGGGTCCAGCCGGACCTGCATCAGATATGCATGAGGGTCAGCCAATCAGGGCTTACGCTTGCATTTTTATTTTAATTTCTTCTGAAAACTGAAGCTAATAACTAGCAAGAAAATCTGGGACTAATAATGAATGGAAGTTTGGAAATGCAGTGGTAAGGAATAGGCGTCGTCAATCATGTTTCCTAGATGCATTTTTCGCTCCACGTTTTAAGAAAATCTTATGGATAAAACCGAAAAACAACAGGCTAAAACTCTCTCCTGGATTGGTAAATATAGCAAACCAACTCTAGATTGTTGGATGGATTGATATCTTCTGTGTGCGCACGCGGGAAGGCTAACTGCTCCTGTCGGACCGCGACGCCTCCGCCCCTGCGTCGCCGGCCTGCTGCTCACCTCCGGCCACCAGGGAAGAAAGAGAAGATGGCATCGGAGAGCTCCGTCGTGGGGCGGCTTGCCCGGCGTGGGACACCCCATCGTGCACCACCCCTCGGTCACCACCTCCGACGCCGGCAATGTCTCTGGCACCGGCAAAGCACCGCCAGACCATGCCCCAGCTCATTCCCCACTATCTTCATGGTTGATTTGACCAAGGGCGAGCAGATCTGAGGGGCATGCGGCTGCCGTGGAGGGGAGGAGGAGGTGGTGGCCGGCGCGCGCCCGAGATCCACCGCGGGGTGGCTTGCTCGACCTGCTCCTGCTCGGCGGAGGAGCCCGTCGGAGCCTAGAGCGTGCAGAGCTTGACTGCGGAGCCACTACTGGCGGGTGGAGCTCGAGGTCAAGCGGCTCTGCCGACGTCGGGGAGCTTCACCGCGTGGGGAACGGGAGGAGGAGGAGGTGGCTGTGGCGTAGGGAGGAGGCGGGGCTAGAGTTGGAGAGAGGGGGAGCCGGCGGCCGTGGCACGGGCGCACGCAGATGGAGGAGCGGCGAGCCGGTGTGGAGAGCAGGCGAGTGGGCAGGGGAAGAAGAAGATAAGGTGGTGTCATTTTACATATTGGTCCATAGAAAAAATTTTGTTCACAAACTAGTCCTCAGATGAAATATAGCAATCCAGTTTTACCAAATCTGTTGGAGATTACCTAAATCTTCTCTCTCCTATACCTAAAACACATTTTAGCAATCCAATTTTACCAACTCTCTTGGAGATGCTCTAATAGTGTATGATTGGCATGTCTTTGTTATGGAGATTTGATTTCACTACTACTCCATCCGTCCCACAAAGAGTGCTATCTTAACTTTTTCCACACGGATTAGTGTTATTGGCAAATGACCGGAGTAACCCCGATAGTTGTCTCAATCCCTCCTTTTAGGCGGGCGGAAGATTTGGTTTCCACTCCGAAATCACGGCGCAAGGACGTTCAGTTGTTGCGGCTTAAAAAAAACAGCATGAAAACAACAAGCGCGGTTGTTGCCACTTAAAAAAAAAACAACACGAAAAATATAGTCCGCCAAATTAAAAGAGGCGGCGCCATCAACTTCATATTACTCTGAATTGTTTTTAGCCGGCGTCAATTTTTTTTCCTAATCCAAAATTTTACATATGAACAAAAACAATTCAGATGTCCCTGCTCAAATTTTCATCGGGTCCTTTATCCAATCGTGGAGAGGCAGCCATGCGCTTCTTTCATCTGCGTGCATTTCACAACACCAACCAAATTACTCATGGCCTTAGAGGTTATACCTGTGTTACTACCAGTAACCTACAGACGTCTTCAAGCCCACAGACAGGAAGTCCACAGAAGCCCAGTTCGAGGCCAGCGAGAAGGTCCAAGCCCAGTTCGCGTGTAACAGGCCCAGAGTGGCTAAACGAGATTGTATAAGTAACTAGTAGGAAGACAGAGAGGGGCACGAACAAACTTGTAAACACACTACTCTATCAATCATTCATCTGCTGCCCTCTCTATCCTGTTCTTCTTCTTCTTCCCCAAGTCCTCTTCTCCGATTGCTCCCCGGCCCGGCTGCTAACAATCTGGTATCAGAGACTCGATCCTGCGCTCGGGGCTGGGTCCGCACAACCACTTCACCAGGCTCCAGAAGCAGCGAGGCGCGATGGATCCAAACACCCAGCTCCTCATCGATGAGATGAAGAAATTGGGGGATCGATTCACTGCAGTGGAAACGAGGGTGGATCGCCTCGAGTTGTCCCTTGGTGACCGATTCAAGTCCGTGGAGGCGTCCAGCAAGGAGCTCGTCGCTTGGAAGCCAGGGATCGACGCCGCAATCGAAGATCTGACCAAGCACTTGGGTGTGGTGGAGGATCTGTCCAAGCAGGCAGGATCCATCGACGAACTCGCGAGCAAGGTGGGCAACCTCGCCAAGCAAGTCGATCGTGTGGTTCTCGATCGGCGCTCCTCAGATCCGGGAATTCTCCCCAGTCCGGAGGCGATCGCGGCGTCCACACCTGCCGGTAACCCGGTCGTCGGCCCTCATGGGCACCGCGTCGACAATCATCACCGGGAAAATGGCTTTGGGTCAGTCACGACCATAGCACCTCTCCCGGTCAAGGGTACGCATCGTGAATTTGTTCCTCCTTCTCATGCTGAGTCCCGTCAGTTGCAGACTTATCGTTTTCAGAGTTCGTCAGGGCCTTCCATGTATAATAGTTCTGGTAGATTGCCTAAATTGCCGTTTCCTAAGTTTGATGGCGAAAATCCTAAGTTGTGGCAATCTAGATGTGAAAAGTATTTCGACATGCATGGTCTTGATAGTTCTAATTGGGTAGTAGTCTCTTCCATGTATTTTGAAGGGCCTGCTGCTCGTTGGTTACAATCAGTAGAGTCTAAGTTGTCGTCTGTGCCTTGGGAGGTGTTCTATAAACTAGTCCATGATAGGATTGGCAGGGATCAACATGAGCTGTTGATTCGCCAGATGTTTCACATTAGGCAGACTGGTTCTGTAGCTGACTATGTGGAACGTTTTGCTCAGTTGGTTGATCAGCTGGCGGCTTACACTTCTATCACTGATCCTCTCTATTGCACTCTTCGTTTTATTGATGGTTTACGTGAAGACATTAAAGCAATTGTGTTAGTTCAACGGCCAAAAGATTTGGATACTGCTTGTGTTCTCGCGTCCTTGCAGGAAGAAGTGGGTGGTCCAAATCCTCGCAAGGAGGGAAAGAAGATGGAATTCTCTTCCACTTCAAGATATTCTCCGAAGGGCGCTCTTCCTCTTCCTGCACCTCCCCGTGAGCAGTCTGGATCTGTTCCACACGACAGACGGGGTTTAGAGGCTGCTCGTGCACCGAGCTCTTCTCCTGAAGCCAAAATAGCAGCATTGCGCTCCTATCGATGAGCATTGGGCCTCTGTTACAAGTGCAATGAGAAATGGAGCCGAGATCACAAGTGTTCTCCTACAGTCCAGTTACATGCTGTCCAAGAGTTGTGGGAGTTGTTTCAACTTGAAGATGAACGGGTGGATCAGTCTCAGGCAGATCAAGGTATATCTGATCATTTGTTCCTTGCCATATCTAAAGCTGCTGTTTCGGGTGTCGATGCTCCTAGAACTGTTAAGTTTATGGGTTCAATTCAGCATAGGCAGATCTCCATATTACTAGATTCAGGCAGTTCTTCTTCTTTCATCAGTGGCAGTGTTGCTCAGCATTTACATGGAGTTTTGCCCTTACATAAGCCTGTGTCGGTCCAAGTAGCTGGTGGTGGGGTTCTGTCTTGTGAGTCTGAAATTCCTCAAGCTCTTTGGTTTATTGGAGATGTTGCCTTTCAGTCAGATTTGAGAGTGTTACCTCTCACTGCTTATGACATGATTATTGGTATGGATTGGCTCGAGCGCTTTAGTCCTATGAATGTGCACTGGAAACAAAAGTGGATGGAGATTCCTTATGATGGCAGTAATGTGTTGTTGCGGGGAGTTCTTCCTACTTTGCCTGAGGAGGTGTTGCTGCAGGTGTCAGTGTTATCTGTTGAGGGTCCTCTTGATTCCGCAGTGAAGCTTTTGCCGGAAGAGGTTCAATCTCTGGTTGATCAGTTTCAGGTGTTGTTTGAGGATCCAGAAGGGCTTCCTCCTTCCAGGGTTTGTGATCATGAAATACCTCTAGTTCCAGGCGCGAGGCCAGTTAATATCAGGCCTTACCGTTATCCTCCGGCTTTGAGGGATGAAATTGAGAAGCAGGTGGCCGAGATGCTTGCACAGGGTATTATTCAGCCAAGTGCTAGCTTGTTCTCATCGCCGGTGTTATTGGTTAAGAAGAAGGACGGCTCCTATCGCTTTTGTGTAGATTTTCGGCATTTGAATGCTCTCACTCTCAAATCTAAGTTTCCAGTACCAGTGTTTGATCAACTAATGGATGAGCTGGCTAAGGCATCATGGTTCACTAATCTAGATTTGAGATCAGGCTTCCATCAGATCCGCTTGAAGTGTGGTGAGGAGTTTAAGACAGCATTCCAAACCCACTTCGGCCAGTTTGAGTTCCGTGTGATGGCCTTCGGTCTGACTGGTGCTCCAGGGTCCTTCCAGGGAGATATGAATGCAACATTGGCTCCAGGACTCAGAAAGTTTGTTATTGTCTTCTTCGACGATATCTTGATTTACAGTAAAACTTTGGAGGAGCATCTAGTGCATGTCCGCTTGGTGTTTGAATGGTTACTGAAGGATCAATGGAAGCTCAAGCTTTCCAAATCAGGTTTGCTCAGCGTTCAATTACTTATCTGGGTCACATAGTCAGTGGGTAAGAGGTGTCAACGGATCCTGCTAAAATTAGCGCTATTGTGGAGTGGTCAGTTCCATCTTCTGTCAAAGAATTGCGCAGCTTTCTTGGTCTGGCAGGTTATTACCGTAAGTTTGTGCAGCATTTCGGCATCATATCTAGACCCTTAACTGATTTGCTGAAGAAAAACTCGATGTTCGTGTGGACTTCAGTACATTCTGAAGCCTTTACTGCCCTCAAGACTGCGCTGTCTACTGCTCCGGTGCTGGCAATACCAGATTTCACACTCCCGTTTGCTATCAAAACTGATGCATGTGACCAAGGCGTAGGAGCAGTTCTAGTTCAGCAGGGCCATCCCTTGGCTTTCATTAGCAAGGCGCTGGGTCCTAAGAGCCGAGGTCTGTCCACTTACGAGAAGGAGTACTTAGCCATTCTTGTTGCTGTGGAACAATGGCGCCACTATTTGCAGTGTGCTGAATTCACAATTTATACGGACCAGCGGAGTTTGGTGCATCTTAATGAACAGTGGCTACACACACCTTGGCAACAGAAGGTGTTCACCAAGTTGCTTGGTTTGCAGTACAAAATCGTTTATAAGCAAGGATCTGTCAACCAGGTAGCAGATGCTCTATCCCGCAGGCCCCATTTTGGACAGGTGTTGGCAATCTCTTCAGGAGTTCCCCAGTGGTTGGAGGAAGTGGTCAAGGCTTATAATTCTGATGCCCAAGCAACGGACATGATAGCCAAGCTTACTTTGAAGCCCGATTCAGTACCCCATTTCACTCTAATCAATGGCGTTCTCCGCTACAAGAATCGTATTTGGCTAGGCAACAACAAAATCTTGCAGCTTAAGGTGATTTCTGCAATGCATTCTTCTCCCCTAGGGGGTCACTCGGGTGTCCCTGTTACATAGTCTGAAACGATCCTTTTGCTGGCCTGCAATGAAATCTTCGGTTCACTCCTTTGTGCAAGCTTGTGTGGTATGTCAGCAAGCTAAGCCTAACAGGGCTCGCTATCCTGGGCTGCTTCAACCATTGCCTGTGCCTGAATTATCCCGGCAGATGGTCTCATTGGACTTCATCGAAGGTCTTCCACGCTCAGGTTCCTTCAACTGTATACTTGTGGTGGTTGATAAGTTCTCTAAGTTTGCCCACTTTATACCTTTGCGCCACCCTTTTACTGCTTTGTCAGTTGCCAAGTCATACATGGATAATGTGTACAAGTTACATGGGCTGCCAGACTCCATTATTTCTGACCGTGACAGAATCTTTACAAGTGCCTTATGGAAAGAATTGTTTGGGCTGGCTGGCGTCGTCCTGAGAATGAGTTCTTCATATCATCCACAGACGGACGGACAAACCGAGCGGGTGAACCAATGTTTGGAGACATTCCTGCGTTGTTTTGTTCATGCCTGCCCATCTAAGTGGTCCAGTTGGTTGTCTCTCGCGGAGTTCTGGTATAATACTAGTTTCCATGCTTCGTTGGGAAGGTCTCCATTTGAAGTCCTGTATGGCCGCCCACCTCGCCACTTTGGCATTGATCCTGCTACTACCTGTGCTGTTGCTGATTTGGACACCTGGCTGCGGGAACGCGAAGTTATGCAAGGCTTAGTCCGACAACATCTGTTACGTGCTCAGGATCGTATGAAGCGGCAGGCAGATAAAGCAAGATCTGAGCGTTCCTTTGAAGTGGGAGATTTCGTGTTTTTGAAGCTCCAACCATATGTGCAGACATCTTTGGCGCCAAGAACTAATCAGAAGCTGGTTTTCAAGTTCTTTGGACCATTTCGTGTGCTGGAAAAGGTTGGTTCAGTGGCTTATAAACTGGATCTTCCTGCTTCTTCGTCCATTCACCCAGTTATTCATGTCTCGCAACTCAAGAAAGCCAACGGTGGTCAACCAGTTTCTCCTGAGCTGCCCAATCAAGATATAACTTACCAGTATCCACAGTGAATCTTGCAGCGACGCATGTCTTCAGGTGAGCAACCTGTTCTTCAAGGTCTTGTTCAATGGTCCGGACTTCCAGTGTCCCTGGCTACTTGGGAGAACCTGGACACTCTGCAACAGCAATTTCCATATGCACCGACTTGGGGTCAAGTCGTTTCTAAAGAGGAGGGGAATGTTACTACCAGTAACCTACAGACGCCTTCAAGCCCACAGACAGGAAGTCCACAGAAGCCCAGTTCGAGGCCAGCGAGAAGGTCCAAGCCCAGTTCGCGTGTAACAGGCCCAGAGTGGCTAAACGAGATTGTATAAGTAACTAGTAGGAAGACAGAGAGGGGCACGAACAAACTTGTAAACACACTACTCTATCAATCATTCATCTGCTGCCCTCTCTATCCTGTTCTTCTTCTTCTTCTTCCCCAAGTCCTCTTCTCCGATTGCTCCCCGGCCCGGCTGCTAACAACCTGACCTAAATGGAGATGTCGATGAAGCACAAGATCCAAGAGGTGATGATGTCCAACAAGATCACGTTCAAGGAGGAGGCAATCCAGATCCAGCCGATGGTGTTGAAGGTGACGTCTGAGCCACGGTCTACGCAGCCGCTCATCATGAGGGGCCGACGCAGGGGAGGGGGGGGGGGGGGGGGGGGGGGATGCCACGGGAGGAGTCGAGCTGGGGACCAGCGGGACGCGAGGGTTCCAGAATTGCATTCTTTGTGAGATTTTTTTTTGTCTCAGGATTGCACTTTTTATGGGACAAAGGGAGTACGTTATACATTATATTGATGATGGTTATCATCTCGTCAAAATACAGTTAATCGATCAGACTGTCCATGACGGGTCGGCAAGATGACGAAGAACATCAACAAACCAGATGTAGATGAATTGAAAAGGATCCGAGAGGAAAACGAAAAGGAAGCTGTAGCTAACAAACTGAAAATAACACATGCAGTGCCACGGCGATGGATCGATCGATCTGCAGCGACACGGATGCGAGGAATTCTTTACTGTCACCCCCAAAAGATTTGTTCAGCGCAGGCGTCCATCCGCCCCCTTTCATGGATGGCCCAGATTCGCTTCAAGATGCGTGCAAAGGTGCCAGCATGGAAAGTGGGATGGAGAAGCTGTATGACATGGCACCTTTTAATTGCATATTACCTGGTTTACTTGGTTTAGCTAGAAATCCCCGTTCACACGCAAAGTTGTTCAGACGACAGACGGTCCATGGAGGCCAGTCCCATCCGTCGCCTCCCCTCCGTCCACCGACGCCAGCTCCCCTCCACTGACGCTGGCGCTGCCTGTTCCGGCCGCCGTCCCATCCTCGGCTCCATCCCCCTCCTCCGCCGTTGGCCCGTCTCCGCCTCCCCCCTTCCGCTGCCGCTGGCCCTGCCAACTCCGGTCGTTGGCCCGTCCCCGCCTCCCTTCCCTCCGCGGTCTGGCACTGGTGGCTGCGACCTCCGCCCGTGGGAGCCGCCGAGAGCAGTGGTGAAAGTCGATTTTGTTCGACTGTACTCTTCGTTCTTGCTCGCGGTCGGGGAAGGAGGTGAGTAGGGTTCCAATGGCACCCAAATCCTTTATCTTGTTTATTTGGCTAGTCGGGAACTGATCTCATATTTTTTTAATGCTCTTTTTATTCTGCCCGTAGATGGGGAAGCTTAGTTCTTCTGATGCCGGAACTGTGCTTGAAGTTACTGTTCTTAGATCGTTGTTGCAGAAGGGGGATCGAAGGTACTGTCTGTGGCTCTGTGCTATGTAGTTATCAAGTTCTTTTTCTATCCATCATGTTTGGTACGAAGTGTGTGTCTTGCTTTTATTTTCGTTCCAGGGTTGGGAATGTTTTAGATTTGCAGTCTTTGGTCTGTTTATGAGGTGCGATGACAAGTGTAAACTACAATGAGAGGACTGTTTTTTAATATTTTGTAGTGTAATGGCTGATTTGGTGCTGAAGTTAACGATTTTTGTAGGTCTCATGGTAAAGCAGTAGTAGTGGATCAGGAGGTTGAGACTTCATATCGTCAGAATAAGGTTGGGGTTAGGTTCTTGTGAGCTAGACGTTCATTCAGCTATCTTCATCATGTTATTCAGAGGTTTGATGAGAGGAAGAGTCAGCTAGTAATTGAAGCTGAGTTTGGCGGTTTGCTGCATTTTCCTGCTATTAGGCAGGTGGGCCGTAGGTTTCTGGTTTGACTGATGGGCTGTATTTGGATAGCATTAATTTAGGTGTTTGGAGGATGGAGCACAATGTATTCCCTCGTATTAGTGATTTTCCGCTTGAAAGGATTAAGTGTATGATTCGATCAGATACCAACAAATTCAGTAACGATCCTAGGGATCATTTTTTTTTGGTAAACGAAGGTGATTATTTTAGTCAAAAAATATTGTATTTCTGTACGCTATCGGTTTGTTTTTTCTTGATGCATACTGATATTATTTCATATTGTTGTAGTTGCTCCCACCTGCCACCGTTATTCGGATAAATTCCTTGTATGCCATTGAAAATTTAACTCATCCCCTGTGTGCCATTGAATGGCATATAAGGGATGATTTTTGTGTCTATGACATGTGGGGCCAATGGCATGTAAGGGATGAGTTAAATTTTCGATGGCATATAGGGAATTAGGGTGGAGGTGATGTGCACTGTAATTTAGGAGTAACTGATATGGAGCAAAAGGAACTATGGGAGGTAACTTCACGTTTTGCCAGTTTGGCTGATGCTCCTGATGAGGTACTGTACCATTTTTTTGGCTTGTAGTTATACTTTTATTCAGCACTGGAAGTTTTTTATTGAATCCTTGTTCGTTAAGATATGTTTTTTCCATAATTTTATTTCATTTGTTTTTTTGGGGGCCTATGTTCGTGTTTATCATGTTTCTGGTTGTTTGTGTGTTTGTAGGTAGCAGTGGAATTGTATAAATCCGGGGCTGCTATTGATCGTGATGGTCGTTTGAGGTTAACTGTTGTGTTTTCATCTGTGATGGAGTCTGAAGCTGGGAGGATCAGTTCACAAAAGAATGGTAAGTTCAATCACCTTTTTTGTTTACTTAGTTAGGCATGGTAGACATTGAAGATACTAATATAAATTGGTTGTGATTCATGGTAAAAAAATAATAGAAGAAAAGCAAGAATTGGACCAGTCAGATTCAAGATTTTTTTTTCTGTGGTTTCTTTTGTATGTCTGTTGCCTGAACATACAACGCAATTTAGACCAGTCATATTCTATAGATGAATTTGGTTCTTTTGACTGTTATTTTTGGAGATTTTTGAACCACAAGCTAAGCAAATCTAAATGCCTGAATCAAGTACCCATGAAGAGGACCAAGGCAGCTCTGAGCAGGAAGAGTTTGTTCCTAAATCCTAATATTATGTCTGCTGTGTGAAATGTCTAATTTCTAAATTGTGAGTTGGCAGACGTTGTGTCATGTTCATCAATACCCACACTGCAAAGGGCAGCAGTATGCTTATCCTCATGTGAGTAGCTTTATTCTCTCAGATAGTCAGATCTCACTTTCCAATCTTGTGTCCATTGTTCACCAAAGATTAGCATTCATATAAGCCAATTGTAGTGCAAACATAAAGTTTTGCGTTTATTCTTCACCAGTAAATTACTATTTTTGGATGTTAGTATATATGCCAATGGAGCGAGCGAAATAAAGTTTCCAATTGCATAACACTATTCACTAACTGATATTTATTTGGCTTTAGCTTTTATTTGTTCTTTCTAGCCTTGGAAATATTATTACTAGCAATTTGGTTTCTCTTTTATTTGGGTGCATTCCTCGTTCCTGCAAGATGACCTAAAGCAGACTGTTGTCATGTCTACCTTATTTATTTTCTCCTTTCATGAGAAGTTCTATTCTATTTTGCTTAAGTGGCTCACTAACTGATTGGACTGATATTTTGCTTATCCCTGTCCAATTGTAGTTCTTGTTAGATATAGTTGCACAGTGTCATGTAAGCAGATTGAACCGGTTATGCATATTCTTGTCGAGATTACAATGTCTAGTAGATCGACAAGTGCCACATAAGGGCCAATTCATATGTTTATTCTCAATCTGCATATAATAGCCAGCAACAGATATGCTTGTCTTTAATTTGTGGCCTCTTGTCCGTGGAAGCTCTTTAGACCAAGGCAAATGCAAAGGATGTTCTGTGAATAGTTTGAAAAAACATACAGCAGATTTGACATAAACAATTACGCTTTTTCTTGGTGCTAGTAGAATTTTTTCTGTTGTGCTTGAAAAATGAACTGCCAATACCTGTAAGTTTTGATAGGTTGTATATTATCCTAATTATGCTAGTGAGGCATTGACATATGGCTGCATTTACTCTAGGACAGTGAATTTCAGAATCACATTCATGACCGCTATATTGTTGTCCGGTGTCACTTGCAAGTTGTCCTCTTTTCCAGCAGACCACATCTCCAATCCTTTTGGAATTCAAAAGGTACAAACAAAACAAATGAACTATTACCATCTGAAAATGGCATAGCAAAAGGGACCAGATGCTCTGTGAGCATGTGACAATGGATGCTGCCAACGGGCTTGTCCACAGCCACCGTACAAAATCTCATCACGATCCTTGGCCCAACAGACCGCATTTTGGTCGATTTAGCACTAGTGGTTTCTTTACAGATAATAGTACTCAGTGAAATGTCTCATTCATTTACAGTAGTTTCTTTGAAGTATGTTCTGATGTGTATCTAATTGCTCAGTGAGTTCAAGTCCAGTAAATTTAACACTAACTTGACAATTATGTTAAAACGAAATCGTGAATGCTTCATATCTCATAGTTCATTTAGTTCATCACTTCTGTACAAATTAATTGGATGATGTATAGTTACATAAAAAATATTTCATTTAACTAATATACATTGCTTTTGAACAGATACTGGTGCTGCTGTTAAATAGCAGTACAGAAAGGCGACCTTGTGCATTCACCCTGATAAGGTGCAACAGAAGGGTGCAACTCTTCTGATAAGCTAGAAAGTGGCACTTGGCTTTCGTAACTACCAAGGTTAATGTGTGATTCCATGATAAATAGTGCATTTAGGGCAAAGTTCTGCATGCCCAACCTTACATGTTTGTGTGATTCTCTGTTGTCAGTGTTTCCCACCTTGTGACATTTCACTTATTCTTCTACTACCTTCTTATCTAACAGGAGGCAGGGAACAAATTCAATTATGAACAGCTCTTCTGAAGCGATATCTGTGAATATAATATGGACATCGTAACTGTATACCAACACGAAGCGCCGGAGTAGCAAGATGCAAATGAACAAAGTGAAAGCTCCACTACAATTGGCATTGTTTAACTGATTCCGTTCGAATGCCCGTTCCTTGTACTCTTCTCTTGCCCTCATCTGTATGTGTTCAGTTCATGAACTTCCACCGCCACAGCTCTGTATGCGTAGCCTTCTGTTCATCTGAGAGCATGGCATGGCCCTTCTTTTTTCTCTCTTTTGGATAGCTTTTACAGGGTGATTTAGCTAATAGAAGCTAGGATTACATTGCATCTCTTCTCATGCTATCTTGTGTACAATGGACCACAGAGATTCAGACAATACTTGGTGCCTAGCATTTTTGGTCTCCGTCAAAAGATATGTACACTTACTTTATTTTTAGATTTAGGTAAAAACTTTAGATTCAGGTAAAAACCTGCCTCCGTCACTCTAAGGGAGTGCTTACAGCCAAGAAAAGTGGTCAAACAACCGGTACAAACAAGAGTACATAGACTCCACACCTCATACTAACGAACAACAAAACAAGAAAAAAACAAGAGTACATAGACTCCACACCTCATACTAAGGAACAACAAAACAAGGAAAAAAGCTAAGAGAAAAAACTAGAGACTAAGCTTCATATTTCTTTTGAGCCTTCGCTTCTGCCTTGTCTTGATCTCCGAACACTTGTTGTCGCTTGTTGCGTAGATACCGCACTGAGTCGATCTACAACACGAACAACCACACTTCTTATTCAACTACAATGGCCATCGTCGAACCCACACGGCAGCCCCTCTCGCCATTCTAAGGACCCCAAAGTGACACCCTGCAGTAGAGTATCGTAGACGCTATTGTCACTCGAACCATTGGTTCTTTGGTTTTCACCTGGAGAATTTCCTGGACGTCGTGATCCTCCCAGCAATGCCTTCAAGGAGAGCGATGCACCGCGACACCGTCATCGCCGACCCCGGTCGAAGACCGGGCAAAGTTTTCACCTGAGAACTTGCACAACCTGACGAGCGCCCACCCATGTCTGCCACCATCGCGTTGCCGCCGGTCCCAGACTCCCAAACTCAGTACCATGCACTTAGGCTCTGGTAACGGCCAGGACTCCAGCTTACAGAATGTACTATTGCTGTTTTGAAATGTGATTTGGTTTACTCAACAAGTCTTGAAATGTATTTTCGTGATTGACTCCACGCTACATGACACTGGCTCTTTCATTGCCATGAGGATGTAGCCAGGTAGAACCAGTCATTTGCTTGTACAATAGGTGTAGGTACAGCAAATTTATCTCTGGTTATTGTGAAAACCACAAAAAACACTCGTACCCTAAAGTTCATTTGCCTAAAACAAACAGCCTCAACCCAATAATCCACTTATTAGATTCGAATTTTTCGCATGGCCGCACCAGACATTCCTGGATCGGAAATTCCGAATGCATTGCGCCCCCGCCATGTCACACCTGAGTACCTGACATTCAACAAATGCCGATGATTCCGGATCAAATACCTCACATTTGGCATTCCGTTGAACAAATACCAGAAGCTGTTGCGTCTCCACTGCAACTGCGAGCAGTTGGTTCGCTTGTGCCCATGGACATGGAGACGGTGGCTCTACCCGACGACGTCCTCTGTTGGTTGCTTCTCGCTCTCGCCGGTGATTCCTTTGCCCCTAATCGAGTTGTGAGACGCCTTCAGACGGAAGAGAGGAAGGGGAATAGAGAGTGAAAGGATGATAACGCAAGGTCAACGCAAGAGCAGGAACAGTGTGTGGCCTTAGGGTTGTTTAGTTGACCGGCGCGTGCTGCCACCTTGTAAATCACCTGCCAGGCGGACGCCAGGGTGGTAATCGTCGCTGCTGATGGTTCATTCGTGTCGTCACGGTATTGGTTGTTCAAAGGGGGCGGACGGACGACCCGGCTGAAAAAAACCGGATTATACTGTCACCGGCGTGTTCGTGTGGTGGTGACTGAGTGGGACAGAGAAATAGCGAATGCGAGCGTGAGTGGAGCAGCGGCAACTTCGGTTCAGTCCAAACAGAAAAAGGAAAGTGCCAATCGATGCTGCACATCTCAGTTGGAGTTCCTTTAAAAAGAGTTGTTTTGAAATAAATTTCAAATTGATTTGGAAAAAAATATAAATGCAGCATGGGAAACTTGTCGCTTAAACTTGAACTAGACGTTTATTTCACAAAAATAATTGCAGGATTCTTCCATCCAACCGCCAAATTATGCAATATAAACATGACAAAGAACCGAGGAGCCCGAGCCAATGTAGGAAGGTAAATGGGAGTCAAAATGTGAATATTTGTTGGTCAAAAACAGATTCCACCGTCAGATGAAGCAGCAATAGACTTATAGCCATACGATGGCAATCAGACAGCCGAGATGTGCTTTCATATGCGGAATGGTCAGCTCGCTCCTTTCCAAGTTTATATATCAGGCCATTTGCTCTCTCCTCGTGCTTGGTTTGAAATTCTCCCGTCCTACGTTGGAGAAAGGATATGTATGGAGAACACTTGACCCTTATACGGATCAAGGGGAGTAACCAGTTTACACGGGCAATCCAACAAAAAACTAGGAGGGAGTACCGATTATTCGATCGTCATGAAAAAGTGATGTTCTAACCAGCGGCGTAGCTAGGATTCGTCCACAGGGTATGCCATGACAATTTTTCCATATACATTTCGGTTCAAACAATATATATAAACGGGCCGATCAATATATATAATCGGATAAATAATTTCAAACGTTGTTAAAGATAGCATACCAAGTCTTAAATTTAACATTTAAGTGCAAATTGCAAATATATATGTATATATATGTATATATATGTATATATATATATGTATATATATGTATATATATACATACATATATATGTATATATATACATATATATATAGGGAACCTATTGTCTGTAGCCGGCCACAGAATAGCTATTCTGTGTCCGGCCAGTCCTACCGTCCGATCCGATCCCAGCCCGCTTCGTCCGCTGCGCCCATTCCCTGCTTCACGGCTCCGCTAGCGCAGCCTTCCACGGCTCGACTCCGCTCTGAACCGAGCGCCCAGCGCACCCGTCAATTAATTACGCAATAAACCATCCTCAAATTTCTCCGATTTCCATTAAGCAGAAAATATCGCCGTCCTAATTCATTCGCCGGGCAATCCAGCGGCAACCTCCGCTGCCCATTACCAACCTCAGCCATCAACCCACCGGCGGCCCTTCCACCGGTCGTGACCAGGAAGCACGGCTCTCCGCGCGAGTCGCCACGAGCCGGCGGCAGCCTGCCTCCCTCAACGTAGCAGCGCGGCCCCTCCGACACAGCGGCGTGGCACTTCCGGCCCGGCGCGGGGGATGCGAGGCGGAGCGGCGGCGTCGTCGTATCAAATCGACGACGGGCGCTGGTGTTTCCGCCCGTGGTGATTTACTGTCGCGGCTGCCATAGTTCTTGCCGCTTTTGTGACCCAGCAATTCTCATCCAGTCCAGCGGAGACAGAATCTTGAGGTGAGCAGCAACTTTGATCCGCCTTACACATTCAATCTCGAGCGAATCCCCTCCGGATTAGGAGACGAATTCCTTTGGATTAGTTTTGTCACTTTTACTATACATCGTTTTGTTTATTTTTCCATTGATCTGATTACCAGCAAAGAATCGGGAGTTCGTGAGCAACAGCGTCCTCACCGCTGCTGCAGGTCGTCCAGACACAGTGAGCTGCTAGCTGCCCTGTGTTTGCTCACCCATCACTGGCTTGTACACTCACAATTTTTGCTGGTTGGGTATGTATTTTTTTGCAGATTAACTAAGGGCGACACTGATGCACGCAATGTGCTTGGGGAATAGACATGCTGTAAAATAGTAAATCTGTAGTCATGTGTCACCAGAGCCTCCTTTGGTGGTATTCTGATCTATATAAACCGCACAGTAAATTTTGCCGTATCAATTGGTTTTGTAGTAATTTACCAGGCTGCATAGTACACAATTCTCATTTTTTCTATACCTTCAGTGACCCTTCACAGTGGTAAATTTAGTCATATAATTTACTATTTGTTATCATGTTGATTTTGATTCTAAGTATCGGGATACCAAGATTTGAACCATGTTGGAACCTGAATGTTCTTGTAAATTAATGGATTCAATTTTAATTCATACGGCACACACATGATTAAGAATATACAACAAAAAAAGGGCTTTTCTTCACTGTGATTGCATATAATTTTAGGTACAGTCAGGTTTACTACTTTATGCAACCCGGCTGCGTAGTCCAAATGTTTTCGTCTGTTGTCATTTGATTTTCTGGACCTGAATGTCATGGCTTGTATACGAAATTAGTTCTAGTCCAAATGTTGATTAGTGATTAGTCCCTTGATAATGACATAACGTATGGCCTGAAAATAGTAGTAGTAGTAGTTTGCTGTGTGTGATATGTAGCAGATCCATATTGAGCACTATACAGACTGACTAACATTTCAGATATTGATGGTCAAACTATATTAATAATTGATGTTCAGACTCTTGCTTTGGTAAGTAGATAATTTGAATAAGTGGTCAGTTAATAATTGATATGCCTCACTTTGTCTTGGTCCTCGTCATTGTGGTAATTTGATTACACCATTTTTGTAACTGCAATTGTGATAACTGGATAACACCATTGTGGTAATTATCTGAAATCAGATACAAAATTGTGGTAAATCACATATTAGGGGCACAGATTCTAGTAGCCATTTACAAAATGGATTACCATAAATCAGAATTTATATATTTGTGTATGGTAAATGTAGACCCTTACATTCTAGAAAATCATCGCGGCCATTGTAGTAACCCATCATATAAGTTCTGGTACTCTACTGAAGGTATTGTAGTATATTGGATTATAGTAAATTGGGAAGCTTTCTTTGATCAAAAATCTGGTAAGAAATGTGCTTATCGAATCTTACAGGTGAGAAAAATCATTTATGTGGTATGTTCTTGATCATGCATGTGACATAGATGCTGCCAGCTAGGTGTCATGCTCTGTTTTTCTCTGTTTCTGTTGTGTAGCTGATATAGTCAATAGGATCAAAGATTTCTCTACTGGTCCCAGATAGCTAGTTATTCTTACATATTTTTAAGTACAATGAAAGCTCTGTGAACTTGTGAAATTCTCATATTATTTACTCCTGATCCTTTCATGATGATCTTTTAGGAGATGGAATCTCCATGTCAACTGCAATGGAGTTGGGCCTTTCTCCACTATGATTCCATCTATGTTTAGGTATAGTCAGGTTTACTACTTTATGTACCAGGCTGCATAGCTTTTAACCTTTTAGGTAACAAATATATTTTTTCTAATGATGATCGCTCTTATAATAATTACCAGGCTGCACAATACACACTTCTTATAATTTACTAGATCTTCATTGATCTTGCACAGTGGTAAATTAATCATATAATTTACTACTTTTGTTGAATTTGTGCCAATTCCATCAGGTTCTTTAGTTGTGGTAAATTAACCATATAAGTTATAATTAGAAAGTTATGTTAGTGATTGTTGTGTTACTGTAATTTTGACAGATGATTACGATGTGCATTTGTGCCTGCGAGCTTATTTCCTTCCATTATAGTACTAGGTTATCCATCGGTATAGCTGCAAGAAATAAAAAACAATGCTAACCACATTATTTTGCCAGGTTAGCCCTCTATTTCTCTATTTTGGCAGGTAATTGTAATTTGTAGAGACACTATAGTACCAGGTTCCTCGGAACCTCACGACTGTAAATAGTGGTAACTCTCCATTCTGGTTATAATCTCGAGTCAATCCAAATAGCATAACAATTTCATGGTAAATCAAACCCATCATTGTAGTAACTGGTTGTCAAATATTGTACCAAATTATGGTAACTCTGAATCATAATGTTACCGTCTCGAGTCATCCGGATTATGGGAACAATTTTATGTAATTTTGGTTTATTGTCATAGTTAACTTTGACTCCATATTGTGGTAAACTAACAACAAAAATTGTACTTTTCAGATCTCGAGTTACTTACGGAATGCAATCAGTATAGGAACTATCCGTTGGAGCAACTCCAGATTAGAATGAGCAAGCACCAGATTGGGCTGGGATTACTGTATAGTAACTTTGAATATAAATATTTCATTGTGGTAACTCGGTTGTGGTATTTATTCGGACATTGTAGTAAACTAAATACTCCATTGTGGCAAATAAGGCCAGTCTCAGTGGGGGTTTCATCGACACACTTACCTAGAGTGACACATCATCTAAGATAAGTTTGAAACTATGATGAAAAACCCTCTCTCAATGCAAAGTTTCATCCCGTGTTGTTCTCAAGACAACATGCAAGACACAAACTGTCTAGAGTATCGTGTAGAGAGAGTTTCATGAGGATGAAACACATTTCACATCTCTCTTCGTTAATACACTGCCACATCATCAAAAATGCTGGCATGGCAGTCTATTTAATGTTCATAAAACTCCCACTGAGACTGGCCTAAGCGTATGATGGGTTACAAGAATGTGAGCGTCTTCATGACGCCATTTGATTACAAGGCAGCCAAGCCTTGTTTTTTATTATCATATTCTATACGTCCATGTAGTAACTCGCTCATCCTAATTATGGTAACTCGCTCATGGTAATTACCATAATTATTTTACGCTAATGTAATCTCATAATTATAGTAATTTTTTCCTTGCGACGGTCACGAAAAATATATGAATTAGTTGCCTCTGCGAATCAAAATCCATTGCCTCAGAATGTCCATGTATTCTCGTAACTGGAATCTTTTAAAAATAATTCTGGTAATTGTGTAATCAATAATGCACGTGTACGATAAGGAGCCACGCTAGGACGGAAGGCATAAATGCCTGGCAACCTGCTGCCATGGCGTGCCAAAAAGAAAAAAAAAACCTGCTACCATGGATCATGGACGATGCAGTAAATGAGCACGGCTCGCTCGTTGGCTCAGCGGCGGTAAACGCTCGGCTGAAGCCACGTCCGTGGGTGGGAAGGGGACCTGCTGGCGGCCAATCATAGCATGGCATGTGGACTGGCCACAGAATAGTTATTTTGTGGCCGGCCACGGAGTATACTCGCCCTATATATATATATACACACATACCAGCTACACGGATAAATAAAATAATATATATATATATATATATATATATATATATATATATATATATATATATATATATATATATATATATATATATATATATGTTGCGGGTGTATAAACTATTCGGGGTATATATATCTGAACGGATATTATATGGCAGCGTTAATTGCCACGCTAACTGCGATTAGGGATATTATATTCGGCGTATTATAATATGCTTAATGAGATTCCTTGTAATTAGGAGTATATTATATGCTAATGAGATTCCTTGTATTAGAATATTGCGGCGGATATAATATTGGGATGGCTCTTTCGAAATGAGCACGAGTATTAGGGGATGATTAATTAGAGCAAAGAGTGATTAGGCTCTTTGGATATTTAAATATGCGTCTTATATAATATTGCCTCTCTGTAGAGTGCTGCGATTATATTAGCGAGCGGATATATTCAGAATCTTGCGGATCTGCGAAACCAACAAGACAGCTGGGTTTTCAGTTGTGTTTATCGTACTCGGTACTCACCATGTTTATTGCAAGTTCATATTACGAAGCATATTTCCCTTTCTTTTCCCATATGTCCTAGATCGTGCCTATGCAAGACCAGCTCTATCGTCTCCCCGGGCAGTTCCACCCGAAGGGAACACTTCTCTACGGACACCGCTCTCCAACACGCCACTTCTCTGGGCTACAACGAGAGCATCAAACGCAGAGGTTTCTCCTCTAGGGTCCCTAGCATAGAGACTCATCTCACACAACAGACCGACAGACAAAGGGACTTTCAAAGGAAACTACTCCATTAAACGAACGAGCTTACACATGGTTTTCCCTTTCGGGAAACCCCACGAACTACTAAGAACAGGAAAGTACCTTCCTGCGAAGGCAGTACAGACTTCTTGATATGTTACAAGGTGGATAACTAAGTACTATTACACATGAGCTCTCAGGAACTAAGCTCTCTGTGTGTGCGCGCGCTTCACTTGCTTTCGTCCTGATGCCTGCTTCATCCCGAGTATCTCTTTATATAGTGGCGGAGGTGCCTTCTTGCCTTATTTAATATACAACAGAACGACACCTGCGAGCTTCAAACGATGAGGCCTGGAGCATGCACGACACCATAGCATGCATGCATGCAGTGTCCATGCTTTGCTTTAGTGAGTTGTCCATGCTTTGCTTTGCTGAATTGATGTGGACAAGTTCCCATGAGAGGAGCAAGTCTCGAGGATAACTGAGTAAGTTCCGATTCTGTCGTACGCCTTTCTTCAATTGACGACTTAGAGCCTGGATGTGGGCTCTGTTCTGCTGACTTCAGCGAATATTCCTTGTGCACTTCTAGCAACAGCTAGATGCCAAATATTGATATTGCTGTATATATAGATTTTTTTCAGGGGGTGGTCTCCCCACGCCCGAACGATTGATAGCCATATCAATCAGGGAGGCTTATTAGTGATATCTATATTAATAATCCGAGGGTCTCCCCACGCCCGAATTATTGATATTTATATCAATATACTTTCCTGGATATTCTATTCAGGGTCTTGCCCATGGCCTCTGATGTCCACGGGTTCACTATTCAGTGATATTTCCATTCCATCTATTTCTTCATCATTCAGATCCTCATTGAGATATTTTCCATCATTATTGAGGAATTTGTTGATAATTGACTGATCTTCATATTCTTTCTTGATCATGGTAAATTGTTGCTGTATTTCTACTCTTAAATCTTTCATGATCTCATCTTTCATTTCTTTCTTCCATTGGGAAGACATATTGTCAAATTTTTCTTGGATCTTTTCATCTTATATTCACTGTCCAAAGGATCTAGCCCTTTGACCAACGATTCTTTGTATGTTGGCTTAATAGAGGTGGATCCTTCTTCCTTAACCGATATTGGTGTAACTATTGGGGTCTTCTTACTATTTGCTCTTTTGTGCATTTGAATATATTCTTTTGCAGCTGGTTCAATATAATAATTTGGTCCAAGAACCTTCCTTGCTTGGGCCAATGCTTCATCAATGACCACATATTTTTTCCAGGATAATCCTCCTGTATATTTTGCTACAATTTTCTGTTTTGTTAGTTCTTCAAATGAGACGTATACACCAGGGAATTTTCCATCATATATAATATATATTGGCCTAGTTTGTGGAGCTTCAACCTTTTCTGTTGTAGGGATCAAATCATTTATAGTATTGAAATATTCTGCTAGACTGTTGAGAATTGAGAGCAAATATCCTTTCTCATCTTTCTTGTTATTGTACCAGAACTAGAAATTATCCAATATACATTCTTGGGCTTTGTCAACCACAATATGATCTTTGGGCTTGAATTTATATGAATTTGGAGGAAAGACTCTGAGATTATTATCTCCAAATTTGATATTCTCCAAGTTACCGAGTGAAATTCCTTTCTTCATTCCTGCAAAATAGAAGATCGAGAAAACATATCTGGTAAATTATTTTCTTTACCCTTTATTTGCTCAAAGATAACTTTATAGCCATTTCCCCTAATTATATCCTCAAACATAACCCATCTTCTGGTCGAGCTTTTCTTACTATTAATTTGATTATGATACTTGCATATAGCTTCACAATCTGTTCTAACTGTAAATTCTTTGAAACCCAAATATAACCTGAAGGCATTTATAGCATTAACAACTGCCAATATTTCTCTATCAGTATTATTAACAGTTTTTAGTTTATATCTTCCTGAAGTATATCTGCATATCTTCTCTTCAGTTTTAGAAGAATATTTGTTAGGCTTCTGTTTTAATATAGCACCCCATCCTATTTTTGAAGCATCTGTCTCAATTATAAAATAATTGTCATCTAAAGGTAATTCCAATGGTTGTAGGTTTCTAAATTTATCTTTTATAGCCTTTACTTATTTTATATCTTCTGAATTGAAATATTTTTGTCTGTTCTTTCTTAGTTTTGCATATAGCGGACCAGAAAGTTTTGCCAAATTTTCTATATAATTTCTAGCATAATTCACGATTCCTAGAAATTCTTGTAATTTTTTCCTATCATTCATCACATCAGGAAATAACAATATTTTCTTTGCAATATGTTCTTGCAAATGTATTTTACCTTCTCCTATTTCATGTCCAAGGAAATTTATTTTTCCTTTGCATATGTCATTTTCTTCTTAGATAATATTAACCCATTTTGTTCTACCTTTCTAAAGAATACTTCAAGGTGAGCTATATGTTCTTTATATGATTTTGAGAAAACTAACAAGTCATCTATATAAACTAATATGAAGGCTTGGTATTCATTAAATATATTTTGCATCTTTCTTTGGAATAATGCGGGTGCATTTTTTAAACCTAATGGCATTACTAGCCATTCATAATGACCTAAAGGACAAGTGAATGCTGTCCACGGGATAGATTCTTCTGCCATTTTTACTTGCCAAAATCCAGCCTTTAAGTCAAACTTTGAAAAGAATTTACTTCCTTGTATCCTATTGAGCCATTCTTGTTTATTAGGTATATTATAGGCATCATCTATTGTGTTATCATTAAGTCTTTTATAATTAATAACCATTCTTGATTTGCCTCTTACTTCTTCAGCATGATTTCTTACTATAAAAGCAGTTGACCTATGTGGACTTCTACTTTCTCTAATGGCTTTTAACTTAAGCAATTCTTCTATATGCATTTTAAATTCTTCTATGTCTTTAGGAGTAGCTTCAATAGGGCATGTCTTAATTATGTAATCTGGGTTTATTATATTAATCTTGCAAATAATTGTATTCTTATCCCAATGCTTCATAGGTATTTCTCCTATTATTTGAATATCTTCTAATCTTTGAACAATCCTTTCTATATCATTTTTGGATTTTATGTCTCTATACCAGTTTGGTGCAAAAGACTGTAACCCAATACATTCTATGTTTGTGTTTGCTATATGATAGTCTTCTATATTTGCACTAAGCTCTTCATCTTGGCTTATTTCTTCACTTAACTTAAACTCTTCTTCCTTATCAGGAATTTCTAAGAGTTGAACATTTTCTTATACTTATGTACTTCTGAAATATAGGGGACATTATCTTGATATGGGATAAATGTGATTCCTTCATCATGCACTATCATAGTTTGTACCGAATATTGTAAGAATCTTAAACCAATTATCATCTCATCATTTATTACTGATAAGTCTCTTATTGTGATTTCATCGATAATATATTTTGTGCCGCTTATGTATGTTTCAATGTTATATGCTAATTGATTATGGAGTTTCTTTATTCCTGACATATCAGTAGATATTTCGGCTTTATTATTATCTATAGTCTTTACTATTTCGGGGCATCTTGCAAAATATTTGTCATGAATTATATTCTTTGTACAACCGGTATCTAGTAATGCTAATATTTTAAATGAAATATTTGGTTTTAAGACTACTCTTATTGGAATTCTTATGCCTGATATTTCTTTGAATGGTAGTCTAACTATATACTTATTTCCAAAGCTAGTTATAGCGTCTTTTAACTGTATTAACTTATCTCCTTGGTTATTTCTTATTGTTACCACTTGATCTTTATTTTCTATTATAACCCCTTTTAATCTTTTATCTTCAACATGCTCTGTAATGTTATTATTAATTTCCAACCTTTGCTTTAACTCTTCAACTTCCTCTTCAAGTTTATTTAATCTATTTTCTAAATTTCTGATTCTACTTGAATTTATTCTCTCTTCTGGTTCGATTTCTACTTCCTTACTCCATCTCTGATTGGTTATTCTTAAGCATTCAGCACATGCTTGCTTTAAGCATAGACTGCATGTTGATCTATTTACTTGACTAGGATAGTATATGCAGTACATGCATTTTATATTATAATCTCCTTTTCCTCTAATCCAATCATGTTTACATTCTTCCTTAACTGTATTTCCTACTTCCATAGCTTCTATTGCATTGTCTAAATTATGTATATTATCGTCATCAAGGGTCTTGATGAAGTCATTATATTCTTTGGCATTATTATATGTGTTATTTTCAATGCAACTTTCATCCATTACTTCCTCCTCTTCTTCGTAACTTTCCGAAAGTATTTTATTATTTATATCCCATTGCTCTTCTTCACTTATGATATTGCTCACATTTGTATGTTCTTGGGTAATTTCTTTCTTAATATTATTGATAATTTCTACTTGCTTAGGAACTTCTTTAGACATATTTGAGCTACTTGCATCTTGTTTTGCATTTTTCTGAATCTTTTTCAACCTCGCTATTTGTCTTATGAAATAAACTTCCTTTTCTCTTATTTTAGGCCATTCCATTGTCATTGAATGTCTATATTCCCAATCTATATGCTTTAGCTTTTGTTCATAGTGCTTTAATTCGTCTTCTAAGTCTAAACCTTCCATGCATTCTGATATACTATGTCTTCTAGGTTCTCTAACATGTGATGACTCTGCTGATTCTGAAACTGATTGTAAATCATCTACGGCCTTTGACTTATAATTTGTGAATCTAATTGATGTTTGGCCTAAGAAATTTTCATAGCTTATATAATCTTCTGGATGTGTTAATGACTTATTTTCTATAAGCTCACTTATATTCCATTCTTCTCCAGCTCTTTCTTCAGAACTTACTTTTAGAGGACTCATAAAATTTATACCTTTAGATTGCATGCTTTGAATTACATCATTCACATTTACTTTATATCTAGATGCACTTCTATTCGTTAATCTTCTGATAAATTCAATGCTTACTAGTAAATTCGTACCTTGAAATTCTTCATATCCTTTTGTTTGAAATCCAAAACACATTTTCTCTATAAATTCTTTTGTTGGCATCATAAGATCTGGAGCTATATATGTTATTAGTCTATTCTCATTCATATCACCTTCTAGAAAGCCTAATGCAGCTTTATTAACTGTATCCCATCTTTTATCTAGCAAAGTTACTAGAACCTTAGTTCCTAATTTCTTTCTTGTCATTCCTTTTATTCCTATGATATACATTCCTTGGTGAATATATTTGTAACCTGAATATTTTAATTCATCTTCAATATTTTTGCTTACAATTCTTAATTCCACGGGTTGTGATAAAACACTTAGTTCAACTTCTCTTGATATTCTATACAGCCCACTTCTACTTTCAAATATTCCCATGTTATATAATTGTTGGGGCCTGAGTCTTCTTAATGTATCTCTCTGATATCTTTCCATATCTCTGTCAACATCTATCACTTCTTCTATATTATTAATTTCACTTGAACTGCACCTTAACCTATGCATTAAGGTTAATGGCTTGGAGTCTTGTCTAACTGAGTAGATTGTTTTACTTCTTCCGATGAGACTTTTAGATACGTCCATTTTTCTGAATTTATTGCTCTGCTGGATGAAACTATTCCTGATGAGGCTAGTATTAGATCTTTATTATCTTGAACACTATTTAATTTCTCTAAGACCTGAACCAACAGTTGAAGGATGGTATTATTCTGTCTTATTATAATCCTAGAGTCTTCTTTAGGAGTATCGTAACTAGAGAAACCAACAGATGGAGCTAAATATTTCTCAGTTTGCTTTAGAGCTTTATTATATTCGGACATATAATTATGAGAGTATTAGAGCTTTTAAGTCTTCTACTAACTTCTTAACCTCTGCTACTACTTGTATTATATTAGGATCTCTTGAACTTTGAAATGATTCTGTAGTATTTGCTAACCTTCTCTTGACACAGGTAGCTTCTTCTTTAATATAATCACTATTCTTACTAATCTTATTCTGTTCAGCCTTAACTTCTTCTATTGTATGAAGGACAAGGCTTATTTTATTTTGTATTGTGAATATTTTTCTGTAACTTGTTGATATTCTTTACTTAATTTTTCAAGTTTTAGATCCAATTCGTCTTGTCTTTTTGCCCAATTTATATAGAAATTGTATATTAAATCGAACAATTAAATTTAACTGACTATGAGGAGTATGCCAAGTATGATCTTCTGTACTATTAAGTCTGCACTTTATATTAATATTGTCTTTTGTATTGACAATCTTTCCCGTATTAACCTCAAGATTAAATATTTTAATCTCTCAATTACTGAACCTGTCTGTGATACCAGCTACACGGATAAATAAAAAATATTTATACACGGGTGTATAAACTATTCGGGGTATATATATCTGAACGGATATTATATGGCAGCGTTAATTGCCACGCTAACTGCGATTAGGGATATTATATTCGGCGTATTATAATATGCTTAATGAGATTCCTTGTAATTAGGAGTATATTATATGCTAATGAGATTCCTTGTATTAGAATATTGCGGCGAATATAATATTGGGATGGCTCTTTCGTGAGCACGAGTATTAGGGGGATGATTAATTAGAGCAAAGAGTGATTAGGCTCTTTGGATATTTAAATATGCGTCTTATATAATATTGCCTCTCTGTAGAGTGCTGCGATTATATTGGCGAGCGGATATATTCAGGATCTTGCGGGTCTGCGAAACCAACAAGACAGCCGGGTTTTCCTTAGCAGTTGTGTTTATCCTACTCGGTACTCACCATGTTTATTGCAAGTTCATATTACGAAGCATATTTCCCTTTCTTTTCCCATATGTCCTAGATCGTGCCTATGCAAGACCAGCTCTATCGTCTCCCCAGGCAGTTCCACCCGAAGGGAACACTTCTCTACGGACACCGCTTCTCCAACACGCCACTTCTCTGGGCTACAACGAGAGCATCAAACGCAGAGGTTTCTCCTCTAGGGTCCCTAGCATAGAGACTCATCTCACACGAACAGACCGACAGACAAAGGGACTTTCAAAGGAAACTACTCCATTAAACGAACGAGCTTACACATGGTTTTCCCTTTCGGAAACCCCACGAACTACTAAGAACAGGAAAGTACCTTCCTGCGAAGGCAGTACAGACTTCTTGATATGTTACAAGGTGGATAACTAAGTACTACTACACATGAGCTCTCAGGAACTAAGCTCTCTGTGTGTGCGCGCGCGCTTCCCTTGCTTGCTTTCTTCCTGATCCCTGCTTCATCCCGAGAGTCTCTTTATATAGTGACGGAGGTGCCTTCTTGCCTTATTTAGTATACAACAGAGCGACACCTGCGAGCTTCGAACGATGACGCCTGGAGCATGCACGACACCATAGCACGCATGCATGCAGTGTCCATGCTTTGCTTTAGTGAGTTGTCCATGCTTTGCTTTGCTGAATTGACGTGGACAAGTTCCCATGAGAGGAGCAAGTCTCGAGGATAACTGAGTGAGTTCCGATGCTGTCGTACGCCTTTCTTCAATTGATGACTTAGAGCCTGGATGTGGGCTCTGTTCTGCTGACTTCAGCGAATATTCCTTGTGACATTCTTGCGCACTTCTAGCAACAGCTAGATGCCAAATATTTAAATTGCTGTATATATAGATATATATTTTTTTTCTTTTTTTTCAGGGGTGGTCTCCCCACGCCCGAACGGTTGATAGCCATATATATATGCCGGTCGCGAGCGGCGAGCCAGTCCGACGTTTCCCCCCGCGACTCCACCCGTCTCCCGAGCCCCCGTAGGTTTTTCTCGTATGCCGGTCGGTTTTTCTTGTATGACGGTTTGTTCTTCCCAGCCAGCCGCCCGCGTCGCCCCGGCCACCGAGCGTATGCCCGTTTTTTTTTTCCACCAGCGCCCCACCCACGAGTCCGGGCTTCCCACGTGGCCATGTCCTCCCCCAACCTCCGTTGAAATTTTTTTCTACGCATGCGCGCCGGTGCAGCCCCTGTGTTCAGGTTTTCTGCCGCCATTTAAAAAAATTAACAGAAACTTAACCACATTGTGACAGACAAGAATATCCTGAGAAATCTTTCTATTTGCAATGGGAACAATATAGGTTAGTTGAAAGATTCTTAATTTGGAATAGCTTATCATTCATTATGAACTAAGGTGGCGATCTCAGGTTGGGCATATTAGTAGAATTGTATTTGTACAAAATAAGAAAACAAAAAGATCTAGAGAAGAGAATGAACAATTCAAATACTATCAAATTATAAACACTCCAGAAATTTTAAAAGAGCTAACATATGAATTAAATAGAAAACGTTTAGGATATAGAAATAGAACAAAGCTACAGGAACGAATATACAGATCTTCAATATACAAGTGAGTGACATACAAGTGAAGCAAATAAGCTACATGCGTAGCTGGCATCCGCCTACATCACATATGGCATCCTTTGCAACCCAAGATTGCGCCATCTAAAGGGTTAGGAAGCAGGATCGCATTACAGGCATGCAAATGTCTAATAATGACATGAACCATCATGCTAACATGAATTTTCTGCGCTCCGTCAAGCTATTACAGCCTCCACCATAATCTGACAGTGTTTTGATGTCTTCCACAATGCAAACAAAACTCATAACTTGGAGCTGCAGTAAGATGAAACAATTTAGAACAATGGATGTATTGATAGCTAATGATCTGGAAAAATGGTCATGCACAGCAGTCAATACATGTAGATGCAAATACTAATAAGCCTTTGTCAGATTAGTACATGTAGATACCTCTAATTTGTTTAAATCATCGATGTTGCAGCTTCCTAGCTTTTTGCTTGGTAGCTTTTTGCTTGGTTTCAAGTTTCAACCACTGCCTCCATCTGCCACATAATACTGCAGGTTGGTCAAGGAAAGGTGGAGCTTTTGGCGCTACTGCATGCCATGGCAA
This sequence comes from Urochloa ruziziensis, assembly GCA_015476505.1. NCBI lineage: Eukaryota > Viridiplantae > Streptophyta > Magnoliopsida > Poales > Poaceae > Urochloa > Urochloa ruziziensis. The sequence goes on from CM027120.1 coordinate 57,911,427, forward strand.
CAGCAACAATATACAATACACATGACCAGGCTTTACTATAGGCTTTACTAGGCAATTAAGCAACACCTATAGTACATATCTGCAATAAATTGCAGCTCCTGCTTTTCCTTCTCCAACTCCTCAACCTGTTGAAAATTGAAATTTCATCGACAGAGTAGGAATGAAATCCTGTGACCTCTTTTATAAGCTACTTCATTTCATCACAATTGATGCTTAAAATTTGCATCCATAAATGCTAATTACACTTTAGTTTCTTAAATATAATTCATGATCAAGCCATCCAACAGTAAATAGATGGTCCGGCCCTTATTTCCTAAACCTAATCCTGGTCTCCCTAGTATCGTTGCGTAAGAGTGAAAATACACAGCTCATGTGTGATTTTACATTGGATGCAAAAGACAAGATGGCTATTGGGCCATTGGAAAAGAACATCGTTTGCAAGCTTAACTGCAAAGCTACTTACATATTGATACTTGAAATTGAAAGACCAAGTACTATGTTTATTATGATATATTATAGTGTATTTTCAGACACTAGGAATCAAAATTATCACTGTGCTAACCAATCAAGCTCTTCACCATTGTAGTGTCGCACATCCTCTCTACGTTTGACAAAACATGACATATTTTCTATAGATATCTTTATACAAGTATCAAAACTTGTGGAGATACCAAAGAAATACACTGACTTCCCCTGTGGAATATATGTATAGATTTCTCGGGCTCTTAGCACCGCCAAGGAAAGTGAGGTGTTTTCAGGATAACATACCAATGCTTTGAGGGGCTTTACTAGGCAATTAAGCAAATGATGTGATACAATCAACTCTGGATGTGTTTTTGCCAGAAAAATGAGCACTGTAAAGTTCAAGAAATAATCTTCAATGTTATAAAGATCAAAAAACTGCAAACAAACTTGCCAAGAAGAAATAGTATTCAATGTTTCTAAAGCAAGTTTAGTGGCTAGAAAAAGAAGAATCTATATTTATTATATACAAGAAAAAAAAGCAGCATGCATCATTTGGATGAACCTGACTGCCTCTTGCAGCATAAAGCATGAGCCCATTACAATGTGGAACCATGACTAAAAGGATCTTGGAGGGCTAATAGAGTAGAGAATTAATGCCTAAAGCAGTCACCTGGATTCTTAAGAACAATCTGTTGCTTGAAGGAATGCAATGTTGTGTTGGATTCATTAGATAATTCTGAAATGCACATAATCAATACTGGTAAGAAAAAAAAACATGTATCAGATATTTGAATGCACGCAGCCACTGTTAGCGTGTTTTCTTATCAGCACTTCTAATTCAGATTTATCGTACTATGAAGTCATACATCTCTGTTGATGCTTGCCAAAGATGCTCTGACCGTCAGATGGAAAGGATCCGATCTGCACACACAAGGAAGTCAGTAATGTCTAATAGACTTACAATGCCAAAAGATACTTCATAATGATCAGGTTACTAAATCTAGGACACAATAACAAAGCTGAATTGATTGCTTCTGCATCTGGCTGCCACTAAAATTTGGGACTGCTAAAGTGCTAATTGACTTAAATACCAGAAGGTATGCCCCTTACTTGATTTCATCCCTAAACCCTAAACCAACATAAAACATCGTGGCCATCAACTCGGACAATAAAACCGGGGGGCCAAATGCTAATTGATGGAAAACACCAGCAGGTGTGCCGCCACAACCACCCACACACCCTGAACCCACCCCAGGCAACACTATAGGAATACATTGATTGGTAATAAATTGCTTGGTTCAAGAGACAATCATCAGCAAAAAGGGAGTAAACTATTTTCATGAAGTAATATAGACCAATCAGATCTCAAATGGCCTGCTTAGATTTTATTTGTAAATGGAACTATGATAATGTTACAAACTAAGTACTGAAAATAAGGCTTAACCCTGCTAGGTGTAAGTGGACAGGGGATTATTCCATACTGTTGAACATCGATAACCTCAAGTGAAATATAGCATTCTCGGTTAACATTTTGCATACTTATGGCTCTATTTATATGTATTAAATTTTGAGACCAGAGGATGAGAATGGTGCAGAGGGAACTACCTACCTAGGGCTAGTACAGAAAGTGGATGAGGCACATGGATTCAACAAGCAATCCAGATATATACCAGATGGTAATCCAGAATTCAGGAACATTAAAAAATTTAAGCAATACAAGCAACCGATATGAGATAGGTGAAGCATAGTGATTAGGAGAGGATCATCGCTTGCGACCACTGGAACACAGCCCAGTGTCACTGACCTCTTTTTCGCAGAGCTTGCCCATGTACGCCCCTTCGTACACCAATGCCCCACCGTTTCACATCCTCATCTCCCATGGTCCGTGGCTCCTGGCACCTGCTGCGGCATCCTGATTCAAAATAAAATAAACATTATTTTTGCATCAATGAGTATTTCCAACATTCGAGAAACCACAGTGATGGCATTGATTTGGTGCAAATATAAAGACAAACTGATAATACACTGGCATGACATATAGTTCTGGATAATCATTAGCATTCGTATGGATGTGAAATTATGAACACAGGCTGGCTTTACTAGGCAATTAAGCTCACCTCTGCATCAGTTTTTTGCAAGAAAAATGAGCAGTGCAAGGTTCAGGAATAATCTCCAATAAGAGCTCAAAACTGCATATAACCTAGTCAAATGGGAATAATCTCCAATGTTTCTAAAGCAAGTTCAGGAAATAGAGTTCGTGTTTTCATTCATATGAGACATAGCTACAGGAAAGAAGCATGTATCATATACTGGAAGGAATAAATATGTATATCATATACTGGAAGGAAGAAATATGTATATCATATACTGGAAGGAAGAAGCATGCATCATTTGAATAAAGCTTTGGTCTGCCTCCAGCAGCATAATTTCTAATAGAAAATGATTAACAATCCTGAATACATACGAGGCACATAGAATCACGGCGGTCAACGCACGAACAGCACAAAAAAGACAGTTTTAATCTTCTTTTGCAGCCTATGAAGTGAATAGAGTATAGAGTTTTAGAACCTGAAGACATTTGACACAAATTTGTTAACTGAACTACAACGACCTCTGCGGCCTTTAGATTAATTGTGCATCAGTTTAATCCATCCAAACATATATCTAATAATGCATAATTGCATATTATCAGCTTTTCTATTAAATGTTCATTGACTGCAACATTTGCCACCAGGAGATTCACTTTGAAGAAATCAAAGAATATGTGTGGGGTAGATAACATGAATACCATGGTGAGAACAAATAAATCACTCACAAAATCAAACAACCGGATGAGATTTGTCTGAATTATACCTGAAATTCCACCACTGTATACAACTAGGTTGTATTGTAGCAGGAGCATAGAACATCTACTTTCAATCAATTAATTAAGACCGAGAAAGAAGAAGTTCAAACCAAATACTACTCTGTATAGCTCAATTGTCAATTGACATTTACAGGTTATAGAAACACGAATCATCTGCATCACAAAACAAACGTTGGCACCAATCCATGGTGCAGAATCTCATGGGACCGGCACAAAATCGATAATGTAGAGTATGGTTCAAACCAATCAAAAAATCTCCGCTGAACCACACACATTATATATGTAGTCCAATGAAAGATCGATATGTGATAGCGACCAAAAGGGAGGGGACTGAGCATGTCAGCGATCTCACCACTGTCTCCGACGAAAAATCACTTGATGAGGAGATTGCAGCAGGGAGCTGCCACATCAGCCATCACCGGATCTGCGCATGAACCATCCATGGACCTGCGTGAGGGAGCTTCGCCGTGCGCGGGATGCGCCTGAGGAGGGGATATCTCGCCGCCAGAAGGAGGTACTGCGGGACATTCCAGCGGCGGGGTCGGAGCGCGGGTATACCTGCGGGGCGGCAGAATCCAGCGGCAGGGAGGGGGGCGGCGACGGCGTCGACTCGGGCGAGGGGCGGGCGTGCGCAGGGGCAAGGAGCGACTGTGGACATGCGCGAGGTCGAGGGGCAGCGGCGGGCGTCGGTAGTGCGACTCCGGTGGCGGGCGGCGGTAGGAGCGAGGGGCGGCGTGGTCGGCAGGGTCGAGGAGCGGCGGGGGAGGTGGGAACTGTCGCGAGTGGAGGTGAAAACATGGTAGGGGAGGTGGGGTCGGCGGTTTCGGGGTCGGGCCGTCGGGGGCGAACCAGAAAAAAAAAACATGACAAAATCCGGCCGAGTGAGGCATGGCTCGAGGAGTCGAGGGGGTCGGGCGGGGTGCGGGTTTGGCGACGGAATGGTGCGGTTGGTGGGCAAGGGGAGGAAATAGTTATTTCCTACCCAGGGTAGGAATAGTAGTATACTATATATATATAATTCGGTAAAAAAAATAGCATACCAAGTCTCGTTCTTGACGTTGCTCTTTCACCATATATGGCGAAAGAGCAGCATCATAGTTGCAACGGGAGGTGGGGATTGAGATGAAGTAGCAAGCAGCCGCCATGCAATGTCCATGTTCCTCTTCATCACGATTTGCTTAAATTACAAGAGTATCAGTGGAGAAATATCGCATCAAGCCATCAACACAAGAGTACTGCATACAAGCATACAAACAACATACCTAATGGATGTGTGAGCCCAGCAGCTGTGAGGAAGAGGAATGCGGCGGCCGGCATGGATCGTTTGTTGCTGGGCGCTACGCTGGCCGGTGCCTCTGCTGGATCGCTCGGCAGGCACGCAGCAAAGAAAATGAAAGACGGCGGGCGGCGGCGGAGGGCGAGGCGCGGTCGCGTGGAGCCACGGGATCGGACGACGGGCTGTACACACGTAAAGTTTGCTGACGTTTTCATTTTTTCATATGGGCCGTATTGATCTAGTGGGCTGGAATACAGGGTATGCCGCGGCCCACCCGGCATACCCGGCCTGTAGCTACGCCCCTGGTTCTAACCCTCCCTTTACATTTGAAGTTTGTATTTTTAGAATTGCCATGTTAGTATGTGATTGGAACTAGGGTGTTTTTTTTTTTTTTTGTGCACAACTAGAACAGCCATAATTTTTAAGGTTTAGGCAGGTGATTAGGCTTGATCATTAGATTTTTATTTCATGAGTAAATTTGTAGAAGCCTTATTCACTCTCTCTTAAGCATTCCTTTGATATTGTGCTAGTGGTTCTAGTGAAAAATCTATATGGAAATTAATGAGGGATTTGGGGGCAATTAAGCAATAGCAACAAACTAACAACCTTAGGCTTGTCGTGTGTAGCGCCACAGCAGCACAGATAGCTGACCCTCTGGCTTTGCAAGTTTATATCCATATCTGGACTCCCGCCTCAGCGCGGCGCAGTTGAGTTCAAGATATGGATCAGTGATGTGTACCTAATAGGATAAAGCACTGAACATGTAACCTTCAATCATACTAAGTGGGATTCAGTACACTAGATTTACTAAAGGGTAGGAAGCGAGATATACCGGAGAGAACTTGTTATCAGAAAATTTAAATTAAAGCAGATCTTCTATTTAATTTGCATCGGATGGATGGGTGATTGCTAAGAATAGCAGCAGCACAATGGGTGATAGTCTGGTTTGCACCAGCCACCGTGATTGAAGCTATTTGAGCGACATGTAGAGCCACAGTCGCGAACGTTACAATGTTCCAGAGAATAGGGTGCGAAGCAGGGTGTTTTCCGACGAGGTGGTGGTGGCGAACGACGACGTGGAGGGCACCACCAGCCAAAGCCTACACAACCAACGCAAATGCAAATAAAATGAACATTGTGCACTTCAGTAATCAATTTGAACAAGTCTAATGAATAACGAAGAGAGAGCAAGTAAAAGATCAGCTGATGTGGCCTACATCCTTCAGTTTCGACGGACTGCGAGGTAGATGCCATGGTCGCAAGAACTAAGAACAAGGACACCATCAAGTAGACAAGCCTCTTCCTACTCATCCTCATTTTGCAAAGTTCTAAACACTCTTGTGGGGAGTATGTTTCAGCGTGCATATGTTATATACAGAAGGATACCTGCTTCATTAATGCTTTGGTACCTGAGGGCTATGGCATCGTTGTACACTTGAATATTAAATAAATAATGGCTCAAACCGACATCTTCTACAAATCCAATTTGACATATTCTAGAAAGCAAGAATTAATATGTGAGAATCCAAATGAATCCTTGATATAGCTATAAATTATGTGCTCTCCTATCTTATACTAGTATATACTACTGCTTTGATATCTCACGACCAGTTTTTCATATCCAACGAATATATAAGGACCAATTGCGCATTTATTTACCCCCTTTATTCTATATTCCCATTATTTAGTCATTGTGGCATTTGTTGCCTTATGCTTATTTTTATGCAATAAACTGAAGGAAAAAAATGCACAGTGCATATCAAGAAAAGTTAAATAATGCACATAATTGAAGAAAATAACCGAGGGTAACCATGTATCCTCATCCATGGGTCGGTGCCTCTGTGATATACTGATATCTTCCCAACATAGAAGGATGAAAGACCAAGCACTACTAGATTTGTGACTTTTGCTAAGAGGTAGCCAACAGGTGACAGGGATTGTGCTTATTTTTGCACCTGGTCTTTTTTTTTTGGGTCGGTAAATAGTTGGTAGGGAATTTGTTTTCATTCTCAGAAAATGGTCTAAATCACACTTAAGCACCGTCAGCCATTAAGAGGTGGAAAATGCTAATGACTGAATCCCCCTCGGCCACTTAGAAGTTCCGTTGGTGAATGTTCTGAATCTAAGTAGTGAACTGTAAGTAAACATAACTTCTGACTTCTAAAACCTCTAAGCTAGAAACCATGTGTTTCTAGACAAAACCGGATTCCGTTATAAAGCCATCAAAACATCTGCTTTACCTAGATTAAAGAGACAACGGCGGAGATAAGCTAGGTCGGGGTATGAACCATAATGTTTCAGTAGCCCACTAGGATTTCCACTATTACAGGAAAAAAATCCAACAATAGAAATTAAATAAATCCAAATCAATTCTGAAAATTCCAGAAATACAACCTAAATGGCTTAGGAAAACTAGTTGTTCCCCAAAATTATAACATTAGAAGCAAAGCATTTATACGGTTTCTTGTCTAGGATCTGCCCCTGCCAGTACTCTAGTCGTGGCAGCTTGGCGGCATCGGGTGGCGCCGCGACCACAATGACCAGGAAAGACAACGAAAAGTGTGATTGGAGCCATGTGTGCTGGCGTGAACAAAGTTCTAACCCTCTTGTGAGGAGTATCTTTCAGCGCGTGTGTATATGCTACATATAGAGGATACCTCGATCGTGAACATATCCGCGCGTCTCAAAACATATAATAAATAAATAAATGGACTCAAAATGATAACTTTGTACAAATCTCTAGTCTCATAATCCATATCCGCCCCTATCCTATCCAACTGTCGGATATGATTCATGGCTAGGATTTCACATATTCTGGAAGGCAAGACTAAATATGTGAGTACCCAAACGAATCCTTTCACATAAATATATATCATATAGTACCTATCTTATACTGAGTGTACAATACGTACTACTTTGATTTCTCACGGCCTGTATATTTCATATCCAACTAATATATGAGCACCCAAATCCGTATTTATTTACTGCCTTTGTCCCATAAAAAAATGCAATTCTAGTATTTTAAAAACACCTATAAAAAGTGCAATCTTAGGAATTGAATCTCAACTACATTCCTAATTAAGTGCTCGAATTTGGTTTGCATACCAAAATTAACTATTTATAGCCAATAAATAAGGGCATGGGAGTCATTTCACAACCATTAATTTATTTGAAAAAACAGAATTGTACCTTTTATTGGACGAATGGAGTACGTGGAAGAAAAATGAACGTCTGTGGGACCGTAGACATAAACCTAATAAGAGGATAATAAGAATTAAGATAATGGCAATGAAAGAGAAACGGGGGACCTTCCTCCGAATGTCCTGAGATTACCTGTAACAGGCCTTGGATCAGTAAGCTGATCCGGATCTCATCAGAGATTAACATCAAAAGCAATATATAACGTATAAATAATTAGTTTTATTACCTTTTCTAGCGGAAGGTAGGGCTGACATTTATTCCGCAATGGGAATGAGCTGAAGCGCCATAAAGGCCCGAACCTGTGTATCAACGAAGGCAAGACCGAGTACAAAAGTACTCAGCAAGTTCTTAACGAAGAATTAATGACACGAGGGGTTTTGCGAAAAACCAGTTTTGTTGTTAAGCATTTATAAAATGCAGTTTGGGCCCCTGGAGGGAAAACCACCCATCCCTGCCAGTTCCCTGCGATTATGGCAGCGATCCCTGCAATCACACTCTCACAATCTCTTCCTATAGTTCTTATCTGGCTAATCACCGAGAGCTTTAACCAAATGGGTTCTTAACCGAGAACCACGACTATTCGAATAGATTATACACTCTGCAAAGCTTTGTACTCTATGACTATACGGTCAATCAGCCCATACCTTGTTCCTAGGCAATGCTGATCTACGAGGTCCATACCCGCCGGCGTCTATCTCTAGACAACATTCCCTAGGTCCATCCACGGATAATACTGGGGTCTAAGCAGGGGTTACTAATATCCGCCTCGCGGATCTCAACCCGGGTATGTGCATGCATTATTAGGGCCTTAAGCCCTCAGGGTCTCTGACCCTCTACTCTAGTCAACCCGTGCCGACCAGACCCAGCCCTCTGTCTGGGTCTGTCTCCAGCATACCCGTTTCCCAACTTGGCAACCGTGCATGACTCGCACCGAGAGCTACTCGGCCTCTGGTACAGCCGGCAAACTGTACCAATCATACGACTCCTATGGGATGGATTACTAGGTTCAACTAGCGGGATGCGAATTAAGGCCTCACATTACAGGGCATTTCCGAAGGCTATGCCCTTTTTGGCCCGTATAGTCGTACACGTCAAGGAAAGACTTTCTTGCAGAACCGACCCTTAATCGACTGGGGTAAGCTTCCGAATAAGAGTTTCTCACAAGGCTATTCGCCTTACCCCATGTCTTCTACACTCTCTGTTGCGTCTCACATTGAGAGTATTATGTGGCATTTAGGTGGAGGGTTATTAGCAAGACTAAGCATATCTAGGGTTATTTCACAGGGTTTTAGGGAAATAACCAGGCTGTACAAGTGGCTATTCTTAATGCAGTCCCTTTATAAAAGATATAAATAAATATTGAGTTTATTCTTATAGAAAATAGTATTTTGAAAGCATGACCAAGGAGGTTGGTGTTAAGACCTGCCTTCATTGAAGATCCTTATTGCGTACGCTTATCGATGCTGACCAGGCTGGGGCTTCCGGCACCTGGAAGCCTTGGCATCTCGTCGGGGCCCCGTCATGCTATCGAACGATAAAACATGGAAAATAATATCAATATATCAATCAATGCCTATAGATTAGAAAGTGAAAGGGAGATAGATATCCCAGGGCTTACCTAGTGATTGGGGATGAATTTATGGGGATTATGGATAATCCATTAATTATGGAAATTAATTAATGGATTAGATGGCTTGGGTTCGTGAATAGTCTAATATTTGATGAATTATCCATTAATTATTTAATAATAATTAATGGGTAGGACGGTAGGGCTTAGGAGGGGTTTAGCTGATGGGATGGCTTCTAAGTGTGAAAAGAAAGGCTAGAGATAATTATTCTGAAAATTACTGGATACCTAAATAATTCTCGAATAATTATATTAATTATTTCTAAATAATTAAAGGATATTGGATTGAATTTCTATAATATTGTAGAAAATTAATAATATAATTTTCCGGGAATATTATGGGAGGAATTTGGCGGCACGACGGCTAGGGTTTGCTAATATCTGGGATTTTGGTCGGGCAGCATATGGGCTAGGTTCTATCGAAAACCTAGGGTTTAATAGCCGGAGTTTGTGGTTGGGCGGCATAACGGCTATATCGAGAGGTATTTGGGGTTTGGAATTGGGGTGGCATAACTGCTATATGGGACTAGCGGTTTCAGTTGGCCATGATAACGGCTATGGTGGGCTGGACTGGAAACTTGGATCGGGCCGCATCCTGACTAGGGTTGTGAAACATTTTCTACGCTTACGTGGACGGCGCTACCGCAGTGCGTAGGGAGCTAAAGCTCTTGTGCTCGTGGAGAGCTCTCCATCTCTCGTGCGTGTGAGAGCTGGGGATCGTGTGCGTGGGTGTGTGCTGGGAACGGAGGGGGTCTGCTCCCTTTTATAGGCGTAGCCGCGTAGGGAGGAGCTGGGCGCCTGGGGCGGCTTCGACGTCGGGCTTCATGCAGGCAGGGGTGGCGTGGCGGGCGAGCAGAGGGGCGATGCGAGCCAACGCTGCATAGCGAATAAAGAAATGGAGGCAGGCAGGTTCGGTTTCCGCAGGCAGGGAGCAACGGCCGGCTTCTTTCGTGTCGAAGCGAAGCAAGGCGAGGGCCTGTAAAGGGGCCTGCACCAGCGGTTTGGGCCCTACGTGGCGTGCGAGCGGTGGGCGTGGCTGCCGTGCCCGCGGCGCGTGGACGAGCGCCAGGCAGCGGTGTTGCATGCAGCGCACAAGGGCACGACGGCTGGGGTTCTGGGCGCCGGCGCCAAGTGCAAGGAAAGGAGCGGCAATGGAGAAAAATGGAGAGAGAAGAAGGGTGGCAGCCTCGGCGGCGAGGTCTGGTGGTTTTCTGGCCACCGGAGCAGCGGCGACGGCGTAGGTGGCGGCACCAGGCGTCGGCGGCGTTTGCAGCGGCGGCGCTGCTGTATCGGGGAGGAAGACAGGCGGTAGGGTTGGTTGGGGCCGTGGCCGGCTGGCGGTGCGGGCTGGAAGGGAAAGGAGGGAGGGGCGGGCTGACTGGGCCGCGCGCGTGGGCCGTGGGCCGGTCGGGAGAGGCAGGTGGGGGGAATTCAGGGAGGTTTTGTGGACTTTTGAGGACGGGCCGAACGTGCCAGTGGGCTGGAAAGGAGGTTGCGGCCCATTAGGAAAAAAAGAGGTTTTCTATTTATTCGAATAAGGTTAATTTCGGGTCTAAATTTGAATGGAAAAACATATTTAAACAGGAATTTGATATGAGGCTTGATGGAGATAGTCTAAATTATAGAGAATATTCGCCCTGCAAATGGTGCGGAGCGGATCGCTCCTGCTACCGACCCGTCGCTCCGTCTGTGCCAAGTGAGGTTCGAGGGGCGGCCCGCTCCGTCTACGCAGCTGCCCCGCCTGACCCGCAGTGACCCGGGGTTCGACCCTGTCAGCTGCTCAGTTGATCGCCTGCTCCCTCTGGCTGTCTGCTGTTCTGCCGTCGCAGCTTCGCAGGCTAGCTGCTGCCCTGGCATCATCAAACTAACACAAACACACGTAGACGTAATAGATGTGTATCGATCAGCTAGACAGCCACCGTACATAGCTCGTGAGCGCTCGAGCAGAAACATGGTTTCATGTTAGATTCCCTCAATCCATTGGCTATGCTGCAGAGCCCGTGTACATGGCAAATCACGAATGTTCTTGTATCTCGAAGCTCGTACAGAGGCGGTGCTGACTGCTGAGACTGGCTGTGACCAGTGATGCGTCTCTGAGTCGCCAATACAAAGATCTGAACACTAGCGAGGTCGATCGATCTGGTGACTGGTGGGCAACAAGGAGCATCGTCCAAGGAGAACGAAGCAGCGGAGATGGGCGAGACGACGCAACAGGAGGTGGCGGAAGGGAGAGATTAGGCCTGCGAGGATCGACTCGGGGGTCACTTAGGGTCGAACGGATGAAGACCCTGTTGCCCCTCTTCTTTTTAGGGTCGGCCCGCCCCGCTCCATGCGCTTAATCAAGGAGCGGAGCGACTTTGCAAGCGGATCGACCCGCCCCGCTCGCAGGCCTAGAGAATATATATTTTTAAATGCTTTAAAAAACACGGGGTGTTACAGGGGGTTGTTGTCTTGATCCGTTATGGACAAGCAGGTCTCAGTAGTTCACAAGGATTTCCACTATTAAAGAAAAGGCTCCAATAGAAACTAAATGAATACAAATAAATACCGGAAAATTCCAGAATTCTAAAAGCAACCTAAGTGGCTTAGGAAAAAAAGGTACCCCAAAATTCTGAAGGTAGGGGCAAAGCGTTTATACAGTTACAATATCATATAGCTTTGTTCTCCCTAGCTATTATCTCTATGACATGTGCATGATACAATGCACTAAGATTAGTCTAATGGATTTGTTTTCTTGTTGTGAACTTGTGATACCGACTCTTTTATGTTTGGCGCTGATGCCTTGAAGCAAAATGGAGCACTTGAGTTGCAATACATTGGATTCTTATCGCCAAATATTATTCAACACACATGCTTTGATATCATTTTTTTTTCCCAGAAGGGTGCCCGAACAGCACCACTTTGATTTATTAAACAGGGAAAAAACAATTACATCCGCTACACTGGCACAATGCTGCCCCATAAAGAACCCGGACGATCAACTACAGAACCTGTCTGCCTTAGCTAATCAAGCAATCCATCAACCAACAGACCAAACAAGGCATGAAATGCATTGTAGCTCAATAGTATGCGCCCTTGCTGAGCCCCCAGCTGTGCAGGACATTTCCGTCAACATCGTAGAAGGCGAGATGTGCCTCTGTATTGGTCAGCCGCAGCGACATGAATCCCTGCCCGTCGTAGAAGAACTCCAGCTTGTCGGTGTTGGGTGTGAAGATGCCACGCCATGCCTTAGAACCGCCGCCACTCGTCAGATATTGAAGCGGACTGTGCAATCAGACCATTTTTTTATTTTCATCATGTTGACTCGTAAAAATATAACCAAAAACTTCTGATAATCTTGTAGCTAGTAGTTCTGAGTGGTTATTATTAGTTCGTTTTACAAATTTCAGAGGTTTTGACTATGTTTCTTGCATTGTGACCCCTCTGTTTTCTTTTACAAGGCATATTTCATTTCACTGGGACAACTTTTTAAACAACAATTATACAATTAGTATTTATTAATGTGATACAAAAGTAGTCATGATAAAATTCTTTATAAAAAATCTAATGACAAGAAATAGAAAATTATGTATTAACAGAGTAACTGTTAGTCATATATATGCTTGTTCTAAGAAAATAATGTAACTAACTAGCCTTTTAATTTCATTATTATATATAATAAAGTACATTTAATTTGAAGTGGTGGTCGGAGATCCCAGGCTTTGAGATTACAATGATTCATCACACGGTACCTACAGGTACGGCAGAGATCGAGATAATCAACTGAGCGCCATGCGGTAGTGCCTACCTGTCCCTGCTGCTGATGTGCTCGAGGCAGTGATCATGACCGTTAATATAGAGATCAACTCCATTGGCCTGCATAGATTTAACCATTGGAAAGCGAATTCATTTAGCTAAATCACAAAGATAACCTTGATAGAGCAAACGATATACAAGCAGAGAAAGACGAGGATGCATGATCTATGGCGCCATCAACACACCTTGAGGATTGGGAGAAGCTGCTGCAGGAGCTCCTGGGTGTCACCGTGGTCGCTGACGCTCCTGATGGCATGGTGGCCGACGACGATCTTCCATGTCGCCTTAGACTGCTTTAGGGCAGCGTTCAAATCCTAGTGATTCAGACAAACACACTTTATAAATTATTTTTTTCTTCAAAATGGTCATATAGTTAAGCATCGATTTCTGTGTATGTGGCGTATCATGACAACAGGTATAGTACCTTGAGGACGTTTGCGATGTAGGTCTCGCGAGGAGCAACCCCTCGCCAGTCATACGTGTCGTTCTTGGGTTCATTCCAGTACTTGAGGACGAAGGGGGTCGTGTCAACGAAGAAAAATTCTGCAACCTCTTTAAATTTTCAAGGAAAAATGTTTAAGATATATATAGAACATACATTCTAATGTACAAAAGCAATAATGTTATGCTTTAATTAATTTTTTAAAGAAAAACAATGGCTTGGTGTTTTTCATCTGTAAGCTCTTCCGATGAGATCGTTGATGCGTAAACATTTTTGTACTCACCTGCATTAACTACAAAGGACTTCATGCAGATCCACCTGCTATCAAGTTTGCGAAGGACGGGGCTCAGCTGCGCAAGAGCATCACCTCTGTAGTCATGGTTGCCAAGAACTGCAAGATATATAGAGATGCCAAATTAGGATTCTCAACTTATATGCTGGCTTCTGAAATATCTCCAAATTACTTTGCATTAGAAATGGGACAGTACAAAATGGAGAAGTTGAGAGTAGCTAGCTAGTATGGCATTACTTGTGTACCAGGGCTTCTGGAGGCTCTTGGCGGTGTATATGTTAGTGAAAGACTCCTCAAAAGCTTTATCGTCGACCCCGGTGAGGCCATTTTTGTAGAAGTTGTCGCCGACATTGACGACGAAATCGATGTCCATCTTCTCCCCAATTGTCCCCATCTGCAAGCACAAACATGTGGATGTTATTGCCAATGTACTGTATCATGCACATGAATAATTGTGATGGCTTATTATTTGGTTTCTCTCTTTTAATTCACACATCATTTCCAAGTGAAACCCTTTTCAAATAAATGTATCATGTAGTCAGTTTGCATGTTAAATATTATATTCAGTTACTGAGAACCATTTGTTGAGGCAAGAACCTCATCTTTGTTAATGGCACACGAACATGCTATGAATTTAATTAAAAATCAGAACACATTGAGTGCGTGGTGCCATATTATTACAAAGTGATCAGTTGGGACGAAAAAGCCGTCACGTATGAGAGCAAACACTTGAACCACAACAAGTAATTTTGGGTAGGACTTCCTTGAAAGAGATACACGCTTGTTTACCTTTTGCAATAGCAAACATGCATGTCGCCGTGTTGCTAATGCTAACCTCCAAACTCCACAGTCTTGCATGGTTCGTGCCCCGTCAAAGATGACTTGGGCGGTTGGGCCACCACACGGATATATGCTAATAACTACAAAAGATGGATTTACCCTAACATTTTCCATGATGTTCACAAAAAGTACATGATGCTCTAGTGATCAATGTGATACATGACACTCGATGTTTAATTTATTACATTGTCTGTGTAGTGTTGCTGCCTACTCGTAAACTTAATTAATTTAATGGGCACAACAATAAAATCAGTCAGGAAAGGAACAGATCGAATCAAATCAAGGTCGTCTCAACAGCTCAACACGCATAAGCGTGGAGACATGATCGATGCGTGCACGGGCAAAAGATACGGACCTGCTTCGCCACCAGGGACTGGTTGAACTGCCCGCGCCGCCCCCAGTCGCCGACGGCGAGCACGGTGACCGACCCGTCCGCCTTGGTGGGTGGGTGCTCCAGCCGCGGCAGCTCGGCGGTCGCCGGGGGCGCAACCATGGCGACCACCAAGAAGACGGCCAGCAGCGCCGCCTTCTTCAGAGCTGCCATGGCGACGGATGGAGAATTATCCCCGGCCGTCGATCGCCTCCGTTGCCTGCCTCACCGTGGAAGCAGGTTCACGGATGGCCGGCCGGCGACGGCTCCGGTGGCCGAAGATGGAGAGGCCGAGGAGGAAGAAGAGCAGGGGGATCGAGGTCGAGGAGGCTGCTTCAACCGAGTGTGTGCTGGCGTGTGTATTTGTAGGCCGAGCCAGAATGGGGAGGAACAAAATTAGGCTGCCAATTAGGCGTTGGGCTCGAGCCGGAAAAAGAAACAATTTCAGGGCCTCGTGATTGGTAGGTAGGCGTGGTGCATGTGTGGCTGCACGTGGGCCCCCGGGTTGGTTGGTGGGCGTGCCACTCTTGGGTCTTGGCGCGTGAAGCGTGTGATCAGTGCGCCATGCATGCATGGCACAATATCTTGTTTTTTTTAAAAAAAAGGATTGCTATCAGCTTTAGGTAACTCGGGTTTTGCCCTTTTGCTAGCTTTTGCAGCGCCATCAAAGCCACGCGTTCATTGCTCATTTGGACCGACTTGCCATAGTTGTGTAGTATATTGATTGTTGACTCGTCTTTTGGCCACCTCCTGTAGTGAGAATTCGGTGAAGTTTGTGTCGCCCTCTCGAGAAAGAAATTAGTGATCAGTGCTAAGGCACGGTCGCGAAAAGAGAAAGAAATTGGTACTCGTTTGGACATTGGACCTTAGCAATTTCGTAGCACTCGTCAGGGAGAAAGACGGAGGAAATTTTCAGGGCCCTATGTTGATCACTGATTCACGCGGGCATCGGAAGTGCTGGACTTCTGATGGTATAGCATTTAGTAGTCAACTGGGATGATGATCTACTAACTGTGCAATTATATTACTACAGAAAAGTTGAGCAATTTGGCCCCTTTCAGTTCGTGCCTATGCAAACTGTTAATCTTGTGGTGGCCGCATAAATATGGTAACTCTAGAGTAGAGACCACTGCTTGTGCTATAAAAAAGGAGTTCCTAGCTAGATGATGGAGGGAATGCACTTAAAAAGAAGATATTTTTGAAATAACTTATTAAAAAGAAATTTTGAATACATTATATATGATGAACCACCACCACTTTTAATAAGTTTAATAAAATAATCAATTACACGGAATATACAAACTCCCTCCTCCTCTGCACATCTTCACGTACAATTGTCACCGACACACAACATAGTCAACAGATACATACACACGAGCTGCTTCCCATAACACACACAAACAATTGCAATAGAGTATATATATGATTCACCAATTTGCACTGTGGTGTCGGCCCAGTCATCAGCAAGCCAGCTTGGAAGCTAGGGCTCATTCATCTTCTTCCGTCTTGGTGCTGTCATAGGTGTGCAGGACATTGCCGGCGACGTCGTAGAAGACGAGGTGCGCGTCCGTCTTGCTCAGCTGCATCGACAGGAACCCCTGCCCGTCGTAGATGAACTCGATCTTGTCGGATGTGCTCTTGAACTTGCCAGCCCACGCCTTGGACCCGCCGCCGCTCGTCATAAATTGCACAGGGCTGCATTTTTTTTTTCATTTTTTCAGGAAATTAGAACGGTGCAAATCATTACTATCTTCTTCCAGAACGGAGCAATGCAGATATCTTTTTCTTTTTCAATCAGAACAGAACAATGGAAATTCAGTACTATGTAGCAGCAATTAGTTGCAACGATGTTGGTATAGCCTATCTATAAGCTCACCTGCTCTTGCTGCTGATGTGCTGCAGGCAGTGGTCGTGGCCGTTCACGTAGATGTCAACCCCGCGCGCCTGCATTGCATTGCCATGGCAAAACAAATCCAGAATCATCAGAAGCTAGAGCTATCATAACCTGTTCACAACTTCAGATCGACAGGGGCGGCAAGATTGAAAGAAATGACAATAAGGTCAGTCATGCGACGACAACATGCCTCGAGGATTGGTCGGAGCAGCTGCTGGAGCTCGGTGGTGTTGCCGTGCTCGCAGCCGCTGCTGATGGGGTGGTGGCCGACCACGATCTTCCAGGGCGCCTTCCGACAGCGTCAGCGCGTCGTCCAGATCCTGGCAAAGAGAGAAATTACATAAATATGGTATCAAGGTTATCTATCTATCTATCTATTCTTAATAAAGCAGAAGCAAAAGGAGCCACCACGTTCGCCGAGAGGGTCTAGAAAATTCCACGTTAATCCAAAAAAGAGAAAAATTTAGACCGTTGGATTTTATGAAGATCTAACGGTCTAGACTAGGTCTAACTATCTAAAAGAGTCCAATTTAGAATATTCAAAAATCTGTTCTCCTTTCCTAATTCAATATGTGCGATCCTTCCATGAATTTTTGTATAGCCCACGTCGGCTGAAAACAAGTGCCTCCATCTAATTTGCTCCCGTCATCTTCCTGGTGCAACAACAAAAGGACATGGACTCTAATAAAACTTATAATGGAAGGATATGGATTTTTAGAGAAAAAATTAAAGATATGACTTTTTTATTTCCCATATATGTAGCGTGTCATGTGTCCAGCGCATCAAAAGAAGCACAAATAAAAGTCATATTTTTTATGTATTTGTGCGCACGAGAAGATGGTCTTTAAGACCTACTACTAGCATTGAACGACCAATAGTTGCGACGTATGAGCAGCTCTAAGAATCATTCTAATTTAAAAATAGTGTGGAGCTTCTCCACGAGGCCAGTCTTAGTGGGAAATGTCATGAACATTAAATATCATGCCACATCAATAAATTTGCTGACATGACAGTATTATTTATGAGTAGAGAAGAGAGGAGTGTCATGGGATGAGAGAGGATGTCATGGTGATGACACTCCTTCAGCATAGTTCTCAAGTTTCCAGTCTTGACAACCGTGTGATGACACTCTGCACTGAGATTTGTAGAGATCATAGAGCTACGGTGCGACTTCTAACAAAAATACATTTAGATAATGCAAAATTTGGAGTTTGACGATGAGTACTAAAACAAATAAAACAACTATGATTAAAATAAAGAAAAAGAAAAGCAATCAGTCTCAAATTTCGAGAGATTGAAGATGACGATTCTAGAGAAAACATTGAGTTGTCCATGAATAAGCTAGCATGGCCGGATAATAGCATATAAAAAATAATTGTGCAAGCAATAGAATAGAATACGCGGGACTATGGGCCCATTTGAGATGGTTTTCTCACCTCTACCTCTAACATAGTAACATCTCTATGTACTATATATGAAAAGGCTCCCGGGACCATTTCTAAAATGAACAAACATGGTTAAGCCATATTAACTAGCTAGCTTAAAACAACTCCCAAGTGGTAGTTCTAAAATAGAGGGGCTAGAGCCGCTCAAATAGGTTCTAACAAAGCGATTTAAAACTCGAAAACCATAAGAATAAGAATTGTTGTACTTACAAAGGGCAATGATATTCATTGTACAATTTTAGGGGCACCACAATGACAACTTGGCGATGCAGTCATGTCGTAATTTTGGGGACAGAGAGAGAGCGCGCGCGCAAAGGGGTTCACAGTGCAGTGGCAAAGCCAACGACTGGGGAGCTCCCACCCAGGGTTCAATCCCTGAGCGCTGCACAATTTCTGGAAAAATAAAAAAATCCCCTCGCCAGTCCCGTGTGCCAAAGCACTGGTCAAGAGACGGCTCAGGTCGGTCTAAGGACCGTGTGTGACCCACGTAGGAGTCTCATGGGTTACGTTTTTCAGTGTCAGGGCCGCGTTCGGGAGAGAGAGGGAGGGAGGGACAGGAAGGGTAATGGATAGGGCCATTTGTTGCTAGCCAAAAAAGCAAATTAGTCAATCTGGGTGTAGGGTTCATGCTAGAAAAAAGTATAATAGTTGTAAAGCTATATGGGATGATGTGTCTATCCATCACTCATTATTTTTTATTTAAACATTTATTCTATTTTTTCTATTTGTGTACGTTGAACTACTCAACTAGATATTCTATTAAAAATCTAATATGAGTTTATCATGGAAAGTAAAATCACAAACAAAAACATACATAAAGAATAAAAAATTATTACTACTAAGAATATATAAATATTCATTTTTCTTTATTAAATAAAATATATGTTTCTATGCAACATATTATGTTTTCTTATGAATTCAAATTTCAAAAGGAGAAAAGTAAAATAACTAGGCATGTTGAAATAGTTAGGTTTAGATGCGTAGTACAACATTAGCTAAATTCTTTAAATAAAGTAATAAAATATTGTTGACTCATACATATCTTCTTAAAACCTTAAAATAATTTGTCATCATAAGTAAAGTTCTTTAACACGAAAACATATTCATGTTATCCTGAACTCATATTCCATATCGTATATAAAAATAATGGTTAAAATATAATATCTTTATGGTCTTTGGACAAAACAACGATAATGAAGAAACAATTCATCAAAATAACTTCAATTTTTTTCTAAACTAAAAAGAGCTCATGTGTCAAAAAAATCTAGCAACCCGTGCAAATTGCGCGGGCCAACTTGCTAGTTATCTTAATAAAGCAGAAGCAAAAGGAGCCAGCACGTTCGCCGAGAGGGTCTAGAAAATCCCACGTTAATCCAAAAAAGAAAAAAGTTTGGACCATTGGATTTTATGAAGATCTAACGGTCTAGACTAGGTCTAGACTATCTAAAAGAGTCCAATTTAGAATATTCAAAAATCTGTTCTCCTTTCCTAATTCAATATGTGCGATCCTGCCATGAATTTTTGTATAGCCCACGTCGGCTGAAAACAAGTGCCTCCATCTAATTTGCTCCCGTCATCTTTCTCGTGCAACAACAAAAAAGACATGGACTCTAATAAAACTTATAATGGAAGGATATGGATTTTTAGAGAAAAAAAGTAAAGATATGACTTTTTTATTTCCCATATATGTAGCGTGTTATGTGTCCAGCTCATCAAAAGAAGCACCAAATAAAAGTCATATTTTTTATGTATTTGTGCGCACGAGAAGATGGTCTTTAAGACCTACTACTAGCATTGAAGGACCAATAGTTGCGACGTATGAGCGGCTGTAAGAATCATTCTAATTTAAAAATAGTGTGGAGCTTCTCTACGAGGCCAGTCTTAGTGGGAAATGTCATGAACATTAAATATCATGCCACATCAATAAATTTGCTGACATGACAGTATTATTTATGAGTAGAGAAGAGAGGAGTGTCATGGGATGAGAGAGGATGTCATGGTGATGACACTCCTTCAGCATAGTTCTCAAGTTTCCAGTCTTGACAACCGTGTGATGACACTCTGCACTGTGATTTGTAGAGATCATAGAGCTACGGTGCGACTTCTAACAAAAAATACATTTAGATAATGCAAAATTTGGAGTTTGACGATGAGTACTAAAACAAATAAAACAACTATGATTAAAATAAAGAAAAAGAAAAGCAATCAGTCTCAAATTTCGAGAGATTGAAGATGACGATTCTAGAGAAAACATTGAGTTGTCCATGAATAAGCTAGCATGGCCGGATAATAGCATATAAAAAATAATTGTGCAAGCAATAGAATAGAATACGCGGGACTATGGGCCCATTTGAGATGGTTTTTCTCACCTCTACCTCTAACATAGTAACATCTCTATGTACTATATATGAAAAGGCTCCCGGGACCATTTCTAAAATGAACAAACATGGTTAGGCCATATTAACTAGCTAGCTTAAAACAACTCCCAAGTGATAGTTTTAAAATAGAGCCGCTCAAATAGGTTCTAACAAAGCTATTTAAAACTAGAAAACCATAAGAATAAGAATTGTTGTACTTACAAAGGGCAATGATATTCATTGTACAATTTTAGGGGCACCACAATGACAACTTGGCGATGCAGTCATGTCATAATTTTCGGGCGCAGAGAGAGAGCGCACGCGCAAAGGGGTTCACAGTGCAGTGGCAAAGCCACCGACTGGGGAGCTCCACCCAGGGTTCAATCCCTGAGCGCTGCACAATTTATGGAAAATAAAAAATCCCCTCGCCAGTCCCGTGTGCCAAAGCACTGGTCAAGAGACGGCTCAGGTCGGTCTAAGGACCGTGTGTGACCCAGGTAGGAGTCTCATGGGTTACGTTTTCCAGTGTCAGGGCCGCGTTCGGGAGAGAGAGGGAGGGAGGGACAGGAAGAGTAATGGATAGGGCCATTTGTTGCTAGCCAAAAAAGCAAATTAGTCAATCCGGGTGTAGGGTTCATGCTAGAAAAAAGTATAATAGTTGTAAAGCTATATGGGATGATGTGTCTATCCATCACTCATTATTTTTTATTCAAACATACATTCTATTTTTTTCTATTTGTGTACGTTGAACTACTCAACTAGATATTCTATTAAAAATCTAATATGAGTTTATCATGGAAAGTAAAAATCACAAACAAAAAGATACATAAAGAATAATAAAATTATTACTACTAAGAATATATAATATTCATTTTTCTTTATTAAATAAAATATATGTTTCTATGCAACATATTATGTTTTCTTATGAATTCAAATTTCAAAAGGAGAAAAGTAAATAACTAGGAACGTTGAAATAGTTAGGTTTAGATGCGTTGTACTACATTAGCTAAATTCTTTAAATAAGTTATAAAATATTGTTGACTCATACATATCTTCTTAAAACCTTAAAATAATTTGTCATCATAAGTAAAGTTCTTTAACACGAAAACATATTCATGTTATCCTGAACTCATATTCCATATCGTATATAAAAATAATGGTTAAAATATAATATCTTTATGGTCTTTGGACAAACAACGATAATGAAGAAACAATTCAACAAAAATAACTTCAAGTTTTTTCTAAACTAAAAAGAGCTCATGTGTCAAAAAAAAATCTAGCAACCCGCGCAAATTGCGCAGGGCCAACTTGCTAGTTCATATCGAAAGCCTATCGTATAACAGCAAGCAGTATTGCATGTGTGTATACCTTGAGGAGGGTTTCGATGTAGGTGTCGCGAGGAGAAACGTTTCTCCAATCGTACTTGCTGCTGTTCCAGTACTTGAGGTAGAACGGAGACGTATCGACGAGGAAGAAATCCGCGATTTCTTTTCGGTCAACAACAAACATATGCCCAAAATGTAAAAAAAAAAGAGAGTCAAGATTGCTCATCTTTTTGCAAAATAGATTGAATTAAAGCTGCAAACTTTTAACAAGAGAGATCTATTGTCGGTTGTCGCATAATAAAGGGTACCCCCAGTGCTGTACGCAAGCATCGATGGGTCGCATCGTCTAGACAAGATCTGCTTACCAGAGTTAACAATGAAGGACTTGGCAATGGAGAGGTAGCGGCTGTCCACTTCGCGGATGGCAGGGTCTTGCTGCGCCAGCGCGTTGCCCGTGTAGTCATGGTTTCCAAGGACTGCATCCATGCATGTCACAGAACAGATCAGTGTACCCTTGCTTCTTAACCAGTTCGCAATCATCGGATCATAATACGAGCAGGCTTTGTGTGCGTGTGAGCAGCATGGTGTATAGATTGCAGTACCGATGTACCAAGGCTTCTGGAGGCTCTCGGCGGTGTAGATGTTGGTGAAGCACTCCTTAAACAGAGGATCACTGGTGTTGGCGATGCCGTCGTCGTAGATGTTGTCGCCGGTGGAGATGACGAAGTCGATGTCCAGCTTCTCCCCCACCAGTCCCATCTACAGGAACGTCGTAAACCGGCTTAATTCACGAATAGGTGAGGAAATTCACCCAAATTCGCACTTCATTTCGAAATCATTAAATTTAGCTATAGGTGTAGAAGCTAGGCTGTTTTTAACACAATCAATGGGGTTTTATTATTTGTAACTGTTCCAACAGAAGATCAGTGCGATGGTACTACCCGAGCTAATTAATTAAGTAACGATCAAGGAGATAGTGGCTGTCTGTCGCCTCCACTTTCGGCGCTAACTAATGAACGAAGAGCCATGACCACCCTATACAGAGAGTACTTTCAGGGCGAAACTTTGTGCAGCACGTTGATTAGAGGCACTTGGAAAACAACATTGACAAAAAAAAGAAGATGATTTATTGGCAAGCATCATATATCCTGGTATCTGTTACGTAAAGTTATCCACGCTAACTACATGCATCTTTATGATGAAAAAACAAAGATGTTGCCGGCCAGTTGTTACGGTGCATCGTCGCCGTGTCCACCTGTCGCTAAAAAAAACTGTCGTATTCAACAAAATGGAACGAAAATAACTTTACCTCCATATAAAGCTAACTACAGAATTAATCTGGTTGAGATACATCTACACATATTTTTTCATAAAGACCTTCACTAACAGTCATGATAGGAACAACTGAATATGTTAACGCTGTTTGCAACTAATAATCAACCAGCTGCTAATGCTGTTATTATCTACATGTTCATTAATTTTAGTAGATGAAAAATAAGTGCCTTTTACGCCATTACCATTTCTATAATATAATCTAATCTTCTTACACAACTTTATATTATTTCGAATAAGCGAAGGTGAAGCTAAGACTTCTGAGCATTCCTCCGTTATCTAAGATTACCTGCTCGGCAACCAGGGTCTGGTTATACTGCCCGCGCCGCCCCCAGTCGCCGACGGCAAGGATGTTGAGCGACCCCTCTGTCTTGGGCGGGTGCTCCACCCTTGTCAGCTCGGCCGCCGCCGGCGCAACCAGCAACGCCACTGCCGCCACAGCCACGACGGAGAGCAGCAGGATGGCAGCTGCTCGAGCCATCGCAGAGAGCACCTCCGGTCGTCGGCGATGGATTCCTCGAGGGGAGATTATTAGAGCGAGATCAGAGGATGAAGACGATGCTGTCGGTTGTGTGTGTGTGTCTAAAGCGTGGCGAGCTCGCACGTATTTATAGCCTCGTTGGCGCCAAACCATCACCAATGATTTTTGAGCATGGATGGATATGGCCGTTACTGGGGCGTCGGTTAGGGCCGGGATTTTTTGATAAAAGAGCGTACGGTGGCCAGCGAGATCGTTCGTTGCGTGTACCGCCTTGTGGCATTGAACTAGGGTTGGTGCGTGTGGAAGATGGAGTTCCAAGGTAAGGAAGAATTAAGAACGTGGTGTTAATTTTCCGGTGAGTCACAACACTTGCAACCAACGCCGTTCCTGTTGCCATTTTTGGTTATTAGTAGCTGGGGTATTACGTTTGGAAGGGAAGGAACATCATTAGGTTTCGTGACGCGACCTATCTTGGCTGGTTTTTGGGTGATGTGATGTTTTGTCTTAGGTGGTGACCAATAACACAAAATGAAAAATGTACCGTGTCTTGCTGTACGGCCTTGCTTAGTTGCGCGAAAAGTGAGTGACAGGGTGAAAAGTTTATGCATTGGGCCGAGTGCACAAAGAGTATAAATGAACTGACACATGTTCTCTAGGCGAAAACTTTTTGCAAAATGGGTGGAACTAAACAAGTCCGTAGTGTTCATCTATTTTTGTCATATGTATTGTCTAATAATCACATGGCAAAAACAGGGGAGGACATGAACTTCGTTGGTCTGAGGTTTTCTCTCACTATACAAGATTTACCGCCTTTTCTAGATGTTTTTTTAAATTATAATTATTAGTGGACAAATATTTTAGTGCTTCGTTTCTTTATTGAGTGACTCGAAACTTTTCTAGGTAGTGTAATTTATAAGTTTTCTACAGTATACCACCAAATTACTTACAATATAAGTGGCAACAGATTTGCAGAGCGGCTCATGCCATGCGGGGCCGTACGTAGGATTTGGAACCCCATGACAAAATTTAATTGGGCCCTAATTGAAAATGCGGCATTATCAAAGCAAACTTATGTTATAAAACTTAAACATTTCTTAAGTTACATAGAAAGATTTAAAGCAGTGAAGGTAATACCCAACCAATAAATTGACCTCGTGTTCTACTAAAAAAATTTGCGCAAACATAATCAAAATTTAAGTTATTTTTAAACAACTTTTATTAATAAAGGTAGCCACAACAAAAAATATGATATTTTACACACTTTTTGAATAAGACGAGCGGTCCAACTTGGGTCAAAAAGGTTAGACAAACTATAGTTCGAAACGGAGCTAGTAGCAAAACACCGAACATCAGTAGCTTATACGCTCGATATCTTAGCTTAGGATAGAGGTTGCAAATGCAAGAGCAGGGAGCTAGCTAGCTAGAGTCACGCATTGAGTTTCACATTGATAGATCGGAAGCAGTCTACGGATGGAGCTGGTGTGCACGAGTGGTTGCGTGAGTAGTTCGGCAAACAATAATTTTGGGTCACCATCAGGCTGTACAAAGTGTACTTCGCGGTGGCGTCGCTTGCGGCATTTCTAGCGAGTGCATGTACGCGGATGCATGCACGTATACTCCTATGTGTGTGCGCATTTCAACCGTTATCGACGCTATTATGCTATTATATACGCATGGTTCAAACAAACCTTGTACGACTGTGTTGTTGCTTGTGTGCTTTCACTCCTAAGAAAAGGTTTCGTAGCGTCGGGCGATTTAGTAGTTTCGTAGAAACTAGGCCTCCCGCCCAGTTGCTGCTTTATGTCGCTACAAATAGGCAATTAGCAGCAACGGGCGCGAGGTCCGGTGCTATAAATCGATTTCAGGAACGGATAAGGCTATCACCCGTTGCCACAAATCGATTTCCAGCAACGCCGATGCTGCCATCACCCGATGCTGAAAAAGGATTTATAGCAACGGCTGTTCCCGCCACCAGCGCCTAAAAACACATCTCTAGGTGCGGCTCTTCCGGCCACCCGCACCTAAAATAAACTAAAAAATTAAAAAAAGAAATAGAAAAAACAAAAAGGAAGACAGTTGCTGTAGAAGAAGACGGTCGAAGCAGACTTTGTTCTGTAAATTTAGAATCAGATTTTGTCAAATGAAGAGAGGAACAAATTAGTACATTCAATTGTTGTTTGATCAACGATAGCAAAAATACCTGACTGCATATTTTGTCCCTTTGTTATATGCATAGAACAAGAATGAAGGGATTTACATATTCTAAAGAAAGGGGAGAAAATCAGATAGTAATATTTCATTCAGAGATTTGTGGTTCAGATCACATGAAATGTTTATGGTTCAGATCACATGAAATGTTTATGTTACAGAGCACATGAAATGTTTAAGATGAGTAGATCACCTTCTTGACTAAAAATAGGTTCCATTGCAGGAATTCAGAAGTAGCGCACGGAACAATTCTGAGACAGGAAAACGACATATCAGTGCAGAGGGATATATAGTAAGCAATTTAACTGCATTGACTGAAACTTGAAAAGAAGAATGCTGATGCAGATGACAAACATATTCTTTAGAAAATCTTGTATAATTCGATTCAAAGAGTGTGCATATGAACAAATTTAATGCATGTTGTATAGTTTGACAGGAACCAAGAATCAGAATGGGATTAAGGAGATATGCCCGCTCGTGCCAGCCGGAGTCGCCCGCGCGGGCCGCCGGAGTTCGCTCACGCCGGCCGCCGGAGCCCGCTCACGCTGCCGCTGCAGCAGCCCGCCTGGGGGACGGCCATCACCGCACCGGCTGCTGCTCCCGCCCGCGCCGTCCGGGGCGCTGGTCTCCCGCCGGCCCTGCGCCAGCTGGGGACGCCGACCGCTGCCGAGGGAAGGAGAGAGAGATGGGAGTGAGAGTGGGGGAGGCGATGGTGACCGGTGGGAGAGGAAGCCGGGGGAGGATGAGGATAAGGTGGGAGATAGAGGATGGATCCATGTCATCTCATTTCAGGTAGTAGGAAGGCTTGGTTTGGAGGAAATGGATTCAGGAGGTGGCATGATGTGTTTCTTTGGTGGCTTTCTAATGCATTTTTGGATGTCTAAATGATCTCAAATAAAATTTTTGTAACTATAAAGTTTAGATCTCATCGAGATCTATAAGTTTGATATAAAACATATATATTTACATCTGAGGTCATTGAAAAATTTTAAAATTTAAAATTTCAAATTAGATAACGTATAATGATATTTTGAAGTACTAAACAATCCCAAACAAAAAAGTTGTCAACTACAAAATTTTAGACCTTATCGAGTTGTACAACTTTGCTCTAAAGTTTATCTTCATACGAGATAGTATTGAGCTATACAATTTTGATATAATGTTTATCATATTTTAAAATAAATATTTGAGCATTTAAATTATCTCAAGTTAAAAAATTATCAACTACAAATTAAGTTTCTTATCTTGTTGAGTTGTACAACTTTGGCATAAAGTTTATATACATCCAAGATGATATAAACAAGTTTGTATTCAAATAATACATCTCTTACACTAGTTACACTAGTTCACGTAACACTTAGGGTATACCTTAAAACTTTGTACACATTTTATCATTGCGCTTATTAAAATATTCTAACGTATTTTCTATATGTAATATACTTCAATACATGTTAAGTGACGTGTTTAAAATATTTTGAATGTGTTTTGGTATTTATTCCAATTAAAACGATACTAGTTTTCAAAACTAGAGGGTTTATCGTGATATTTTAGAGTATTAAATCATTCAAAATGAAAAAAAATGTCAACCGCAAAGTTTTAGGTTTAGTCGAGATTTACAATTTTCATATAAACTTTATTTTCATCCGAGATCATATTTAGTTTATTTCTATTTATTTCTTTCTCGCGGGCCTTGTATAGCGGCCCAAAGTCCAATTACACAATGCAGCTATTTCCCTAATGTTCTTCGGTCTGGCCCATAACTGAGCTGGCCAGAAATCAATTTCCAGGTGCAGGTCATTTCACGACCCGCACTTAAAAATGGTGACCATTTTCAGGAACGGTCGATGGGGTGTGCCGCATCTGGAAATGATCATTTCTAGGCGCGGTTTATCCCATCACCCGTTGCTAAAAATGGTCGCTATTTTTAGGCATGGGTCATGGCATGGACCGTCCCTGGAAATAGATTTGTAGGCGCGGACGAATTGCTACAGTAGCAGTGCTCTATTTGTAGGCGCGGTTGACTTTTTGAGCCGTTGCTAGAAAAAAATGGGTGGCACCTACAAATCGTTTTTATAGTAGTGTTTATGGAGGCAAAGGTCTTTCTAGGTGTACACAACCAAGGATTTGGCTGTAATTTGGTGGCAGAGAAGACCCAGCCATAAATAGATTTTATGCGAGACTAATAAGGGTTTCTGATACTTACTTTTTTTTTAGGAATTCTGATACTTACTTTGCCATGCATAACCCTAGACTTTCTATAATGTTGTGGCCCCTTGGCTCACATGTCATACACTCAAATTTTAACTAAATTAGCCACGCATGTTTTTTTTTAACTGGAACCATGGAGGAGTTGACGAGGACATCGCCACGCTGAACACGTACATGCTACAGTCTTCTCCAAGTTACAACTCGTCTCCAACTCAGCCGCCACGTGAAGTTCGGATTCAGACGATACCCCTGCACGGTTTCGGCGATATCTCCCTCATACGACATCGAAACGAGGCGTATAAGCATGCGTTGGAAAGGGGACGACGACACCGTCATTTTGGTTCTGGTCCTAGCTCTAGAACGTTCGTGGATCATGCTGTGTGACCACGACAATGTGCTGCGTCACCTGTTTTGGGCCTTTTCAGGCTTTGTATCGTGTCGGGCCTTTGGCTCAAGTTGAGGACGCCCCACCTGGTGCGCCCCCAACCCTACGACGTCCCTAGGCTAATAAACTCAGCAGCCGCCGCCGCTTAGACTCGGGTTTTGCTTAGATTATTCTGTTGAAGACAGTGTCGCCGTTCATCGGTTTGTGAAACCCCAACTCGTGTGCTTAATCATTCATCTGCAGTTGTCACCATTATTGTGTGCTGCGTTCTTTCGAGTTCTTGCTTGTGTTCTTCGTTCGCAGGCAGGGATTAGCCTTCTTGGCGAGGTCAACCGGATTGTGACTACGGTTGATAACTAGAGGAGTCGTGGTGCTAAGATTGCAGGGTTCGAGTTTGCTGACTTGAAGCCGGATCGGTGTGTCGGGCTCCGCCCAAAATGAGTTATCCTTTCCCTGACGGAAGATCGGGCACCCTAGTTCCCATCAAGTGGTAATCAGAGACTCAGGTATTACCGTCAGGCTTACCCTAGTTTAGTTTTTGCCATCATCCTATAACTCCAAAAAATAGCCAAAAAAATTCCGCTGTCCTACAACCCTTCGTTAGCCTTTGCAATTTCGTTTCCATATTTGTTTTGTTGAGTTTGTGTCCGTGGTCAAGTCTTGTTGCTGGTTTAGGTTGTGTTCATCGTCGTAGTTCAATCGCCCGTTGCCATATTTTGTTTCTGCCGCTATCCCATCCACCATTACCAGATCACAAGTCGTGCCATCACACTACTCGACTTGCCCTCGCTAGCCACCTTGCGTGAACTCTCGCCGTGCAAGCCCTAGATAGGTTGCGAGCCGCCTTGTGTTCTTCGCCTTGCATCGCAGCCCCTCTTGTGTTCATCTTGCGCATCCTATCTATCGCTGCATATACCAGGGAAGTCTTGCCCTAGCCGCCGCTGTGCTATCTGCCGATTTATACCTCTTCAAAACCATAACTTGAGGTACCTTCAGTAAAACAGGCATAACTTTTCGCTCGGTGCTCCGTTTTGGCTCAAATTTTACAGCAGCTTCGTGACTCCATTACGGGCTGACCCACACCACCTATGGTCGATGTGAGTTGTCAAAAAATAATAAAAAATCGGGAGCATAATTAAAAAATTGGTTTACTGTCTTGCACGCTTTTGAGCAAACGTGTTTGATTTTTTGTAGACCACATCTGATCTCAGTTTGAGCTCTCGATTTTTGTGCTTCCATCTTTGGTGATAAGTGTTCAGAGAAAAATATAAAAAAAATAGTTCAAAAAAAAGAAAAGTTGTGATTTCTACTAGTCACCCCCTAAAAGAGAGGAAAAAGGCTGAAAAGATTAAAAACAAGTGCATAGAGTGTTGTTTGCCTGTTCTGTGAGCTTTATCCATCATCTTTTGTTCCAACTTGTTGTGCTACGTCTAGGACACGTCTTAGCCAGCAATTGTGACTTGTACTTTGGATACTTATTGAACTTAGCTAATCTGCATTCGATTTTGTTCCACATACATATATATTGTGCCTCTCCTACAGCTCCACATACACTCTTCAGTCAGTACAGTGAAGGACCTTGCAATCTTGGAGCCACTTCCTCACAGGTATCACGACCCATCCACCGGTTGTACCATCCATTGCTTGCATTGGTAAGAACCTGGTAAGAACTTGGTAAGACGTGTGTGAGGGTGTGATTCCACCAGACAAACCAACTAGCTCGTAGGGTCTTTCTTATTGACTAACCATGCCAGACGACGTGCCTGTTTTGAAAAGTGAGTTTCAGGAGAACATCAACGACCTGAAGGAGTTCTTCATGCAGGAGATTAGCAAGCTCACAAAGGAGGTCCAAAGCGGCAATCATACACTTGAGGACGTGAACAGACGAGTCTCCACTTTGACCACAAGGGTGCAACAACTTGAGGTCCATGGTGCTAACGAGGAGACATTCGATGATGATACTGATCACCCTATGGACATTGTCTATGGTCCTGATGGTAAGATAGACGCCAGGATGACAAGCGACAATCGTGCCCGTCGCGTTCTAGCACGCAACAAGAAAGGTATGGGAGGTAACCGCACTCATGCTCATGATGATCCTTATGCTAAAGTTAAGTTTACCATACCATCTTTTTATGGGAGATATGATGCTGAAGAATACCTTGATTGGGAGATGACAGTAGATCAAAAATTTGCTTCCCAACTTGTTCCTGATCAACATAAAGTTAGACAAGCCACTAGTGAATTTAAAGATTTTGCTATTATCTGGTGGCAAGAGTGTGGTACTTTAAACATGCAACCTGATTCGTGGGATGAGTTTAAGATAGCTAGCGTGATCGCTTTATTCCTGCCTCTTATAAGCGTGATTTACGTTTGAAATTACAACGTTTAGAGCAGGGTGATTTATCGGTTCAGGAATATTATAAAGAGCTTCAAAAGGGCATGATTCGTTGTGGGGTAGTAGAGGATCCTGAGGATAAAGTGTGTCGTTTTTATGATGGTGAGACGTGAAATTCATGATATTGTTGACTATAAACCATTTACTACCACCAACCAGTTGTTCCAGCTTGCTATGCTTGCAGAAAAAGAATTGCAGGGTCGAAGTAAGAGCACCTACAACAGCTACATGCCAAAAACTTTTACACCACCAGCAGCTAGATCGCCGGGTGTCTCTCCTTCCACACCACCAGCGAGTACACGATCGTCACCACCACCCCCTGCGTCCGTTTCTGAGGTAAGCAATGTGTCTCATGTGCAGAACAAGACACCATCTACTCCGACCAAGAGCTCTTCAAGTAAATCTGCAAACATTGTGTGCCACCGCTGCAAGGGTATGGGACATGTCGTCAAGGACTGCTCAAGTACTCGTGCTTTCATCGCTACGCTTGACGGTGGATATGTAAGTGCTAGTGATGTTGAAGATGATTCGGAGGAAGAAAAGGGTGAGGCCATTAATTCCTTGGCTGCATCGGCGGGTTTTCCTAGTCTCATGGTGCAACGTGTGTTGAGCTCTAGAGAGGAACAAGAGGACGAAGAGAAGATTCAGCGCAAAAATTTATTTCACATGTATCTCATTGTTCAGAATTGCCGTGTTCTCACCATCATTGATAGCGGGAGTTGCAATAATTTGGTGAGTTCAGATTTGGTTGAGAAGCTTGGCTTGCCCACTCGTTCTATTTCAGATCCTTACCATCTTGAATGGTTCAACAGTAGTGGTAAGGCTAAGGTAACTAAATCAGCACGTATACATTTTTCTGTCGGTTCTTATCATGACTATGCTGATTTTGATGTTGTACCTATGAATGCATCATCTCTTTTGTTAGGCCGACCATGGGAATTTGATAATGATGCTTCACATCATGGTAGAACTAATACATACTCTTTCATGCATAAGAACAAGAAAATTACGTTGCTTCCTTTATCTCCTGCTGAAATTAAGAACCATTTTAAAGAGATTGCTGAAAATACTAAGAAAGAAAGTGCCAGCAATGCTTCTAATGATAATACACATAAAGGGATTAAGTTAAAAGGAGGTGCTTTTATTGCTACTACATCTGCTACTGCTGCGTTATGTGATAATCCTAATGCACCTTGTTATACTATGCTTTGTCGAGATATCTTTTCTGTTTCCAGTGATCATTTGTCTTGTGCATCGCATCCTGTTGTCACTAACCTTTTGCAGGAGCTTGACGATGATGGACTGGCGTCGAGGACGACTTCAGTTCAAGAAGGGGGGGATGATGAGGAAATCGCCACACTGAACACGTACATGCTACAGTCTTCCCCAAGTTACAACTCGTCTCCAACTCAGCCGCCACGTGGAGTTCGGATTCAGCCGATACCCCTGCACGGTTTCGGCGATATCTCCCTCATACGACATCGAAACGAGGCGTATAAGCATGCGTTGGAAAGGGGACGACGACGCCGTCATTTTGGTTCTGATACTAGATCTAGAACGTTCGTGGATCATGCTGTGTGACCACGACAAGGTGCTGCGTCACCTGTTTTGGGCCTTTTCAGGCTTTGTATCGTGTCGGGCCTTTGGCCCAAGTTGAGGACGCCCCACCTGGTGCGCCCCCAACCCTAGGACGTCCCTAGGCTAATAAACTCAGCAGCCACTGCCGCTTAGACTCGGGTTTTGCTTAGATTATTCTGTTGAAGACAGTGTCGCCGTTCATCGATTTGTGAAACCCCAACTCATGTGCTTAATCATTCATCTGCAGTTGTCACCATTATTGAGTGCTGCGTTCTTTCGAGTTCTTGCTTGTGTTCTTCGTTCGCAGGCAGGGATTAGCCTTCTTGGCGAGGTCAACCGGATTGTGACTACGGTTGATAACTAGAGGAGTCGTGGTGCTAAGATTGCAGGGTTCGAGTTTGCTGACTTGAAGCCGGATCGGTGTGTCGGGCTCCGCCCAAAACGAGTTATCCTTTCCCTGACGGAAGATCGGGCACCCTAGTTCCCATCAGAAGTTCCCTTCAGTTACTTTTTTATTTATATTTTTTAGATAATGAATAAAAAATTCAGCCTTAACTTTTAAAGAAGGCTACAACATACAAATAGGAGCACATGTTATAAATGAACATGAAGCTAAGACATCAGAAGATCTGATAAAAGAAAAAACTCAACATCTCCAACAAGCTACTACTCCAGTAATATTTCTTCACGGCATGCTTCGTAAGGTTACCTCCAAAAGCATTGACTTCTCCGCATCAGGCGAAAGCAAAAGTGAACCAAAGCATGAGCCAAATCTAACAAAGGGGAAGAGACACAACTCCATCTGTTGATTGACGCTTTGACCACCAAGTTAATACCGTAGAAAAACCATCCGCACTTCCATTGACTAGGCATAAGTAAGATACCAATAGTTGTTGAAGAATCTGAGTTGAGCAACCACGGTACTCGCACTAAGTGCACCACCACACAAAAGGTCTCCAAAAGACCTAAAGACCAAGCCTTGAAGATGACACCAGGGATCAAGCCTTTCCTACCGAGAACCGCTGATAGCTGAGTCTTGAGCACTTGAACCGGGCTTGAGTCGCGCGGACGTAGCAGAGACGGCCGGAGCGGCATGGAGGCATCCCGAGAACAACACCCTCAAGAGAGACATGATGCAAACATGCACCATCGTTGCCATGTCCGGTGATTTGGACCTAGATTTTCACCAGGGACGAACCTCCACGGCAAGGGTCGTCGACCGCCCGTGGCGCCGCAGGTGGTGGGGACTCGGGTCCTATGCCACCAGGCAGCGCCGGCGGCAACGGAGGGTCTATCCGCCTCGGAGTTCGCCGGATCCGGCGACGGGCCACTGGATCTCGGCGCAGCTCGCCGAAGTGACCGCCGGTCGCCGGGAGGAGGCACCATGCAGATGCGAGCCGACTTTTTTATTTACATTAAAAAATGAGAGTTCATGCATGTACAAGAGGCAGGGAATGTATAGGACTAACAGGAGCATGGGCTACTAGAAATTAAGCCATGGCCCAGAGGTTTACTTTTTGGAAGTCGTTGTTCATTCCAACGAAAGTCCACGAACATCATATATTGTCCGCTCTTGTTTTAACCGCACAGCATTGTCATCGTCATTTTAAAATTTCTAGGCTTGAGCAAATAAATTGTTGTTTTTAATACTTCCTTCAAATTTAAGGTATTATTTTGACTAAATTATTTTCAAAAACGAACCCACAGATGATGATAATGTTTAGTAAATCTACATATTACTGTTCTAACCACACGTAATATGTGCTATTCGTTTTGCCCTGGATTGAGTCCTTGGGGAAATCTGAACACTAGTACTTGGTCTAACACTAAAAAATGGGTCAGGAACCACAACGGAATAGCTCAACTCCTAAAAATGTATATTTTAACATTTTGTTGTACGTGTGTAGATTTTATAATTGGTGGGCTTTGCCTTTGAAATGTGCATCAAATGTTTAGAGGGCATAACAGTTCTTTGTAATCCATTGATTGTTAATTTTGTATTTAAAATACAAGTATTTTTAGGTTTATTATTGTCAATCGAGGGCACAATTTTTGTTTCGATTCGGTGCCACCAAGTACCAATATGTCAGGGACCAGCACAGCTAAGTCCCCTATATACCTCTCGCTGATGATGAAGATGAATGTGTAATCACTGATCAGCCCTCTCGTGCGTTAAAATCACAGATACCTTTCATGCAAATTGAACAATTGTAGTTTCTCACTTGTATATTGCACCTCACTCGGTAGTCACATGTGTGCGATTACTGATGCTCAAATAGAGTTAAGAAGTGCAAATATTTGGGTAAAGCAATAATAACAAATATATTAATAATATCACCGCATAGCTATTTTTCAATCAACCAGAACCATCTTATTTTTAAGGACCATCAGCAACCATACAAACACAAGGGTCAACAGCAACCATACAACACTATAGTTTACTCGCTCTCCTCATCATAAAGGGACAAAAAAAGGAGAAATAAAAATTATTCATGCTGATGGATCGTGTAAACCTTCGCTACTTCGAATAAGCTGAAATCATGATGATGGCCACAGTGCAGATGGCAGCCGCTAGGAGCAAACCACATGAGGCATCAAAGGAGATGTAGAATTTTCTGTGAGCAGAGTCGAATAATTTCCGGTTACGATGTTGAATGTCAACGACAAGACCCAGTCCTGCAGCACCTCCTGAGGTGAATAGTGCGCAAAATACCTAAACAATATATCCATTCAGCAGATATAGTAGTAAGGATCATGTAGCTAGCCATCTTTTAGTCATTTTTTAGTTTAGAAAAACAACAATAACAGATGATGTCGACAAATACTTGTGAGATAATAGTATAGTTAGTCCTTGCACTGGACTATTAGCAATATAAACGCAAGATATAACAAATTAAGTTATGTGCGGAACAGCTGTATGGTCATATATCGGTGATTTTAACAACGTGGGTACTGAAATAATAGTGAGAAAATGCTTACAACATCAGTGAATATGAGGATCCTTGCAGTACTGGTGCCTCCAATTCTCTTCCCTTGTTGGACCACAGCAATTATTGCCAAAGGAATTAGTACCAGAGTGTAGGCACACCCAATGGCAGCCGTGGACAAGACATACCTAAAAGCATGAACAAGAAGACAAAACATGGTAATTACTTAAATGAAGAGACCCATAGCCTGCAAATTAAACCCTCACCTGTATGTGTACAAATCTTGGTAGTTAATGTTAACTGCTTCGTAAACTTTGACTTCTACTCCAAGGAATCCATTTAAAACTTTGAGGTAAAAGGGGTCATATTGAGTTCTAGCCGTCGTTGCTATGACGATAAGAGAAGCTGCAAGGAGGCCTAGTGCGATGATCCGAAAGACTAGGGTTATCACAGCAAGGGCACGAGCTCGAGCAGAGATGGCCATTTGTGGCTAAGGTTTGACTTTTGAGATGTTATATGCTTGCATTGCAATAGTTGTTTCCATAAGGATTTATAGAAGTCCTCTGCATGCATGCTGGGCTGCTTGGTTGGAAATGACGAGGAGTTAAATTCAAGAAAAGTACACCTACAAGGACGATAGATTTGGATGGGATTCTACGACCTTGCTTAGATCGTCATGCACAGCTAATAAGGTAATCTAGGTGCCTTCAGTCTTAAGCTGTGCGTGTAGTAACAAGAGTATTAATCTGGCCTGGCCAATAATCACACCCTTCGATGAGAAGATACCAGTTCCATTGGTTCCAATGAGTTACAACCAATGGTACAGTTGTAAACAAAGATACTAACTTGGATGGATGTTTCTATAGGTTTAAGTATAGCTAAAAAAGCATATTAACAGAAAAATATGCTGCAACATGTTAATTGCATCCTAAGCCAAGGTACCGTTTCACAACTGGTGCAGTACATGGTGCAAAATAGACCATCCAAACTACAACGTTTTTTTCTTATATATATATGATGGTTAGGACAAACTAGTTAGTTTATTTTAACCATAATATATTTAAGAATGGTTGAATGGAGGAAGTATTAATCAAATGGAAAATATAAAACGAGAGGGCTCTCAATCTAGCTTAAATTGAGAGCAGTCCCGATTTGAAAGGGGATGACATGGATGGAAGGAAAAAAAAGGCTATGGAAGGCAAAACAATAAGAAGTAACAATCAATTAAAAGAAGTAACTAAATCCATTCACCAAATGCACTAACTCATGTTTGGGTTAAGGATGTTGCCCAAATCTCTCTCCTCCGCCATCTCGCGGTCGAAGTGGGGCTCAAAGATGAGCACGTCCGGTGCGAGGCCTGTTGACAACTGTTAAGTGCCAACTTTAAACCATCAACTCCTGCATAAATACTTAAAATGTGAACTCAAAATAGTTAGTAGGAGTAATTCACTAACGAATTCCACGGATGTCCATGAATATTTGTATGCATATCACTTATCTATGGAAATGAAGTGGGAATGCACCTAGGTGGCTGAACTAGCACATCTCCAGCCAATCAAGGGCTGCCACATAGGCTTCCCACGGATCCACGGCCCCACTTAAGCAAAGATGTACACTTCCGACCGATCACGTGCGAGTACATGGATTGAAGGGGCCACAACTAGGAGCAAGTACAAGTTTACCCCATACACACTCAGGGGCCCACTTTGAAGACTTTGTCTGAAGGTCTGTGCAAATGGTGGTTTGCCTGGGTCAGCCGAACCCCTGGTGGGCCCCCTTGCCTCCAGCCGCCACGTGTCATGCCTTAAGGCAGCCTCCAGGTGCCTATAAATACTAGAGGAGGGGCTCAAATGAAGACACCACTTTCCACTTCAAGATCAACAACTACTTGAGTTGAGAGCTTCGTTGTTCACGCCTAGCCGTTGGCTTAGTTAGTGCTTGGAGTAGGGAGAGAGTGAGGCTTTGTCTTGGGAGGAGTGCCAAGGTGTTGTCACTCTACTCTCTTGCATGTACGTCGACCGATGCTGCTTCATTCCAACTAGAGTAAAGTGAGTATTTCCTACCTTTTTTATTTAGATTAAAGTGCATTTGTGATTCTTGTTCTTAGTCCTTGTTATAGTGAGTGAGTTAGATCTCCCACTTGTGGGTTCGTCGCTCCGTCTTTTGCATGGGTGCTGCAGTGTGGCTACGGGGTACCAGATGTAGTCAAATCACAATAGTAATTGGTAGAGTAGGTGTGGTGCCTAGCTACGGGTTACGCATTGTCTGTGCATCTTATCCCAAGGTTTAGTAGGAGTAGACCGCAGATGGGGACCACCTTGTCAGTCTCCTGAAATCTCCCACGTTCGGGTAAGTCGTAGAGCTGTAGGCTAAAGTCGCTTGGTTTCCAGGAGTGAGCCAGTGCCCAAAGCAAGTAGTGTAAATCTAGAGTTTCTATCTCATCTCACGTTAGAACTATCAACTAGAAATCATCTCTATCCTCTGCTATAAATAGGGGTGTGTCCTTGGCCTGGCTAGTATCGGGTAGTGCACACACATTTCTTCGATTCGATACCCTTGGAATACTCTTAGGGGGAAGTTGTGACGGTATCTGTGCACTTAGGGATTTATTTGTGATCATTAAGAAATGTCAACAAGCTTTCTGGCCACGTTGTCAGGGAATGGTTGTTGTATCTATCTCATGCCTAGTCGCCTTCATATCTTTTTTTATTTTTCTTTTCTTGTACCTCTATCGCCAGTATCGTGAAGCAGCCTTCTATTCAATCTTTTTCTACTCCAAGGGGTGAGTTCTTAACGCCACCATTTTTAGAACATCCAATTATTTCATCTGGCTATGAACTTATCGTGTTTAACTCACCTTGGTTCTAAAATCCGCTTTCTCTAGATTAAACGGTGAGAACTCATACCGTCATCTGTGCGACTTTAAGTTGTTATGTTCGTGTTACGTTATCACGGGCATGATACATGAGACCCTTAGGTGGAGATTGTTTCCTTTCCCTCTCAAGGAGAATGCGAGGCAATGGTACACCCATAGCGTGAACAACACCAATGGCAGCTAGGATGGTTTAAGGACAAGTTCTGCCTCTCATTCTTTCCACAGTCCCGTGTCATTGCTTTATGGATGGAGATACTTAGCTTCCAACAGAAAGAAAGGGAAACTAATTTGGAGCAGTGGGAACTAGATTCTTACTTTTGGTGGAATTCGGCCCCGTCTTGTCGATACCCGAGCTTGTGATCCTTTTTGCCTGGGTCACAATGAGGAATCCGCACCATACCTTGACGTGGCCGCTGGAGGATCTTTTGCACACAAAGCTCCTAGCGAAGGTAGAAATCTCCTAGACCTCATCACCTAAGAACTCTCCTTTAAAAATGAACTTAGTTCCTCCCGAGAAGAGCGTCTGTCAACTTCTAATGATATTCTAGCAATTGAATCCAATCTGTCATCATCCACATTCATAGATTCATCTGTAGAATCCTTATCTAAACCACAAGCTTTGAAGGAATAAGAAACTCAACCTTTAAGGCTCCCCTCCGAGTTGAAGATGATCTTTTTGATGCTCCTTTAAACACCTTGAATCGGCGTAGACGAACATCATCAGTTCTTGTCCCTCTCGACACTCCTAAGGAAGCTTCCTTCCTTAAGGATTCAGTTCGAGAGCTGACTACCATTATGACTCATGAATGGTCTAGCAAGATGGAGCTATTGTCAAAAGTTCTCTGGGTTAGTTTCCCTCCCTCGAGTATTTCGTGCGTCATAAAGGGGAACATGGTGAATGTTCTCTATATTGTCCCACCTTTGGAGCCAATATCATTTCCGGTAATTGTGACTTGCATCTTTTAGGGGATGAACCATTGGTTGCAAACAACACCGTCTTCAAGACTCCCAAAAGTAAGATCTTGGAAGGCGTTGGGATGCTACAAAGCGTCCCCGTTAGGCATGAGGACATTGAGGACATCCTTGATTTTCATGTTTTTGACGTCAATGACTTCAATCTCGTGATTGGACATCCTATCGAGAAGTTACTTATGGATGCTCTGAATCAAGAAGAGCTAAATGTCCAAAATGGGAAGGATAAGATTGCTGTCAAGGACGTTAGTGTAAAAAACTTTGTGACAGATCCTTCCCATGATGCCGAAGTGAGATTGAAGAAGTGAAGAGAAATCTCATTTATGACTCACCAGAATCTTTCATTCCTTGAGAAGATCGCTGAAGATTTAGTACTAGACATGTAGCGAAGTTCCTTCGTAAAACATTTAGTACAGGATGGGGGCTTCACACGGTACTAAATGACGCCATCAGAATCGAGGCCAATGGCTAGATTCCGTGAATGCACACATGAAGGAGTTATTCTATAATCATCGAGAGAATAAGTAGTTAGATGGTAGAGATGAGAGAAATTTCCAAGATGCAACGAGCTAACATGATACAAGTGTTGGCGCTGTTAAATGACACACTTTTATCCCTGTTTAACTTCGATAATTGCATGTATTTAATATCTAAACTATTGATCATACCTCATAACCG
Source organism: Urochloa ruziziensis (assembly GCA_015476505.1). NCBI lineage: Eukaryota > Viridiplantae > Streptophyta > Magnoliopsida > Poales > Poaceae > Urochloa > Urochloa ruziziensis. The sequence continues at coordinate 57,951,664 of CM027120.1, forward strand.
GTACATTTTCATATATGCATGTGTTTTTGGAGGATTTTGGTTTATGCAGGATAAATGTTAAATTAGAGATGAATATGGGCTAAATTCGAGACAAGCGAAAGACGAAGGCCGGAAGCCCAGATAAAGCAGGCCTATTAGGCCCAAGCGCCATGAACATGGACTTGAAGCCCACCCACACCCGGATGCAGCTCACCAACCACCAAGATTGCTTAAGGACTAAGCAAATGAAGATAAGATCAAGTTACTTTGGGATGAAGGCAACTCAAATGGAAAGTCATCAAGATATAATTTTATCCCGAAGCAAACGACGTCCAGAGGCCACATGCAGTGAAAGGAAGACTCCAGAAGCTATCACCTGGCGTGGGGGAAAAAGCACGAATGGGCCCAAGAATGGGCTTGGCCGTGCGGCCAAGGCCCCCTCTGGCCACGCCGCCCAAGCCTTTCTTGCGCTGCCTCGCCTTCCCCTTTGACCTAGGGTTTCCCAGGACTATAAATATCTCGCCTTTCAGCCGGCAGCCAATCATTCGAAGCAGAAGCCGAGGAACTTGAGGGACATCCATCTACGGAGAGCTGAGGGCCGTGCAGCTGTCTAGAGGCTAGCCTAGGCTAGGCTCTAGCCGGCGGGATCACCCTGCGAGGAAGATCACGCCAGAGAGCTAGGAGTCACAAGAAGGTATGGCCACGGTTGTGATCTTATGATGTACAATCATTCATGGTAAAGTAATAGATGTGTTCCGATTCATTTGCGATCCGTTGCCTCCTTCTATGAATTCATATGCTCTCGAGTTTGCTTATTCCAATCTATGGCGCGCATAGATTGAATAGGGTGTTCTTGTAGTCATGGTGGCTAGAGGTGCATACTGTGGGGGATATAGTACCCGGGTACCTCACGAGCAAGCTTGGCAGCCCACCAAAAGGGGGCGGCCCAGCCCATCGTTCTGGACCTGAAGACGTGCGGGACAAGTCGGCGCACGGAGGAAGGATCTGGAAGGAGAAGTTCTAGTTGGAATAGGAATTATTGTAAAGAAGGAAAGGATTCTTAGAGATAGGATCGGCTACAAACCGACTTGTAACCCTGCCCCCCGATATATAAGGCGGGCAGGGACCCCCTCCAAAACAACTCAACTCACCACATCTCAACTCATAGCGAAATCCACGCAATACAACACCCCAAAACAGGACGTAGGGTATTACGTCGAGTCGACGGCCCGAACCTGTCTAAACCCCTGTGTCTGTCCAACCTAACCATCTTGCTTCCGATCTTTGCGATCTTCCCTGCAATACAAATCACTTCCGTGGGCTACCCCGTGGAAGACTGCCGGAGATAATATCACCGACAGTGGCGCGCCAGGTAGGGGATATCGCCGAGATCAATCTGGTAAGCTTGATGGATCGTGTCAAGATCTTGGACAGCTGCAATCTCCCGGACGTCGACGGATTCGAGATCCAGTTCGGGGACGTCACCACCGCCGCCTTGGATACCCAAGCGGCAGGAGCTACGGTCGCCACGGAGGTCTCCTCTCTGGCGCCGACTTCGGCCGTCACGGCCCAATCCGGTCCGATTGCATCTGATCGTGCCGGTTCTACCCCGCTGAGTCCATCGCAAAACGCGAGGCCCAACCAGTCGGGAACAGATCTACAATCACTCGGTTCCGATCCGGCTCCTGAGAGTCGCGTCGCCGAGTCATCTCAGAGCGTAAACGCTCAACCGACGCGCGTCCAGAGCCCTGAGGTCATCACCGTCCAGACCCCTGGCTTTTGCGCGCTTGCTCAGAAGCAGAAGATGAAGGACATCGTCCAGGCGGATGATTCCCTCTCTGGGAGCGACTCCTATGAGTTAAACCCACAGGGACCCTCAATCCTGGACGACCTGCCGGAAGGATACACAGTGTCCGACGCCTCTACAGAGCCGGAACTGCTAGGATCACTCGGAGAACTAACTCCGAGTAGCTTGGAGCGTTATACGCCCACATCCGACTTCTCCGAGTCCGAGGAAGACTACCTCGCGCAAGAAGGAGTCGGGTCATACTGCTATATGGTGGCGCCAGCGACGCCACCCAATCCTGTCTCAGAAGACGAGGTCACTCCGGCTGAGGAGACGACTGAAGCCAGGGACCAGCGTCGAGGACGCAACGCCAGTCGGGCGACTCGCAGAGCCGCACGACCACACGGAGCCACCGCATCAGGATCTGGCACCTGCTCGACTCCAGGAACCACGCTCTGAAGATCATCAGTCGTCAACGGGATCGGCACGACAGGAGGAGCACCCGGAACTTGATGCGCGACGGCATGTTCGAGTTCAACGGATACGACGTCTACGAGACGCCAGTCCAGAACCTCGTCACCATCAACGAGGAAATCAGTCGGCTGCCACCCAGCACTCCAGGCCTGGAAAAGGTAAGGGCTCTCGTGCAGGCCGCCTCCGTCCAGGTTCACCAGATGCAGGGCAGAGCAACCACGGTCGCTACTGAGCCCGGTCCGTCTCGACACCGGGCCAGCGGTGGATCGGATCGTGACGAAGACCTTCGCACCACGATCAACAGAGATCGAGGCACGAGGGATGTCATCCGCAACAGCACCGAAGAGCGCCATCGTGAGGAAATCCGACGGCGCGAAGAATACGATCGGGATCATGGAAATCCCCGTCGTAACTCCAACAGGAGCGGCTACTCGACGGAGTCAGACTACTCTGACCCCTCCGGTAGTCCAAGGCGCGGCAACGACGGCGGTCGCACTCCGCCACGAGGACGAGCGCTTCCACCACCCAGGCGACCGACTCCGCCAAGGGAGCGAACTCCACCGCGCAGCAGAACCTACCGACGGGACCGAACTCCACCCAGGACTCGGAACTATCGGAGGACCCGTTCCCCGCCCAGGGACCGGGATCGCAGGAGGGATAGCACTCCCCCAAGAACAACAGACGGATCGGGTCCGAGCGGTTCCCGCCCTAGAGGTCGGATCGGCGGATTCCAGTCGTTCACCGAGCGCTTGAGAAGCGTGACATGGCCCAGAGGCTTCAAGCTGTCGGATATCGACAAGTACGACGGGAAGTCTGATCCATCTCAATGGCTTCAGATCTACTACACCGCCGTACAAGCGGCTGGCGGCGACGAGGACGTGATGGCGAATTACCTTCCCATCATGCTCACCAAGGACTGCCGCAACTGGCTGGCAGGACTCCCGCAGGACGCCATCGACAACTGGGATCAGCTTACCGCACTCTTTGTCGGTAACTATCTTGGTACCTGGGAAAGGCCCGGGAGCAAGCGGCTCCTCGGTCAGATCAGGCAGCGCAAGAACGAGACCCTGCACGACTTCGTGCGCAGGTTCTCGGAGAAGCGCAACTCCATCACGGACGTGACGGATCAGGAGGTTATGTCAGCCTTCCAGCACGGCATCTCCGACGGGAGACTGATTCACAAGTGGACTCGGAAGCCACCCGCGACTGTCAATGACATGTTCCGGATCGCTAGCACGTGGGCGGACGCAGAGATCGCGGAAAAGGAACAACTCAGCGAGCTCAGGAGCCGCTGGGAAGAAGAGAACAAGACAACCCGCAAGCGCGACCGCCGCGAAGACGAAGACCGACACGACGACCATCGTCGCACCGACAGTCACCCTCGCAAGAAGAAGAGCGAGGGAGATATGGTCGCCGCACTGGACCGGTCCAGAGGCCGGGTAACTCCAGAGGATTTCCAGCGCATGCTCGATGAGCAATGTCCATACCACAAGCACAAGCACTCGGCACGAGAGTGCTACGGGCTCAAGCGAGCCTTTACTGGGGGCAACAGAGGCCCTCCCTACAGAAAGAGGAACGATGGTTCCCCGCGAGACGACAGGCGGAATGACGAGCCCGGCGACGACTTCCAGGAAGCCGACCGAGTGGTTCGCATGATCTATGGCGGACCGGAGTTCGAGTCGAAGCGCCAGCAGAAGCTCACCCATCGCCAAGTCATGCACGCGAGGGAACCACCGGTACCTGAGTACCTTAAGTGGTCGGAAGTTCCGATCACCTTCACCCGGGAGGATCACCCAAACTTCATACCGAAGCCCGGGTCCCACGCCTTGGTAGTAGCTCCGACGATTCGCAACGTTCGGCTCACCAAGGTACTAGTTGACGGTGGCAGTGGCCTGAACATCCTCTTTGCTAACACATTGAAGGAGCTCGGCCTGACTACTCTCGACCTAAGTCCCCCCCAATCCGCGTTCTACGGTTTGATACCGGGAGAGGGGGCGGAACCACTCGGGCACATCACATTGCCCGTTACCTTCGGAGACCGGAACAACTACCGGACCGAGCATATGCAGTTCACGGTGGCGAACTTTGAAACTGCATACCACGCCATCCTCGGGAGGCCGGCGCTCGCCAAGTTCATGGCGATTCCTCACTACGTCTACTTGCAGGTCAAGATGCCAGGACCTAAAGGCGTAATTACCGTCTTGGGGGACATCCGAGTCGCTTACACATGCGAACAGGAAACCCTCAACGCGGCAGCTGCCCTGGACATGTCCAAGCGCATGGAGCAAGTACTGGCTGCATCACAGGAGGTGGACAAGGACTCTCTGGAGATCCCCACCAAGAAGCCAGCAAGAGAAGCCATCGCGCCAAGCAAGGAGACGGAGCTGAAGAGGATCTCTCTGGACCTGGATGACCCGAAGAAGACGGCCATCATCGGGGCAGAATTAGACCCCAAATAGGAAGAAGTGCTCGTCAAATTCCTAAGGGAAAACGCCGACATATTCGCGTGGAAACCATCCGATATGCCAGGTGTCCCAAGGGAACTTGCCGAGCACTCCTTGAAGGTCAATCCGACTGCCAAACCGATCAAGCAGAGGCTTCGTCGATTCGCGCAGGACCGCAAGGAGGCGATTAGGGCAGAGATTACAAAGCTGTTAGCTGCTGGTTTTATTCAGGAGGTGTTCCACCCCGACTGGTTAGCTAATCCAGTTCTTGTAAGAAAAAAGAATAATAATGATTGGAGAATGTGCGTCGATTATACAGATCTCAACAAAGCATGCCCTAAAGACCCCTTCGTTCCCCCCCCGCATCGATCAAGTCGTCGACTCCACGGCAGGCTCCGCCCTGCTCTGCTTTCTCGATTGCTACTCAGGCTATCACCAGATAGGCCTAAAGCTGGAAGATCAGATAAAGACCGCGTTCATCACGCCGTTCGGTGCTTTTGTTACAACACAATGGCCTTCGGTCTGAAGAACGCAGGCGCAACCTACCAGAGGACGATCCAAGCATGTCTGGATCAATTGATCCCAGACATAGTAGAAGCTTACATTGACGACATCGTGGTCAAGATCATGAACCCCGAGGACATGATAGGGAATCTGACAAAGGTCTTCGAACGCCTACGTGTATTCCGGTGGAAGCTCAACCCGGAAAAGTGTGTCTTCGGAGTACCCTCAGGTAAACTACTCGGCTTCATGGTCAGCAACCGCGGGATCGAGGCAAATCGCGAGAAGATCACGGCCATCACCAAGATGCTACCACCAACCTGTCAAAAGGATGTGCAGAAGCTTACTGGATGCATGGCAGCGCTCGGTCGTTTCATATCACGACTCGGCGTTCGCGGATTGCCGTTTTTCAAACTGCTCAAGAAGCAGGATAAGTTCGTGTGGGATGACGAGGCGAAGCAATCTTTCCAGGAACTCAAAGATTACCTGCAGAGTCCGCCCATCCTCGTCCCACCTCAACCAAGAGAACAGCTCTACCTCTACATCTCTGCTACTCCCCGAGTGGTTAGCACGGTACTAGTGGTCGAGCGTCCTGAAGAAGGACACGCATATGGAGTTCAGCGACCAGTCTACTTCGTCAGCGAGGTCCTGACCGTATCTAAGGTACGCTATCCCCATGTGCAGAAATTACTCTACGGAGTTCTCATCTCAGCAAGAAAGCTGAAGCACTACTTTGAGGCCCATCCAATCTCGGTTGTGAGCGAAAATCCTTTAGGGGAAATTCTCCATAACCGAGACGCCAGCGGCCGAATCGTCAAGTGGTCAATAGAATTGGCCGCCCACCACATAACCTTCGTTCCACGTACTGCTATCAAGTCTCAGGTCTTGGCCGACTTCGTAGCAGACTGGACAGAAAACCAAGCTCCGGCTGACGACGAGGTAGTTGAGTACTGGGAGATGTACTTTGATGGCTCCCTCCAGATCAAAGGAGGCGGCGCAGGCGTACTCCTGATCTCTCCAAGTGGACAGGAATTAAAATACGTCCTTCAAATCATGTTCCCAGTATCCAACAATGCAGCCGAGTACGAAGCAGCCTTGCACGGTCTCCGCATCGCAGTATCTTTGGGTATCAAACGCCTGATGGTACGCGGGGACTCTGCCCTGGTCATAAACCAGGTAAACAAGGATTGGTCCAGGACCAACGAGAAGATGGACGCTTACTGCGAGGAAATCAGGAAGCTGGAAGGGAAATTCTATGGCTTAGAGTTCCATCACGTGGTGCGCGACCATAACAAGGCAGCAGATGAGCTTGCTAAGATGGGGTCCACCCGTGAAGGCGTCCCACCCGGAGTTTTCATACAAGATCTTGTCAAACCATCTATCAAGATAAACCCGGATGGCACTGTCGCGGAGCAACAAGTCGGAGAATCCCCGGAGTCAGCCACATTAGTGGTAGACGAAGCGTTGGACTGGAGGACCCAGATCATCGACTATCTTGACAGCGGCATATTGCCCACAGAGGTCGCGGAAGACAAAGATCTAAATTCGCTCCACGAACAAATCGTGCGGCGCAGCAAAAGCTACGTCATTATCGGAGACAAGTTGTATCGTCGATCTGGAGCTTCTCAAATTCTCCAAAAGTGCGTAAGTCGCGCAGAAGGTGTTGAGCTCTTGACAGACATACACAAAGGAATCTGTGGTAATCACGCCGGGGCTAGAACCATCGTTGGTAAAGCCTTCCGGTCTGGTTTCTACTGGCCGACTGCTGTAGCAGACTCAGAAAACATCGTGCGGCGCTGCAAAGGGTGTCAGTATTTTGCAAGGCAAATACACGCACCCGCACAACAGCTGCAAACCATACCAGCGTCCTGGCCCTTCGCTTGTTGGTGCTTGGACATGATTGGTCCGTTCAAGAAGGCTCCTGGTGGTTTTGACCATGTCCTAGTAGCTATTGACAAGTTCACCAAGTGGATCGAGGTGAAACCAGTCAGAAAGCACACGGCAGCCAAGACCATCGAGTTCTTCACCGACATCACCCACCGCTTCGGAGTCCCAAATCGTATCATCACAGATAATGGTACGAACTTCGTGGCGCAGGAGTTTAAAGACTGGTGCAGCGAGAGGAGCATCAAGCTATGCCCTGCATCCGTGGCGCACCCAAGGGCCAATGGCCAGGTTGAAAGAGCCAATGGCGAAATAATCAAGGCGCTCAGGGCCCGGATATTCAAGCAGCTGAAGCAACATGATGGACGATGGATCAAGGAGTTACCAGCTGTAGTCTGGGGGCTGCGCACCCAGCCGAGTCGTGCCACGAAGCAAACCCCGTTCTTTCTGGTTTACGGCTCGGAAGCTATCCTACCAACGGATCTCGCATACGGCTCCCCCCGAGTGGAGTTCTATGACGAATACGACGCGCAAGTGGCGCGCATTGAAGACCTCGACAGCATCGAGGAAAAGAGATTGGCTGCCCAGATCCAAGCCGCGCGTTACGCTCAGGTCCTGCGACGTTACCATGATCGAACAGTTAAGCAGAGATCCTTTGAAGCAGGCGACTTGGTTCTGAGGAGGAAGCAAGACACCAAGGGCGCGCACAAGCTTGCGTCCCCTTGGGAGGGGCCATACATCATCAAGTCAGTGAGTCGCCCAGGCTCATATCGCCTCATGACGGAAGACGGCGTAGACATCCCAAATCCATGGAACATCGAGCACTTACAGCGTTTCTACGCCTGATTCAGTTATGTATTCATCTTTTTTGTTTAGATTTGTTTTTCCGAGTGATTTTGGAGGGTATTCACCCCCAGTCACGACTCGGCAGATTTATAATGAGTTATCAATAAAGTTGATTTCATCTTTCATCTATATCTACTACTCGAATTTCCTCTTTCGCGTCACGCACATAAAGTATGAGTGGAACAAACTTTAAATCGAGAGGGAAAGTACTCGCCAAGTCAAAGCTCTAAACGTACGACAAAGACTCTGCGGCATGAGACTGAGACCAACGAGGCTAATCTACTCCGTAACAGGTCAACCACTCAGAAATTAAGGCCAGCGCAGAAAGAAAGGGAGTAGTAGTCCCATAAAAACTTATATACAATAGCAAAAGCTTAAACATTGTTCAAAAGTACTACTTCTACCAAATACTACAAATATTCTATGTAAATTAAATTGCAGGATCACCAACACCAGACGGGGCCGCTTCATCAGAGTCATCAACAACATCCTTGGACAGGACATTGGCGATAGGCTCGACTTCAAGGAGCAGTCTGCTCACGTCATCTTCGGAGGTGCCAGCAGCGTATCCGCGGCCGAGTGGCTCCAGGTCCGATGCCGGGAACAGAGACTTGAGCACCGCCAGGACATGACCACAGCTGGCCTGGCTGATGGAGCAAAGCTGTCGCCGGAAGAAGCGTGGAAGCGCCCGAACGCGGTCGAGGATAGAAGCCGAAGATGATGACGCCTCCGGCTCGATCTCCTCCGCCACCACTCGGACAGCGTCTTCCAGCGCGATCTTCTCGGCGCGCAGTGCCTCCGCCTCGCCTTGCAGCCGAGCCACCTTGGCAGTGAGCTCTGCAAATTGGGACATAATCCGATACCGGTAATCTACAGAAAGTTAGATCTGGATAATATATTCACGTCTGACAGGAAAACAAACAGGGAATAACATACCTCTAAGCTCATGCACGGCCTGGGCTTCGTTGAGTTTAGCCTGCTCCACCTCTCCGCGAAGATCGCGATTGGTGCGTTGGGCTTCCTCCAACTCGGCCTGGTGTTGGGTCGCAGCAGTTTCGAGTTCAGTCACTCGGGCCACCAAGGAGTCGGCCTTAGCGACTGCAGAAGAAAGTTCTTGAATCACCGAGGATTTTGCCTCGGCATCAGCAGCTAAGTCCTGCAAAGACAAGTCAGATGACAAAACAAATAGGTGTACCACTCGGTACTAAACAAGAAAAGTGGCTCAGGAAATACCTTGGCTATCTGGCCCATACGAAGATGGAGCGACATGAACTCCGCCAGAGGAGTCATGGGAGCACCACCACCCGGAGCGCCGACCACCGCAGAAGCGACTTCGACCCCCGCAGCCTGGGGCTCCTCCATCGCAGCAGTCTGTTCAACTACAGGAGCAGGCTGGGGGCTGCCCTGAGGAATTGGCAGTGTGGTCGGCGACGCTGGTACAGGACTCGGCGGAGGCGGGGTTGGTTCTCGCAGCGACTCTGGTGGCGGACCCACAGGCTGATCGCTGAGAAGATCAGCCGAATGGGTCGACACCTCTGGCATTTGGATTGGCGGGATCTCTGTCTCAACGACCGACTGCGGCGCAGGACCCGCAAAGGGGATCTCAGACGGCGTGCTACAGGATAAAGCACATATGGATTAATCACAGAAAAACATAAAGGACAATCAAAGGATGACAATGATACTTACAGAGTAGATACGCGCATTCTCGGGCGCTTTCCTTTCCGAGTGGGGGAAGGAAGGTCCCTCGGACTTGCAGCACTCAGAGGTACTATTGCAAGGGGCGACTGCTCCGAGCTGATAATTGGGGGCGGGATTGACGACTCGGCACCGCCAGCTTCGTCTTCATCCGAGTCAGATGACTCGGAAAGGAGGAGTTGGCGGCGGCTCGGCGCATCCCCAATCACGATGCCCGTTGAAATCTTCCGCTTCTTCGGGACAGGGGCAGCCTTCCCACCACTCGGAGATAGCACGTCTGGAGAAGGTGAGGACGACAGAGTGATATCAGAGTCATGCAGGTCACTCTCACTTCCTCCGACTGCTTCTTCAACACCACCGGCTCTGCGCCGAGCCGGCTGATCCACTCCCTTTGGCATCTCAGGCAAAGGAGGGAGAGATACAAAGGCAGCTCGACCCTGCAAAAGTTGGGTTCAGTTCTTTACTGAGATTACACCCAATGGGTGGAATTGAAACATAAAACAGCAACAGACTGGTTAAATACCTCAGGGCGTGGATTTGATAAGTTGTACGCCGGAGGACAATCAGTAGTCCGCAGGGAAGTCCCTGACACGAAGAATTTGCCAAGCCGAGCTGCGGCTTGGACTTTGTCAACACGCTCGGGGGCTTCACGCGTGTTGTCCCCCTCGGCGTAGTATTCATACGCCGGATGAGCCCGCTGCTTGAGGGGCTGGATCCGGCGCAGCACGAAGTTGGCTGCCACTCCTACGGCAGACAACCCTCTGTCCTTCAACTGGGCTATGAGACCCAGCAGTTCCCGAACCTCGTCCATCTCACTCTCCTTGGGAAGAGCAGTCCAGGACTGGGAGGGAACAGGACGTGAATCGATTTCAGGGAAATGGCAGGCGAGTGGTTTCCTACGTAAAACCACTCGGACTGCCACCCCTTGTTGGAGGTAAGGAAAGGAATATCAAAATACTCCCGGGTTCGACCCTCGCGGAGTTGGAATCCGGCGCCTCCGACTACTCGCGGGCACTCGGTTCCAGGGTAAGGTTTCAACAGAAAAAGGTGAAGAAAGAGATTGAAGTGAGGCTCTATCCCAAGATAGGCCTCACAGAGGTTGATGAAGATGGCGATATGAAGAATAGAGTTGGGATTCAGTGCGCAAAGACTGATCCCATAGAAATGCAGCAGCCCGCGGAGGAAAGAATGCGCGGGCACGCCAAAGCCGCGCAGAAAGAAAGACTCGAACACCACCAAATCAGAGGAATTTGGGGTGGGGAAAGACTCACCGGAGGCTGCGCGCCACTCGGCGGTTTGCTGGTCTGGGAGGATGCCGTCGACGACGTGCTGCTCGAGGCGCCTGGTGGTGGTGATGGACTCCCTCCACTCGGCGGAGCGGTCCACGGCGACTTCGGCGGCGGCCTTGGCTTTGACCGACCGAGCCCTTCCCGGCGACCTCTCCTTCCGCTTCGGGGCTTCCTTCCTTTTCGGCGCCATGGCAACGAGCGGGGGCTGAGGATTGAGGATGGAAGTTGCGGGAATGGATCTAGGGTTTGCTCTCGCGCGTGGAGGAGAACTTGAGCGCTGGGAAGGCAAATGGCGAGTAAAGGAAGAAGATTGCGGCGGGGATGGCTTATAATGGAATGAACCGTTCCTCCCGCGCGCGGCGCGATGCGTGTCTCGGGAACTCAACCGACGCAGGCACGTCCCGTCGCTTTGAATTCAAAGGTGCGGTAAGGAGTCGCGATATCTCGCGATATTTTGCCTTCAGTAAGGCAACCGTTAGTTTCCTTAGGAAACAACGGACTTTACGGCATTAATGGGCCTAAATGGGCTGAAATATAGCACGACCTTTCGGTTCTGTTACGCTAACAAATTTGTGGGTTCCTGAGCTAGTGTTCAGGGGCAGAAACCACTCGGTCGTGAGGCTAAAATTAGTCGACGGCCAGACTTGCTTTTGCAATTAATATTGCATCCTTGCAATTGATTTTTACGTAAGGCATGCGATACTATCGCTAAATTCGCTCAGAAGTCTGGGTCAAGTGCTGACAAGTATAAATCTTGTGAGAAGGTGGCTTACCATATGGTCAAGCTGGGTCGTGGGACACGACTCGGGAGTCATGCCGAGTTCAAAGAACTTGAGAACAGAATCCTTAGAAAGGGGAAACAAAAAAGCCCCAGAAGGAGAAGATTATCCGAAATCCATGCCCAGAGGCATGGGGGCTGAAAAGTTCAGTCAGGATCCACGGCTTTCAGAGTCTTGACACGATCGTGCCGAGTCGTATCAAGACTCGGGGGCTACACCCAATGGGTGCACCTGGAGGTGCACACCATTGATGGATTAAGTTCAAAAAGAGATTCATAATATTTTATTTTTGACCCTCGACCAGAATATTCTATTCTGCTCAAGGCTCGGGGGCTACACCCAATGGGTGCACCTGGAGGTGCACACCATTGAAGATCAAGATATAGATGGAGAAAAGTTGAAGACCTTTGGCCAATTTCATACTAAAATTGCCCAAAGCTCGGGGGCTAAGTGTATTCACTTCGCTGTCGCGTCGTGAAAAAGAGCACTCCTTCCCCTCACTATGGCCATAATTGAAGAATTGTTTTCAGGAACGTCTGATCATGCACTCAGATCTTCCTCGAAACCACTCGGATCTTCTTCGAAATCACTCGGATGAGGTCTTAGACAACTTGAGAGCACTCGGATTATGCAAGAAAAGACAAATCAATTATAGCCAACGATCGGCCAAGAAGTGCTCGGGGGCTACTGTGGGGGATATAGTACCCGGGTACCTCACGAGCAAGCCTGGCAGCCCACCAAAAGGGGGCGGCCCAGCCCACCGTTCTGGACCTGAAGACGTGCGGGACAAGTCGGCGCACGGAGGAAGGATCTGGAAGGAGAAGTTCTAGTTGGAATAGGAATTATTGTAAAGAAGGAAAGGATTCTTAGAGATAGGATCGGCTACAAACCGACTTGTAACCCTGCCCCCCGATATATAAGGCGGGCAGGGACCCCCTCCAAAACAACTCAACTCACCACATCTCAACTCATAGCGAAATCCACGCAATACAACACCCCAAAACAGGACGTAGGGTATTACGTCGAGTCGACGGCCCGAACCTGTCTAAACCCCTGTGTCTGTCCAACCTAACCATCTTGCTTCCGATCTTTGCGATCTTCCCTGCAATACAAATCACTTCCGTGGGCTACCCCGTGGAAGACTGCCGGAGATAATATCACCGACACGTACCGGATCTATCGAGTAGTATGACATGTGCTTATGTTCATGCCCTTGTATTTACTTTGCTGATAGGGAGCGTCATGACAGGGCGTGGCCTGTGTAAGGTGGTAATTCTCGGGAGTCGGACCGGAGGGTAGAGATTTAAAGATGCATTGAATGAGAACCATGTATTGCTTACCAATCTAGCTAGAACTACAACATATGCATAGTCTAGGCTTTATCCTAGATGAGTTACCTCTTGTTCATATGTGTTTATGCTTGATCATATATTCACAATCATCTTGCAACTAGATCAATGTTTCTCGATGCATAGTTAATCTAGGGTTTGTGACCATGTTTCCATAGATTGATAAACCTTGGGGGAGTACTCTCTTGAGGGAAGAGCTATAACTGATCCATGCGCTTGCGGTGGATCTTGTGTGCGTTTGTGCCGCCAACAAGCTTTTCTGGCGCTGTTGCCGGGGAAACAAGTGATCGAATCTTAGATTGATTTTTGCATCTATAAATATTTTTCTTGTTCATAATTTCCTATGAATATTTTTCTTGTATATTCTTGATCTTATATAGTTCTTGTATATGTTTTTCTTTCACTAACCCTAATATGAGATGGACTTGTGCCTCTCGGGAAAAAAACAAAAATATTTTCTTTTGTCTTTGTGTATGAAAAAAAATAAAAATTGCAGGCACAATCAAGAAAGTAGCAGCAACAAGGAACATCGGAAGCCAAGGCCAAAAGAATCACCACTTAGCACTCCAAGAGGAAGACCAGTCGAACATCAACCACAAGTAGCAATGGGAGAATAGCCCGAGGGCAAGATGAGTGAGCTTTGGACACTGAACATCGCCGATCTGCCGATCTTCAAGCTAGCTGAAGTTGAAAGCCCGTTCGAGATCAAGACTTCAATCATTGAGATGGTGCAAGACAAACCGTTCACCGTTAAGGAGGATCCCAATTCCCATTTGCGGTCCTTCATACAATTGTGCAACACTTTCAAGATCGAAGGGGTCGACGACAATAAGCTACGTGCAAGACTTTTCCCATTCTCGTTGATGGGCAAGGCACTTTAATGGTTCTACACGCTGGAAGCATCAACGGTCGAGAAGTGGGAGAGCCTAGTGGAAGCTTTCATCGCCAAGTTCTACTCACCAGGGAAGACGCAGACTCTTCGCAGCTAGATCTCGTGCTTCGTCCAGAGCACCACAGAGACCATCACCGAGGCATTCAAGCGCTTCAACAACTATGTTCTCACTTGTCCACATCACAGGTATTCAAAAGTGGACTTAGTTATGAAGTTCTATGGTGGCTTGCAAGCGTCGTCACAGACAATCATGGATGCATCCGCCGGAGGTTCCATCATCGACCTCACTCCCATCGAGGCTTATGCATTATTCAAGAAGGTGGCTGATAACGATTCTTGGGCATCGGTCAGACGCACTCAACTCATTCCGTCTATGGGCAAAGCAAGGAGCGTGCAAGAGGAGAAGCATATTGAAGACATGGAGGCCAAGATCGACTATTAGCCCTTCATGTATTTGTTTTTTCTACACATCAAATGTCATATATTGATCATGATGTTTTTTCAACATTTCTTCCAAACTTTAAGCCGTCGATGATCTGATGCGTTTAGGGCAAAAATTCAAGTAGCACGCTGTGCAAAATTTGGCTCTCCACCAAGAGATCTGCATTGACACATGCAAAACATACCAGTGGAGAGAGATTTTTGCTTAATTATATATTATGTACTACTCCCTCTGTTTCAAAAGGTCGTTTTCACTTTTCTAGATTCGTGACATTTGCTATGCACTGGACACAATGTGTGTCTAAATGCATAACGAATGCTACGAACTTAGACACACTATCACCAATGTGAGCACTGTATAGATATTACCAATGGAGCACTATAGTAATAAATCATTCTATCTAATGCACTTTGAGTATCTTATAAATTTAGGGAACCAAATGTTCAAGTTAAGAAATGCCTAGTCTGCGTGTTACCCGTTATCAGTTACTGCACATACTAGCGCGCAATTGTTGCCCTGCTAATGTTCTTAGTCTGATCAGCTCCACATGTACATGCCATGCACAAATTGCAAATACAACAGTTATGCATTTATTTGAGGCATGTGCAACTTCTGCTGCTAACCCATTGACGACTTTGATGACTGTGTCCCGAGATCTACGTCCTTCTTAATTTGCACTGACAGCAATGGCATCTTCTTCAACCTTATATATGTTATTATGGCATATTGGAAACGGAGAATGAAATTGCATTATAAGGCCTCAACTGAACATGGTCCTGGCCGCTCATTCACTCAGTACTCTCGTGTCCTACATGTATTTCTATAGTATGAAAATTTGTTGCCTAATGTGCCATCGACTCATTGTGTCCTACTGAACAACAAAAGCTTGATATTTGGCTAGTTGCACTATATCGGGTTAATTACTGGACCTCTTGGTACTAATATTTTTTTTTCCGTCTCCATATATAGGTTTTCTCGGCCTCTTCCATGTGTTCAGAGAATATGCAACGATCACTGAGCAATCAGCAAAGGAATCTGTCCAGATGCTGTGAGAAGAAGCTTCACTACTGTATTGCCACTACTAGAGAAACGACCTTTGGTCCCTGGTACGTTAGTACCGGTTGTGTTATAACCGGTACTAAATGATGAATTTAGCACCGGTTTGTAAGCACAGTGTCTCGGGGAGCACTTTAGAACCGGTTGGTAACACCAACCGGTACTAACGTGCGCCTCGAGCGACGGGCCGCAACGTCTAGTGGCAGTTTAGTACCGGCTGGTGTTACCAGCCGGTACTAAACTGCCCCGGGTGGCGAGGCCCAGAAGCGGCTGCACGTTAGTACCGGTTGGTGTTACCAACCGGTACTAATTGAATGCATTTAGTACCGGCTAGTGTTACCAGCCGGTACTAAAGACTTCGTATATATACGGAGCCAGCTTCTTCCTCCCCGAGCCCGAGCTCATTACTTCCAGAGAGCTTGCTCTCTCTCATGGCGCCATAGAGGGGGAGTTGTTGTCCGATTTTTGCATATTTTGTGGATTTATCCTATATAAGCGCGCCAAAAGGTTAGCAACTTCATTCTCTGTTATTTGACGGTACTTGTGCTTAGCTTTATGCTCTATACTTAGAGAAATTTCAAAAATTGTGAATGAGAAGGATTTTGTATTTGTAGATTGATTTGAGCTTAATAGAATCGTGACTTTAATTAGATGGTAGCTTTTAGTAGTGAGTTCATACCCTAGATAATGAGCATGTTTTCAAGTGACAATATTTTGCTAATTTTTTTCATTATTTTTTTTTCTAAAATGTGGAAGTCCATCATCTCCATTTTTCTCCCCAACTTAGGTTCGTAGAAATGTTTTTGCAACATGATGTATTGTGTAATGGATATTTCGTACCTTTTAACTATCTTTGTATAAATTCCCGCCCAGCTTCTTCTTCCCCGAGCCAGAGCTCATTTCTTCCAGAGAGCTTGCTCTCTCACTCAAGGCGCCATAGAGGGGGGAGTTGTTGCCCAATTTTTGCATATTTTGTGGATATCTTCGATATAAGCGCGCCAAAAGGTTAGCAACTTCATTCTCCGTTATTTGACGTTACTTGTGCTTAGTTTTATGCTTTATACTTAGAGAAATTTCAAAAATTGTGAATGAGAAAGATTTTTTATTTGTACACATTGATTTGAGCTAAGTAGAATCATGACTTTAATTAGATGGTAGCTTTTAGTAGTGAGTTCGTACCCTAGATATTTCGAACGTTTTAAATATATGTGTTAGAAAAAATTAATATGTGTTAGAAAAAATTAATATTTGTGTTAGAAAATTTCATATGTGTTCGAAAATTTCATATTGTATTAGAAAAAATTTCAGATATTTTAACTATATTTAATATTGTGTAATGAATTTTTTTGACATTTTGATTCTAATGTTGTGTAATTGATTTTCCAACTTTTCTATTATTTCGTAATATTGAATGGAATGTTGCAATATTAGAAATGTTGCTAGGTATTTATATTTAGTTGTTAATTATTTTTGATGATAGGATTCAAAATGGACCGTCAATGGATGTACGGCGGTAGGAACACCATGGCATGGATTATTGGCCTAGACGTTTTTCTCAATGCGGCTGAAGCCACCAGGTCCATGAAGGGTCTCATGTGTTGTCCATGTCGTATTTGCCGTAATGGAAAACAGTTTCAGAAAAGGGATACTCTACACGTTCACCTAACTGAAAACGGTTTCATTGATAGCTATAATGTTTGGACAAAGCATGGTGAACTTGGTGTTGTGATGGGAGACAATGAAGAAGAAGATGATGATAACAACATCCCAGACTTTGCATACTTACATGAAGCCGGAGCCTTTGACGACGATGATGACCCAATGGAAGGGGTTGATGCAAATGTCATAGAGGAGGAGGAGGCACCCGATGAGTTAGGTCAGGTCTTGCTTGATGCACAGAAAGACAGTGAAACTGTGAGAGAGTCAAAAAAGTTCGAAAAGATGCTGAAGGATCACAAAACAAAATTATACCCAGGCTGCAAGCCGGACCTGAAGAAACTAGGTAGCACGTTGGAGATGCTAAAATGGAAAGCAACTAATGGCGTCAGCGACAAAGAATTTGGTGAGCTACTACAAATCGTAAAAAACATGCTTCCTGAGGCTAATGTGCTGCCGTCGACCACATACCAAGCCAAAAAGATTGTGTGCCCTCTTGGATTGGAGGTACAGAAGATACACGCGTCTCCTAATGATTGTATCCTGTATCGTGGCGCTGAATATGAGAAATTAGAAGCTTGTCCTGTTTGTGGTGCGTTGCGATACAAGATCAGGCGAGACGATCCTGGTGAAGTTGACACGCAGCCAGTGAAGAAGAAAATTCCTGCAAAGGTGATGTGGTATTTTCCAGTGATTCCACGATTGAAGCGTTTGTTCAGAAGTAAGGAAAACACAAAGTTGATGCGGTGGCACAAAGAAGATCGTAAGCGAGATGAGATGATGAGACATCCTGCAGATGGGTCCCAGTGGAGAAACATTGACAGAGAATTTCCACAATTTGATGAAGATGTAAGGTACATACGGTTTGGTTTAAGTACAGACGGAATGAATCCATTCAGCGATATGAGTAGCAGTCATAGTACTTGGCCAGTTACCTTATGTATATTTAATCTTCCTCCTTGGTTGTGCATGAAGCGAAAGTTCATCATGATGCCAGCTCCCATCGCAGGTCCAAAACAACCTGGAAATGACATCGACGTGTTCCTAAGACCTTTGATCGATGAGCTTTTACTGTTGTGGAAGGACGAAGGTGTAAGTGTGTGGGATGAGTACAAACAGGAAACATTCATCCTCCGAGCATTACTTTTTGTGACCATCAATGATTCGCCTGCACTTGGAAACCTTTCGGGACAGTCAAACAAGGGATACTCGGCCTGCACCCACTGTTATGATGAAACAGACTGCATTTATTTGAAGCATTGTCGAAAGTGCGTGTATATGGGCCATCGTCGGTTTTTACCACCGAAGCACCCATTAAGACATGAAGGAAAACATTTTAGAGGCAAGTCTGATAATCGATCTAAGCCTTTGTTCCGCAACGGAAAGCGTGTGTTTTCGATGGTAAAGGATGTGCAGGTAGTATTTGGAAAGGGCCCTGGCAGCCAAGCCGTTCCAAATGACGAGGACGGACATACACCCATGTGAAAGAAAAAGAGTATATTATGGGATCTACCTTATTGGAAGATGCTGGAGGTCCGCAATGCAATTGGTGTGATGCACCTGATGAAGAATCTTTGTGTGACCTTTCTAGGCTTCATGGGTATATATGGAAAAGGGAAAGATACCGTGGAAGCAAGACGTGACCTAAAAGCATTGGAACAACGAAAAGACCTACATCCTAAAAAGCGTTGGCCCGGTACTAACCCGCCTCACGTTTTCGTTTCCCTATTGGTAATTCGCATTTCCCTATCAGTTTTGTCACCCACATGGGAGTTCATTTTCCAGCAGTGATGAGAACTGGATGGGATTCTTCCTTGCTTAGGTTGTCATGCACAGCTAATAACAATAGTATAAGTTGATGTTTGGGCACGAAAGGCGGTGCTCGGAAGGCCTTTAATAACCTATTCTCATAACATATGGGACAACCTGGACAGTTAAAAAATGGGCTATTTGGATCCATACCACTGAAATTTTACAAGTTTGAAAAAATGCCATAACAACTCAGCTATGTGCAAACATGTCAGTACAATTCTTACGTTGCCCGAACCTAACACAACTGGAATCACGTCAATCGGAGGTCTACAGCTTGAGATATAATAAAACAAGCAGACTGTGTCGGATGATGTCGCGAATAAGCAAGCCCTAATTTGGAGATTAAACAAAAACTAATTAGAGCTAACTAACCAAACTTTTCATATCAATAGATTGATACCCTAGCACGGTTTTGGATGGATCAAAACAAGCCGAATCATGTTGAACAACATTTCAATCTAAAACCAAAACTGTAGATATGAATGAGCATGTAAAGCAATGAGCGGAGAGGGAAGCGAGATTACCAACACATCAATTTGCAAACCTAATCTTTATTACATCAAAGATGTGTTCAAAAGATGCTTACTCAAGCATCCATACAAAGAACACCACGAGATCCTAAAACCCTAGACTCCCTCCAGGAAAAACAGAACACGGCGGCGCTTCTGCCGTCGTCTCCTCAACCAAAAAACCCCTCTCGATCAAGCCTTTTATTCTGCCGACTCCAACACCTGTAGCTGGGCCCGCACTTCCTTAATCCGACTCTAAACCGACCAGCTTCCATGTCCCGGTCAAACCAACCAGCCAACGTGTGTTGATTAATCACAAAGCATAACATGCATGTGCCTCCCTGCATGCATGCGTATGTGGCCAGGCCACCAAATTAAAACCAGCTACTAGCCAGCCCGAGTCCACGACTCGTCTAGCTCCCAAGCATCATGTATGCAGCCCATGCACGTGCACAACACCAGCTAATTAACTTAGCAAGCCAAGCTAACTAATTAGCAAACCACACACATGCGTACGTGAGCCACATATACGCACATGCATGCGTTGCCGCACAGCAACGCCATCTCAGCTAGAGATCACACCACTAAGCATCTTCTCCGATCAGAACGCTGGCAGTCCCGTTCCCATCAAAATCATCCGTCAACACCTGACACACATGGTCGCGCATCGACAAGTCTTCACGTACACCGTTCTCTAGCCCGAACGTCTCACGTGACATCCTTGAAAAATAAGACCTCAGTTCCTCCCTGAACTTAGCCCCGAAACCTCGGTTCCTCCTAAACCTAGTTTCAGTCTGTCACCGACCACGCTCCGCCTCAAGCAACACCTGCACATGAACAAACACGCAACCACATACGAGCACAAGTCCACGACTTGACTCAAGATCAGTCCATGCAACACCACTCTGACGAGTGTGTCACATCAATATGAAACCTACACTACCACGAGTGTATCCAATAAAACATTCTATCACAAGCATACCAAAACATGTTACCATGAGCGCAACACATTAGCAAACATGCATATAACCCTATGCCATTATGCTAATCACTTTGCAATGCCAATTTCAATATAAACCAATTTTTCATCACACATGATCTCACACAGGTTTCCCTGTTGGCAATTCGCATTTCCCTATCAGTTTTGTCACCCACATGGGAGTTCATTTTCCAGCAGTGATGAGAACTGGATGGGATTCTTCCTTGCTTAGGTTGTCATGCACAGCTAATAACAACAGTATAAGTTGATGTTTGGGCACGAAAGGCGGTGCTCGGAAGGCCTTTAATAACATATTCTCATAACATATGGACAACCTGGACAGTTAAAATATGGGTTATTTGGATCCATACCACTGAAATTTTACAAGTTTGAAAAATATCATTACAATTCAGCTATTTGCAAACATGTCAGTACAATTCTTACGTTGTCCGAACCTTTGAAGGCAAAGAAATATTTGTTTTCCTTCTTGTTTTCTATTTACAATTCTCACGATTATATAGTGACTCAAACTTATCCCCTAAGGCAACTAGGATTGGATTCCTTATAGATCGAAATTCATCCTTTCCTAACAAGAGAATCTGAAAACTTCCAAACTAACTTGACTCCTACTTGTGCACCAAGACCTCTAAACTTTGTAAGTGTCGGTGGGCCCAGCGGGGGCCATCGGTGGCGCCTAGGGACGTGCCTCTTGCTGCTCG
Organism: Urochloa ruziziensis; assembly: GCA_015476505.1. Classification (NCBI taxonomy): domain Eukaryota; kingdom Viridiplantae; phylum Streptophyta; class Magnoliopsida; order Poales; family Poaceae; genus Urochloa; species Urochloa ruziziensis. Next base: position 57,972,758 of record CM027120.1, read on the forward strand.
TCGTGTGGGCTATGACGGCTTTGGCCCGTCGTGTCGCTGCCGCCACGCTCCTGGTCCACTCCTCCATATCCCTAACATCCAACTACAATAAAATTCTGAATTTTGACCAACAACTGTGAACCCGGACAACAAGGACCATCCGACCGTCACAACTGTGAATTCTGAATCCTGCCACCTGCGCTCATTTTAATTTATTACGAGCAATAAAACACAAGAAAGAGTTAAAAATATATCAAGAACTCCAAATAGAGCACAAATGAATAACCTACATTTTTTAAAAAAAGCAATTTATATAAATGTTATATTTTTATGATATGAAATGAATTAGTTATGATTTCTTATGTACTAAAACCTTTTAGGTTTCTAAAAAATTAAACTTGCTCTGTTTTGAATGGCTGTTCATATCCAGCCCTGAATCTTTTTCTCCCTCGCGGAAGATATTTTTTCCACATCTAGAACATTAAATAATTAAAAAAATTCCATGGTTCAAAAATTATTTCATCGGGGTTAGGCCGGGAAGAAAGAACTGGTAGTTCTTGATCTAATGATCTGAAAATCCATATGTTGAATTAAGTGAAGGGGTTGATACAAATTGGATTGAGGAGCAGGCTGACCCAAAGACATATTCCTTCAGCGCTTATGCTGGCTTAGAACATACTTGCTTCAAGTACTACGTTGAGAAATAACTTCAAGATCCGTGAATGAACACTGTGTGTTTAGGTACCAATGCAACATACAATAATTCCATATCATGACTTACTTAGCAATCAACATCATAATCAGATAACGACGGTAGAACTCTTTGAATAGCATGGTTGGAGTTAAAATTGTCATCATCCATGTCAGCTGGTCATCTGAATTTCAGAGCAATTTCCTCCTCCTCTTCTGATCTTCCTGGCCGTTGTTGACGCCATTCACGCCATTGTAGTCGCCGAAATCAGGTTCATCAGAGAAATCAATACTCTCCAGCATCTCGTTAAGGTCTTGCTCCATCCACTCCCTGGCCTGCTCTCTAACCACGAGAAGGTCATCAGGCACGTCAACGTGGCCCTTCGCCTTCAACTCGCCACGGACCCAGTCCTGGAACTCGAGGAACCACCCATGTCTCCTGGCCATCTCCTCCTGTAAACGAAGCTGCAAGCTCTCGTCGTCATCGGGCCTAGTGGGGTGCTCCCACGACAGGATCAGGTCGACCTCCTCCTTCGGCAGCCGCGTCATCCCCTTCACATGAGGTGAACGGTCTCTCTCTGAACCGGAGAAACCCAGCGAGGCCATGACCATCAACGGTCCGGCGTCAGCAGACACGGCGGCGGCGGCGACACCCTGACTCGACGAGTTTGCTCCGACCAGGCGGGAGCTTTTTTGCTGTAAGTAGGCCAGCCTTGTGCACACGCATATACCTACCCACCGATCGGGCCTCTCTGGCTGAGGATTGAAGAGGTGCATGGGCCTCCAATTCCGAGCCGACAGAATTCAAGTCTGTAAGTAGCCATGACGGAATGTTCGTAGAGTTCAAGTTTTGGACACAATTTATATTGACTAATGCGGTGGCATGAGTCACAGACACGTACTATTTAAAAAAAATTATATTCAATAATCCACAATATATCATAGCGAATTAAAACTGCAAATTCAATAGCCTTGGCCCTCCAACGGAAAAAAGGAAATTTGTACGATCAAATTTTAAACAATCAATGACATATAGAAAGAAATATCCACGATACAGATATCCATGAGAACCTCGGCACTACAGCCCACTACATGATGATGAGAAGGCCGAAGTGGTTGCTCTTCTCGTCGCCGGCGGCGTGAAGCAATGACGCCACACACTAGACGGCGCCAGGCACAACCACAATGCGGAGCATGTTCCGCTACTACCCGGCGAGCTTGGTCACGACGAGTGTGGTGGCCACTATTGCGCCACGCTCTAAGTTTGTTCCCTTTGCATGTCTAAAAAACTTTGATGACTGAAAATTCTTGTCTTTGACGAGTGTCGTGGCCACTCTTGCACAACCACACCATATCCAAATTTAGCTGAAGATGACCAATTGGGTCTAAGTTTTGATGATTTCATTAAAACTTGTCTTTGCTGCAATTCTTTTCAAAGCAACTTTGTAGGAAATCATCTCCTATTTTGTACCCCTTACGTGTCTTAAAAAAGTTCCATGACCGAAAATTCTTGCTAAACAGGAAATTAAGTGATCATCAGCTAAAAAGCTACTGAAATTAGGATACAAATGATACACACTTAATTAGCCTAGCCCCAACCCTATCAATCCAATTAAAATGAACTAGTTGGATTCTCATCCATTGTGCCGCATGTTGCCGTAGGGACGGTGACCTGTTAATGTGCCGCAGGCTTAGCAGGGAAAGTGGGAAACTATAGGTGCTATCTCGTGGAAATTGGCTCCATTTTGTACTTGATTAGCACATTTTCGCTCTCACTGACCAAGCAGTCTTCCACTGCTCCTATCACACAACGCCATTTCTGTAGCTAATTCATGTCCAACAGTTGCGCAGTTGTGTCTCTATCTTTAGTGCAATCTTACGTGTTTGGTCCAGGAACACGTATACGTTCAGACCATAATAATCGTGATGCTAACTAGGGACCATCAGTCACACCATGTCCCACCTCGTGTTCCACGAGATCACTACAGCAGATAGCTAACCCACACGCACTATTTAAATCCTGGCAAGGATTAGTGCTCGATCAATCGAAGCAAACCACACAAAAAGCACCATAGGAAATTGTTACCCAGAGCAATGGCGGCTCAAACTGTTGTCCCCTCCGACGAGGAGCTACTGCAGGCGCAGGCTGACCTGTGGCGCCACAGCCTTTGTTACCTCAAGCCCTTTGCACTAAGGTGTGCCGTCGAGCTTGGCATCCCCACGGCGATCCACCGCCTTGGTAGGGCTGCTTCGCCCTCTGCCCTGACCACTGCACTATCCCTCCCCTCTGCTAAGCTACCCTTCCTTCGCCGCCTGCTGCGGCTCTTGGGTGCGGTGGGCATATTCACCGTCGACAAGAGCACGGAGGAGGAGATGTACTGCATCAATCCCGTGTCCTACCTCTTGGTGGATGGCATCCCTGATGAGGTACACATCAACCATACGTCTCTCGTGCTTGCAGCAACGTCGAAACGGCACGTCGATGCGGCGATGGGGCTGGCTGACTGGTTCAAGAAGGACGTGGTGACACCACCGTTTGAGGAACTGCACGGCGCAACTTTGTTCCATGAGAGTCTTGAGAGCCTTGACCCAGATTACCACAAGATGGTAAATGAAGCTTTGCATGCCCACGACAACTTTGGGATTCCAATTGCCATGCGGGAGTTCAGTGAGTTATTCAAGGGGATTCAGTCAGTCACTTACTGCTGCGGTGTCTCTGGTGATGACGCATTTGCCAAGGCGCTTGTCAAGGCCTTCCCACACATAAAGTGCACGGTGCTGGCCTATCCCAAGAAGATTGACAAGAAACAGGCTGATGGTTTGATAAATTACGTTGAAGGTGACATGTTCAGTTTCATCCCACCAGCTCAAGTCGTGGGGCTGAAGGTAACAATTTTTAGTTCCTTTTATGCGTCCTGTTGCTAATAAAAAAATCATGAACTAATGTAAACCATATAATGTAAAATTTGAAATGTTAAACACAGTCACCATAACAACAAAATGACAACTTGATATTTTCTCACCCAGATGTTTATGACCTGCAATTTCTTCAATCTATTAGAGATCTTTACTTAACTTTGTTACAATGTGTGCATGATATACAGCTTGTGCTGCACCACTACACTGACGAGGATTGCGTGAAGATCCTAGCTCAGTGCCGAAAGGCAATTCCTTCACGCAAGGATGGTGGTATAAAGTTATTATTGCTGATATTGTGATTGACTACTCTCCGGGGCCAATGTTAGAAACACACCTCTTAATGGACGTTGAAATGATGACAATGACTAAAGGACGTCAACGGGACGAAAAAGAATGGCGTGAGATTTTCATGAAAGCAGGGTTCAGTGACTACAAGCTTCTAAAGAAATTCGGAGCTCGTGGTGTCTTTGAGGTCTATCCATAAAATTGCACTGCAGCTTGGCATGGACAATGTACTTAAGTTTTTATGGATAATGGTGCACATGGATGATGTACTATGTAAATAAAGGTCTATCCAAAAGTTTGCACCCCAGCTTGGCATGAATGATGTACTAAGTAAATAAAGGTCATGCTGTATATATAGTTTTTATGGGTCATGGTGCACTAGATGATGTACTAAGTAAATAAAAGTCATACCTCATGAATTTCATGCATGCATTGTGAAGACCCGTAGAACTTTTGTTTGGAGAAGTACTAGTGCATATGATGAAAATGGCAAATTTATATCTTCCAACCAGATGGAGATGGACAGCTGTTAATCGTATCTTAGGATTGATCAGATCTGCAGTTGTGTGCTAACTTATTTCATATATACATTATGTAGAAGATAATTTAGTATGACTTCATTATTGGCTAGAAATTGACCACGCATGTTGCAATAATATAATTTCCTAGAGCTAGGGGCGCGCCCGCGCACCGTCCTCGGCTTCAGCCTGCAAGGCGGGCCACCAGGTGACAGCGACGCAACGGGTGACCAGTCAACAACGACGCAACGGGCCACCAGTCGACAGCGACGCGCGCGGGCCATCCATGAGTCCCTGGCCACGATCCGACGGCGCGCAGGGGCTGGGCGCCCTCGGAGCGCCCAGGAGCTGTGCCTCCGCTGCAGTCCTTTCATATTTTAAATGAAGATTGGAGTGGCACATAATTACACAAATAAAACTAATAGCGTGAAAGTGCATGCCATTGTTCCTCCGTATATATGGTGAAGCCCATATCTGATTACCTGTCATGTCCAAGTCACTTAGCTTCAATCAGTTTGCAGCATATTCAATCAAAGTGACATACTATGCGCACGGCGAGTATGAGCTTTATCCTTCCATTGTGCGGCCACAGCGGGGACACCTCGCTCATACATTTGGATCATTCTTTCCAAATTTGTATGAGATACTGAAGTGTGTGAATCCATATAATAGGTTAATTTTTTCATCTACATTATTAAATCGCGAGACGAATCTAATAAGTTTATGTATTCCATGATTTGCAACAGTAATGCTACAGTAACTATTCGCTAATTACTGATTAATTACTCTCTAATTGCCCATCATTAGATTCGTCTCGCGATTTTCAGGCTCGATCTGTAATTTGTTTTATGAGTAGTCTACGTTTACTACTTCTAGATGGTAAATTTTCTTTAATGTGATTTTTCACCATAAACTTTCCATCTATCGAAACACCCGTAACACACCATAGTGATCTTTCAACACCTCTGCCGCTTTATTTGCCCAATGGTCCCACCATGCGCGCATGCAGCGAAGCTACTAGCTAGCCGACTAGCCCACTACCATCGCTGCCTTCTGGGGCGGAAGTGGGGGTGGCCAGCAGGGGCCAGTAGTGGATTCAACGCCAGCAGCGTGTACTCATAGACAGTGGCGGACCCATCTGGGTAGGGGTAGACGCAGGACTAACCCAAATTTCTAGTGACCAAAGTAAAAGGGCACTATTCATGCTACTGTTGGAGTATTGTTATACTGTTCATGCATTGTGGTGACTACCCAAGTACTCCACTTAGGTCCGCTACTGCTCATAGAGACCCACCTACTGTGATATTAACCACCAACTCAAACTAATATACGCAAGCTTTGGTTCCTGATTAATTTCTTGTCTCATAATAGCATATGGTTTTTATTGAATGAGGCCAAATGCTTGTAGGAAACTAAGGAAAACTTCTCGATTAGATGAAAATCAATTGAAAGAAGCCCGAACTCCATCCAAAGTTACTGATTAAATTTGGATGTTAGTGCTTTGATTGTAGAAAGTGATCTTAGTTTACATTGTCAAATTTGGAACTATCTTATTGATAAACAAGATCAAGCTCGCATAATATACATCATGCACGGACATTCCAATTATTGAACTGGCGAATGTTTTCTGGCCCCTCTTTAATTTTCTCGCGAGTTCCGCCACTGCTCCCTTCCTCCTCAAAAGTGCATCATCAGTCTTTGCATGCATGTTGGTGATTTCTTTGACGATCTAACCAGTCAAACCCTACCACTACTACACAAACCACCTTCACAAACTGGCTCATCACAACCAGGTTTTAGTTAAACTGGTTATGATGGGACATCACAGCCGCGCCGGTTTTTAGGCACGTGAGGCAACTAGCTGTTGCAACCGGCTATGATGCTCCACATCACAACCGGATTTTGACAAAAAAACCGTTTGTGATGCCGACCTGACCATCACAACCGGTTATCGAAAGAAAACCATTTGTGATCAGACCCGAAAAAATTATGAAATCTAGTTAATAAACTTTCATGTCCGGCCTCTTCTCGGTCGATCTCTCCCTCTCCCGTCCGCTTCCTCTCTTCTAGCCTCCTCTTCTCTACCTCTCTCGCTCCGTCCGCTTTCCTCTCTCTCGGGGTCTCCCGTCGGCCTCCTCTTCTCCCGTCCGTCACCTCTTCTCCCGGTGGCCGGCCTCTCCTCTGCCTCCCTTTCCTCCCAGATCTGACGCCCCTCTGTTGCTCCTCCCCTTCCCCTCCGCTTGCCCCTCACTGGCGATGGCAGTGAGGAACGGCGGCAGGGCAAGGTGCAGCCGCAGCAAGCAAGGCATGGTGTAGATGCGGCATGGGGCGGAGCTGAGGCGGCCGGTGGGGGCGCAGATCTGCAGTGGGCAGCGACTGCGGGGCAGAGCGGCAACACTCGGTGGGGGCACAGAGCAGCGTCGGTTGGCTGGGTGGAGAAATGGCGCGGGGGGAAGCTGCAGCGGCCGACGGGGGCGCGATGCAGCGGCGGACAGCGGAGCATGACAGAGCTACGGTGAAGAGCTGTGCGAAGAAATTTCACAAATTCCCCATCCATGGAGAGCTGTGCGATGAAATTGAGGTAGGATTTCTTAAACTGTTGCACCCGTACACACCCCTCTCCCGCCTGATTCCTTCAATTTCTCCATCCTACGATGTTGATGTGTGCTTCACGGATTTGCTCTGTAATTTAGTAAATGCTAGTTCAATAAACTGTTCTTGTGCAGTTTTAATGGAAATCGTTCAACTTACTTGCATTTGCCATCTCACTTAACTTGTAGGTTCCAAATGAGCTATTACAAACTTAGAGAGCCATGGACTACCTTTTACTCTACTTAGAATTGTCCCCGTGAAAATATGTTACTACCTGATGTTGAACTTGTTCATGTCTCTGTTAAGTTTTCACAACTGTACTTTCCTGTGAAAGGGAGGATTGTATTGTACTTCCCATTTACTCAGCTATGAGACCTTAGTACTAGAAAAAAAAATCTTATTTTCCTAGGCTCCATATTTTCCATGAGGTTATACATCTCAATGATTTGTTAATCTGCCATTTTGTAATATTTCTTCATTGGTGCAATTTCTTCATTGGTGCAGTCTATGGAGTCTGCATTTATATAACAAGAAATCTGTTTGAACAGTGTACTAGTGAAGTAGTGGTTAATATTTCCTTTATATAGGCTACACGTCTCTACAAGAACAAGGAGCACGCTGAAGTTGAATATACTGTCAGTAACTCCTTCCAAATTTAGAAAAAGATGCTTGCATTAGATTTACTTGGTTGGACAATGTCATTGTGACATTACAGTGATGCTAGCATGTATTGGAAATCTATATTGCTCAAAACTGAACTAAGGCTTCTTCCTTGGTCCATCCAGCACATTACTCATGAAGAAGTGCATTTGTAGGCATTCTGAAGCCAAAGTGTGTTATTCTGCAGGCATGTGTGAATGTGTGATTGTTTATTGCATTAGATATAGTGATGTAGTGTCCTCTTTTACATGGTTATGATGCAAGAAAGGTTACTGATTTGATGCTGGTTCATTTGTCAGGCATCCATGTTGTTGCGCTCCAACTCCATCTGAAGCTGCATAATTTCATTTCTGGTTTTACATAGATCGTTCGCTCTTGTTCCCTGCGAAAAATCTGGTTGTAAAAGATGATAACGCAATAATATGGCACAGTGATGAAGTGTAGGTGTACATGATGAATTAATTTTATTTAATATCAAATTTCTAACCGGTTGTGATGGCTATCACATCACAACCGGTTTTAATTAAAACCGGATGTGATGGCCCCCTCAACACAACCGGTTTTTGAAAACCGGCTGTGATGAGGGGGACTATCACAGCCGCTATAACAGCAACAGTACCCGAAACCGGCTGTGAAGGTGGTTTGTGTAGTAGTGTACATTCATCGATACTATTGAAGCCTGCTAACTTCGGTTCAGGTGGATGAATCAATTGACCCACCTAAGGTTCAGGCACATCAACATTATACCATATTTTGCAGACAGTACAATCACATTGCAATGACAGACAGGGTTGATTGTAATATATGGCATTTATTGTGTTCTTTTGATTCATGATGACATAATACAACAGATGGACCAATAACATGTATAGATGGTCTTTAACTAAAGCATCTTTAACTAAAGAACAACCATGAGACTGAAAACATTAGACAGACAATGTTGGCCAGATCTTAAACTTAACAAGCTTCGCCATCAACTCATAGTTTCAGTTTATTTTACTTCACTGAACTTCCTCGCCCTCCTCCTTGTCGCTGTCGATGACCCTCCAATGGGAGATATCAATTTCGTCAGCCTTCTGCTTCCAATAGTCATAATCGGGCTAGATGGACCTCAACTCTATGTACTCTTCTTCGTCTTCCTCTTCGATGTCGTCCACGCCCGTGGAATCACTTCTCACTGAATCTTCCGGAAGCTACTCGTCCCTTGTCGTCGCCAGAGCTGTTTCGCCTTCACTGCCATCGCCATCGACGGCCGCATCAGCAGGCTGCTTCTCGTCACTCAAGCCAACTCTTGATCTTCCACCTTCCTTCTTGTGGCACATCCATCTGACGGCGGCACTGCCTTCCTCCTCTTGGTTGACAATCCCTTCGTCGCGCCCTCTGCAGCCGGCGAGTAGTACTCTAGAAGAAGCCCCATCTGTCGAGCCACTCGCCTTGGTGTCTCGCAGAGTGGGTGACAAACCCTAGATTTTCTCGGTTACAATTGGGACACGTTACGGAATTCTATTTGGCCCTGGTGGTTTTAATTCACGTACAGCAGGCGGGTACTCTAGTCTGTGGTCGGTTCGGTTTAGAGTGGGACCCCTCATTACGGGGACACATCCAGCTAGGGCTAGATATCGAGCCCAGCTCGGCTCGTTATAGCTCAGCTTGTTTTGGCTCGACTCGTTATAGCTCATTTAAGTAACGATATAAAATCCTGGCTCAGCTCGAATCGTTTGGCAGCTCGAGCCAGCTCGTTAGCTCGCGAGCTAGGCCATCAAAAGTTTGACCATGGAGCATATATTGAGGTATAAACGTATTAATCTATATTATATATAACTCCCAACAATAAAAATAAAAGAACAAAGACATATAGTATATCCAAACATTAAATAAAGCATCAATGCTTGATGCATCAAGTTGGACCTCGTGCCTCATCATCGCTCTCCATGCGTGAGCATTGCAGTCGGGTGGAGGGAGGACGACGCGATGGGGAGAATGAATGAGTGGCGGGCAGCGGCTAGCCGGGAGATGGGTAGGCAGCAATCCGGTGATGCTTGGACAGGGAAACTGGAGATGTGGGGTCGGGTTTGCGGCTGCTGCGGGCCTGCAATGCTTTTTGTGTTTGTGTGTGTTAGCAGTATGTGGGTTGTGGTCCGTGGGTTTTGTAGGCTAATCCTAATTTATATTTGATAGTTGGGCACTTACCACTTGAGCTGCTAAACCAACTTGGTTCGTTTTGACTCGCGAGCGGCTCGAACAATGGTGGCGGCGGTGACAGGGAACGAACATCTTCATCACATGACCTGCCGGTTCCGTGCAAACGACATTGATTTCTTGCCCACCTGTATATATTCCTATCGTTCGCGAAAAATTACTATCTTGGTACGTGGAAGTTTCATGATTAAGACCTTTGGAGTTCTTGCCATGCGACATGCATGTCCTTGTCGATACACCATGAGAAAAAATTATATTTTTGTGCATGATTCTTGTCTATGCGCATCTTTGCTTTGATGCACAAGGTAGGATAGTATTATTATGTCACTATGGGCTCTTTTCCGACGGTTATTTTTCGGGCACTCGACAAAGACCTTCTTTACCGACTGCAAAAGAAATACACTTGGCCAAGAAGCTCTTTGCCGAGTGGTTTTTTTTTGTTTTTTGACACTCGGCAAATATGAGATCTTGTCGAGTGTTTTTTTGGCACTCGGCAAATAATTAAGTTTTTTTTCACTTCCAACTTCAACATTTTTTCTACTCTCCACATACAACATGTGTTACTCCATGTTAAAATTTGGTACATTTTTGTATTTGTTGCTATATTTAATTAATAAATTACATTTGAAACATTTTTTAAATCAAGTCAAATTTGAACTACAAGTGATTCAAATAATAGAATACAATGATTAAAAATAATATTCATATTATTTAGCTCAGTTTGAGGCCTTACCCTTGAAATGAAAAAGAAATTTTGAACACCTTGTTCAAGAAATATGAGACTACGTGTGTCCAATTGATTTTAAATTCTAAAAAAATTAGAAAATCATGAGATTTGTCACGAGTGATGGTAATCACACGTGCAAGCTATGATAAAAGTTGAGAAGATTTCACACATTTATCATAATGGTGTTTACAAATCGAAACATCTCATAAGAAGTATTCGTGTGATTGTACATAAGAGAGTACGTTAGTGGATGTATTTTTTGAACAGAAACTTTTTTATATGATCTCATATGAAAAAAAGTTTTGTACCCAAAGTCGTACAACTCGATGAAATTTACAATTTTGTAGTTTTTTAACTTTTCTATTTAAGATTGTTTAGTACGTCAGATAAAATTTGACATTGTTGTTTTATACGTCAGATAAAAGTCGTACAACTCGAGGTAATTTGAAAATTTATGATTTCAAATTAGATAACTTATAATTATATTTTGACGTACTAAACAATCTTAAATAGAAAAGTTAAAAACTACAAAATTTTAAAATTTCATCGAGTTGTACGACTTTGGTACAAAACTTTTTTTCATATGAGATCATATAAAAAAGTTTCTGTTCAAAAATACATCCACTAACGTACTCCTCTTATGTACAATCACACGAATACTTCTTATGAGATGTTTCGATTTTGTAAACACCATTATGATAAATGTGTGAAATCTTCTCAACTTTTATCATAGCTTGCACGTGTGATACCATCACGTCGTGACAAATTCATGATTTCAATTTTTTTTAGACGTGACGAGCTCCAATCCGTTTTATAGGCTCGCCGGCGCGACACCACCAATAATTCGAGGTGGGCCTACCTTGTCAGCTGGTCTGTGTCAGTATGTGCGGCTGCAGGTGGGCCCGGGGCGTGGGTTGGCGGCTAACCGTGTGACGGGACGGGATATATGGCCGGCGAGGATGCATAGGCGCTGTTTAGATGAAACGCGAAATTTTTTTCGACCATGTTCCCTCATATGCATGGCATATTAAATGTAGTCGAAAAAAATAACCCATTATATGGATGGAGTGTACTTCGCGAGACGAATCTAATGAGCCTAGTTAGGTCGTGATTAGACAATAAATTGCTACAGTAAACATGTGCTAATGACGGATTAATTAGACTCATTAGGTTGGTCTTGCGATTTACTGACAGAATCTGTAATTAGTTTTGTAATTAGTCTAATACTTCAAATGTGTGTCCGACATACTCGAAAAAATTTCGCGTTTCATCGGCCATACGTGGTCTGGTCGATGTACTCTGCACAGGTACTGCTCGCGGCATTGAAGGATGGTTGGTGCGTCAGCAACCGAAACACGGATATGAACGTGATAGGGGATTATTAACAGGGAGAAAAAGCATGATTTTTCCTTGCGATTAACGTTGATGCGTGAGGTGAGGGGCTATGCTGTCACCTTTAGTGAGATGGGGATATGTGTGCAAGGGCAGAAATTATTAAAAGTCGGGTTCTGTGTTTGTGAGAGAGGACAGAGAGAGTGTGTGTTGGCTCACTTAAGACCCTGTTTGGCAATATTGTATATTTTTGCACTTGTATTCCATTACACTTGTATTTTCTTGTGCACAAGAATCCCTCTGGAATTTACGGACCCCGGCCTGTTTGGAAGCTTGGTAATCGTTTGCACTTGTTAAATGATTTTTCTAGTTGTGCCTGTGTCTTCTGTGATCACCAAGAGCCAATTTCCAGTTGGGTGAATGATGAATTCCATTGCAGTAATCAAGATCGTTCGGTTAGGAATTGGATCTCATCAGAACATTGAGAAATCTCACATCAGACATCAAATTGGATATTATAACAACATAACTGAAGATGATTCAGACTCGCATTCTAAAAGTAGATTCAAACTCTGATTACCAGTGTGTGAAATTGGGGCGTCCAGCGGCAGCGCAAGCTCAAGCACGATATATAGCAAAGGGTCTTGCGGTCTAGCCAGACGATGCTGACATGCTCGGAGGCTCCCCTGCCGCTGGCTGCCACATCGCACTTGACAGCGCCAATGATCTGTGTGATGTGACATATGGTGCGGCAGGGTGCCTGACCTTCCCCGCTAGCTGTAGAGATCCCAGATCGGAGATCCATGTCCACCACCATGGTGGCCGAGCAGCTCACCTCCATCCTTCCGATGGTAGCAGCAGCATCGGCGTCGAAGAGGATTAGATCTGTAATTTTTGGATTACATGTCATCCAAACGCCTTTTTCTAAGTCGGCATGTATAATTTTACAGACATGTAAATTACAAGGGTTTTAGATGCAAAACCGGCCTTCCAAACAGACCTAAGTGTGTGGCAACGACTATCAATGGAGTGTGGATGTGTAATACAAACACGGTTCGACTCCCCGTGGGAGCGAATTAATTGGGTCGAAATAAAAAATATGCAAAAAAATAGGTTGGGGTTTCTCTACTGAGTTCAGTCAAAAAAATACAAACACGTTGTATTTTTAATGGAAATGTTAGGTCTGAGAAACTGAAAGATATGCACATTACACAAATTTACCATCGAACCATCTCGGTACAAATTTACCATCAAACCATCTCGATACAATTCAATACCAGCGATAGATGTCACTGTTTACACTTTTACCACTCCGTGCAGCTCAGAGTTGTTTCGTATTATATCCTATCGGGAAAAAGTTCATTTTCCTCCCTTCACATATTCACTTTGTCCGCTTAACCTCTTAAGCAAAATTTAGGCTCAATTTACTCTCTTAAACTATTTAGATTGGACTTTTTCCTATTCTAAACAGCTAAACAACTAGACAGTTAAATTTCCAGCTCAATTAACTTCGCACTACGTACTCTTAACATACACATATATAATAGATGAACCAGCTCATATCCAACCCATTGCAGGGCTCATATCCAAAACCTATTGCAAGCCACCTTGATATTTTTATTGAATTTGGATCAGATAGATGGATACATTACAGTTATTGTGCCTGATCCTGTAGGCAGCAACACACCCATGGACGATAACTTCTTTGGCACACGGCACCTTTACCACCGTGGTAGCCCTTGGATCTACAATAAATCCAGCATGTTTCATCAATGATACAGTGTTTGTCTAAGTGGCACGACAGCAATGGCCGCTGCTGCAGTGGGCTGCTGGCACCTACATATGAAACACAATACAAAAATCAAACAATTTTGGATGATTAGCTAGCTAATTTGTATTAAAATGTCTTAAGGACAGATCCGACCTTGGGAGAGTAGGAATGTTGAAGACATGGTAGTAAGAACCAAGAACAAACGGCTGTCAAGGACACAACCCTCACCGCCTTGCTCTTTACAGGCGCCATGGGAAAGACAGCTAGCGTATATTAGTACCCTTTTCTTTTCTTTCTTTCTTTTTGCGAGAAAAAGGGAGGAAAACTTGGTATCTGCGTGAAGTGGTCTGTAAGAAGAACCAAAACCTCCAGTACATATATATATATATACATGCATCTGTCATCTCATAATTAATCCTACACTAATGTATTGGTATCTCAGAATATGGATTATCTGATCAAATCCAATAAATGCGTGAGTATCCAAACCGCAGCCTCAAGTCGAATATATAGTCTCATAAATTATATCCCCTTATCCCGCACCTGTGTATTGTCTCGGATTTCATATCTGAGGCTCAAATAAATATGTGAGTTCATCTGATCACTTGCATGTATGTTTTTTTTGAAAAAAGTCCAATTTACTACCCTCAAGTATAGGCTAGGTCCAAATAACCCCTTAAAGTAATAAAAGGTTTACTTAACCCTTGCTTTTGCTAAAACGGGTCATTTTTTAGATTAAGGAAAATATCCGGCCTTGAACATTCACAAATGAATGTCTACGACCATAAAGGAAATCCGACTACATAGTCAGACAATACATGAGTACTTAGACTCCAAGCCTTAAAACTGAGAAACACAACAAGAAGAAGAAAACGACTAAACAAGAAAGCTAGAAAGACTAAGTTTCCAACTTCTCCTAAGCCCTTGCTTCAAACTTGTTTTGAACATGTCAACATAACTTCTCACATCTACTGTCTTCTTAGAAACTTTTGATGTAAAGATCTTTCACATGCATGACTTCCAAACGTTGCAAGGTGATCTCCTGTCAAATAGATATCGCACTGAGTCGACTCTATCACAAACTCGAGCCATCCCACATCTTCATCCCTCCAAACTGACCCTGATCGCCCTTCCAAGGATTCCAAAGCGATGCCCCAGCAGGAAAGCAACATCAAGATGCCATCATCGCCCGAACCAATAATTCCTTTGGTTTTCACCTAGAGAAATCCTTGGATGTTGAGGTCCTCGCGATGACGCCTTCAAGAAGGGAGCGAAGCACCATGGCACCGCCGTCACCGGCAACGGTCGAAGACCGAGCTTGACTTTCGTCCGAGAACCTGCAAAGCTTGGCAATCACCCACCTCTGCCATCTGCCACCACCAGATCATGGGCTCAGGCACCGGCGCGGACCAAACCTCCGGCGAGATCCGAAAGGTGCGCTGGCCTCGCAGGCATGCAACCTCCGACCGCCGCTGACGCCCTGCCCCCCGTCACTGCCCAGGTCCGCCGGGAGTTGTCGCCGCCCTGGCGCCGGGAGGGAGAGCACGGGCGGAGCCGAGCTCCTCGCCGGCCTCCCCACGGGATCCTAGCGGGACGGAACGGGATCTAGCCTGCCGGGGCGCGTAGCCGAGATCCGCCGCGTCCGGCCGCCGTCGCCGCCCTAGCAAGTCGAAGGGGGAAGCCTGGCCTAAAACGGGTCATAGCACACCTTTACCACATAATTGGAACAGGTTTTGATGATTTGGCGGAATTAAAATCTGGTTTGCTGACTAGGATTGACACATGGACAGGCCAGCGTGGTTTATGTCCATATCGGCCCCCTCCCCTGTTGTGTGCCGCCCTGGCCTATTCGATTGCCGCAGCCGTGGGGCAGCGAGCTGCGATCGGACTGCATGTCGACTAACTCTCAGTTCCCTAACTAGACTGCTACTGATTTCTATTGATGCTAAGGTCATTCGAAAGATATAGAAGACATGTACCAAGCATGGGATGAAGGAAATCGTTTACAACAAATGTCGTCTCTCTATCACGAGGCAGGTATCCATCACTGAAGCGGCTTCTCGTGCGTGCTCTGCAGCGAGGTTGCCATCTATCGTGCTGAGGCGCGGGAGCTCGTGCAGCAGGAGGCGGCCGCAGCGCGCCACGGCTGGGTCTGGCTGTGAGGATGGAGCAGCTTGCTGCAGGCAGGTGTTGTGGCACTAGTCTTCGTCTGATTAGGTCATCATGTGCTGCAGTGCTGCTGCGCCGCTTGCAGTTCCGGCGGCGCGCTGCTCTGAGCCAACAGCGACGGCGACAACGAGCCGGCTGAGGGCACAGGCGCACAGCTGCAGGGAGCACAGCGCGGCAGGACAGTCCAGAGCCAGCACGAGCTGCTAGGAGTAAGCAAGGCGATGTGCCGCCGCGATGGGCGAATCTTCGCAAAGTGACAGACAGGGACACGGATGAAGATGAATTATGAATAGAAGTGAGGAGGGGCGTTCTGAACTTTGATACGCCACGTCAAGCCATCGACATGTCATCCTACTCAGCAAAACTAGTCTGTAAACCAGCCAAGTCAGCAAAATCAATTTCAGTTATGTGCTAAAGGTGTGATTTGACCCGGTTTAGAAAAAGTAAGGGGTTAAGTAAACCTTTGTTACCTTAGGGGGTTATTTGGACCTAGCTCATACTTAGAGGCAGTAAATTGGACTTTTTCCTTTTTTTTCTCATTTTGTTTCGCCGGTATTGTATCACATTTATTGCTAATGTTCATTTTTAATAAATATAGCCATGTACTCCCTCCGGTAGCACATTAGAAGTCCCTTAAGACCAGATTACACATACTGAGTCCGGCACGAGCGCGACCTCGCCAGACTTGGTCGCCATGGAATCCGGCGCGGCGGACATGGAATCCGGCGCCACCTCGCCGGACATGGAGTCTGGCACGATCTCAAAGGAAAGGGAGTCGAGCGGGGACGAGTCGCGAGAGTCGAGCAGGGACGAGCCGGAATCCATGCCGCGGACGGCGACGAGCGGCGAGGCGACGGCGCGACGCGCGGCGAGGAAGCTAGCTAGGCGAGATGCAGCGGCGGCGAAGAACGGAGGAAGGCGAGGCGTGCGTCAAGGAGACGTCCAGTGCGGCGTTAATAGGGGCGGCATCGCAACGTGCGACGGGGGGATCCAAACGTCGCGCCGAGTATTGATCAGGGGCAACAGCGTCCAAAAACAGCTACCACGCGCGCTACGACTCCTTTTCCGTTCCGCGACGTCGTGCCCAGTACGACCGGTAATGTGCTACCGGAGGGAGTATATTTATCTACTAATAGATATCACTCGTGAAATCAATTACTTTTCCAATCAATGGACTGCAATCCAATAATTCGTAGTTATTCATGCAAGGCAGAAAAAGTGGGATAAAGTTGCACCTCTTATCTATAACATTAATTTATTTTACTTTTGGAGTATTTTTTTTCTCAAACGGACACCATTATTTGTTTGCAAGGAGTAGCATCGAAACACTGGACAGGCACTAGGTAATAGAAAATCATGCATGTTATTCTGGGCAGCAGCACTGCCATGGATAACGACGATCACCACCACGTCGTTTGAAGCAGAAGGCATTGGCAGTCTTCAAGCCCTTGGATTCGCAAACACTGCTGCACTGCTTACTCGTACAGAAGGCCTGGCCATTCGGGAAGCACTGCGGTGATGAGGGTCCCTGTGGGCGGCTGTGGCCTGCACTCCTTAAACGAAATTTGAGTCAAAATAATGAAGGCGTGGTTGGTTAAATTGACTGAAAAATGATGCAGAGTAGAGATCTAGTGTACCGTTCCCAGCTTGGCAGCATGGGGAGGTTGATGACATGATCAAAAGAACCAAAAGAAAAGCGGGCATCAAGCACGTGATGCTTGTGGTACCCTTGAGGAGTGCCATGAGGATGAGAATATTACATATAATCGCTCTTTTTTCTCTTTTCAATTGGCGAGGGGAGGGATATATACTTGTGTTTTATCATCTGTTTTAGTGTGCAAGTGTTTATATAGATGCACCTCCAATGTAAGGGTAATAATGTAACCTCTCAGAATGTATACACTGAATTTCTTGTATGCAAAGGTAAGGTTTAATATATTCTGAGATGCAAATAAAATAGTAGCACAATCAATTTGGAAAATATGTTATATCTATATATAAATCTATATATATATCTATCTCTAACTAAAATTTATCCATGTCTATCTATAAACATATCTAAAATATATATATACATTACCTATAATAGTAGATAGACTGAGCAAATTCCCAGCCATAATAGAAAACAAATATATGAATATATATTGATCCAAAATTTATGTCTATATCTCAATATCTAATAATAAGACCTAGGAAATTCTCATATTTATCAGAGGAAAAGACCATTTGGGTAACTATTTTGCCATTGGACTATTCGAGTTTATAGCGATCTGGAAAATACATTATTATCCTATCTAATTATTGCCATGGGATCAAAATATCCAAATGAAAAAATTCCAACTTGATCTGCTGCAACTCACGACAAACTAACTGGTTCCATCTTCGCTTCTCGGCCATGACGTTGCAAGGGGAAAGCCCCTCCTAGTTATAAAGGAAATGCTTGAATTGTTGCGTTGCATGTTCCAAAAAAAAAAGAATTGTTGTGTTGCATGAAAGATAATCGGATGGACTACCACTTGTACTATCCATCCAGTCTGTCTATCTATCTATCTATCTATCTATCTATCTATCTATATCTGTAACTATATAATCTAAATCTAATAGTCATAAACTCTGAGGAAATCCCCATGCATATCCGAGAAAAAGACATTTGGTTGACTATCTATCTATCAGAATTTATATCGATATTAATTTATCAAATAATAATAGAGTCAGGAAATTTTTCCCACATTTATTTATATGAGAAAGAAAAACATCTGGTGTGACTGTGTTATAATGCTCTAGATTTATCTGTTACCACTGAATCAAAATATCCAGACAGAAGGAATCCATTTTTTTTTTTTTGAGGGCAAATCAGAGAGCTTCTATTGATAGATTACAGCATTACAATCCTTGCTAGCAATCTCCACTAGCCAAGTTGGGAGACTCCCAACCCAGGACAGCACCGGAGAGGAAGCCGAGGGCATGCGCGCGCACAAATGGGCAGCCTCGTTTCCCTCCCGGTTAACATGAGAAAAAACAACAGCATCAAAAGATGCCCTAAGCTCTCTAACTTCCTGCCATAAACCTGCTATGGCACTGCGAATACCATCATCAGAGCGGAAGGAATCCAATTTAATCTACTGCTTAAGACTAGGTGATTGAGGTACAGGCTTGCATTATAGGGGTTAGCTTTTGTGCCTGTGCTTATTAATGATGTGACTCTTTCAGAGTTTCAGCACACACGTATAAGCACATCGTCGGTTGATGTTTGGTCTGGGTCATGTAACTTTTGTGAAGTATTCATATGTATTTTTGAACCACAGAACTTGTTGATTTGTGAAATGATGTGATATACTGAACTTGTGGAACTTATTATGATATATTGTTTGTGATTTGCAAAAAACGGTATCAAACTTTACTGTTCTATGCACACTTATTGCTTGCAACCTCTACGTTATGCGGCATTCCATCACAAACTATCTAAAATACAAGTTGCTGCTCCTTTCAGGTAAACAATTTGAATTGGCAAATACATTGAAAAATAGCCGGTTCTAGACCATACGGGCAAAATCATTTTTTTCATATGCTACTTAATAGGCTTACTAACAGGAATGTCATATATAGTATAGGCCATAAAAGTTAACTTTAATGGCAAATAAGGAATTACTATTAAATATGATATAAGGAATTCACTCCAAAAGTAAAGATTGTCACTACTGCTATAAGCCAAAAGATAATCTGAGGAAAATTTTCGAAGCAGATTTTGGGAAAGTCTTTTATCCAAACAAACAGTTCCTTTGCCTCAATGCACCTTTTTTTTTGCAGCAAATAGGAACGAAACACTTGCCAGACACTACGGAATATAGGTCCAACTACGGAATATTGGTCGAAGTAAAGATTGTCACTACTGCTAAGCCAAAAGATAATCTGAGGAAAAAAAATCGAAGCAGTTTTTTTTTTTTTGAGAGAGAGATTTTGGGAAAGTTTTTATCCAAACAAACAGTTCCTTTGTCTCAACTCAATGCATCCTTTATTTTACAGCAAATAGGAAGGGATGAAACACACTTGCCAGAGACTACGGAATATAGGTCCAACAAGTTTATTTAATTTGCATCAACAACTAAATGGATGCATGCATCACACTCTTAGCTTTTATGTGGACAGCAGCACTCCACTTGAACATGACCATTACTATCACGCGAACTGAAGCAGAAGGCTCTGTCAGTCTTCAAGCCCGCCATTTCGCAGATACCACGGCAGTACGCATACCAACAGTCCGTTTTCTTGAAGCACGTCACCTGTGGCAGTGGCGCCGGCGGCGAGTGCTGTCGTATGGAGCCTGCACATGCAACGAAGTACAAGTCAAATTAACCTCAAATAAACGTGCATGATATGATGATTTGTTGGTTGTTGATTGGTCGAAAATATTTTTCTGGTTAAGTAGAGATAAGGGGTATCAACTGTCGGGGAGCGTCTCGGCTTTGCATGATGGGGCGCTTATTGCACAAGTGATGAGAAGGACCATGGGAACAGCAGCTATCAAGTGCGTGATCCTCATACACTTGAGGGTTGGAGGAACAGAATTTTCCTCTTTCTGCTTTTGCGAGAATGGGAGTCTCTTTTCTGATGTAGAGTTGCAATGCAACTACAATTTATATAGAGACACGTCCTATCCCAGTCGGATATACAACATCCTTAGGTGCAAATAAATAATTATATGCCTCCCGTGTACATTAATGTTTTGGAATATTAACATATTATTATATTCAAATGAATAATATATCAGAGTATCCGGTTTGGGCTGGCAAGAAAGTTAGATTTGTAGGCTTTGTTGATTTTCAAATTCCAAAAAGACAGAGTTAATGCCCGCATTAGGGGAGCGTGCGACCCCCGCAACTTTCCTTTCCCACCTAGCAACTTCAGTTCGCTGGTGCTAGCGACTCATCCTGGCGACGTCTCCACCCACCATATCAAGCTAGCTCGGCTCGATCTGGCTCGTTTGGATAATGAGCCAGCTCGGCTCGACTCGTTAAGGAGCTTGAGCAGGCTTGATTAGCTCGTGAGCAAAAATTACAGATTTACAATCATAGGTCAAAGCCAACAAGCCCAACATGTAACAAGAAATGCAACAAACTATAAAACCAGCAAGCAATCCAAATATCAAGTATTAATAATTTGGATCACTAGAAGTTCACGTGGGCTTGTAGAATTTATGGACCTACTCATTACTATTTTGCTATTTTGGCTATTACATCCTAGCTCGTTTTCACTCGCGAGCTAGCTCAAGTTGGCTCGATTTACTAGCGAGCTAAAAGCTTAACTCGGCTCATTACAAAATTCCCAACGAGCCGAGTTGAGTGAGCTAACGAGTTTCGAGCATTTCATCAAGCCCTAGTTGACACCCCCACCCCAACACTAACCATCGATGGCCGAGCTCCCCCACCTCCACTATCTCTCCTGGCTCCGGTGCGGCTCCGCGCCTCCGCCGCCGCCCTTTTTTGTCGCCTCCACTAACCTCCTTGGCGTGAGGCTGCCGTGCCACCGGCCATTTCCGTCTTCCGCGGCTTACACCGCGGATTCACCGCCACCAACCTCTGCCGCGCTAATCCAGCATCATAGTGACTCCCCTGCCACCTCCACCATCCACCGGTTGTCCGGCCGACGGCACTCCTGCGTCGCCACGCCTCTGTTGCTGGCCAAACCGCCTCCACCTCCGGTCCTCCGCCACCCTCAAACCCTCTCTCTAAGGTCGGTGCCATTGAAATCCTGGACAACCCTGGAACCTAACCCTATCCCGGCGGCGCTCCGTGGCGACGGCGCGGCGAAAATGGCGACGAAGCAGCAACTTGAGAAAAAAGGCAGCACAACTTGAGCAGACTGCAGCATAAACTTCAGTCGCGGAGGCAGTGGAGCGGACAAGCCGCATGGGCCGCAAGCAGGCCGCAAGGGTGACACGCTTGTGGGCAAACGCAACCCCACGCGCCTTAGACTTTTCCATTCCAAAAATAGTATAATCCACTCGTCTGATCTGAAATATAAAGAATTGAAACATTTAAACATTCTTTGATAATATAAATTATTATGGATAAATTAACACCCCTTTTAATTTCTAATGAGTTAGCGCGAGTACGTGTCCTATAAGATTTTATTTCTAATATTATGCAAGTACAGAGAAAGTAACATCCTATAACTATGTAAAAGCATCTCACTATAAGATTTTCTCAAACCTCATGAAGGCACGTCAGCACCTAGGATCTTGACCTCTCATCTTCTACATTCAGAACAGCAGCACCGAAGAGAATTTTTACTCACCATGGCAAATTAAGAGACACATAGTATACATAGAACCATTTTCTCAAATCCCGTAGCAACGCACAGACAAAGTCAAAGACAATTTTTTTTTTTGCAAATTACACAGTGTAACGGAGATACCGTACCCACAATGCACGCATACTCATCCCTATGAATGCACGAACGTGAACCCTACTCCTATGAGCATCTTCGAAGACTGGCCAGCGCATCATTAAGATTGACGAAGTCACCACAGACGTCTCGCCGTCGACGGGACGTCGCCTACCACTGAAAGCACACCCCTATGAGCATCTTCGAAGACTGGACGGCACATTGTCGAGATTGACGAAGCACCACAGGCGTTTCGCTATCGACAAGACGTCGGCTACCACTGAAAGCACAAACGCCGCTAAATCCTGAAAAATTTGCTTCCATAAAAAGTCAAACCTGGTACCTCAGGTGCTGTTGAGGATCCTGTAACCAGTAGGCCCTTTCGCAAAACAGATTATCTATCCGATTATAATAGCACTATAGCAGGCAGTTTCTCATCGTCGCAACACACAAAACAGGATTAATCGTCCTCCTCCTGCTAAAGATATGCCTCATCGTCATGGCACTGGTCACACTTGACCAGCGAGTAGACGGAGATCACGACGATGACCGCCGTGCACGCTGCGGCCGCCACCATGAGCCCCGCGGATGCGTACGCCATGTCGAAGAACCTGTCCACCTCCCGTTGGAGCCTCCTGTCGACCTCCGTCCATCCACCGCCGGCTCCGGCGAACACCACCCCGTCGAAGTACCGCTTCACGTCGTGGGTGAACCCGAGCCCCGCGGCGGCGCCCGACGCCAGCATCAGCGCGAACGCCACGTCGGCGAGGGCGAGGAGCAGCGCCACGTCATCGCCGGCGCTGACCACGTCATCGCCGGCGCCGGCAGCGGCGAGCCTGCTTATTCCTCCAGGCGACGGCGGCGGCCGCGAGCGGGAGCTGGAGCAGCAGCGTGTAGGCGCAGCCGACTGACGGCCACGGCCAGGAGGTACCTGTAGGCTTGCACGTCCCTGAAGGTGAAGCTCTGCGACGGGTCGTCGTCGCCGTCGACGACGGTGAGCTTGTCGGCGGCGATGACGGCGAGCGAGGCGGCGAGGAAGGCCAGGGTTAGGAGCCGGAGGATCACGATGCTCGCCGACGGCAGGGTGGTCTTGGACGCCATTGCTAATCTCTAGCTAGATAATCTTTGCTGTGTAGCTAGTAGCTAGTTGAAAACTACTGTCAAGTAGCTAGCTAGACTGATTTTTTCCTAGCAAATTGTTTTCTTGTCGCTGCTGTTAATTGATTGGATTTGTTCTTGTCACGAGACCAGCATGTTTTATGTATGCTGCAGGGACGGTTCCTCTTCCTCGTGCACGTCGCCATTTGGCACGTGTCGTGTTCCTGGAGCTGGGAAGGTCACGAAAGATGGCCGCGACATTTGGCGCGGGTATGTTGGCTGTTCGTGGGCTTGGACCAGGTCACCCTGTCCGTCGAACACTGTTCGTCTTCAGGCGCAGATTGCATTGCTACTCACAATTGGCCACCATGGTTTGGTACAAAGTAAAGACAAAAATTGGCCATTGCAGAACAGATGATCGATCCGGTTAAAATAGCAGCAGTTTCTCATCGCAACACACCAAACGGATTAATCCTCCTGCTAAAGGGATCTTTGAATTCACAGACTAAAGTTTAGCACATGTCACATGGAAATTTGAAAGCTAATTAGGAAGAGTAAACATTAGCTAATTGCAGAAGTCGTAACTAATTCAGTGAGACGATTTGTTAACCTTAATTAATTCATCATTACCGCTTGTTTATTGTAGCACCACGTTATTAAATCATGGCTTAGTTAGGATTAATAGATTTATCTTGCAAATTACTCTCAATCTATGTAATTAGTTCTGAGCTTAGTCTATATTTAATTAATCTATACTACAAAGAATGACGAAATTTTCATATCAAACCTTACATGTTACTCTTACCTCTCCAACACCGTCAGATTTTATGATGACGATCAAACGCTCTAAATTAATATAAAAGTCCAAGTTGACTAGATTACTTCTACACCGTCGGATTTCATGATGATCTAACGCTCTAGGTTAATCTAAAGAGTCCATGTTGTCTACTACATCATTAATTTAGTAATTTTTTAAAACACATGCATGTGGCACGTGCTCTTCTGCTATACTCCAAATTAGTATCAAACATCCCATGTGATAAGTGCTAAATTTTAGTACGAGGGAACTAAACACCCCCTAAAGCTATCGTCTCATCATCACTTGACGAGCGAGTAGACGGAGATCTCGACGATGACCGCCGTGCACGCGGCGGCCGCCAGCATGAGCCCCGCCGATGTGTAAGCCATGTCGAAGAACCTGTCCACCTCCCAGTGGAGCCTGTCAACCTCCGGCTCGCCGCCGCCGGCGTCGGCAAACACGACCCCGTCGAAGTATCGCTTCACGTCATTGGTGAATCCGAGCCCCGCGGCAGCGCCGGCCACTAGGAGCAGCGCGAAGGCGACGTCGGCGAGGACGAGCAGCAACGCCAGCGC
Source organism: Urochloa ruziziensis (assembly GCA_015476505.1). Taxonomy (NCBI): domain Eukaryota; kingdom Viridiplantae; phylum Streptophyta; class Magnoliopsida; order Poales; family Poaceae; genus Urochloa; species Urochloa ruziziensis. Next base: position 57,997,455 of record CM027120.1, read on the forward strand.
CACGTCGTCATTGCTTCCCCCGCTGCCGCCGCCGGCGAGCCGCTTATTATTATTCCTCCGAGCGACGGCGACGGCGGCGGCCGCGAGCGGGAGCTGGAGCAGCAGCGTGTAGGCGATGCCGACGACGGCCACGGCCAGGAGGTACCTGTAGGCGTGCACGTCCCTGAAGGTGAACAACGTCTGCGTCGGATCGCCGCCGTCGACAACGGTAAGCTTGTCGGCGGCGATGGCGGCGAGGGAGGCAGCGAGGAGGGCGAAGGTGAGGAGCCGGAGGATCAGGATGGCCGCCGACGGGAGAGCGGCCTTGTTGGACGCCATTGCTAGATAATCTTTTTTTTTCGTGGGTAATTACTAGATAATCTTTGCTGGGCAGATGACTAGATGAGCAGAGATGAGCGAAAGTAAGCTAATAAGCCAGCGAACAAATTTGACTGATTTTTCTATCGAATTGTTACTTATATCGCTGCTGTTATAATTGGCTTTGTTCTTGTCACGTGACCGCCATGTGTTTATGTATGCACGACGGTTGTTTCTCGTGCACGTCGCCGTTGGCACGTGTGGTGTTCTTCGAGCTGGCGGGAAAGGTTATGGCCGCGACATTTGGCACGGGGATGATGTTGGGGCTGTTGGGGGGCTTTGGACCTGGTCAACCTGTCCGTCTGTTCATCTCCATCGCCGGTGGGCAACCTGTATCCTCGAAAGGAAGAAATCGACTGATCTTTAATCAATCTGTAATAAAAAAATAAAACGTCTTTCAATTAATATCTGTAAGGCTTCATTTGGATGTAGATATTAAAGGGATTGGCATTGAATTGGTTTTAGTACCAAATCAGCCGTGATATTGCATTGAGCCACAATTCAAATTCTATTGTTTGGATGACTATGCATTGACTTTTAGAATTATAAATGTAGTCCAATTCAATTTCTGTTTGGACGTGTAAGCCCATGGAATTAAAATTCGTGGACCCTCACCCTTCCTTCGTCGACCAAGGAGGAGGCGCTGTCTTCGCAGCCAGGGCGCCATGCGCGGACATCGCCGGCGCAGGCCTGGACCACAGCGCCAGCAGCCTGGAGGCACTCCCCGCATCTGGACTCGTCCGGCACGGCAGGCCCGAATGCAGAGGCCGTGGCTGAGGCAGACGGGAGATGAGGGAGGGGACGGGCGGCGCGGCCAGGCTCGCCGGAGAGGGGGAAGAGAGGGGGACGGGCGGCGCCGGAGAGGGGGAAGAGTGGGACGGGCAGCGTCGGAGATGGGAGGGGGAGGGACGCGCCGCTGGAGGTGAGGGAGCGAACGGATGGCGGACCGACACCTCCCTACCGTGCTCGATCTTCCTGCCTCGAAGCTCCTCCGTGCCGTGCTCTAGCTCCCCGTCCTCCTCCGCGCCGGTAGAGGGAGGTTGGAGAGGGGCGGTGTGGCCTCTCGGAGGAGGGAGGCAGGGGAGGATGGGCGGCCCCCTAACGGAGGGAACACGACACACGCCCCGCCGGCAGGAGGGAGGGAGGAGAGGGGCGGCGAGGCCCATCACGCGAGGGAGGACGAAGTGCGTTCACCGGAGGAGGGAGGGAGAGCCAGAGAGGACAACGTCTTCTGAGAAATCAGCCTGATTCCTCCCAATACGGAGGGGGAAGGCTCGGTTTTGACGAAGCGTTATTTTAGATCTGTGCCGATTCCACGGTATTGGCTCCTCGATACCGAGTCTCAATTCCACATACATCCAAACAACGGTATTGTCTAATCCAATTCCAATTCTTAATTCCAAGCTTTAATACCAACATCCAAACGGGGCGTAAATGAATATGAAGTAGTGTATTTGATAAGTTCAGGGTCCCTTCTCTGTGAAAGAGGTCTGAAATAAATCAAGTACTTTGGGCTTTTGTGCCGTTTATAGGAAATACCTCATTTATTTACGGCACTTATTTACAAGAAAAAAAAACTGATTTGATTTCCCTGAATTAATCACCCGTGAAGAATTGCTCGTGAACAGATTTGTTAGGAAGTTCAATCTTGGAGATGTCACAGAGCAGAAGCACTCTTGTTCGCAGCCAAAAAGAAAAAGAAAAAAAAGAAGCACCCTTAAAAGCTATCCTGTACCATTTCTCATTTTTCCGTAGAAGGGATTTTTCCTTCTAACGAGAAAAAAATGAATTGAAAAGGTAATAAACTTTTGTGCCGTTTGCTTTTGTGTAATAAAATCTCTCGATCAAGTAGAGGAAAGTGTTGGTTCAAATCTTGCACTCACAAGATGTGTTTATTATATCTTTGGCTTGACTATATGAATTTTGACATTCTCAACATATAATTTTACCACCCGTAGCAACACGCACGGGCACACATCTAGTTAATATAAAAAATTAATAGTGGAGATTGGTGTTAGAAATACACAAATTCAACGTTTATTCATGTATTTTTACTTTTTATCCTAAGATGAATAAAAAAAGGGAACACCTCAATCACGGGGAGAAAATGTCTCTAAAAAGGAACAACTCAATCATTTGCTATATAAATTGTCTCTCTAGACTTTTTTTTTTGCAAACTTCAGGAGCATACATTTCTTATGAAACCTACATATTCACAGCTATTTCAACCAAATGGCTTTCAACATTCTCACAACTCACATGCACAACAGCTTTTTCATAACTCACAACCCCAATAGAACCTTTTTTTTTTTGTCACGGCCACAACCTAAGCAAAAAGACCCTAAACCTTTTAGGAAGATGACTGCACAACTTACAATTATATTTTGCACATTTTCTGAAAGTTCATGTTACATCAAAATTGCATTGTCCAATGGAGGGATCTTTAAAAGTTATCCTTCTATGGAAGCACATGACAACGGTGTCAACAGGGGAAATCTAAAAGTTCATGGTTCCATGGAAGCACACGGCAAGGATAGTAAACGAAAATTTTGCAAAGAGCTTGATGGATGGGGAGCAACTGTCATGAATATTAGAGTTTTATATTTGAATCTAGAAAATTCTAAATTATGTATGGTGTTTTACAAGAGGATTTGGGAGTTTAGATATGCCAAAAGCAAAGAAGTAAAAAATATCGGTAAAATGTGTGAAACGTGATTTTTTTAAACTAAACATGATGCAATTTAATAATTACATAAAAATGATTTCCATCGGAGAGATGTTTTCTATTTAGATCTAAGTCGAGGAGATATCAATAAATTCGAAAAAAAATTGAAACGTTATTCCACGTGAGTATTATTTAATCGAATTGTTTCATTGTTTCCTTCGTGTGGACCCATAGAGAAAGAATCCCAGATGATTTAAACTCATAACGCGTGAGATGTTGTTCCATACGAAAGGAGATAGATTTGAGTTTTTTTTCCTATCTATACTAAAACGGACGTAACCTTATCGAACGCGTACCCTCACGTAACGTTTCGCTTACATCTACGTATACCCTACATCTAATTACCGTTTACCCACGTTAAATAATCTGATCGAACCACGCACACGTAACGTTCCATACTTACACAGTAACTCTACGCTCAGGTCGCCGCAGCGCCCAGCGCCACCCCGTCCTGTCAACGGCCGCCGCCGAGCACCATCACACCGATCACCGGCCATCCCATTCTCGAGGTCGTCACCGCAGCGCCACCCCGTCCCATCACCGGCCGCGCCGCGGATCGCCAGCCATCCCATCCTCGAAGTCGTCGCCACCCAATCCCGCGACGGGAGCCGCAACCACTAGCACCACCCCGACCCGTCACCGGCCGTTAAAATACAAAAGGAAAACTCTAAAAATTCAACTGGAAGAGTTTTTTTTAATCTAAACATAGACAGAATTTCCAATTTCTTCTGCCACCTCAACCGTTTCTTCCCCAAACAAATTCCAAATCTACCGTTCCAAACCCTGAACCCACAATCCGCGCCGCAATGCTTCGCCGCCGCCGCCGCGCCCCGCTCCTCCTCGCCGCCGCCGCCGCGGCGGGTGTCGCGCTGGTCGCCCCCTCTCCAGCCGGCGAGAACGCTCGAAGCGTTGCCTCGGCGCTCCAGCACGGCGTCGCCCGCTCCTCCCGCGCCGTCTACACGGTTCGTCCTCAGCGCTAGATACTGTTCCCCCCGTTGCTCTTCCTCCTGCGTCCCATACGCTGCTCTTGCTCAATTTTCCCGCGGTTGGTTGTCGCAGATTGGGTTCGTGGTGGCGGATTACAAGTACTCCCTGAGGGGGCTGGATTCTGGGTCGGCGGATTACCGGGCTAAGCTCTCTGAGGTACGGATTTGCCCCCGATTTGATGAGTGTAAGCTTGTTGAATACAGTAACGTTTGTTTAACCATCACGTTATGGTTGTTGTTTGTATGATTGATCAGTTATTTGGAATGTGGTAGCTAAGTAGGGCTAGATACATTAACTTCGTGGGTCTGGTTTATGAAGTTGTCTAGTACCAGTGCGTAATTGTTGGAGACAGAAACATAATTTATTTTGATATTCCGTAAAGTTCACGTTTAGATAACATTGTCACATGATAGCCTTTCTGCACTGTTCGCTGTTTGATGAGCCTGTGCAACATTAGAGGAATCAACTGGTTCTGGCCGCCTTAGTTATTTGGATTGTGAGCTCAAAATCTTTCGTTAGCAGCAGACAACATTATACAAATACTTGCTTGCTTTTGATGTCACTGATCTCTAGGACCCAATTTTTGTTATTTATGTGCTTCGCATATGGAATTAGTGTATTTTAGATCACAATAGTTCATATTACTATCCCCTGATCTCATATTCCACAGAAACCAAGTTGTGCAATATGGTTGCTCTAAGCCTCTAATGCAATATTCAGATTCACCATTTATTTGAGTTAGCATGCCATAGCGGTCTTCTCTTTTACAACATCTGTACCCTTTGATCTAATATGTAGTGTTTGTCATCAATTAGTAGTCACCAGAGTTCAAATATGATTATAGATCACATGAAGTCATACAGTGGCGAAGCTAGAGCAAATTAGAGGGGGGTGCACTTGCCTTGTGGGTGCATCGGGTTGAGTCGTGAGTGGTGTAAATATGGTGAAAAATTGAGCCTAAACACTGTTTTTTTAAAGAGGAGGGGGGGGGGGGGGGGGGGCGCATTAGCACCCCCTAATCCCTATGTAGCTCCGCCCCTGAAGCCATAAATGATACGTTTTTCTTTTTTCGAGTGTAGATTCATCTGCGTTCAGCGAAAAAACTGCTTAAACTATGTGAATTGAATGGAGGGTTCTATGTAAAAGCTGGTCAATATGTTTCATCACTAAGACAGGTACCAAAGGAGTACTCGTCGACTCTCTCCAGCCTGCAAGATCAGGTTCGTTATTAGCTGTTACCTCAATGACGGTGTATACATGCATGACTTGGCTTTGCTATTTACTACGTTTTCGTCCAACAACTTAGGCAACTCCATCCAAATTTCAAGATATAAAAAGCGTCATAGAGCAGAATTTTGGCAAGAGATTGCATGAAATGTAAGTATTGTATTTCGTGGTTATTTTTTCTATGTTGGTTGTTTATTATTAATACCTGTAGTCCATAGGTTGGCTGTTGTGCCTACCACGCTGTGGCCTGTGGGTTCTGTATTCCACTTTGTTCCTTTCATTCAGCCTGTATTGAGTGTTCTTGCAAGCTTGTTCCTTGCGTACCATATTACCATCAATTCGCATTATGCTTACTAAGGGAAACATTTGGCTATTTATAACATTAGTTTGGATTTTGTAAAGTAGTAAAATGAATCTTTGCCATATCAATGCCATTAACATCATTTGAAGGCTTGAAAGTGTGAATGTACAAAGCATTTTATTTCAGTTCATATGTATATGTTGTTTTCTGGGTTATCTTAATAATCCATAATAGTTTATGGTGTGGGAAAACAAATCTTAAGCGTTAATGTGTGAGTATCAGATTCCTGGAATTTGACGAACATCCGATTGCTGCTGCATCAATTGCTCAGGTTCATCGTGGTCAATTGCATGACAATCAAGATGTAGCTATCAAGGTGAGATTCTTGTTAAACTTCCTCCGTTCCTGTTCCATTTTTACAAAGATATATTGTTGTATCAAGGAATATATCATCATTCTGGTCGCTTGCAATCCTAAAAGAATTGACAACAGAAATTTCACAAACATGTTACAGTCATATCCACCATCCAATTCTCTTCTTTTTTTTTTATACTATGACCTACCAAATTAATCTGCGTGAATACAATGTGGCTACATTTGTTTTAGAAGGGTGGCCATTTGTGGAATAGTTTTCACTTTTAGAATACCCTTAGTATTGCTGGTTTCGTTCTTTAGTTATTGACCAGTTTTATGATGTGCTTTGTAGGAGTTTAGTCACATTTCATAAAGACTGGAAGTTAATTAGACTGATATCTTAAATGGGTGTTAATCGTTAGCTTTAGCCTTTAGCCATAATTTAATGGAGTGTTCCTCTAAAAACATTGAATGGATTAAAAATGGTTTCAAACTGAAGCAGCTGAATGCCAGAACATGGATACTTCATCAGAATTCCTTTGAGTAAAAAATTCATCAAAGACATCTGAAGTATGAATGCATAGCTCACTTGGCGCATATGGCTCAAGTTTCTCTTGTATGTATGTTTAACCTAACATTGAGTGAAGTATAGGATTGTTAGTAAGCATATATTGTTCTTTTTCATTTTTGATAGCTTTAGTTTTGCTTAAGAGGCATGGGAGAGGCAGGGGGAAACCAAAATTGACATGGGAGGAGGCAATAAAAGGAAACTTCAAAGGATGGAAAATACCCCATGATTTATCCTTGAATAGGACTGTTTGAAAACAGCTATTCACATCACTGAACCTTGATAAGTGGGTTCCTGTTGGGTTTTAACTCTAGCCTACCCCAACTTGTTTGGACTGAAAGGCTTTAATGTTGTTGTTGTTGTTTAGTTTCGCTATGAGCACAACACTGTAGCTTAGTTTGTTCAGAGTATAGAAAAAACCTGCAGAAGACATTCCTCTTTAACCTTTGCTATGAGCACAACACTGTAGCTTAGTACATTCACTCTAGGTTCAGAGTATATATGCATGTAATTTTTCTTGAGTTAGTAGTGAGATTTCACGCAAACCTTTGTGACATCTAGGTTCAGTATCCTGGATTGGAGCAGCGAATGAAGATAGACATCATGACAATGTCTTTCTTGTCAAAATCAGTCTCTTGGGTATGTTAAATACAGCACCTTTTGGTGTGCAAATATTTTACCAGTTGTTGCATCCAATCCATCTTGTATGCTAAAATAATTTTATGTTGTTCACTCACTTTTACTACAACATACTTTAAGTAGTGCAGTATTCTTTGACTGGTTGTTCAGGTACCTACTTTTGTGCGTTTAAGATTTAGATAAAGGAAAAGCCTAGTCTAAGTACTACTTATCTGTGGCAACATTGACGAAAGAAATTGATGCAATTCTAAGCAAAACTTTATTTGTGCTGAATGAATAGATGTTGGCATTATTTAATGTTGTGGGTGGGTGCATTGACCTTTTAGATGGCAGTTGCCACAGTGGAGTTCCAAATAGATTTGTGATTCAGCAAACACCCCTGGACCCGTCATCTTGTCCTCCACTGTGGTCAATGTTCTAATTTGAATTTTCTAAAAATATATTTTCGTGGTCCTTATAGTTAATTGAATTCTGTTGACACTTTGGCATGCACCGCATCATTGTTTGCAAATACTTTATCCTTGTGTAGCAATTGCCATTTTTGGACATGCTGATATTAGTAGCAATTGGTCACATCCGTGGTAGTCCACTGTGGTTATCTTTTTTTAGACTAACATGTTTCAGTGGTCCCTTATGGCAAACTGATTTATGTTGATTTAAAGTCTGATGTACCACGGTGCATTATAACCAAGTCATTAATTGGCAACCTGTAGTTTGTTGCTAGTACTTTATTGAATGCATTGACTATATATCTTATGAATGGAAGTGGCCATAAATGGATTGCTTTGAGCAGCCAGGACCTACCGAGTACTAGTGGTACCCACTTTTCCATTATTGTATCCTCTGCTGTGGTCAGATGTTCTTTTTGTAACTTTTGGGCATTGTTATAATGATAAGTGAAATTTTGTTGATTTACGCGAATCACTTTCTGTTATAATATACTTTATTGTTTGTCACAATCAAAATGCTGTTTTTCATATCTGCAGATTTTTCCTGATTATAAATTTGACAGAATACTAGTTGAATTTGAGAAATCGATGTCAATGGAGCTTGGTAAGTGCATCCATGTTCATTTATTGTAAACTATATATAACTCTTATTTAGATAAATGATTTCTGAGAGGTCTTCTATTCAGTATATAACCCTTGATTATTTTCGTTTGTATAGTCTAGAAGCACTACCAAAAGCCATTTATTTATTTCCTTGAACCATAGTTTGCACATGTCACATTTTTGCTGTCTAGTTTTTAGAACCCTTTCAGAAAATAAAAGAATAATTCCTGTAATTTTGCGCTGACGAGTTTCAAAGTCGAACTATGCCCCTATTTTTTATGCACTTATTTATACTCTTGGATTGAACTTTGTTGTGGTGTGGCATTTCATTTAGATCTTTTGTTGAAATTCTCATTAACTGTCTGATGTTCAAAAATTCACTTAGTATGTTATTTTGTATTATTGAGATAATGATGCCTCGTTCATTTACAGATTTTACCCTAGAGGCTAAGAATTCCGAGAGAACAGCCAACTGCTTCAGAAAAAATAGTGTTGTTAAAGTACCTTATGTGTTTTGGGTATGAGACTTAGTCCTTATGAAACTTAACAAGTTTTCTGTGCCTTTTTTATAAACAGATTGTGCTTAAATCACTATTTGATAGTCAAATCACTAGTCCATTTGTCTATTTTTGTGTGCTATATTGTGTAAGGCATACCTTACCCCCACCACACACGCTCATCACGAACAGTCAACAAGAACATGAGCCAACTTACTGACTGTCAGGGGTGTCAGTTATGCTTTTACATATTATAAAATTTGACTATGACGTGAACTATCTAGATTTATGTATGGTAATTTGTGACAATAGTTAATCCTGTTGCAGCAACTGACAACCAGAGAGGTTTTGACGATGGAATTTTGTTATGGGCACAAGGTAAATAATTAATCTTTATACACATATTCTATATGTGCATTTTCATCTATCAGAGGGTTTGTTGTGGAATTTCGATGATTTCATTATAGAATCTCTACGCTGTTTAACCAACTAAACACTTTGCAAAAAATGTGAAAAAACACATACTCCTTTACTTACTGTAAAGATACTGGAAAAGAAATTAATCATTACTAATAAGAAGAAGTACCATTGACCCCCTTTTGTCCGCATGTTGACAGGTTAATGACTTGGACTTCCTGAGGAGAGAAAAAATTAGTCCAACAAAGGTTCGCACATTTATATATTTTCAAATTTTAATCACAATTGACTTCATTGAAGCCTTTCTTGTGCATATACATGTTACAAATGTGACAAAAATGCTACAGAACTTGCTAGATTCAGGCTTTGCAAAAGCTGCTCAGCCTTCTTAAGTTTGTTAGGTTCACGTGCCAGCAGGTTCAAAAAAAAAAAAAAACGTGGAACTGCTAAGGCAAGGACGGGCAATATATTTCTGCTCTCTCCCACTAAACTTTCTCAGGCCTGTGGCATAGACTAGAAGTGGTTTCCTTTTATGAAAATTGTGTTAACTGAGTCTTTTCTCTAGTACAATGTCAACTTTCATACTTCATGCACCAAGTTACTCAAAAATTTAAGTTGTTGAGGAAAGGTGAGTCTGTGCAAATATAAGAAATAAAATACAGTTTATTTCATTATCTAGTTCTGTGTCATCATTCTCATGTACGTCAACCAGAATTTGTACAGCATTGATATCACTACCAATACTCCTTGTGATTGCAACTTCTTGTGCTTGTTGCTTAACCATATACCCCTGTGCGTTTAGAACCGGATATGGATTTTTCATCATTGAGTTATTATGGTATAAAAAAGGTGTTTATTTTGTATTCATGTACATAAACAAACGGCACTTGTTAAACAAATGCATACAGTCACCAATCAGGGTTGTATTTCCTGAAAGCATGATGCCATTTGGAGTTCTGAACCATGCACAATAATGGATTCTTATATATGGTTTGTATATTTCTCTACCTTGATGCTAAACTGTTGTCTTTGTACTTGGCACATTATTTTATTCACTTGCCTCTATTGCAGATTTCATTTTCTCATGCATGTTGTATTTACCTTTCAGGTAGCTAAGGCTTTGATTGAACTGTTTGGTGAAATGGTATTTGTACATGGTTTTGTCCATGGTGATCCACATCCTGGAAATATATTAGTTTCTCCTCAAGGCAATGGAAAATTTTCACTAGGTACTCATTTCTTGAACATGGTATTTTTCTACTTGTCCATAATCACACTGCAAGCATGAGTAAAACTGTGCATCTTGCAAAGAGTAGTAAAGAAATACTACACTAATTGAAGAACCACAGTACCAATTATTGCATTCCAGCTATTCAGGAATGAACACATGAAACTCACTTCAAATTTAGGTTTTCACAGGACCTCTCCTCCTTATCATGATTAGGTTTTGTCAGGCTAGTGCTACTTAGCATAAAAAGTTGCACTCGCAACATGTAACATCAAAGTTGTGCTTAATGGTCGTGGGAAAATTCACTGCCATACCCCAGTTGGATTCCTTGCCCATGTAGCAACTCCTGCCAGTAAATGGCCAAATCAACCATGATTTCGGAACAAACTGGTCGATTTATGAATAGGAGATATCCAAATATATGTGTTTTTAGATAGATTGTATCAGATTGGTAAATCTTTATCACTTACACTTGAATGTTAGTATTAGACATAATTAGACTATACAGCTCCTAACTCTTTGTATTCCCTAGACCGTACAGTCTAATTATTGTTAAGTGTTGAAGCACAATCTGGCCATCCTGGCCCATATACTCTCTAGGCCCAAGAGGCCCATATACATTATGCTCATATACACAGCAAGTCTACTGCCTCTGTACTCTTGGGCACTCTCGTTTATTCCTCAGAAGGTAACATGGAATCAGAGCAGGTAGGGTTAGGGATAGGATAGTCCCACCCGAGATCCACTGTTCCGATCCGCCGCCGGCCGTCCGCCGGCCGTCTGCTGTCCGCCGTCGCGGATCCGCGAGTTGCGGGCCGCCAGCTGCTCGTTTTTGGCGCCGCCGTTCGTGGAGTCATCGTCCGTCCGTCCGCCTGTCACGGACTCTGCTGCGACTGCCCGCCCGCCTGCCCACCCTCTGTCGTCCGTCCGCCCGTCGTGGACGTCCGTCGTTGCTGCGCCTCCCTCCCGTGCTGGACTCCTGCAAGCATCCGCCTCTGCTCTGCTGTGCTGCTCTGTTCTGCTATCCAGTTGGGTGCTCTGTTCTGCAACAGGAATCTACCGTGGTAATTGCTTCCTTTCTGCCATCCTCTCTTGTTTAGTCAAGAGTGTTAGTAGCTTTCACTATGGCACAGCTCAATGCAATAGCAATCAGTATCACTCTTGATGGTCAGAATTACCCTGAATGGGCCTTTTGTGTAGAGACTGCACTCAGAGGTCATGGTCTCTATTTTCATTTAACTGATGATCCACCAGTGAGTAAGTCTGATGGTAGTAATGCCACTGATATCAATACATGGAAGATTAATGATGGGAAAGTGATGGCTGCTATGGTTAATAGCACTAAGCAGTCCATGGTTATGAGTCTGTCCAAATTCAAGACAGCCAAGGATATATGGTCTTCTCTTAGGCAGCGCTATGTTCAGGACAGTGGTGCTCTTTTGCATACTCTCATGCAGCAAGTTCATGTAATTGAACAACATGACATGTCCATTGATGATTACTACTTATCTTTTGATCGTCTGGTGGGATCTTTAACCTCTATGGTGGCTGAGTGCACTGCTAGTGATTGTCCAGCACACAAGTTTCTTGACAGATTTCTTACATATCGCTTTGTCATGGGAGTACGGGAAGAATTTGATTCCATTCGTAGACAGCTGCTTCAAGGTGACTCTAATTTGACCATGGCACAAGCATTATCTGCTTTACTTGCTGAAGAAACTCGCCTCCAGTCAATGTCTTCTTCGCTATCTTTACCTCATAGTGTGTTGGCAGCTTCTCAGCGGTTCAATGTGCCAAAGGCTACCTCCTTTGAGCCTTGTAAGCATTGTGGCAAGAAGAATCATGCTTCAGAGAATTGTTTTTCTCACTATCCAGAGAAGTTGGCTGAGTATCGTGCCCGTCACCCTTCTCGTTCTGCTCGTGGTCGAGGTACTACTTCCACCACCAGAGGCTCTGTATCTGCTGCTGCTGCCTCTCCTATCGGTGCTCCTCAGTCATCATGGGTTCTTGATTCAGGCGCCTCCTTTCATGTGACATCTGATCGGTCTCATTTGGCTGCCTGCAAGCCGGTCAACGACGATATCTCTATTCAGACAGCTGATGGTACATCTTGTCAAATCACTCATCAGGGTTCTCTTTCTAGTCCAAATTTTTCTGTACCAAATGTCTCCTTTGTACCTCAGCTCTCTATGAACCTCCTTTCAGTTGGTCAAGTCACTGACCATAATTGTTTCGTTGGATTTGATGACACATCATGTTTTATTCAGGATCGTCGAAGCGGGACTGTGATTGGGACTGGCCATCGCCGTAGAGGTTCTCCTAGCCTCTATATTTTGGACACCTTGCGGCTTCCTTCTTCCGCTGCCTCCACCGCTCGTGTGTCATCCGTCGAGGAGTCATCCGCCTCATCCTTTGCCAAGTGGCATCATCGACTTGGTCATCTATGTGGCTCTCGCTTGTCTATATTAATCAATAGTGGTTGCTTAGGGCATACATCAGTTGAGTCTAGCTTTCATTGTAAGGGTTGTAAACTTGGAAAACAGATCCAACTTCCATATTCCTCTAGTGTGTCACATTCTGCTAGACCTTTTGATCTTGTTCATTCTGATGTATGGGGCCCTGCTCCTTTTGCTACTAAGGGTGGTCATAAATATTATGTTATCTTTGTTGATGATCATTCTCGGTATACTTGGATTTACTTCATGAAACATCGATCCCAATTGTGCTCAATTTATCAGTCTTTCACTCGAATGGTCCATACTCAGTTTTCTACTTCTATTCGTATTTTTCGTTCTGATTCTGGTGGAGAGTATTTATCTGATATTTTTCGTAAATTTTTGATCTCTGAAGGAACTCTTGCCCAACTTTCATGTCCTGGTGCGCATGCTCAGAATGGTGTTGCTGAGCGTAAACACCGCCATATCATAGAGACTGCTCGGACCCTTCTGATTGCTTCTTTTGTTCCCTCTCATTTTTGGGGTGAAGCTGTCTCTACATCTGTATATCTTATCAATCGACAACCATCATCCAAATTGTCTGGTAAATGTCCTGGGGAAGTCCTCTTTGGTAGGCCTCCTAGCTATGATCACCTTCGAGTCTTTGGATGTGTCTGTTATGTTCTGCTTGCACCTCGTGAGCGCACTAAGCTGACTGCTCAGTCGGTCGAGTGTGTTTTTCTAGGATATAGTCCTGAGCATAAGGGTTACCGTTGTTATGATCCTTCTTCTCGTCGCATACGTATCTCTCGTGACGTGACTTTTGTTGAGGATCGTCCTTTCTTTTATAAATCCTCTATCCCGTCATCATATTCCCCTACAGAGTCTACGTCTTTTCTGTATCTTCCTCCTATTTCAGTTAACAATGATGCTCCTGCCCCTACACCAGGTACACCATCTGCTTCTCCTATGCCTTTTCCAAGTAAACCACCTGTCACAAAAGTTTACACTCGTCGCCCCAAACCTTCTACCGAATCTCCTTGTGATCCTCCTTCCTCGGTCAGTCCTGATGCTCCTGTTTTTAATGATTCTAATACTCTTAATGAGTCACATGATGTTTCTGATGAGCCACAGGTTGGTCAGCACTACAATCTACGTGATCGTGTCACTATTGAGCGACCTGACAAGTTGGGTTTTCCACGGGTTGGTGCTGTTATTGATGAGCCATCCACTTATCATGAAGCTGCCAATATTCCAGAGTGGCAGGCTGCTATGGTTGAGGAACTAGCTGCACTTGAGCGCACATGTACTTGGGATCTTGTTCCATTGCCATCTCATGCAGTACCTATCACATGCAAATGGGTATTCAAAATTAAAACCAAATCAGATGGTTCTGTTGAGAGATACAAAGCTCGCTTGGTTGCAAGGGGTTTTCAGCAAACTCAAGGTCTTGATTATGACGAGACGTTTGCTCCTGTTGCTCACATGACCACTGTTCGCACTCTGATTGCAGTGGCTGCTTCTTGTTCTTGGACTATCTCTCAGATGGATGTTAAGAATGCTTTTCTCCATGGGGATTTACATGAGGAAGTGTACATGCAGCCCCCACCAGGTATTCAAGCACCTTCAGGATATGTTTGTCGTCTTCGTCGTGCATTATATGGTCTCAAACAGGCACCTCGTGCTTGGTTTGAGCGCTTTGTTTCTGTAATACGGGCTGCAGGTTTTTCCCCAAGTGAGCATGATCCAGCCTTATTTATTCATAATTCTCAGCATGGACGTACTTTGCTTCTTCTATATGTTGATGATATGTTGATCACGGGAGACGATATAAAACACATTTCTCATGTGAAGAAGCAACTTGGGGAGCAATTTCAGATGTCTGATTTAGGTCCTCTCAGCTATTTCTTAGGGATTGAGGTTTTGCATTCTGCCAAGGGCTATTATCTTTCTCAGTCCAAATATATACAAGATCTTCTTGATCGTTCTGGCATTACAGATAATCGGACGACTGCAACACCTATGGATCTTCACTTGCAGCTTCGCCCTACTGATGGTGCCCCCTTGGAGGATCCCTCTCGGTATAGGCATATTGTTGGGAGTCTTGTTTATCTCACTGTTACACGACCTGACATTGCTCATGCTGTGCATAGCTTGAGTCAGTTTGTGAGTGCTCCTACATCAGTTCATTTTGGACACTTGCTTCGTGTTCTACGTTACTTGAGGGGGACATCATCTCAGTGTTTGCTCTATGCTCATGATAGTCCACTCTGTCTTCATGCTTACTCGGACTCCACTTGGGCCAGTGATCCTACAGACCGTCGTTCAGTCACTGGTTACTGTATCCTTCTTGGTTCTTCTCCTCTTGTTTGGAAGTCCAAGAAGCAGTCAGCTGTATCTCGATCGAGTACAGAGGCAGAACTTCGATCACTTGCCACTACTACTTCAGAGGTTGTATGGCTTCGATGGTTGTTAGCTGATTTTGGTATTTCCTGTGATACCCCCACACCTCTCCTTTGTGATAATACCGGAGCCATACAGATTGCTAATGATCCTATGAAGCATGAACTCACAAAACATATTGGTGTTGATGCCTTTTTTACTCGGTTTCATTGTCATCAACAGACAATTGATCTTCAGTATGTCCCATCAGAGCTGCAAGTAGCAGATTTCTTCACTAAAGCACAAACTCGAGAGCAACATCGACTTCATTTGCTCAAACTCAATGCTTCCAATCCTCCACCTCTACCTTGAGTTTGAAGGGGGGTGTTAAGTGTTGAAGCACAATCTGGCCATCCTGGCCCATATACTCTCTAGGCCCAAGAGGCCCATATACATTATGCTCATATACACAGCAAGTCTACTGCCTCTGTACTCTTGGGCACTCTCGTTTATTCCTCAGAAGGTAACAATTATATCTAATAGTTAGTAAAATGCTATGAGTTGAGCCAAAATTTAAAATGTCATGTGTTTAGGTCCCCTTGTTTTAATGGTCTTGTTGGTTCATGTGTAACTAGTTTCAGAAACCTCTATATTAACATTAAAATACAAAATACAAAAAATGGAAAATGGGACATATATGAATCTTATTTAAACTCTGATAATTGTATTGGAGGGAGCTAATCAGACACAAACATTGTAGCGAATGTGAGTTAACCACTTTGATCTTGTAGGATGTATGCATCTAAAAAGTAAAAAATGAATATTGGTTTTGCAGTTCTGTTGGATCATGGAATTTATAGAGAACTGGATCAAAAGTTCAGATTGGACTATTGCCAGCTGTGGAAAGCTTTGATACTGTTGGATACGAAAAAAATTCTCGCGTTAGGTGAACAGTTCGGTGTTGGCAAATATGCAAAGTACTTTCCTGTAATATTCACAGGCAGAACTATAGAAAGGTAAGATTCAATTCTCTCATATATATCATGATGCGCTTTGAGCAATAAAATATTAGACATTATATCATCAGCAGTACGGAACATCATTTTCGGGACAGGAAATGAATTGATGGGGCATAATGGGATATAATATAACTTATCCCAGTGAACCCAATGCACACATTATTTTTAATCATTTTAGTGAACAGTGTTTAAAGTTTAAACTGGGTAGAGATTTAAATCCAATATGAAAAGGAACTAAAATAGGACCGCGTGAAGGAAAACTTTAAATTTAATATTGTGTATGTAAATGAAGCCTTAATTGTCTTTGTTTTCCTTTCAGCATTCAACTTGAGACTACTTAGGTATGAGAACTCCTGTTTTGATCCATTAAATTTGCGTAATTTTGATGTGTCAAAGTTAATGTGTCACAATATTACTTTAGTGTGTCATGAATTCATGATGGGACCGATCACTTTGACATTTGAATCATGTCATATATGACCTTACTGTGTAGAACTTGATCGGTATGCCTTGTGTGCTTGGAGTTGATACCTTAATCATTCATTCATGGTTAAACTGTCTATATTTACAAAACTCTGTCATAATGATCAGCAAATCAGCTATTGGCACACAAATGTCTAGTGAAGAGCAGAGGCAGTTAAAGGAGGACTTGAGCTCTCTGGGAATGGATGATATATCTTCATTTATGGAAGCGTTGCCACGGGACTTTTATGTCATACTGCGAACAGAGTATGGAGTTTTTTGTCAGAGCACATCAGCATGCTGTTACCTTCTTGCAGCTTATAAAATGTTTTATGTCAATTTCAGTGGACTATTGAGGTCCATTTTGGGGAACCTAGGGGCACCGCGCCATGTTCGGCTTCTCACTTATGCAAAATGTGCTGTACATGGGCTCGAGAAACAGCCCAAACTGGAGTCTGGTATGCCAAAGTCAACACTAAATTTTACTCCTGTTGTCATCATCCTGTCCTAGCTAGCCTAATGCCTTGGATCTCTTCTATTGCATTCAGGTGCAATCAACCGGATGTTCTTGCAAGTCAAAACAAATATCAGCTATCTCCATCTGAGGGTGCTTATTGGTAAGGACACCATTACCATCCTGATGTTTTGACTTCATTTCCTAACTCTGCTTGCTACCTAAACTTCCTCAGAAATAGCGGGATTGTTAGCAAAAGTAAATGATGTCAAGCATAAGGCAGTGGACAAACTCAGACGGATGTTCCAGGAGATCAGTCAAGCTCTTCATCTCCTTATGTAATGCCCTGAAGTGCGTCAAGGGTGATGGGGGAAGCACACAGGAGTCATATCATAACTGTGATTGCTGTATTGGATCATGAATCTGTGTATATAGTGCAAATTATACATCTGTTGTAACATCGAAGCAGTGTTATGCCAATACAGTTAGAGTTGCTGGCTTTTTAGGTTTTGTTATTATGATGGAATGCTGCCCATAAGAGCCAAAGTGTCGCCACAGAAGTTATCTTTTTTTTTTTTTTTTTTGTCTTTAGGTGCAATGGAATATGGGTGAAGGATGAATTTGCCCAAACAAATGTATTCTGAAAACTCCATATGCGAGCTGATAAAATTTTTGGTACGGTATTCTGGATCATTGTCTTAAGCAATCCTGCAGAATTTGGTTTGACTCCAGATCGTTAACTTGATCCTGCTTCTCACAACAGTTAAGAGGATGCAATGTTGGTTACTGTACATTGCTTGAAACCCTGAACTAAAAATAACAAAGGGGTTAGCTGTAGCTTAAGCTGCTCTAGATTGCCAGGCCTTGGCCATTTTCTTCCCCAGGTATTGAGCAGCAACCGCACCACCAGAGGCAAGCAGCCCAGATACTGCTTGACGCGCGCTTGAAACCATGACCCGACGCCTTAGGGCCCTTCGCACGCAGTTTGCTGCCATGTCCTTTGAAGAGACTACAGCGCGTGTTGGCATTTCTACAGAGAACAAATCCAGTGAGAATGTGTTAAAGAATCAACAACACTACGAAGCTTGTTATGAATATAAGGAGCACCACTACCTTTTCTGTGTAATCCCTGCCTTCCCTGCATCTGCCTTTGGATTGTCCATGGAAGAACAGAGAACAGTTCATTTGTTGTAGATGGACCACAATCCTGCACACATGATTCTAATAGTTATAAAGTAGGCATTCAAACCAAGCAGACAAGTACATTCATGAAGAGAGATAAATTAGCAGTTGCTACTAGGATGAGAAGTCGCATCAATTTCCCAAAAATGGTAATAAGAAATCACAGAGCATGAGGTGTGCAGAGGAACTGTGTCCCTGGCATGTGGGCCTGTTGGCACACGGGCCCACCTGCCAGCCACCCAAGTCCCTCAGCAAACTGCAGAGGAACCGGTTCATGCTATGACTTCAGCTTGTCAACAGCCAGTAGGATAACTTACATAGGTCACATTATTTGCTCGATGATGTTACATCTTGATAAAGGCATAAACATATTGGTGTGTAGTCCACAACGCACTGTGCAAGTTTGAGGCTAAGCCCTTCTCAAAAAACTGTGTATGCGCAGAAGGTAACAAACCTGCCGGAAAGTCTTCTGCTGTCCCTGGGACATTTTCTTCAATAGCCCTTCAGAAATATAATCTTGCAAGAGGGGCCTGTACATCGTTTGAAATGACTGAAAACTACCTTCAACAATCTTCTTCACCTGATTTACAGTAGGGTTATATTAATCACTGTATCATAAATCGAATAGAATCTCATTGGCATTCCTATCCTAAACTTGACAGGATACAGTAATTTAGACAATCTTGGAACCCAGTGTGCAGATCCAATAAAAAGAAATGAAATTAGAGATGAGCTCTCAAAAGACTAAAATCTCAGCTAACCAGCGCATTTTGCTTGTCACATTGAATTAGTAATCCTAATGGTATGCAATATTGAGGGCAACATAAACATCAGGTCAAATGGGCCACATTTCAACACTATAACAGAGTATTTTTTTAGTTATGTGTACCATGCTACAATTCATTTGTTGCTGGTCTGGTGTTGCAATGGAATGTGCCAAATTTACAGGAATGCCTTTGTGAAGAATGTTGTATATTAAATCGAATTGAAATGATTAAAGGTATAGGGAAAAGGTTTCCATGTATTCCGTTTGTTAATACCTTGTGCTTGTCTTCAGCAAACAGCATTCTCAAATCACCCATATATGATAGACTGCAAATTTGCGCATATAGGTCATACTGCACAAATAGGGTTTAAAACAGAGAAGATTAGAATTCAGTCCACACACAATAATAAATAATTTTATGGTTGAAGACATCAAAGTTGACACAACCTCATTGAATTCTTCTGGTAAAAGGAGTAGAGAAGCTGAAGTTGCCATTTCAAGATTAATTGTGTTAACCTTCTTTATATCCCAGTTATCAACAAGAACATGAACCTACAGAAATACAGAGAGCAAATTATATCAATTTCACACTGGAAGATACCAATTTGCACATAAAAGCCAGTACAATACTACATTGTCAAATAACATACAGTCTCGAACAATGAAACAAATATGCTAGTAGCTAAAATGAATGTCGTCCGATCAGGCAAAGCATGTATATCGCACAGCCGCATAGCACAGTGAAGTCGCAAACATGTACAGCTGCGGATAGTCAGAAGTGCAGCATGATGTGATTGTACATTAGCGGCAAAATAAAAATAAAAAATCACTGCCCTGGCATAATAGACCAAAGAACAGCGTGTTCCTCCAGCATACCGGTTTCTGCAGTCGACCACTGAGATAGAATCTGTCCCAGGTCAAGACATCCATCGCCAGGTCCTTCATCCTCACCACCCCATACTTTATCCTCTGCACCACCACAAAACAGATTTCTTCAATGTGAGCTCAATTCAGTGAACGCAATGCAGTTGCAGACAAGATGCTGCCGTCCATTGATACCTTGTCTCTCCACTCCACAAACGGGTTGAAGTACACCCCGACGCCGACACGATCAGCCAACCCAGTGATCTGCCTCCCAAGACCAATGAAACCAATCTCTCGGTCACGCAACAAACTAGGCAATCAGCCAATGAACTAGAAAGATTGGTGTGCGGTGGGGAGCTTACGGCGCCGGCACCAAGGCCTGCCATCCAGCGGGAGTAGTGCGAGGGGTTCCTCGCCAGGTTCTACACCAATCAACAATTCAGCATGGAATCAATTAAAGAACAAGAACAAATTAATGTGCTGGCCGAACGAGAAGAACAGAGGTGAGGTGGAAAAGGATGGTTATAATAAGTTCCCAATACCTCGGAGTGCCATTGCAGGGGGTCGGCGACGCCGAGGATGTAGTCAACCATGGAAGTCCCGTCGGGGCGCGCGTGGAGAAGGGTGGAGCCGTACGCGCAGCAGAAGTCGACCGGCGGGAGGAGGTCGCGGAGCGGGCCGGCCAGCTCCGCCGCCCTCTCCTCCTCCTCATCCGCATGCGTGTGCATCTGGGCGCGCGCTGAGGGGGAGTGCAGGTGCGAGGAGAGGAGAAACGTGGGAGAACCCGAGAGGGCCGGGAGGCAGGGGGCGGGGCGGTGGCCGGAGGGAGGGAGGCGGCCGCCGTCGGCGGCGGGGGTTTAGACAGGGGCGGGCATGATGCTGGCGAAGGCGGACTGGGCCGTTGGCGCACACGGTCTGCATTCAATAGCGTGCAACTGACGGCCCAAATCGAGCCGCTTCCTATTGCATTTTTTTCATTCTAGATTTTTTTTAGCACCATTCCAAAATATATAGACGTACTCCTATTTGGTTCCAAAGAAAATCAAACTTATCTATTTTGAAAAAGAACAGTTGAAGTATATTTACCTATAAAAATTGTGCAAATTATACGAATATTTTGTTTCACAACCCACATCGGCTAGCTGCAGTGTCACCGTATCAGCCCACCTCTTCGTACTACGTCGTGTCCTCCGCGTTGCTGTTGGAATTCTCTGGCCAAAAGGTTAGGCTGCGACAGTTCTCAAAATCTTCATCGCATCAAGCAATGGAAGGGTTAGCGGATAATCTCTAGGCCTCGTTCGGTTGGTCTAATTCCATTCCTAGTCGGGAACCGTTCCTATCACAATCAAGTGATTGGTACAAAGAGATTCACAAAAGGCATAACAAGAGATTGAGATTTATTCTAACAACAAAATAGATTCATGATATGTACGACAAGAAATTTGGATTCAATCCTTGACTTAAGAGGTGTGGAATTAACCCCAAGCTCTTATTGTACCTATCATATGAATAATTTCGTTCTCGGTCTAGAATAAATCCTGATCTCTTGTATCTATATTCCTATTGTACCTGTCATTCCCAGCCCGAAATAAATCCAAACTAACCGAACAAGCCTCAGTGACATCAAATCCCTGTGTACTGTTCTATCTCTAGAACTTTCATATTGTGGTGAAGTTTGAGCTTCCAGTACTACTTTAGAAATATCAGTCGTACATAGCTCTGATTCAGTGTAGTCAGAAGCAGCTCGGCAAAATATCAATATGTAGTTCACCTATTTTTTTTTTAAGTCCCAGCTATGTACTTGGTTAGCGGCCTTAAAGAACTAAGCTGTCCAAGCCCAGCTGACATACATTTTAAATTGCGATAGCCCCATTCTTATTAAGCCTACTGCACAATGTACTATTCCTTAAGCTTACTGCAATACATTCTACAACACAAGCCATCTAGATTGGATAAAAAAGAGCCATAGATGATAAGAGCCATCTAGATTTGTAGTAACAGTTGCAGGTAACATTAGTTGTACTGTGCCAGTTGCCATATCCTTCAAATGTCTAGAATAATACAATCAGTGAGATACTGCCAGGGTTTCAAATGCTTTTTCTGCACGATAATTGATGGGTGAGTACTTAAAGAATGTGATCAATGATCAATTGCTAGGCGGCTACTCAGACAATGAGTCATGGATCAATTTGTTTGCTATATCCTTCGAGAGTCCCATTACACTGTCGCTGGAGCCGACCTACATGATTGGGGAGATCAAGTTTATGCTGCTTTGAAATTAAATAAAATGGACAAAATTAGGCCTCATTCAGTTCCATCGGATTCAATCCGGGCCAGGAATGATAGATATAGAAAGAAATTCATGATAAGTAAAACGAAAGACCGGGATTTATTCCGGATCGAGAACTAATTTACTCATGATAGGCACAACAAAAGACCCGGATTGGTTCCCCACCTCTCGACTAGTGAATTGATTCCCGGTCTCTTGTTGTCCCTATCATGAGTAAATTGGTTATCAATCTGGAATAAATCCTGGTCTCTCGTTGTAAATATCATAGATTTCTTACTATACTCATCATTTCCGGCCCGGATTGAATCCGGTGTAACCGAATAAGGCCTTAAGGGAACAAGAAACTGACCACTGCTTCAACAAATGGCAGTATCAATGGATGCTCAAGAAGCAAGCCACCTGCGACCCTAAACACTACCCCCTCATCAATCTGCAACAGGATAGAGAGGGGCTCAGCAAAAATAACAGTAATAACAGTGTTACACCATTTGCATATATCAAACAATTGGACAGAAACCAAGAAATTATTTTTGGTGCTGCCAGTGTGACTGTTGGATTGTAGACATGAGAGTAAAGTAAACGACATCATACCAGGTTCTCAATGACCTCATCTGGTATATCATGGAAATACACCTGCAGAGTGACGACACAAAACTGCCTTGGTTAATTGTCAAACAGAAAACTATATTTAAGATACTAAATCACACAGAATGGGGAAGCTATATGCTTTCGGCATGCTAAATATGAAGAATCTTATCAACAGAACCCTTCAAGTGCATAGTGGGAAAGGCAGTTGATTGATCTCCAGTTCCCCATATGACCACCTGCGCTATAAAGCTGACTTGAAAGGCCACATAAGTGTACAACATGGTAGCCTAGACGGAATAATGCTTCTGACTTAGTAAATTACCTCAGCTTTGTCCAAGCTTCCAAGCCTCTTCCCAGTTGTAAGATTAGTTACAACTACAGACCCAACAGTTGACACATGACCACCGGAATAGCCTGGGGATGATATGGTTCAACTAATAATCAATCGCATTAAAACATTAGGATCAAATGATGCGTGGACATGCAGACACACCTTTCAGGAATTGGCGTGCTTCTTCTTTGGTGGTTGGCTTTTCTCTAATAATCCCTTCATGGACGACCACCTCAAAGTCAACTACAGTTCAGTATGTAATCATACAAATGACAACATTCTAGTAAAACCATAAATAGAGATGATATGCCTTAACCACATGACTGGCCTGGAATGTAGCAACAGTCAGAGCATTCCCACTTATGAACATATGGATGAGTTACATAATACATCATCAACAAAGTTAAGTATTGCATAGGACAGCACTATTTAAGAATTTAGCGTTCAAGAATTTCGGATGACAAAAGCGCTGATGAATAATTTCTTCTTCAAAGGATCTTTTTTTTACCATCAAGAATTAATTGCCTCTATGTACATGCAATGTTGAACTACTAGTGACTGATCCTTAGCATATTTAAGGAGATGGAAAGACAAGTAAAAGGACACTAAACAACATTTCCCATAGTAAAAAGTTTTAAATTAACTTAGTTCTTCAACGGACCAGGTTTACTTCCCTGCTATATTTTGTCCTGTGCACATTATTATATGATATTGGATCTGATACAAAATAAAACAATCTGCACAGATGTGAAACTAACATGAACATTCCACCAAAATAGCCTTTTCTACATTAAATTAGAAGCCACAAAATTCCTAGCTGGATAGCAGCACTAAAGAGAGGTAGCATAGTTGCCTTTGTAACACATGGATGAATTATGTATCACATATGTGAATTCTAGCAGAAATAGGAGACCAGAGGTAATCAGAACATACTATGTCAGAAGTGATCAGAAGTGTTGGTTGATTGTCTTCTTTCTGATAATCAGCAATGTTCAATCTAGACATGATAGCATCAGCCTGAAAGGCACTAAAGTGGTTAGCTCGGTGCAGGGTCAAAAAAAAAAAAACAGAGAGGAACAAAAATAGTGGCGGAAGCAATATCACAAAATAACATGTCTATTCTCCCATAAAGAAAAATAATATGGCAATCCTTTTGTTTTTGTAACTAAAAAATTGATACCAAAGAATATCAATCCACTCACCACCAGTTGCTATTTAATTGTCATAGGAATATGCAATTAGCAAAAATGATGAATAGAAATGGACTAATCTGTCTAATAGAGAATTGGAGATCATCTTAAGGTAAATGAGGAAATAGAAGAACATCATGAACGGCGCATATATGTCTCAAGGGTACTGTCCTATTTCATGGTCACTACACTCTCTAGACGCCAAACTTTATGCAGTCCTTGGAATGTAGTCTACTCAATATCTTAGTTCTTGAAAAGTTTGCCAAATAATGCACTCTCAAGCAAGCTATGAAGTGCCATTTGCCATACATGGAGCCATGATTTTGTCCATTTCCTATTTGGGTAAGCTGGAATGCAATAACATTTACCATTTCCTATTTGTCTATCATAATATCCTTTTTATGATGCTTATTCTGATAGAAAGGGCTTTTTCCTAGCTCCTTGCAAACATAAAAAATAGAATCTCCTTAAATTTCACTAGGTTCAACAAAAAAGAGGAAAAAACGAATGTAAGTTTCTATTTTCCACAGACACAAGGTGAGGACATTGCAATATAACTGCAGCAACCGGCCACACATCTATAACCACACAAACCATCGCATGGAGAACTGAATGGAACTTTTGTACAGTACTGAATCAACCAGAGGAGGAAAAAAGGAAGAGAAATTCGTGCCTACCTTGGCCTCTGCGAGGACCATCACCAGGTCGTCAGGATTCTCCCTCCTGATGCTCTTCTCGTCGATATCCGCAGTCTGAAACCACATGAAGAGGAAAACAAATCTCATCAGCACTTTGCCGGCAGAACCAGAGCACCAGGAGCCTAGACAACAAGGAACAGAACGACGACCCACCATGACTTGGAACTCGAGCCCCATCTTCTCGAGGATGTTCTTCCGCGCCACGGACGACGACCCCAGGATCAGCTGCGACGGGACGAAGCCGACGACGGTCAGAACGAGCGGAGAAAGAGGAAGGGGGGGGCTGTTGCTGGAATTGAAATCGGTGAGGGCGAACCTTGAAGTGCTGCGGGGTGGCCGGGGAGGAGGAGGATCCCGTGGCCATGGGCGAGGAGCTCGTAGCGCGCGGTGAGGCGAGGGGCACGGGCCGGCGGTGCCGCGGCGGCGGCGGCGGCGTCGACGGGTTTCCGAAAATGCGGGGACGGCGCTGCGGGGAACAGAGGGCGGCAGCCGCAAGGCAAGAAGATATTGCCATGCTGGAATGGAATCGGGTGCGGCGAAAATTGCAGCTACGTCCCCGACTCCCCGTATTCTTTTCTTTGCATTGCCATTGCAAGTTTGCAACTATTTTACCGACTGCAATTTCTACATATTGCTAAAAAATACTGCAATTTCTACATTTTTGAATTTTGGTGAATCCACGAAATGAAACCATGATATATCATCTAAAAATTACCCCCTATTTTTTAGCATGATGCAATTAGAACGAAGTAATTTATCTATAATAAAATGTATATAACACTTCATTTGTTAGTTTGTCATAAACATTAATGGAGAGAATGTATTGTGCAAAATTCTTACGAGGATGAGGAAAGAAGAAAAAGAAGGGAGAGGAGGAGGAAGAAGAAAGGAAGAAATGGCTTGTTTAGTTCGCGCATAAATTTTTGGAAAAAATCCAAATTACTTCTCTCAAGTATAAGAAAAGTCCAGATAACCCCTTAAAGTATGTTTTGATTCAATTCCCCATAAACTATAACATTTGGTTCAAATTACCCCCTAATATGATTTGTCTTTTTTGTTTCTTCATACACGAGTGGAATTTTGAGCTCAACTTTTACAGGGTGGTAGTTAACATCATAATGTATATTAAAAAATATATTATAATTTTTTGTCATATTTTTCACATAACTTTGTTCTCGATCATTAATTTATTATAAAATATCCTACTGTATGAAAATAATGATAAAAAAATCATGATGTTTTTTTTAACATGTGTTATGATATATGTTATCAACTCACAAAATTCGAACTCAAAATTTCACTTGTACATAGAGAAATAAAAAAGACAAATTGTATTAAGGGGTAAGTTGAACCAAATGTCATAATTTAGGGGGTAAATTGAACCAAAATATACTTTAGGGGGTTATCCGTACTTTTATACTTAAGGGGAGTATTTTGGACTTTTTCCATTAATTTCACTCATCACATCAATGGGAATCTTATATACTCCGTACATGGAGTATTAAATGTGGACGAAAAAAGAACTCATTACATGAATTGAGTGTATTTCGCGAGACGAATCTAATGAGCCTATTTAATCTATGATTTTCAACAGTGATGCTATTGTAACCATCCGCTAATCATGGTTTAATTACCCTCACTAGATTCGTCTCACGATCTATAAGACAAATCTGTAATTAGTTTTGTTGATAGTCCACATTTACTGCTTCTACACATAAGAATTTTGCAAAATGGAACTGAACATGGCCAAAGAAGGGAAAAAAAAAAGAAAAAAATACCTCTAATTTGCAATCCTAACTTCGCCACTGGTTCAGAGTATTTATATAAACGAAACAGGGAAATAGTACTTTGATAGTGTCGGTGCCGGAACCCAACGGGGGTCCAAACACCTGCAGAAAGGTGCGTTGTGTCCCGTCTCTCGATGGTCGATGCAAGGGCAACACGATGACACGAGGTTTATCCTGGTTCCGATCTTCCGATCGTACGTCCAGCAGGGTGTGCTTGCGCACTATATTGCCTTGCACCGGGGGTGCTCGTAGTAGGGGAGCTACAAGCTTGGCGGGAGAGGAGGATGAGCCCCCAGGTCCCTTAGAGCAAGTGAGAGTTGCGTTATTTAGTGAACTTGGTGGTCAATGAACGAGTGGGTGTGTCTGGTGTCTAGAGTATTCGTCCCCGTTTCTAGGGGGCTACCTCCTCCTTTTATAGTCCAAAGAGGGACAGTTACAAACAGTGAAAGTACAGTACTTGTTACAGTGGCAGCGTATGATGAGGTATGGTCGCAGGCGTGGCTCCTGTCCTGGCTCGCGTTGTCGGATTATACGACTTCCTGGCGTATGGAGCTCTGGCGCATGACGTGGCGTCCCCTGTTCATGACGCATGCTTCCTGTGCTCCTGATTTTATGGGCTGGCGTCGTGCGTCATCATCGAGTGCAGCAGGCCGTGCATCCATTCGAGGGTTCCCCATGCCCGTTCGAGAGGTTCCCGTACCGGAGTTGGTGGAACAGGGGAGCGTGACAGCACAGGCCTGTCACGCCGCACAGGTCCGTGACACTGCGCAAGTCTGTGACACTGCACAGCGTCGAGGATGACCGCACGGTGTCGAGGATAACCACACGGTGTCAGGAGTTGGCGGAGATGATCGGGGTGGGCGAGGGATCCGTCGCTTGACTTCCGCGTCCAAAGCCGTGCAGAGCCATTAAATGCTTTTGTCCATGGGGCAGGTGAACCATCAGCGGGCCCCACGAGCGGGGGAAGCCTTGAGCGAGGCGGAGATGAGTTGTCGAGGGCGGCCTCCAGGCCTCGAGCGAGGAGGCCTCGAGCGAGGCGGAGTTCCGATTCGCTCGAGGGGTGCTGGGTACCCTCGAGCCTGACAGAGGATTGGAGCTGCCTTGCTTAACTCTCGCTGAGTTTATTAGTTCCTGTGGCTTAGTTGGTGATTTATCATCGTCCTAGGGCCTCCTTTAGGATTGGTACCAACAGTAGCCTCCGAGGCCATGCAGTGGTGAATTTCAGACCTGCATGGGTTAATTGTTCTTTCTGGAGGTTTAGTGCCTTGAGATTTATTTGCGGGATGAGAGTACCTCTCCGTGGGGGCGCGCTAGCGCACCCGCGGGTGTAGCCCCCGAGGCCTTGGAGGAGTGAATTGCATCGTCCAAGGTCTTGTTCCTGTTGGTATTGGTGAGCTTCGAGGGGCCCTCGCGATCGGATCTTACCTGCGTGGGTCGTCCTTCGTGGACTGAACCCTGATTCGGCCGATTTCGAGAGACCTTTGACTATGAGTTTCGACCCTCGTCGCCCCGTCACGGGAGGAGGGGGGACACAGTTCCATGCTACCCATGAGCGGGCCGCGAGTCATGGACGTGTCGGTGAACTGGTAGCGGGTAGTTCAAGTGGACGTCCGTGCCCTGTTCGTTTAGGGTCGGCTCGTGGTCTGGAGACACGTCTCATACAATACAAACTTACAAAGGCACACCAGGCAAGGCTCGATCCCGTTCGTCGGGATCGAGGGCTCGATGCACTCCCTCGTTGGGATCCTCCAACTGGCCTCCTTTGTTCAGCCTTGAACGCGGATCAGGGCACCCTCGAGGCCTCGAGGCCTTTGTTCGAGGTTGAGCGTGTTCGTGCGTGCCCCGTTCGCCCCTGACTCTGTTTAATCTGGAGAGCCTGTCGAAACTCTCGACGAGAGCCAGGCTTCGACCCCCTGATTAGTAGGGCTCGAGCGGTATATGCCTTACCTGTGGAGGCGCTGAGCAAGGGAATATTCTGTTGGCAGTTTGACGGGGCGGGAATCGAGGCGCCCAATCATGCAGTCGTGGCCAACGTGGCGCGGCCAAGGCGCAGTGGCGCGCCTTTTCAGGCGAGTGCGGCGCTGGCAGGGCGGTTGGATTAGACGTGCTACAAGACTTCACGACACCTCGGGCGACCACAGTCATAATTGTACCTTTACGTCGGTCCACCACGCTTGCGGGGTCCACTTGTCGGTGACAGGGTTAAGCGCGGAATTAACGCGTGCCTGCAGCCGCGCTTACCCGCGGCCCGGTAAAGTTTATCGATAAATACGGGGAGAGGAGGGGTCAGTTTCCCTTACCTTAGCCCAGATTTTCGTTTCTCTCCGCCTCTTCGTCTTTGCCAACCCTCGAGAGCTCAGATCCAATCCATCTCCGCCTCTCACCCTTCGCCATGGTGACCCTGAGGGAAGCCGCCCCATGGAGCCCGTCCACCGCCGACAAGCACTACCTGGAGTCGCTCGCCGCGAAGGGTTTGCTCCCCAAGATCTCCACCGCCGGCCAGCCAGAGTGGATCGCGCCACCTTCGTCGCATATGGCGCCGGCCCCACCCCCGGGCTACATCGTGAGCTTGGCTCGCTTGCACGAGCGCGGGTTCGGGTCTCCTCCCGGGGAATTCATCCGCGCTCTGTGCGTGTACTATGGGGTGGAGCTCCATAACTTCGCTCCCAACGCCATCTCTCAAGCGGCGGTGTTCGTCGCGGTGTGCGAGGGATTCTTAGGAATCCCGGTGCATTGGGACCTGTGGATCCATCTGTTCCGCGCCGAGCTCTACACCGCTGCCACTGAGTCGAACGGGGTGCGGAGGCTCGTCCGTGCCGGCAGCGTCATGTTCTAGGTGCGGGAGGGGAGGAAGGATCTCTACATCCCCACCACCATGACGTCCAACAACGCGGAGTGGGACAAGGCGTGGTTCTATCTGCGGAACGACGGCAATCTCCTCCCCACCTACACCGACAAAATCGTGGGGGAGAAGCCGCAGTCATGGAGCTGGGGGGTATCTCCCCGGTCTCGTCAGGATAGCCTCAAGATCTTCACCGCGGCGCTCCAATCCCTGGAGAGGAGGGGGCTGAACGCCGCCGCGTCATCGCCAACTTCCACCAGCGGCGGGTGGTTCCTCTTATGGAGAGGAGGCTGCCCATCTACGAGCTGACGCCGCAGGCTCCCTTCAAGGGCTCGAGGATGATGCAGGAGCCGCTCTCGCCCGAGGAGGCGGCCCAGCGGGCGCGGCGCGCAGTGGACAGCACCAAGATGGTGGTCGAGGATGATGTTCTCTGGGCCATCAAGATGCGCCCCGACGAGGGCTACCTTTCCTTCGTAAGTGTCTTTCTTCTTTTTCTGATCCGTCTTCCGCTCGTATCGAGTTTCTGAAACGCATAGCGTCATGTTTTCAGGGGCTGACCCGTAAAGGGCACCGATCGCCTCCCCCTCTCCCCGAGGTTCGCGCGGCCAACCGTCTGAACGCCGAGCGGCAGAAGGCGCGCAAGGATGCAGAGAAAGAGACGCGTCTCCGGAAGCAACGGCGGAGGGACGAGCATCAGAAGGAGAACCGGAGGCGGGAGAGGGAGGGCCTTTCCCCGCTGCCGACCCCCGAGAGCACGCCCGAGCCGGAGGAAGACGACTCGTCTGACGACGAGGCTCCCCTCGAGCCGGTGACGGTGACGCGTATCGCCGACGCGCCCCCGCTCGCGGCCGCGACGCTAGAGGATGACGCAGGCGCGTCGGGCGTTCTTGTCCCAGCGCCTGCCCCACCGGCGAGCGTTGGGGTCGCCGGTGAGCGGGCCCCCGCGTAGGGTGCACGGCCACCCCCGCGCCGCTCCCAGAAGCGGAAGCTTAAGGGCGTCAATCGATGAGAATCGTATCACTCTTTGATGGTTCGATTAGTTAATGTTTGTGCTGACAGTCCTCGTTCGCTACTCAGCGGGACAGCTTCTCCCGCCGCCCCTACTCTCGCTCCCGTCAAGGCCCTCAAGACGAGGGCTCACTCGACACCCCACATCGAGGCCGCACCCTCGCGTACGGCGCTCGAGACGGAGGCCTCGATCGTGGCCAGCTACGAGGCGGCCATGGCTAGGGGGGTCAAGCGAGCGCGGCAGGAGCTTGGCCTCGGCGAGGCCGCTGTGGGGCGGGAGTCGGGCACCGTCGCAGTTGCGAGGCAGAGCCACCCGAGAGAGCCCACAGGCCCAAGCGCGGAGGTGGAGGGAAGGCGCGTTGGGAACGAGGTGATCTATGTCCTCGCCGACGATGAAGAGGCGGCGCCGCGGTTCGAGCCCCCGTCCGATGTGCAGGCGTCCCGCCCTGCCGATGCGGCGCCCCTGCTCGAGGGTGGGGGTGCCGTCGCGGAAGGAACTTCTGCGCCGGCGGAGGTCGCCGCTGCGGCCGGTTCCGGCGTGGCCACGGGCCCGACCGCGCCTCCGAGTCTGGAGGTGGTCGAGGGTCATGGCGTCCCCGCTAACGCTGGTGCTAGCGCGAGCAGGGGCGTCCGAAGCACTATTAAGCTGGATCGCCCCGGGGTCCTGGCGGAGCTCGTTAGCATGGCGGAGAGCGAGAACCAGCTGTGGCTGGAGCATCACCAGCTCGGCACCAACATCCAGAACGCCCTCTCCGCTGCGCTCGAGCTTCACCGAAACAGGGGACACCAGCTGCACGAGGTGAGTCTGCGTCCTTTTTTCTTGGCTCTTTGATTCTTCGCTCCGCGCCTTAGCTCGTCTTTCGCTCCGCGCCTTAGCTCGTGTTATCCCCTTTTGCCAGCAACTTCGAGACCTGGCGGCGTCCAAGGTCTCGTACATCACCGACCAGCATGCCTACATCCACGAGCTGGAGCGAAGGAACGTCGAGCTGAGCTCCGACGTGGATCAGGCCCGTGCCGTGATACACGACATGTCGGTCGATGCCCGCACGTATGGTGATTCCCTGGGCCGCGCGGAGAGGGAGCGCGACGCTCTGCGATCGACGGCTGCAGAGAGGGCCCTCGAGGTGGAGCGTCTGAGCGCTCTCCTGCGGGAGAGGGACGCCTCCCTTGCCGCGGCGCAGGCCTCCCTTCGTCAGCAGCACGAGGCTGCAGCTGCGATTGAGGCCCAACTCCTCGAGTGCAGCGTTGCTCTCAAAGCGCTGCGGTCCACGGCCCAAGAACAAGGGGCTTCGTTGGCGGTCCTGCAGGAGGAGTCGGGCGCAGTCCGCGCGCAATGGTCCGCAGAGAAGGAGCGGGCAGAGGGTAAGCTTCGAGCCTCTGTGTAACCTTCCCGTTCTTTCAGAACCCATACTGGTTCTGTCGCTGAAGATCCCTTTCCTTTTTGATTTATCCTAGGCTTGCAAGCGGCCGTAGCGGACTCGCAGGCCAGGGCGGAAGCGCTAGAGATCGCTTACTCGTCCTCACAGGAGGAGCTCGAGGAGCTAAGAGAGGCCCCTGCCGCGGTGTGCTTGGAGTTCGAGGAGGATGGCGCCCAATCTGGCAGTTCGTTGGCCAGCCGCCTGAGGTTTCTGGGCGATCGCGTCATGGGGCAGGTGAAGAACGCGTTCCTCCTCGGCATCCGCAAGGCTCTTGGCGTGGTGTCGACGCACTACCTCGTCCAGCTCGACGCATTGGCGACAGGCTACGTCGTTGCTGAGGGCCTCGACGATGATGCTGCGTTGGCTGCGGTCGAGCAGGCTGACGCCAATGTAGCAGAGACGGCTGCCGCACTCGCGCACGCTCTTTGCTGACGAGATCCTCCCCGGTTCAGGCGAGGGCGACGACGACACCTCCCCAGAGCACGCCGTCGACGGGGATGGCCCTTGAAGAACTTTGCCTGTGATGATGCCTGCGAGGCGAGTTGTAATAGGATAAGGAATCTTTTTGTTTTAGTTTTGTGGATGTTTGGAAACTTCGGCATCGTGTTTGGTTGCATTTGAATACGTTATGTTTGCTGTCATTTTGGTTGTGTGCCTCGAAAGAATTTTGACAGGGTTAAACCATCTCCCCGCGCACAGGGGGGCTTGGACTGCTCGAGTCCAAGGGTGTCGATGGGGGACGCCGTATCCCGGAGGCGTAGGCTTTCCCGCGACACCGGCACTCTTGGACCTCAAGCGGCCACGCCCCGCCCCTCCGCGAGTAGCCTAGGTTCGAGGGTGACGTAGGGGGACGCCGTATCCTGGAGGCGTAAGCTATCCCACGACATCGCCACCCTTTTGCCTTAGCCGTCGATGCCCAACCTCTATCGCCTCTTCGTGCGCGCAACCAAAACATGACAAAGCGACGAAAATTTGTAGAAAATTGCGAGAGGAAACGAGTAGTGAGAGGTGGAGCGTTTATTTCCCAGGGTAGTGTGCCCTGGGGTAGCCCCCGAGGGAGTTTTTGTCTTCGCGCGGGGCGAAGAAAGAATCTCCCTGCCTCGTGCGTGGAAAGTTGTGATCGAAATGATGGAGAGATGGGGCGTTGAAGAAACCGTAGGGTAGAAGGGTAGCTTAGCTTTTTTGGCGGAGTGGCGCAGGTGACGTGACGGGTGCATGGCTCCGCTGCCTCGGCGCAGGTGACGTGACGGGTGCATGGCTCCGCTGCCTCGTTCCGTCACGGGCGTCCTGTCAGTGTGCAGAGCGTTCAGCGAGGGCTGCGGCCTCGACTTGTGTGCAACTCGCTGAGCGGTGGTGTGCAGCGAGGGCTGCGGCCTCGACTTGTGTGCAGCTCGCTGAGCGGTGGCGTGCAGCGAGGGCTGCGGCCTCGACTTGTGTCCAGCTCGCTGAGCGGTGGCGTGCAGCGAGGGCTGCGGCCTCGACTTGCGTGCAGCTCGCTGAGCGGTGGCAGTGCTGCTGCCTTTGATGCCGTCCGCCCCACCTTTTTGACGAAAATAGTAGCCTCGTGACCTTGGCAGTAGTGCACGTCCCTGTCAGTTCGCCATGCGTCGAGCGTGTTCCTTCCCTGAGGGGTGCCTGCCTCTGTCGTGCTGTCACGCGCCGTCCTCTCGTCAGGGGGCCCCGTTGGGAGTCCGTCCTATGAGTAAGGCGCGTGGGACGGCTCTGCGCAGAGGGTCAGGCGCACGCTGCGGAGCGGGTCAAGGCGTGGGTGCTATAAATAGGCTCGACGACGGTGGTAGGGATCGCAAGCGTTGTAAACCTTCCACGAGTACAATGGGTTTAGAATTAGGAATGGTGGGGTGGAGCGGAGCTCGTCCTCCCGACTTAGTTCAAGGGTGGGCGGAGCTTTGGTGTTAGAAGAATGCTAGCGAAGGGGGAGGCAAATGAAGGAGAAAAGGTGCCGGCCACATCTGCCTCGTTGGCAACCGCTGCATCATGTTCCAGCTCGGGCTGGTCGATGCTTGGGCTGCGGTTGCCCCCGTCGGGAACCGGTGCCTCGTCTTCCAGCTTCAGCTGGACGGCGTTTAGGCGATGGTTGAACGAGGCAGGTGCTCTGGTCACCCGTACACGGCGTCCGGTGGTGGCGCGCCTTGGTGACTGAGTGGTCTTGCTTCCGGGCGCGTGCCACGTCCTTATAGGTGGGCGTCGCAGCCGACGTTGCGCCACTCATGCTCTCGCCATGTTGGTGAAGGTCGCTTCGCCAACCGGGGCGCGCGCGGCGACCTGGAGGTCGACGAGATTCTTCGAATCGTCGCCGCGTCGACCGTGGAGTACTCCCCGTTTGCCTCGGCGTATGTGGCCATGCTGATGTTAGAAGAAAACTAGCGACGTTCCTAGCCGGTCTAGGGTCGCCACTGTTGAGAAATGGGCATGGCTGCATACGTCTTTCGGCCGCAAAGGAGCGGCTTTGTATCTGGTTTATTGTACACGACCGTTCGCCGGTCATGCGTGTAATGGCAATAAAGAGCTTCCTTCATCCATTCGAGGGGCGTTACGCCTTTCTCTCCGCGAGACAAGCGATGATCCCGACATTTCAAACTGTACACGAACTTTATTATCATAGAGTCGCATGAACTAGTACATGGGTAAGCATGAGGAGCTTAAGGGTAGAAACGAAGTAGTTGCTGAATGTTCCAGGCGTTAGTGAAGACTTCGCCCTTCTCGTTGGCTAGCTTGTACGTGCCCGGCTTCAGGACCTCGGCGACGATGTAGGGGCCTTCCCACGGAGGGGTGAACTTGTGGCGCCCTCGAGTGTCTTGTCGCAGCCTGAGGACCAGATCCCCCTTGTTGAAGTCTCGACGTCGCCCCTTCCGCGCCTGGTACAGGCGGAGCGTCTGTTGATATCTTGCCGAGTTCAATAGGCGCAACGTCACGCGCCTCGTCTACGCAGTTGAGGGAGTCTCGTCGGGCTTGTTGATTCGCTTCCTCTTGATACGCCCTGAGCCTTGGGGACCCGTACTCCAGATCCGTGGGCAGGATCGCTTCAGCACTGTGCACCAGAAAGAACGGGGTGAAACCCGTGGCCCTGCTTGGGGTCGTTCTGAGGCTCCATACGACCGAGGGTACTTCGCCGACCCACTTGCGGCCAAACTTGTTCTGCTTGTTGAAGATCCTCGACTTTAATCCCTGCAATATCATGTCGTTGGCACGTTCTACCTGGCCGTTTGTTTGGGGGTGCGCCCCGGCCGACCAATCCACGCGGATGTGGTTGCGGTCGCAGAACTCCAGGAACTTCTTGCCGGTGAACTGGGTGCCGTTGTCGGTGATTATTGAGTTCGGCACCCCGAACCTGTGGATTATATCGTCGAAGAACTGTACCGCTTGCTCAGATCGAATGTTAGTGATGGGCCGGACCTTCGATCCATTTCGAGAACTTGTCGATAGTGACCAACTAGTGGGTGAAGCCCCCGGGCGCTTTTGGCAACGGTCCCACGAGGTCCAATCCCCACACGGCGAAGGGCCATGTGATTGGGATGGTTTGTAGCTCATGCGCCGGGAGGTGCGTCTTGCGGGCGTAGAACTGGCACCCTTCACAGGTACGCACGACCTCTATCGCGTCAGGCAACCGCGTGGGCCAATAGAAACCTTGTCGGAAGGCATTGCCCACGAGGGTTCGGGCCGCCGCGTGATGCCCGCATGTCCCTACGTGAATGTCTCGTATCAACTGCCGCCCTGCGGGAACGGGGAGGCAGCGTAGCATTATTCCAGAAGGGCTGCGCTTGTACAGCTCGCCATCGATCATGGCGAATGACTTAGCTCGTCTGGCGATGCGCCGCGCCTCGGTCCGATCCGAGGGTAGCGTGCCGCGGTCGATCCAGTCTATGTACTGGCGTCGCCAGTCCTGCGGGGCCGGGGATTCGTCTATTTCCATCGCCTCTCGCTCGTCAGGTGGAGGCGTCCTAGGTTGAGGGCTCTCGATGCCTTCCGTCGAGGGATCCTCGTCCATTGGCTCGATACGAGCCTCCCTCGAGGGTGCTTGTGAAGTCGTATCCGGACGCTGGGCTCGATGGAGGGTCTCGAGCAGTCGCGGGCGAAGACGTTCGGGGGAACCATGATTCGCCCCGACGCAATTTTCGCCAACTCGTCCGCTTCTTCGTTGTACTTGCGCGCGATGTGGTTGAGCTCGAGGCCGAGGAATTTGTCTTCGAGGCGTCGTACTGCGTGGCAGTATGCTTCCATCTTCTCGTCGTGGCAGTTCGAGTTCTTCATTACTTGGTCCACGACTAACTGCGAGTCCCCTGTAACATCGAGGCGTTTGATGCCTAGCTCGAGGGCTATACGGAGCCCACTGAGGAGGGCTTCGTATTCAGCCATGTTGTTCGGACGCGGGGAAATGAGCCGCACCGCATAGCGCATGTGCTCTCCGCGCGGTGAGATGGAGTGAAGTCCTGCCCCCGCTCCAGTTTTCATCACGGACCCATCGAAGTACATGGTCCAACATTCTGCCTGTATCTGAGGCGGGGGTAGTTGAACGTCCGTCCACTCGGCAACGAAATCCGCGAGAACTTGAGACTTGATGGCTTTACGAGGTGCATACGTGAGCGTTTCGCCCATTAGTTCCACCGACCATTTGATAATCCTCCCAGACGCGTCCTGGTTGCGGACTATCTCCCCCAAAGGGAACGACGAGACCACGGTCACCGGATGTGCCTCGAAGTAATGCCTCAGCTTTCTTCGAGCCAGCACAATCGCGTACAACAGCTTTTGGATCTGTGGGTACCGCGTCTTGGTTTCCGACAACACTTCGCTTATATAGTACACGGGCCGTTGTACCGGCAGAGCATGGCCTTCTTCTTCTCTCTCTACTACGATGACCGTGCTAACCACTTGGGTTGTTGCAGCTACGTATAGGTAGAGTGTTTCTCCATCCCTTGGTGGCGTAAGGATGGGTGAACTCGAGAGCGATGCGATGAGCTTGTCGAGGGCTTCCTGTGCCTCTAGGGTCCAGGAGAAGCGTTCGTGCTTTCTCAAGAGCCGGTACAGAGGTAAACCTTTTTCCCCTAGTCGAGATATAAAGCGACTTAGCGACGCTAAGCATCCCAGGACTCGTTGAACTCCTTTCAGGTCTCGGATTGGGCCCAGTCCGCTCGAGAGCAGCGACTTTCTTGGGGTTGGGTTCAATGCCTCGCTGGGAGACTATGAAAGCCCAACAACATGCCACGCGGCACTCCGAAAACGCACTTCTCCGGATTGAGCTTCACACCGGCGGCCCTGGAGAGTCCTCGAAAGCGGTACGTAAGTCATCGACCAAGTTGTCCGCCTTCTTGGATTTTACGACGATATCGTCGACATATGCTTCCACGGTGCGCTCCGATCTGGTCTCCGAAGACCCGAAGCATACATCGCTGATACGTGGCTCCCGCGTTTTGAAGCCCAAACGGCATCGTAGTGTACCAGTATATGCCGAAGGGGGTGATGAAAGAAGTCGCGAGTTGGTCAGATTCTTTCATTTTTATTTGGTGATAACCGGAATACGCATCAAGGAAGCAGAGGAGTTCACATCCCG
The DNA here is from genome assembly GCA_015476505.1 of Urochloa ruziziensis. Lineage (NCBI taxonomy): Eukaryota > Viridiplantae > Streptophyta > Magnoliopsida > Poales > Poaceae > Urochloa > Urochloa ruziziensis. The sequence continues at coordinate 58,035,089 of CM027120.1, forward strand.
CGGTGGAATCTACAATTTGATCGATTCGTGGCAAAGGAAAAGGAACCTTGGGACATGCTTTATTTAAACCAGTGTAGTCCACACACATCCGCCATTTCCCATTCTTTTTCATAACTAATACAGGGTTAGCTAGCCACACGGGATGGAAAACCTCCTTGATGAATCCGGCCTCCAAGAGCTTGCGCAGCTCCTCTCCAATCGCTCGACGCTTCTGTTCGTCAAAGCGTCGAAGACGTTGGCACACTGGCCTGGAGTTGGGCTGGATATCAAGGGAGTGCTCGGCGACCTCCCTCGGTATGCCGGGCATATCCGAGGGGCTCCACGCGAAGATGTCGGCGTTGGCGCGGAGGAAGTCGACGAGCACCACTTCCTATTTGCGATCGAGGGTAGAGCTGACCCTCAACACCCTACCGTCAGGGTCGTTGGGGTCGAGGGGCACGTCCTTGGTCTGCTCGGTTGGCTCGAAGGTGCCAACATGCTTCGGCGCGGGGTCGTTGATCTCGTGAACCATCTCTTCCAGACGGGCTACACAAGCTTCGTCTTCAGCGAGCGCCTCAGCGTGTTCAACGCACTCGACGTCGCATTCGTAGGCGTGCTCGAACGAGGGTCCCACGGTGATGACTGCCTTCGGGCCCGGCATCTTCATCTTGAGGTAGGTGTAGTTTGGGACGGCCATGAACTTGGTGTAGCACGGTCGCCCAAGAATGGCGTGATAGGCTCCCCGAAACCCCACTACCTCGAAGGTGAGGACTTCCTTGCGGAAGTTGTCCGGCGTCCCGAAGTAGACCGGCAGGTCGATCTGCCCGAGGGGCTGAACCCGCTTCCATGGGGCGACGCCGTGAAATGGCGCCTTGCTCGGGCGCAGCTGGTCCTTGCCGATCCCCAGGAGCTCAGGGTGGGAGCATACATGATGTTGAGGCTGCTGCCTCTGTCCATGAGCACCTTGGAGAAGCGTGTGTTGCCGATGACGGGGTCGACGACGAGCGGATATTGCCCCGGATTCGGAATGAAATCAGGGTGATCCTCTCTGCTGAAGGAGATGGTCTCCTCCGACCAGTCGAGGTACTTTGGGGCCGCCCGGTGCACCGCCAGGACCTCTCGACGCTCGCGTTTGCGCTGTCGAGGACGTCATGTTGGTCGTGGGCCCTCTGAAGATGAAGAACACATTCTCCACCTGGGGGAATCCGCCCTTGTCCTTGCCGTCGACGTCTCCCTTCTCGTTGTCGTTCTTCGCGGCCACGCGGTTGTAGTACTTCTTCAGCATCTCACACTGCTCGAGGGTGTGAGTGACCAGGCCTCTGTGGTACGGGCACGGTTTCTTGAGCATGTCGTCGAAGACCCCCCGGGCCTCGAGGCTGACCTCCTGGACCCTTGCGAGCAGGGTCCGCCGCGAGGGCTTCATCGGAGTCGTCGTCTGGTTCCTGTACTCGCGGCGCCTGCTGCGCCTTCTTCCCTTTCTTCCCCTGCTTCATTTTCTTGGCGCGGGCCTTGGGCTTGCTTCCCTCCGCGGGCGTTCCTTCCACGCGCTTCCCTTTTTTGTCGACAAAGTTGGCGCCCTCTGCCTCTTCGCCAGAGGCATATCGCGTGGCGATGTCGAACAGCCCACTGACGGTAGTGGGGGGTTTTCGCCCGAGCTTGCGCACCAACCCTCGATTCGCCGTGCCTAAGAGGAAGGCATGGAGCACCTCCGAGTCTCCGACGTTCGGAAGGTCCGTGCAGCACTTGGAAAAGCGGCGGACGTAATCCCTCAGGGACTCGCCGGGCTTCTGGCAACATTGCCGAAGGTCCCAGGGGTTCCCCGGGCGTACGTATGTGCCCTGGAAATTGCCCACGAAGGTGTCAACAAGGTCGCTCCAGTCATGGATCTGGTTCGGGGGCAGCTGCTCCAGCCATGCTCGCGCCTGAGTCCGTGAGATGGAGGGGCAGGTTGCGGATGATGACTTCATCGCTGGACGCACCACCCAGCATGCATGCCAGGCGATAGTCGTTGAGCCAAACTCGAGGGTCGGTTTCTCCGGAGTACTTGATGATGGTGGTCGGTTGTCGGAACCGTAGAGGTATCGGTGCCGTCCGGATCTCGCGGCTGAACACCCGAGTACCAGGAGGTTCCGGCGATGGGCTCTTGTCTTCACGGCTGTCGTAGCGGCCTCCGCGTCGGGCGTGGTACCCGTGGCCTGCTGGTGGCGTCGAGCTTCCTTTTATTAAGGATGTGGCGGGCATCATCTTTGCCAGCAGCGCGTGTCCAGCATGCGCTCCTTCACAGGGGCCTTCATCCGGCTCTTGAGAGGAATACGCACTGACTCCGCTCGGTTTTGCGCTCCACCTGCGACTCCCGTGCTGTCAGAACATCTCATACGCGACGCGGAGCTCTCGGCCTGCTGTACCGCGGCCTGTTCGATCAGGGCCAGCGCCTCGTGGCGCAGGTTGCGGCCCTGCGGCGTCGATGGCTCCGGCATTGCTCGTATCAGCGTAGCCGTGGCGATCAACTTCTGGCTGGTCCTTGCCAGGGCCAGGGGATCGTCCCCGTGGTCGTCGGCCATGATTCGTGCCTGAGCGGTGCGCGCCACCTTCTGTGCGAAGTTGCTGGGCCCGGGTCGCCCCGTTTCGAGGGCTGCGCGCAGCCGTCGAACCTGACGTCTCTCGTCTTCGAGGCTGGCCTCGAGTTCCCGCACTTGGATTAGCTGGGCTTGGATCAGTGCGGCGTCTCCGGTCGCGGGAGGTGCCGCCTGCCGGGGTGCCACACTCCCCACAGGGTCTCGAGGCCCGACGGGGCTGTCGTCCTCCGTGTTCGGCTCGAATACTGCCGCGACGAAACACTCCCGCCAGGGTCGTGATCCCCTGTGCTTGAGTCATCGGAGTAGTCGAAGCAGTAGTCCGCCGTGGCCTGAAACGCCACAAAAGCTTCGTATTCACGAAGTTCGAGGTAGTCCCACTCCGGGTCTTCTTGCGAAGCCACCTCCGTGCTCGTGCTGAGGTATGAGTCGCCCGGCGAGGTCGCGATGAGGTTCCGGATCGAGAGCAGGTGATGTTTGGCGAGGTCGTCATAGGCGTCCATCGCCGTGCTGATTGATGACGAGTACGCCATGTCCGCTCTACGCATCCCATATGGGAAACGTGACGGCTCGGTTTCGCCCTCCTTGTTCAGGCGCGTGGTCGGAGGCACGGGTGAGGGCGCGGCCTTCGTATCCTTGGCGACGGCACCCTCGCTGAGGTCGACGTCGTCGAGGTGGCGCGCGCGCAGCCCGACGCCGCTCCATGCGTGCCTGTCGTGAGCGTTGCCCTGAGCGCCTTTTGCGCCTGGGTGTTGGTGGTGGCGGCGGGGCCGTTGCGACGGTCGCGGCGGTGGCAGCCGCATCCCTGGGAGGAGCCGCATGAGATAACCGTTGCCGGTTGCCTCAAACCCCAGGCTCCCGAACCAGATGGTGAATCCGGCCGGGAGCGGGTCGGATGAACCGTAGGAGCAGCGGTCAATAAGACGCTCTGTACGGATCACCATCGAGAGAACTGGTGGGTCAAGAAGTCGATCACAGCGCGAATCCCCCTACCTGGCGCGCCACTGTCGGTGCCGGAACCCAGCGGGGGTCCAAACACCTGCAGAAAGGTGCGCTGTGTCCCGTCTCTCGATGGTCGATGCAAGGGTCACACGATGACACGAGGTTTATCCTGGTTCCGATCTTCCGATCGTACGTCCAGCAGGGTGCGCTTGCGCACTATATTGCCTTGCACCGGGGGTGCTCGTAGTAGGGGAGCTACAAGCTTGGCGGGAGAGGAGGATGAGCCCCCAGGTCCCTTAGAGCGAGTGAGAGTTGCGTTCTTTAGTGAACTTGGTGGTCAATGAACGAGTGGGTGTGTCTGGTGTCTAGAGTATTCGTCCCCGTTTCTAGGGGGCTACCTCCTCCTTTTATAGTCCAAAGAGGGGCAGTTACAAACAGTGAAAGTACATTACTTGGTACAGTGACAACGTATGATGAGGTATGGTCGCAGGCATGGCTCCTGTCCTGGCTCGCGTTGTCGGATTATACGACTTCCTGGCGTATGGAGCTCTGGCGCATGACGTGACGTCCCATGTTCATGACGCATGCTTCCTGTGCTCCTGATTTTATGGGCTGGCGTCGTGCGTCATCATCGAGTGCAGCAGGCCGTGCATCCATTCGAGGGTTCCCCATGCCCGTTCGAGAGGTTCCCGTACCGGAGTTGGTGGAACAGGGGAGCGTGACAGCACAGGCCTGTCACGCCGCACAGGTCCGTGACACTGCGCAAGTCTGTGACACTGCACAGCGTCGAGGATGACCGCACGGTGTCGAGGATAACCACACGGTGTCAGGAGTTGGCGGAGATGATCGGGGTGGGCGAGGGATCCGTCGCTTGACTTCCGCGTCCAAAGCCGTGCAGAGCCATTAAATGCTTTTGTCCATGGGGCAGGTGAACCATCAGCGGGCCCCACGAGCGGGGGAAGCCTTGAGCGAGGCGAAGATGAGTTGTCGAGGGCGGCCTCCAGGCCTCGAGCGAGGAGGCCTCGAGCGAGGCGGAGTTCCGATTCGCTCGAGGGGTGCTGGGTACCCTCGAGCCTGACAGAGGATTGGAGCTGCCTTGCTTAACTCTCGCTGAGTTTATTAGTTCCTTTGGCTTAGTTGGTGATTTATCGTCGTCCTAGGGCCTCCTTTAGGATTGGTACCGACAGATAGCTAGCTTTAGGACAAGTAAAAGATCGACCGGTAAGAAATTGTTGGGCAATGATACGTGTAAAATAAAATTCTGCTTACATTTTGGCTTTAAAGGGACCTAGCTAGAGTGTGTCATTGTACCAACGACGTATCCTCTAATTCGGTGTCTTGTTTGAGTTACGTGTCAGCGTCAGCATAGATTGCCCAAAATGCCCTGTCAGAAGAAAACTGCATGTCGCGTTGTCGTTAGTCCTTCCCAATCGACATCCCTCTCGTGTGAGACTTTTGACAATCTGACTAGCCAAACAGTTTTATTTCAAAAAAAAAAAGACTAGCCAAACAGTGAAAAAATCGCACAACGGCATACGGTCAATGAATGAACTGTACACGTGAGATGCTGGTTCGACGCCATTCGTGACCATTGCAATGTTTGTGCGCGTGTGTGCGCACGCCATTTCCCACCCAACTAGCCATAACACGAGCCCGATGATCCGCCATCCGTCCCAATCCTCCTGATCCCCAAACCGTCTGATCCGCCATCCGTCCCATTTGCACTGTAATTCTTGACTTCTCGAAATGCGAAAATTACATGCTTTTTGGATAGAGGAAGTAAGAAAAATAATATTGTTAGCTAGTAGCATTAGGACAAGTAAAGATCGGTATGAATTGTTGGCCAATGATCCGTGTAATAAAAGAAAGTTATCCTTACATTTTGGCTTTAAAATAGGAGTGTCTTATTGTACCAACGATGCAGTGGCGTACCTAGAATTATAAGATAGGTATGCCACAATTCAACTTTTTTCACGAGCTACTTGCTTGAGGTGGCCTGCCGAACTTGGTGTTTCTCAACTGAACTCTTTGAAAGTTTGTATGGTTAATGAGCTTGTGTTAGAATGTAGGTATGTCAAGGCCTACATGGACAGCCATGTAGGTCCGCGCACTGCAACGATGTACCATCCTTTTAACTCGAGATGTCTTATTTGAGTTATGTGTCACCATAAATTTAGCCAAATGGCTAAGTTATGTGTCACGATAAAGTTGTGTCCTGGTTTTTATCTTCCCAATCGCCATCTCTTTCGACTCTCGTGCAAAGACTTGATACGTCACATGGCGTAACGTTTTGTTAGGCCATTCTGAGTGCAAGTTTCATTCTCATTAAATGGCATGCCACATAGATAAAAGGTGATACGGAGTAACATGCAATCTATAAAGAAAGAGAATGATTGAGTTTCATAAAGATGAAACTTGGTGGGTACAGTTACCAAGAGGCATGAAACTCCATTGGAAGAATTTAAGTTTCATGTACACACATTCACCAACTCTGATTGGTTACTTGGATAAAACATTTAAATGTGTGCTAGCACATGAAACCGTGAAATGAAATTTTACATTGAAAGACGCAATTTCATTCTATTAAAATATTGATCTAAATATGTACTCCCTCCGTCCCAGAAAGAATGCACTTCTCGCTTCCCAAAAAATTCCAGAATCTTAAGTTTGACCAATTATAAATAAAAATATATAAATATTTATGATATGAAATATATATCATTAGATTCGTTTTCAGATGTAGTTTTTTAACAAAATTATTTAGAGCCATAAATATGAATACAATTCACTAGAAACTTGGTCAAACGTGAACAATTTTAACGGGCACGCAACCCAAACAAGCATTCTTTTTGGGCCAGAGGGAGTATTGCCACGAAAAGCACTGACATTGGCCTTAGTTTGCCGCAAGCCCGCAGCTAGTTACCGTTACGGATAGGATGCTTGTGTGCGTGTTGGTGGGCTGTGCACGCAATTTCCAACCAAGCAAAAAAGGAAAAGAAAAAAAAAAGAAGCTAAAACACGAGCCCAACGAAGCCGGCCATGGCCCTTCCGCGTTCCGCCCCGTCCCATTTCCTCCCGATCACCCAACCGTCCGATCCTGGCATCCGACGGCTCCCGCCACCTCCCACCTTCTCCTCACGTGCCACCGCGTCACTCCTCTGACTCTGACCTGACCGGCGACCGCCCTCCGCCCCCAGGCCCCAACCACTCCGGATTCCGAACCCCGACGCCACCGGCGGCTGTCGCCTTGTCGGTGGTCGCCGTTCCCGACCAAATCCACCACCCCGCGGTCACCCCCCTTGACCCCACCCCGCGTCGTCTCGAAGGAATCGCGCCCAACCCTAGCTCTCGCTTCCTCCGCCCCGGGAGGGAGAGGGGGCCCCATGGCGGAGATCGAGGTGGTGACCGACGGCGGCTCCGCGAGGCGGGATGGGGAGCAGGAGGAGGAGGAGGAGCGGCGGCGGCAGGGCGGGGCCGCGGCGGGGGAGCAGCCGGACCCCGTGGTGGACGCGTACTCGGCCGCGGCGTACGGGGACATGGAGCGGCTGCGGGGCTTCGTCGAGCGCGCGGGCGGCGCCGCGGCGCTCAGGGAGCCCGACGGCAACGGCTACCACGCGCTCCAGTGGGCCGCGCTCAACAACTACCCGCACGTCGCGCTCTACATCATCGAGGTGAGTCGCGTCCCTGTTCTGCTCCTCTCCTCTTGCCGCTGCTCTGCTACTTGTTCCTTCCTGGCGTCAAATTCGGTACTGATTCGGGCGATTCGAGCTCCCCCCTTTGCTTTGCTGACGGGACTTTTCGGTATGTGCAGCACGGGGCCGACGTGAACGCCACGGACCACGCGGGGCAGACGGCGCTGCACTGGGCGGCGGTGCGTGGGTCCACGGCCGTGGCCGACGTGCTCATGGAGCACGGCGGCAGGGTCGAGGCCGCCGATGTCAATGGCTACCGGGTATGCGGCACCTTCTGTCTTGTCTAGATGTGCAGTTCGGATTTTCCTTTCTGTTGCCCAGTTGGATGTTGGGTTTAGCATCTGATTTGGTGAGGAGCCGAGGAGACAATGAGGCTGATTTTGCCTTTAGCTATAGTCTGTTGTGTTGGAGTATAAGTGAATTGCCCACCTCTCTCCATCAGCTTAAGCTTTTGGGTTAAAGTGGTTGGTGCATGCAACTCAATATGGTAATCAAAGCCAGAGGTCTCGATTTTGAATCCTGGCGGGCACGATTAAATAAGATAATTGTAGCCCCTCCAATTTCCACGTATGCGGCCTGGGGGAGCCTGCACGTAAGGGAGAGTGTTGGAGTATAAGTGAATTGCCCACCTCTCTCCATCAACTTAAGCTTTTGGGTTAAACTGGTTGGTGCATGCAACTCTATGTTGGATGGCTTTTGATGATTGGAACGTTTGTTTGGCTGGCCACTCAACAATGTGGGATCTGTATTGGTCTGCCAGGTCAGCTGTATGGTCTATATGTTTCAAAATTGATGTCAGTTGGCTACATTTGTACATAACTAGGTATTGGATTGGCAATATAGAAATCGTGTCGTGTTTATTTTGTTTTAGATTAGAAAAGAACATTTGCTCGTTGATTCCCTCGAAGCATTATGGTGAAGTAGCAGACAAATTTTGTGCTAGGCCATTTTGCTTTTGCAAACAAACAATTCACTACCAACAAGATCTATTAAAGCTTAATGCCGCACTGCTAGGCAATTGCTTCGTTGGTCAAGATGTGTGACTAATTTAGCACAACTTTGTGGGGATTTTCGTTTAAGCTTGATAGCTTATCTTAGGAGCACCTTATCACCCGCAAAAAAATAAAATAAAAAAATGAGCAACTTATTAGCACTCCTTCAGAGTCACACATCATAATGCTGATCAGAAAAAAAATAAGTTCAGTTCTTTGGGTCAAGTGAAACCTTCTATTTGACTGTTCCCCGTTTTTATTATTATATGTCAGGCAGTTCATGTTGCAGCTCAGTATGGCCAGACATCATTCTTGCATCACATTATCTCAAAGTACGGTGCAGATTTTGATGCTGTGGACAATGATGGGAGGAGCGCATTGCACTGGTACTTGATTACTGATAATACTCTGCTTTCTGAATGCATGTTTTCCCTGGTTTATGTATCATTGTTGCCTGGAAAAAGCAAATATGTTTATTATGGTTTTCTTTATTCTGTTCAAAGCATGCCTTTTTTTTCTCGAATACGCAGGAGAGCTGTGTATCATTGTATTAAGAAGAGAAATAATCCAATTACACAACCATCTCACCACCTTGTATCAGAGTGGAGAAAGGGAAACAAAAGTCCATTAGATTATTACATAGCAAAAAATTCAAAAGACCTGACCTCTAGGATCAAACACCACACTAGACCACACCTAGGTAACCCTTCCTAGGCCAAGACCAGCAAGGCCCGCTCCACCCACAAGCCACAATTGAGATTCATCCTGGAAGGCCTGGGTAGCGATCTGAATGTTCGGGGCAGATCCATCAAACACGCAGGAATTTCTGTGCTTCCAAAGGATCCATGCGACAAAAACAAAGCATGCCTTGAATTGTCCCCGCATGTAGAATTCAGACATGTCATTTGCACTGCTCTGCATGCATAAGACATGGTGTTTGATATTTACTAACTTTGTTTGCCAATTGGTATCAAGAAAATTAACAGCCACCATGGTACACCTCTGCTGAAAAATGGATTGCTGCATCTAAGCTTAAGCAAGCTCAAAATGATAAATGTCTTTTAAATAGTTGTTCTGGCAATATACGGTACAGAAAATCATTTGTTGGCTCTGGTTTGGTTATTTCTCCACTTTCTCTTAGAATCATATGGCAGTGACTTTTCAATTGTACTGGTATTGCTGCTCCAGCCAGTCTCCCTACCTGATATTGTCTACTGCCCAACAAATCAGTGAATTGTCAATAGTTGTGGTAGTGCCTCCAAAGCGATGCTTGTTTAAATAAAGCTAGCTATCCCCCATCAGAGTCCTGAAGAGTCAGTTAATTCATTTTCTACCCGACTTTTACTTGAGACTTGCGTACATCAGATAATTTGATCCACATGTCAATGTTTTGAGTAATGTAATTGTATATCTTCTATAACATATACAGGGCTGCCTACAAGGGGAATGCAGATACAATCAGATTACTTCTGTTTATGGATGCTAATCAAGTAAGGCAAGACAAAAACGGTACCTGCCTCTTGTCTGTGGTATTTAATTACATCTTTTGTCTACTTCCTGTCTTATGCTAAGAACAATAAGAGTAACACGTATTTTGGCAGGCTTCTGTGCTTCATAAAATATTTTAAAAACATATATTTTTTAGTTTCCTCCCAATCTTATGGAAGGCAAATTAATTTTACTGAAAAATGCAGATGGTTGTGAATGTGCCTGATTTTTTTTTATTTCACCTGGTGCCTAAGTTACTAAAGTTATTTAAGCTCTTTAGTGATGCCGTGCAGGTTGTACCCCTTTACACTGGGCTGTTGTTAGAGGAAATTTGGAGGTTTGCACAGTTCTTGTACATGCTGGTACGAAGGAAGAACTCACACTAAAGGATAGTGGTGGGCTAACTCCTGTACAACTTGCAGCAGAAAAAGGTCATCGGCATCTTTCCAATATCCTTGTACGTTTCCCCTGTCATGCTCATTCACCTATTTAGAATTACCCTTTTGCTCCACTATTCAGTTTGGTCATACACCACTGCATCAAGGTGTGTGCTTTCATAAATCTTTGCAATGTATTGAATCGCTGCATCAAGTTTGTTCACCAAATATTTGTTTAATGGGTGCTGATACTGATCTGTTCAACTCTACTAACGGAAGCATTTATCTTTTTGTAGTCTAATGCTACAAAAGTAAGCTTTGAAGACAAGTTCTTCCCTGGGAGATCGAGGAAAATTGGATATGCCCCTTTCTTGTTTGCTTATCTTGTCATCTGCCTTATCCTTTTCCTGAACTCGATTGTATTTGGTGAGTGTTGTTTGTGAGCTTTTGTTGTTTATGCTAAAATATGGATCTTTGTTTCTCACTAGACATTTATACATTGTCTGCACTGCAGCACCTAGTTTTTCTAGGATCACTGCTACTGCTGGTCTTTGGTCTTGGGCTGCTGTATCACTTTTCTTTGCATCACAAGTACAGTTCTACAGAGTTAGCAGGTAGCTTACGTTACACATTTGTTTATTATGCCATTTATGTGCACCTTTTGCAATTTTTTGATGTGCTAGTACATAGTCTTTTGTACATTAAGTAGTTATAATGATAACTTAATATAGCCATTAAAAGGATGCCGTACTGTTTAAAAAAGGACCTTGTGATGAGAGTTTGGAAAAATGTACGATAATGTATCACATGCATGCTTGCTAGCTTGGAAATCTCCATCCTGAAGTTTTTATCTCAACATCTACTTTTATAAAATTGTCATATTATTTTGTTCATCAGCATGTTGTCTGTCTCCTGCTCCCTGCTTAAAGTTCGTGGTATTTTTTGGTATTTCTACAGAAAAAACCCTGGCTATATCGAGGCAAATAACAAGCGACTTGATGCAAAGGTAAAAATGTTATATCATTGTCGTTCAAAGACTAATTTTCTATACATGCACTTCAAGGAAATGCCTTGCATGTATTTGGAGAATTTTGCTATATGTCATTTCAAGGAATACATAAAACACGCTACATTTTGTACTAGATATTAGATACCAATATACATCTTTTTCTCAGTGTGACCAACTGTAGTGAACATTTTGGACACTAACTAAAACATCAGTTGGTTTATCAAACTATAGAAAGTTGTATCCTCATGATAATTTTTTTGTTAGTATGACAAATATGATAATTAGTGCTTTATTTACAGGAACCACTTATGGAAATTGATCTTACCAATTCCTCTTGGACAGGCAATTGGTCTCAGCTATGCCCTACTTGTAAGGTATTAGGAAAAACGTTTCACTACTTCCTCCGTTCCAAATTATAGGTCGTTTTGGCATTTTTAAGTTCATAGTTTTTGCTATGCACCTAGACATAGTGCATATCTAGATGCATAATAAAAACTATGAATCTAAAAATGCCAAAACAACCTATGTTATGGACACTTTCTTTGGCAAGAAGTTTGCACGCAAGGTGTCCCAGGCGTCTGCAAGTAGTTAGGATATTATTTAGCTGTTTTTGGTTGGAGATTTGTTAGTTCCGGATATACTCCACCGGCTAGAGTTTTTAGGAGAGTTTGTTGGCCTCTGGCCTTTATATTCCTGCGCAAGCAGCTTGTAAGGGGCAAGCAGAAAACAGATAATTGCCTAAGGCCCAGAGCCTCCTATGGAGGGCGAGCGAGGTCTTTATCTATCTGCTAAACAACTATCAGTTAATAAACATGCCATATCAATCTGGTATCAGGGACTATTGATCCTGCGCCTCCTCCACCCATCCACATCCCCTCCCCTGCGCCGCCAAACCCATCGCTCCACCGCTAACATGGGTGACACCCCAATCACCCAAGCCGCCCTAGATGCAACCTTGGAGAAGATCATGGACGACGCCATGGAGAGGGTCTTCAGCAAAATCAACGACCTCAGCAAGATGGACACCGAGCTTGGCAATTTCCGCCTGGAGCAGAGCCGCCTCTCGACCTCCATCAACAATGTCCAGACCCAAGTCCTGGCGAACAAAGGACGGTTTGACTCCTCGTCGTCCTCTGGCGGCGATCGTACCGCCCAGCCGTCGCCGCTCCCCAAGCTCCGCTTTCCCAAGTTTGACGGGTCCGCCCAAGTTTGACGGGTCCGAGGATCCCCTCGATTGGCTCCACAAGGGAGAGCCATTCTTCCATGCCCATGAGACCGCTGATGAACTGAAGGTATGGACGACCTCTTTCCACATGAAGGGCGCGACAAGCCAGTGGTACTACAGATTCGAGAAGAATCGCAGTAGGCCCCATCATGGCCGGAATTTGTGGACGCCGTCAACAGGAGATTTGGGCCTCCGGTCCGCAGCAACCCATTCGGCGACCTTGCACCACGCCTGCATCACACGGGCTCCGTCGACGAGTTCCAGGACCAATTCCTCAAGCTACTGGCACGTTGTGCCAATGTCACAGAGCGACAGCAGATTGACCTCTTCACGGCCGGCCTCGATCCACCCATGAGCATCGACGTGGAGATGCAGAAACCAGAGACGCTCGAAGATGCCATGGCTCTCGCCCGGGCTTACGAACGGCGGAACCAAGTCGTCGATGACGCGTCGCGCCTGATCAGCCGCCCGCCGCGTGCGATCTCTCGTGGCGGCGCATCCTCCGCCGCCTCCGGTGCTGTCAAGACCCCGCCGCCGACCGCGCCGGGCTCTACACCAGCAACGCCCGGCGCGCCCATCAAAGGACTGCCGCCTGGTGCTTGCTTCACGCGACTCTCGCCGGAGGAGATGGCGCAGCGCCGCCTCGACGGTCTCTGCTACAACTGCCCGCAGAAATTCTCCCGTGAGCACGTCAAGCAGTGCACGATGAAAGGAATTTATTTCCTAGAAATCGAAGGCACTGATGAATCGGAGAGTGCATCCTCGGAGGAAGACATGAAGATCTCCATCAACGCCATCACCGGCGTCACGACGGCTTCAACGATCCAGCTTGCCACCGTCGTCAGCGGCGCCTCCTTCACGGCCTTGATTGACTCCGGCTCCACGCACTCCTTCATCCATGAGGACGCCGCACGCAGCCTGGCCCTCACACCTGTACCCCGACCGGGTCTGACGGTGGGCGTCGCCAACGGCGACCGTGTTTCCTCCTCTGGTGTCTGCAAGTCCGTGCCCGTCCAGATCGGTCGTGAGCTCTTCACAATTGATCTCTACGTATTGTCAGCTGGGAGGATTTGATTTGGTGCTGGGATGTGAGTGGCTCAAGACGCTGGGACCAATTGTTTGGGACTTCTCTAGATTGTCGATGGTGTTCTGGCACGTCGACCATCGCGTCAAATGGCTCGGCATCAATGCCAAGCCAACCCCGCGCCTGACCGCTGTCGAGGGCCGTGACGTTCTCCAACTGCTGCTCGAGGAGTTCGCCGACCTGTTCGCGACACCAACGGGTCTGCTGGCGCAGCGTGACTGCGATCACCGCATCCATCTGTTGCCCGACGCATCTCCGGTAGCTGTTCGGCCCTATCGCTACCCCCAGCTCTTGAAGGATGAGATTGAGGCACAATGCAAGGTCATGCTGGAGCAAGGCAGCATTAGACCAAGCACATCGGCCTTCTCGTCGCCTGTGTTGCTGGTGCGCAAGCGCGACGGGACTTTGCGTTTCTGCGTGGACTACCGCGCATTGAACTCGAGCACGGTGCGCGACAAGTTCCCCATCCCTGTCGTTGAGGAACTTCTGGACGAGCTCAAGGATGCGGTCTTCGTCACCAAACTTGACTTGCGCAACGGCTATCACCAAGTCTGTATGCATCCCGACGACATCCACAAGACGGCCTTCAGGACGCATCATGGGCACTTTGAATTTCTGGTGATGCCTATTAGATATGTATAGGCGTATAGTATACGCCTATACATATCTAATAATGCCCTTTGGCTTGACAAACGCACCATCTACTTTTCAAGCGTTGATGAACTCGGTGTTGAAGACTTTCCTCCGCCGCTGTGTCCTGGTGTTTTTCGATGATATCCTCATCTACAGCAGGTCCTGGTCCGAGCATCTGCAGCAGGTTCGCGCGGTGTTCGCCACGCTCCAGGAGCACGGGCTGTTCCTCAAGCAATCCAAGTGCATCTTCGGCGAGCAGCGTGTCCAGTACCTCGGCCACACCATCTCGAATGGCGTTGTTGCCATGGTCACAGCATAGATCGAAGCAGTGCAAGCTTGGCCACGGCCGCGGTCTGTGCGAGCACTCCGCGGATTCCTTGGCCTCACGGGGTACTACCGGCGTTTGATCAGCAACTACGGCGTCATCGCCGCCTCGCTCACAGCCCTCCTGCGTAAGGAGGCTTTCCACTGGTCTGACGCGGCGTCGGAGGCGTTCGACAATCTCAAGACAGCACTCACCACGGGGCCCATTCTGCAATTGCCCAATTTCGCAGCACCATTCGTGGTGGACTGCGACGCTTCGGGGTCCGGCTTTGGCGCTGTTCTCCATCAGGATCTTGGCCCCATTGCGTTCTTCAGCAAGCCGGTGGCGCCGCAGCACGCTAAGCTCGCTGCCTATGAACGTGAGCTGATCGGCTTGGTACACGCGGTGCGGCACTGGCGGCCATACCTCTGGGGTCGCGAGTTCATCATCCGCACCGACCATTGCAGCCTCAAGCATCTCCTCGACCAGCGCTTGTCCACAATTCCGCAGCACACCTGGGTGAGCAAGTTATTTGGCTATAATTTTCATGTTGAATATAAACCAGGGAAACAGAACGCAGCGGCCGACGCTCTGTCACGCCGCGATGAACATGAAGCGGGCGTGCACGCCCTCGCTGTTTCGCGGCCGGAGTTCATGCTCTTTGATGATTTCCGGAAGGAATCGGAGTCCCTGCCGGAGGTGGTGCCCAAGCGCAAGGAGATCGCTGACGGCACGACTGGTGCTGCGTGGTCCATCGTGGATGGGTTCGTCATGCATCATGGACGCATCTTCATCCCAGCATCCTCGTCTTGGTGGCCCAGGGTGCTCGACACGGCCCATGGCACGGGCCATGAAGGAGCGCAGAAGACATTGCATCGTCTGCGCGCTTCTTTCTACAACCCGCGCGCCTCCAAGCTCGTCAAAGAGTTCGTCAAGGGCTGCCTAGTATGTCAACGCAACAAAACAGAGCATCTGCATCCAGCTGGATTGCTGCAGCCGCTGGATGTACCATCTTCTATTTGGAGTGACATAGCCATGGATTTTGTTGAGGGATTTCCCAAGGTTGGAGGACGTTCTGTGGTGCTGACTGTTGTTGACAGGTTCTCCAGATGGCACACTTCATTCCTCTTAGTCATCCATATACAGCTCTCTCGGTTGCGCAGGCTTTCTTTGACAACGTTGTTAAGCTTCATGGGCTGCCATGTTCGATCGTCAGTGATCGTGACCCGGTCTTCACAAGCACGCTGTGGTCTGAGCTGTTTGACCTCGCCGGGGTAAAACTTCGCCTCAGCTCGGCATTCAGGCCACAGACAGATGGGCAGTCTGAGGTGACCAACCGTGTTCTGGGCGTCTACCTCCGCTGCCTCGCCGGAGATCGTCCCCGCAGCTGGCTCAGATGGTTACCATGGGCGGAGTTCTGCTACAATACATCCTTCCAATCCGCTCTCCAGACGACGCCGTTCAGAGTGGTGTTCGGTCGCGATCCTCGAACCCTACTGTCGTACCAGCCGGGCGCCGCACGAGTTGTCGCGCTAGACAGGCAGCTGCAGCATCGCGACGAGTTCCTGGCAGAGATTCGCGAACGTCTGCTGCAGGCACAAGACTACATGAGCATTCTCATGACAAGGCTCATCGTGATGTGGAGTTTCAGGTGGGTGAATGGGCCTGGTTGCGCCTGCACCAGCGCACGGCCGTGGGCATCAGAGACAAGGTGAACGCCAAGCTTGCTCCACGGTTCTACGGTCCGTTCCAGGTTACAGAACGGGTCGGCAACGTGGCATATCGCCTGCGTCTCCCAGCTCATGCCCGTCTCCATGATGTTTTCCATGTGGTGTTCCTGAAGAAATTTGAAGGCACGGCTCCTACTGCAATTGCTCCCCTGCCTCCTGTTGTTCATGGTCGCGCAGTGCCCATTCCAGCCAAGGTGGTTCGTGCTAAGCCAACCAAGGACTCCTGGGATTTATTGGTTCAGTGGGTTGGCCAGGGACCTGTTGATGCTACTTGGGTGGAATTAACTGAGTTCAAGGAAGCTTACCCAGATTTCAAGCTCGAGGACGAGCTTTTCTGTCAGGGAGGGGGAAGTGTTATGGACACTTTCTTTGGCAAGAAGTTTGCACGCAAGAAGGTGTCCCAGGCGTCTGCAAGTAGTTAGGATATTATTTAGCTGTTTTTGGTTGGAGATTTGTTAGTTCCGGATATACTCCACCGGCTAGAGCTTTTAGGAGAGTTTGTTGGCCTCTGGCCTTTATATTCCTGCGCAAGCAGCTTGTAAGGGGCAAGCAGAAAACAGATAATTGCCTAAGGCTCAGAGCCTCCTAGGGAGGGTGAGCGAGGTCTTTATCTATCTGCTAAACAGCTATCAGTTAATAAACAGGCCATATCAACCTATAATTTGAAAATTTGGAATGGAGGGAGTACTATTTATTTATTTTTCATTTTTGTGATTTGTTCCTCCTTTTATCTTTCATATTAGTAGTTTTCATGTGGAGATGACACTTTGTTATGGAAGCAGAACGTGCTTCTCTTGTTACCTGCTCTTGTTTTGGCTATGAATTGCAACTCTGCTTGTTGTTATTGACGGGTAACTTTACTTACCAGATAATTCGCCCTATGCGCTCAAAGCATTGTCCAACTTGTAAGCATTGTGTTGAGCAGTTTGACCATCACTGCCCGTGGATATCAAATTGTGTTGGTAAGGTAAGATGTAGATATGTATATTTCTGTGAAATGATAATTGCACTTCTGGAATTATCTTTGTTTGTGAACTTAAATGCCTGCGTCGCTGTTCCAGTTGTTTTAAGTAAACATTCTCCTTACTAGGGAATTAAAGTGAATTGGAGGAATAGGATGCTTACACTAAACTGCTAAAGAGAGTATATGGTCGTTTGATGTTCAGTATTCACCTAAAAAACTGTTGATCTGGATTGTGCTTTTAAAATCTGACTGATAGGACTGGCACACTTGAACCTCATCTGCATGTTTGTATTCAATTATTTTCTGCTTGCAGCTCTGATATATTTCCATATAACTACTTATGTATATTCTTCTTGCAGCGAAATAAGTGGGACTTCTTCGTGTTTCTTTGTATGGGGATAGCTACATCCTTCCTGGGTGCTGCCGTTGGATTCCACAGTAAGGGCATCCGGAAACAAATTTGTTTATCTGTTGCTTCAAGACTATACTAACAAGTCAAGATGATTTAATGCCAGGACTTTGGACAGAGCCTGTTATACTATCATCTTCAGAGTCGTGGACACACTTCATGTTGACAAATCATCCTGGTGCTCTATTATTCATGTTTCTGGATGTCTTTTTATTAACTGGTGCTCTTATTCTGACTGGAGCACAAGCAGTACAGGTAAATTGTCAAATGTAGCAACTGTGCAGGATGCTCTGCAGCATTATTTTTCGCCCAGTTTGTATATAATCGCATATTTTCAACATTCATTGGTTATCGTAGTGAGGTTTCCTATTTATCTGTGTGCTGTATGATCTAATTATGATCTCATGGTCTGTGCACTTCCAGCATTGGATTTAATTTTGTGCCTTATACAATTTGAATCCTTTGCTATTTAGACCATCAATCGTATAAAAGTAT
Organism: Urochloa ruziziensis; assembly: GCA_015476505.1. Lineage (NCBI taxonomy): Eukaryota > Viridiplantae > Streptophyta > Magnoliopsida > Poales > Poaceae > Urochloa > Urochloa ruziziensis. Next base: position 58,052,985 of record CM027120.1, read on the forward strand.
ATTTATATCATTTCCCTTTTTTTGGAAGACATCACTTAACAATTTTGTTGGAATCAACCGTTAGGTAGAAGTAGAGTTCCAATGGCTTCAATTTTTATAACGTGTATACTTTCACCTATTTTTTGCAGATAGCATGGAACATCACAACTAATGAGCAAGCAAACAAGTCCCGCTACTCATATCTTCGAGGGGCTGATGGGCGTTTCAGAAATCCTTACAGTCGAGGTTGCCAGAGGAACTGCACTGATTTTCTTGTCAATGGATACACCAATGATGAGGAGATTGCATGGCCAACCCTTCAGCAAACAGTACAGAGAAGCTAGAGCTACTGATCTTGCAACCGAAGTTCAAGTTATATGTCACAGCTTATACACCAAAAAGCAGCCTGAAAAAGCTTATGCTTTCATTGTAGCGCTTGGAATATTTTAGTTTGTTCAGACATGGATTGACAATGGGTGGAAGAGCGACCTACTGGGGTCACATTCTGAGTCACACCCCTCCATACAGGTTTATAGACAAATGTTGATGATCACATGATTGTTTGATTCCGTAGATTGTTCGCATGTGGGTGTGTGCAGTATAGTTTCTTTTGTTTGGCCAGAACTAGCTAGCACGAGCCATTTCTGTTGTGGAGGAATGATCAAATGAGCGCATATATATATGTGAATGCGGCTTTTCTGTTTCTCTGTTGTAGTGAATTGAAATTGTAGATGTCTCATACATACTGTCACCATATTGTTCGATTAGCGTAGTGTATGCTGGACAGTAAATAACATGTAGTTGTTCCTTTCGTGTTTTAGTTTTGTTTCCAGTTTAATTAGGTACTAGTAGAAGAAACAAGCTTATACAAAGCATTCATGGCATATTGAGATAACAACCGGATATATGTTAACTGACTTTTCAAAATCAACAAAGGTTAGGCAGAAAGTGAAGCCAACAAGAGTAGATTGACGCTAATGCTAATATTGACAACAAATAACATGTAGTTGTTCCTTGTTTTATTTTTATTCAATTTAATTAGGTGCTAGGTTTCTGGATCTGACGGCTTGTATCTCACTTTACGGTTCAGGGTTGCGTATGCACGTAGCAACGTCCCAGACACACATCTCATGGCTTCTTTTTGAGATCAATGAAACGCAACCAGGAAATGCTCTACAGCCTTCTTGCATATGCAACTACATTTCCAGTGAGGCCTTGTTCAGTTGGGTGAAAAGTGACAAGGCCTAAATGGGCTACGTTTGATCATTTCATTTCTGGCAGCCAAATTGGGCAATAGCTCATAGAACAATTGCGATGTACTAAATCAAAGCTTGTTCTATAGGCGACCAAAGGGTATGCAAAACATTACAGTCATATTAATATCACAAATTGATACGTACATGTTAAACTGACATTTCAAAATCAACAAGTTCAGGCAGAATGTAAAGGCAACAAGAGCAGTATGACATTATACAAGACTAGATACATCAGTCCAAGTTCCTGCCAATATTCCATAATACAAGGTTCCAAAGGGAGATCTTTCACACCAAAAAATAAGCACAGCAACAGAGCTAGACACCATTGCAACGCTGGAGCAAAAATACTGAATCAAAATAGATCTATGCTCAGACAACATTGCATACAGATATCATCCTTGCACACTGAATCAAAACAAATATACATATATGCCCCCCAGCGCATCCTCGCCGTTCTTCAACTTCTGCAGCCAGATCAACTATTCCATCCATGCACAACAATATATCATTCAACATAAAAAGTGTTCCATCCAGAAATGAAAAGAAGTCGACCAATCTATGAATATAACTGTTCGATTCGTTGAAGAAAATTACTCTAGAAATAAATCATTCCACATCTCTAAACAGCACATGCTTCTTCGGTTTCTTACCTCCGCAGGGGCGATAATATGGCGAAGCGCAACTAATAAATCACATCTCTAAACAGCACACGCTAGCTGTCTTGCTGTAGCGTTTCCATAGGAAGATATGGCCACGAATTAGCTTCATAGCATAAGTGGGCAGTCAAAGTCGCATCCAAGCAAGCATTATTGCAGACTCCACGAGGAAAGTTGGCGACCCGCTGACTACCCCATCTATGCAATGAAGCTCACTCACGGTCATATTGCCATTCCCCGCGCCGCCGCGCATGAACAAAGCGACGCTTCTCGCGCACCAGCCCCGGGCTGCAGAAAAGAAAGCACCACCACAGGGACCGCTCGACGGCGCCGCGCGCGGACTTGGCCGCACGCGCGCTCTGGCGAGCGAATCCGCGGCAGCGCCTCTGCGCCGCGCACACAGCTCGCGCCGCCGCTCTGTCACTCCCGGAAAAGGCAGAGGGGGAAAATGGGGACAAGGGTTAGGGTTCGGCCGGCTTGGAGAGCTTTATACTAAGGGTGCGGGGTGATCGCAGCCGTAAGATGGATCGGACGGCCGAATGACTTGCGCCGTTAACTGGGCCTGCGGATTATGTTTGCTCGGGCCATGTTGCGCGTTACTGGGCTGGAAATTGGATTGGGTGCCGCGTTGTTTAGGACCGATTGCACGCTGACATTTGGGCCTAATTTATTTGCTACTACATCCGTTCCAAATTATAGGTGGCTTTAAACTTTATTAGGTTCGTAGTCTTTGTTATGCATCTAGATAGATAAACGTTATTTCTAGATTCGTAACAAAATCTTTGTTATGCATCTAGATAAACGTTATTTCTAGATTCGTAACAAAATCTTTGTTATGCATCTAGATAAACGTTATTTCTATATTCGTAACAAAATCTATGAACATAAAAAAGATAAAACGACCTATAATTAAAACGGGCGAAGTACATTTTTCATTACTGTTTGTACTGTTATTAATTGCCCAATAGAGATGAATTATTCCAAGTGCAAATTATGTCGTTTCTCTAATTAAGGTACCATAGAGAATTTCGAATAGGTTGTGAAACTAAGTTAGGGAATCTAAAATTCGTCAAAAAACAAGTTAATGGCTACTAAAATTGTAGGGCTTTAGTTTTTTCTTTGAGATATAGTCGGAGCCTTGGCATGTTTGATTGGAGTCTAACATTGTCACGCCTAAGTCACAAATTGTTAGGCTAGTGTTTGGTTGACTACTACATGTGTGGCTAAGATTTTGTTAGCCAAATTTTTGTGGCAAGCCACGCTTTGCGTAACTCTAGTTGCGGCAATAGCAGTGACCAACCAAGCTCTAACTCATGCTTGGCGATTAATAAATGCATAAATGAGGTTCTTGTAATATTCTGAATGAAAATATTTCATTATATTCTCGTTCGACCTGCTTTGGTCATGCACAAATTATTGTAATTTTTCCATCAAATTCAGTGAACATATCCTCAAAATGCATGGACAACGAAAAACAAAGTACTGCCTGATACGAAAGTGTAGCTTACCCTTCCCTTTGTCATCTCGAGAAACCCATGTTCTTACTAGAAAAAATAGGAGAAACTTAGGCCGCGTTTAGTTATCCATTCTGAAAAACCTTTTCACGAAAAGTTATCCATTCTGAAAAACCGTGTCAGTTTATTTCTATCTCTGTACACGCTTCCCTAGCGATACTTTTCACCCTCTCTCTTCCAACTGACCACCCCCTTAACTTGATGTTATTAAAAAATATTTCTATATTGCAACTTGGAGTGGCTTTCTGAAGGTAGCCTTCACGGGGCGATGCTAATTTACCCGCTTATCTTCTTCGATCAGGCACCATCCAGCCACCAGCCGTGTGCTTGATCCGGACGGAGACCCGATCCTCAATCCTAGCAATGCGATCTCAACAACAAAATAGCTGACACACCACGACCAGTCGGCCATGCAACTGGAATTACTTACGATGGGTGAAGCAACAGGAACACCAGTGACAAGGATGGAACGGCTTCCCGATCTAGGACACATCACCACCGCCCAAGTTCGCCTTCTCCGCTCCGGTGCCGCGTGCAAGGCCTGGCGCCCCATCACCACCGCCCCGCACTTCCTCGCCGCGCGCGCCCTGCCGCCGGCCTGTGTAGTACCCCACATGTGACAAATGCCTTACTATGTGAAACGTCATCACAATTTAACAAGAAAGTAAAAGACAACAAGAATGGACGTCCAATAAAAAACAACTCATACTTAAAGGCCTGATATAAATAAATTAGTCACTAGCGGAAGCAAAAGAAACAAATAAAACTTTACACAATTGACCGGTCCAACTCAAAATAAACCTTTTGATTCAAACTCAAATGAGAAGACACGGTGCTGTAAATTGTGTGTCACCCATGATCCATGTTCATGCTTCTACTCCATTATCTTTTTACCGGAACAAGAAAATATGGGAAAAACCACACTAACGCAGCAGGTTAGTGGCACAACGGAATTAGGCCCAATATGTCAACCTATTCATGAAGGGCAACATATGCATCACATATATAATTGAGGAAATTGCAATAGGAACACATCAACCAAAGGACACCAAATTTAATGTGAAAACACCAAACTGGGGAAAAACCACGGGACCAAGCCAGCCAAATCTTCTTCCGCTATATGCTTGTGGGAATTACAACAACTTCTTCTCTAGATAGCACTAGAGGCATCAAGATTTCACAATTTTGGACAACAACAACAAGATTTGGTGGCTACAAGCTCGAGTATGGGAGGACCTCACCAAGAAGTGGTGGAACAACAGATTGGAGGCACCAAAGATGTGGATCTGAACCTTCACAACCTTGAGGACGAATCCCTCTTGCTCTCTTGCAAGTTCTCCTCTCCAATCTCTCTTCTTCTCCCTCTCTTCTCTTCTCCTTGTGTGGAGGCTTATTATGAAATTTTCGTGGCTCTTTGTCCCTCTGTTCCTAGAGGCTTCTCCCTTCACCTAGAAGGTTGCACACTTGGTGCAAAAGTCACCCAAGACTGGTCCACACCTTAGGCTTTCTTTTCCTTACATGTGGGGCTGCTCACTAGGAGCATTTACTCTCCTCATTGCCCACCATCATGAGGAGGATTACCCAATAAATCTCCCCCTCCAACTCATGAGGGGGGTACCATCGTGCCTGCTACCTCGTTGCACACTTGCAATTTCTCTTGAGGTAGAACTTTGGTCAACATATCCGCACCATTTAGGTCGGTATGAATTTTCTCAAGTTGTAGAAACTTGGAACTCACCACTTCTCGAATCCAAAGGTACCGCACCTCAATGTGCTTGGTTCGAGAATGCAAGCTTGAATTCTTGGCAAGATGAATAGCACTTTGGTTGTCACAAAACAGATTGTACCTCTCTTGCTTATGGCCCAACTCTTGCAAGAATTTTTTCATCCACAATTCTTCATTGCAAGCTTCAGCCGCTGCTACGTTCTCGGCCTCAGTTGTTGATAAAGAAATGCACTTTTGCAGCCTTGATTTCCATGACACTGCTCCCCCTACAAATGTCATCAGATATCCCGATGTGGACTTTCTTGTGTCCTTATCTCCAGCATAGTCTGCATGTGTATAGCCCTGCAATACAGGATCACCATTTCCAAAGCATAAACACAACTTGCAAGTACCTCTAAGATATTTGAGAATCCATTTTACTGCTGCCCAATGCGGTTCTCCTGGATTGCTCATGAACCGGCTAACAACACCAACAACATAGGCAATATGTGGCCTAGTGCAAACCATGGCATACATCAAGCTGCCCACAACAAATTGGTAAGGTACTTTCTTCATCACTTCTTTCTCCTTTTTGCTTGTAGGACATTGCTTCTTTGACAATTTGTGGTGTCCTGCAAGTGGAGAGCAAACTGATTTTGCATTCTGCATATTAAATCTTTCAAGTACCTTCTCAATATATCCTTCCTGTGAAAGCCAAATCTTCTTGTTTGATCTATCACAGGAGATTTTCATGTCAAATATTTGTTTTGCCGGTCCCAAATCTTTCATGGCAAATGACTTGCCCAAAGCTTTCTTCAGGAGAGCAATTCTCTTTGTGCTATTGCCAACAATCAACATATCATCATCATAAAGCAAGAGAATAATAAAATCACCCTCGACATATTTCTTCATAAAGACACATTGATCAGCTTGTGCTTTATGGTAACCAAGATCTGTCATAAAAGACTCAAACTTCTTGTACCACTGTCGAGGAGCTTGTTCAGCTTAGAAACCAAGTGCTCTTTTCCAGCAACCGAAAATCCTTCTGGCTGCTCCATGTATATTTCCTCCTCTAAATCGCCATGCAAGAAAGTTGTCTTCACATCAAGTTGCTCAATTTCTAAATTTATTGTAGCAGCCATACCAAGTACAACTCTGATTGAAGACATGTTGACAACAGGAGAAAATATCTCATCAAAATCAATGCCTTGTTTCTGACTGAATCCCTTCACAACCAATCTTGCCTTGTACCTTGGATGTGAGCTATTTTCTTTGGTGTTCAATCTGTACACCCACTTGTTCTTTAGTGCTTTCTTGCCCTTTGGCAAATTCACCAACTCAAATGTGTTGTTCTCATACAGGGAATTCATCTCATCCTGCATGGCTTCCAACCATTGATCCTCGTGCTGATCAGACATAGCCTCCTCATAGCATGAGGGCTCACCACCATCAGTCAACAATATGTATTCATGTGGTGGATATTTTGTAGAGCGCATGCTCACTCTGGTGGTTCTTCTCAACTACTCCTGCTGTTGTCCTTCTTCTGGAATATCATCAATTTCAATATCCTCATCGACATCATCATCATCATCTTGTACATATGGCTGACCATCACCCTGTTCTGGGCTAACATCTTTAATGCTGCTCTCATCTCTCCCATGATTTTCATGCACAATTGGAGAAGGAATTGAATCCAAATCAGCAACTCGAGGTGCAGTGGTTTGCTTCTTTGGCCTCACAATATCTTTTATTGTCTCATCTTCAAAGAACACCACATCTCGGCTTCTCACAATTTTCCTGTTCATAGGATCCCACAGTCTGTAGCCAAACTGCTCATCAGGGTGGCCTAGGAGGATGCACTGTTTGGTCTTACTATCAAGCTTTGATCTCTCATCTCTTGGGATATGCACAAAAGCCCTGCACCCAAAGACTCTCAAATGCTTATACGATACTTTCTTTCCGGACCATACCTTCTGTGGAATATCACCACCAAGTGGAACACATGGTGACAAGTTGAGAACATATACTTCAGTCATCAATGGCTCAGCACAAAATTTATTTGACAACTTTGCATGAGAGAGCATAACTGTGACCCTCTCTGTGAGTGTCCTGTTCATCCTCTCTGCAAGTCCATTCTGCTGGGGTGTCTTCGGCACTGTCTTCTCTTGCCGGATACCATGCATTCTGCAGTATTTCTCAAATGGTCCTCTATATTCACCACCATTGTCTGATCTGATGCCTTTCAGCTTTCTGCTAGTTTCCCTTTCAACCTTGACATGGAACTCTTTGAAAGCATCCAACACCTAAAATTTGTTCTTCAAGACATATGCAAATATTTTTCTGGAATGGTCATCAATAAATATGACAAAATATAAAGCTCCAGAAAGTGAGTTCACTGTCATAGAACAAACATCAATGTGCACAAGATCAAGAAAATTATTTGCACGATATGGAGTAGAGGATGTACGAAAAGAAACTCTATGTTGTTTATATGCTAAACAATCGACACAGGGTCTCAAAGCCATACCTTTCACCTCAGGGAGTAAATCCTTATGAACAAGGGAGTGCAGCCCCTTCTCACTCATATGTCCAAGTCTCTTGTGCCACAATTCAATGCTGGAACTTGTTTCACCAACATTCACTTCTTGCTTGCATAGCTTGGTCTTGGTCACACAGAGACATCCTTGTTTAGCTCCACGAGCAACAATCAAGGAACCTTTGGTGAGCTTCCATTTTCTTTCACCAAAGCGACTACCAAGCCCAATATCATCGAGGTTTCCCACAGACATCAAATTCAGCCATATGTCAGGGACATGCCTCACATCTTCAAGTGTCAACTTGCAGCCCACACTTGTCTCAATACATACAGTGCCCTTGCCAACAATGGTTGACGAGTCTCTATTCCCCATCCTCACATAGCCAAAGTCACCACTTGTGTAGGATGTGAAATACTCCCTGTGATATGTGAGATGGAAAGAGGCACCCGAGTCCACTATCCAACTCAAAGCATCATCACGAACAACACTGAAACAACTATCATCTTCAATAATAAGATAGTCCTCACTGGCTGCAGTTAGTGCTGAATTTGTCTCACCTTTTTGCTCGGTTTTGTTGCCTTGTTTTGCTGAAAGCTCTTTCTTATAAAATCTACACACATTTCTTTTATGGCCTTCCTTACCACAATGGTAGCAAACAATTTTTGTCTTTGGACGTGACTATGATCTCCCCCTGGATTTGCTTCTGCCATGCTGAAATCTTGCTTGGCTTCTACCATGGCTTTCTTCTTTATTTTTAGTCACATATGCATCATAAGATGATGGCAGATTGCTGCCCTTTTCTTTTCTTCTGGCCTCCTCATTTAGCAGGCTGTTCTTCACCATCTCAAGAGTCAGCTTACCATCTGGAGCTGAATTGCTAAGTGACACAACAAGAGTATTCTAGCTGTCCGGCAATGAGCTCAATAATAGCAATGCTTGCACTTCATCATCAAGATTTATCTTCATAGCTGACAACTGATTTATGTGGCTTTGAAAGGCATTCAAGTGCTCAATAACACTGCTGCCATCTCGGTACTCTAGCTTTGCAAGCCACTTTATCACCGAGGCTTTATTCACTGCTGTCTTCCGCTCATACATAGACTCCAACTTTTGCCACAACTTGAATGCATCGGTGTCATTAGCAACATGGTGGAAAATATTATGGTTGGTGTACAAATGAATCATGCCTACTGCCTTCCAATTCAATACTCTCCAATCTTCCTCCGTGACACCTTTGGGGATTTGTTCTCTCACAATTGGCTCATATAAATCTTTGCAATACAACGAGTCCTTCATCATGGGCTTCCATAGAGAGTAATTTTCAGCATCTAGCTTAATCATACCACTTGACGTGGTGCTATCTTCCATGACCAATGTGAGTTATCACCTCCAACAATTAACACAGCTCTGATACCATATTATGTTGGGAAAACCACACTAATGCAACAGATTAGTGGCACAACGAAATTAAGCCCAAGATGTCAACCTATTCACGAAGGGCAACATATGCATCACACATATAATGGAGGAAATTGGAGTAGGAACACATCAACCAAAGAAACACCAAATTTAACGTGGAAACCTCAAATTGGGAAAAAACCACGGGACCAAGCCAGCCAAATCTTCTTCCACTATATGCTTGTGGGAATTACAATAAGTTTTTCTCTAGATAGCACTAGAGGCTCTCATACATCAAGATTTCATAATCTTGGACACAACGACAAGATTTGGTGGCTACAAGCTCGAGCATAGGAGGACCTCGCCAAGAAGTGGTGGAACAACAGATTGGAGGCACCAAGGATGTGGATCTGAACCTTCACAACCTTGAGGACGAATCCCTCTTGCTCTCTTGCAAGTTCTCCTCTCCAATCTCTCTTCTTCTCCCTCTCTTCTCTTCTCCTTGTGTGCAGTTTATCCTGAAATTTTCGTGGCTCTCTGTCTCTCTGTTTCCAGAGGCTTCTCCCTTCACCTAGAAGGCTGCACACTTGGTGCAAAAGTCACCCAAGACTGGTCCACACCTTAGGCTTTCTTTCCCTTACATGTGGGGCTGCTCACTAGGAGCATTTACTCTCCTTATTGCCCACCATCATGAGGAGGATTACCCAACAGAAAACAAGTGTGAGATGGAATAATCTCAGCATGCTATCTATCTAGGGTTCCAGGTAGCCATGAATGAGTATGGCTACGGTAGCATGAGTCAGATTATCAACTGGTACATGTAATTGAAACAATAGTAGTAGGATCATGAATCAAAATCAAATGTAAGCATAGATATTTATAAATTGTAAGACAAGCTAGGTACTGACAAAAAGAAAAGAAAAGAAGAGGAGTGCCGATGTTATGAATCGCATACCATGAGATACATCTTGTTTGCTCCTATGTCTATGTTGCAGATTGCAACCATATATGTTTGTCGTGATGAAAGACACAATCTACTCAGGCAAGCAAACACCCGTTGATAATTTTTTTCGCTAACTGGTAACAAATCCTTGGTAGAGGTCATATCATCAAGATATTGAACCAGCCCTTAGGTCCGGCAATGAAAAAGGTATTATCCTACTGTAATGTGTGTTCGGTAGCCATCAGTGATGCTCTTTTCATTCTATAGTGTAAGCTTGTATTTTGTGATGTTTATGTTGGTCTGGTTACACGTTAAATTTGTGCATAGATTTTTTTTAGTTCAGCTTAGAGAGGTATGCTTGATTTTATGCAATATCTCATCTGGATCAACAAACTATTCCTTCATTGAAGTATATCAACATGAGCTTCCATTATTTACTATCTTTCATAATTATCAGGATGATGATGAAGCTGATACTGTTGGTTGTTGTACGCTGAAGGTTGATAATGTTACTTATTTGACCCCAAACAAGAGCCAGGCAAGTCTTCTTGCTAAAATTTTAGGAAGTTAGAGAGCACATTTTTTTTGCAGAAAGTAACTAAAATGAAAAAAAGATGAGGTGTAAGCCTTGTTATCTATAAGAAGGATGAGGGTTACAAGGCATCCAAACAGCCTAAGATTTGTGTGATTCCTGTTGTGACTTTGGCATAATGGCATACATAAGCTTTATCCATGTGGCATAATGTTCTGTGCAGATTGAGAGCAAAAAAAAATGCATTGGTATTTTGCTTATTTGAGAGAGATCTGTTTTGATGATGATCATATCAATTTACTACCAAAAAGGATGGTGAATTAGTTCACTTTACTAAAAAGCAGTGTCATTGTTTCTTTTGTGATAAGAATATACAGCATTTCTCATCTTCTTGATTTACACCATTTCCACCAGCACAAGGGGGCATGCGAGTTTTACTACAGAGAATTTTGTTTTGGAGATAAGTGTGTTCTGATATTATGTACACTTTTGAACATTTGACAATGAAAGGTATACTTGTGTTAGAAGAACAAAAGCTCCGACTGTAGAAATCTGATCCAGTTATGGATTACCCTTATGCAATTAGATGAGCTTGTGGATTACCCTTATGCAATTAGATAAGTGATGTTCTATTTGTCCTCTTTCTTTATGCAGTAAGATGGAGGGAGAAGGTGTGTGCTAATTTGAAGTATATGGAACGTGGCATCGGAAGGAAGAGTCTATTTAATTTTGATGATATGAATATTTTAGAATTCCTTTGTAGACCATTTAAATTTATTTTAAATATTTTAGAAATGTATAATGCCTTATTGTACGGTCATTTGATTTACTCCATTGTATATGAGTACATTTTGATATATGAATAAAGTTTTTTGCTAGATCTTTTCAAAGACATGAATAAATAGCTGAATACAAATAATTGTAGAATAAGTCACACTTTTTGGTAACTAAATCGTTTGTCTGTGCTATACTAAATTTTTGTTCGCTAGGTTTTCTTTTTCTTTTTCATGATAGTTTTTTATGAAAAATATAAAAACTAGAGGGTTACTAAATGTACATCTTATAAACACGTGCCTGTGGCACGTGCCACCCTACTAGTTAAATAGAAACTCAAGTAATAATTGAGATAAAACACGATACTCCCTCAGTTTCAAATTGTAGGAGGTTTTGGGTTTTCCAGATACATGGATTTTGATATGTACCATACATTGATAATATACATTTTGTCTATATACATAGCAAAAATTATATATCTAGAGAATCAAAACCCCTTACAATTCTGAAGGAGTATGCTGTTTTTATCGTTTGTTTTTCACATTATTAGTTTCATTCTTTCTTTTTTCTAGCTACATAGTGAAGACACCCATGATCCTTTGATTGATTATGTAATGAAGAATGTTGACCATAAGAATGTTGGACATGAAAGGCTTTGTTATTAGCGAGGGCTTATACCACTTCGAGAATTAAAACACCAAAGACAGGAACGGGGTATCAAGAGTCAGGGCCCAGATACCAGAAAAAAGTACTGCCAAGCCACTACATTAATTTGCATGAAACAAGACCTTGAAAAGAAACTGTAATAATTGTAAGGAGAAGGCAAATTATTTATCATATCATTAGTTCATTACAGAATTGTTGGCTGATGTGTACAAGACAAGTTGTGCTCGGAGAAGCGCTGAAATTTTAGTGACCTATTAATGTCTGCATAAAAAACTAGTGAGCAGATAGAGATAGAGATAGATATCAAGATATAATATGCTACCTTCCAGATAGATATAGATATAGATATAGAGACATAGATATGTATAGATATCAATATATAATATGCTGCTTTTTAAATTGTTAGTTTTTATTAATTTTTATATGTGGGTTTTGCTTCTATATAAGACAATGAAACAACACTAGCTCTATTCCTTGCCAGAAAATAAAAATAAAGGTATTCTCTTTCTCATGGCGACCAGGATTATGTACTTTACCATATCTGTTTTCTTGGTTCTTGCGATAATGTCCACCACCATTCCATCCAGTGAAGCTTGGCCCTCCTGTAAACACCACTTCCTTTCACTTTGCATTATGTTTTACACACTTTATTCATGTTGATTAGTGAACAAACCAACCTTGTTTGAGTTATTTTATATATGGTTGCATGTGTAGGTTCCAAAGGAAAAAAATGCGCACCGCCGCCACCGCCTCCATCGTTTAAGTGCTTTGCTCTCCAAAGCCATGAGAAGGACTGTACAACAAAAAGTTGCAAAATATTGTGCGGAAGTACTGGCTACACAAAGGAAGGTGCCTACTGCAGTTGGAAGCGCGAATGCTGTTGCAAGGAGTGAAGGAGCCGGCAGTGTAATGCATCCAATTGTTTGATTAATAATAATCAATATAAAATACGCCTTTTAAATAAGTCCATGCATGCCCAACATATGCTGGAACCCTTGGGTTACATAAAGTACTCTCTCTTCTGACAAGGATTGTTCCCCCTATATATAGTCGCCACGTCCACGGACTATATATGGAACCACAAAGTTTTCAGGCTAAACACCTACTTAATCCGTCATATGAGGTTCCATATATAGTCCGTGCGGCGCCGTTACATCATTCCGTATATGATGATTGGAGAACAAGGTAATCGTTAGATCAGTTTGTTTGTTACAGTCTGCCGATCTGGCTGCCGTGTGGTGCTTGACTACTTCGAGTAGTCAATGGCAGCAGCGCTTCGGTCGTGCCGCGCGAACTGGAATCGTGTACGCAGGCCTTGATCTCTGTTCATCTTGATTGACACGCACCAATCATCAGCGGTGCCTGCAGAGACTCGATCACGCGTAGCAAGCCTCCTCATCACGTAGCAAAATCTCCCAAATTGTACTGTCACACGAAATCAATTCTGACAGCCATGCACGGACGTGTGGATTCCTCGTGGCCTGGATCCTTTACTCTCCCGACAAGAATTGCAGTGCCTAGCTTGCCGACTTGCCGAAGTTGGATACGATCAGATAGCATCGAATCGTTCTAATGTATTGATCTTAACACAGTACACTGGCTTTTTTACAAACAAGAACTCAGGAAAAAAAGAAAATTACAAAGAAGTTTAAAACTCTTAATCATCTTCCTCGACAACTTAGGGAGCTGTTCATCACCGCCGTCCAAACCGCTTCCCAATCGTCGCCGGACGCCAGAGCCAAACTCCACAAAGTAGAGGCCGCAGAGTGGGGCTTACTGCTAGGCGCAGATGCCGAGTACACTGCCTCCCAAGCGCATCGGCCAACTCTGGCACCCACGACGCAACCTTCAAATCCAACACCGGCAACCCGAGCAAAACTCGGATTTCCACCAGAGATCATATTCCTCAGCATTAAACAAGTCAGCAACATCATTACCTGAAGAAGACGACGATGCATAGCCCTGGACTCCAACACAGGTCTCCCCGCCCTCCCATTGGCGTCGGAGTAGATCGCCACCGGAGAACGAAAGAAGCCGGGAGAAATTATTCCCCTGCAATGCCGTCGCTTCCGCATCACCGACGCCGCCAGGAACGAGAAGCCCAATAGAAGCCACGCTCCTCTGGCAAACCCTAGTTCCGCCGCCAAACATCGACGATGAACAAACTCTAGACCTAGGACTCGATTAAGGACTCGATATACTAAAGGATGGACCCCTGCTTTCCTGGCCACCGGCTAAAGGCCGGCAACGGAGGGAAACGGGGGCCAGCAGCAGTGACGGCGGTGGCGCGCCCTACGCATGGGAGCCGAGTCGCCTCTCGCTTGGCGTTCGGGAGAAGTATCTACAAATAACACCACATCGAATCCGTCTTGAATTGGAACTTGATGCGTTGCGAAATAAACGGCAGCCGCCTGTATCTTCTTGTGGATGGAAATTTTTCGAGTTCAACAAATCCTATTCCACCTGAACCTTGATACTTGGTCAGCAACGACTGAGTCTTTTCTTTGCTCTGAACTTCAACTCGACGAATTGTGCTTCAGATGATCGGATATTGACGCAGATGCATATCGAGTCGTCGACTTGAGTGTCAGTTCAAAACAGCACCTACGATCACGCTGAGTAGATTGATCTTGGGAATAAGGATGGGTGGGTGCTCGAACCGAACAACTCGATAGGTTTGAATCCGCCTCGAGCCGTCCAATCCAAGCTTCATAGACGCCATTGGGTTCACCACGGGACCTTCGGTGAACACCCCTACCTGGCGCGTTAGATGTCGGTGTTCTACTGTCGATCCTACCAAGGGGTATAAGTAGTAGATTTCAGGTGGGGTTTCGCTGAGATCAGGAACGCAATGGCTACACAACACAGGGTTTAGACAGGTTCGGGCCGCCGAGATAGCTTAATACCCTACGTCCTGTTTGGTGGTTTGTATTGTGTAATGTTGTAATTGTGTGTCTCTCTGTTGAGAGACTTGGCCTTCTACCAATCTAGACACCCCTACCCTCCTTTATATATCCTAGGGGGCAGGGAACTAGTCGGTTTACAAGGGTAGAGTCTTAGTAGGATTACAAGAGTCTTAGTAGCAATCCGACTTCCTATTTCCTTCTTTCGAGTAGTTTCCTTATGAGTACCAGGTTCCATACCCAACACCTACGCTTCCTGCACGGACATGCCGACATAGCTAACATCTGTTTTCAATGTTTTCTGCATGGAGTTTTGCTCCAATGGCCCTCTTTTTCAAAGTTGCATGAACATTAAAGCAGCTGGCTAATCAAATACATTTTTTCCCGCTTGGGCCCCGCTTGGGCCCGGCCCTACCTGTGCCCTAATGGAGCCCTGGTCCACTCCTGAACCCGATCTAGCCAGCCTGACCCTGAGCGGCTCAGTAGCTCCCTCTTCCTCCCTCCCCATTCCTCTGGGTATTGCCATTTCTCCTCATGCGCCACCTTCCTGATCAGTGGCGGCGAACATCAGTGGCGGCCGTGCTAATCACACCACTGTGGCCGCTGCTTTGCCCCGTTCCTGCGACCGTGAATAACGCCCCCGGATCCCCTGATCCGATTTATTTGGCAAGGATGGTGTCGAGGACGGCCCCAACACCGCGGCTGCCACTTCACCATCTCCCTCGACCTCGACCATTGCAGCTGCACCCGCCTCATCCCCGATCTATTTTCCAGGGCGGCGGCGGAGATGCATTTCTACGAGGCTGGGCAGGGCGGCGGCGGCTAGTTCTAGGCAATGACATCTGCACCATCCGCCCCGGTATGTATTCCCTATGGCCCTTCCATTCGTTGTCCTAATTCAATTTTGTTCCAGCGACGTATTGATTTGGATCTCACAGCTGCCATCTGAGGTCATCCCTATCGAGTGTTTGACCGGAACAACTGGATGAGCGATATTATTAGAGCTATAAAGGGCATGCCTTTGGACTACTTTGATAAAAATTTGAAAAGACGCATGATCGCCGAGTGAATATAATATTATTAGGATGCACTATACCTATATACATATGGAGAAGATGGGGTGCTATGATGATGCATACCTAAGGACAAGAGAGATGAAATATTAAGAAAATGACATTCATCCGAGTATGGTGGACACTAAGGGCACTTTAGAACACAAGCAAAGGTATGGGCAAGCGGATTTTATTTCCCAGAGATGCATGAGAATGCAAAAAGATTTGTCGCAACTTGTCCAAAATGTCAAAGGATAGGGAACATATCACAGTGAAATGCCATGCCACTGAACTACAATTTGCAAATCAATCTATTCGACGTATGGGGTATCGATTTCATGGGATCCTTCGTAAACTCACACGGGTATGAACATATTCTTGTGATGGTCGATTATGTATCTAAATGGTTGGAAGTACTACCCTGTCGGAAGGCATCGACGGAAGAATCAACATATTCTTGTGACGGTCATTATGTATCTAAATGGTTGGAAGCAGTACCCTGCCGGAAGGCATCGACGGAAGAATCAATCCTTTTGATAAGATCGGTGACTTTCCCTCAGTATGGCCTTTGGATTCAACTGTTTTTCAAGCACCAATCTTGAGTTTTTTAGGTTTCACCCTATTTGGTTTAGACTTATTTTGCGAAACCCTGGAAGAAGCGGTTAGGCCGATTTGAGAACTAGTCTGACTAGTGTTGGCACAACCGACACCTTTAGACTTGTAGACTTGTTTTGTTGCCCCCCCCCCCCCCCCCCCCTCCCCTCAAGCAAGGAAGTACTAGACGCAGTTTCTATGCTCTTGCTAGGGATTTTGGATCAACAATATCATCTTGAGACGACCGAGTTGTATCTTGACCAACAACGTCATAAGTTTATGATTTTCTTCAAGAATCATTAGTCGGCTTTTCAATAGCTGACTTTTGAAAGGCATTGTTAGCGAGGGCTTATACCTCATCTATAAAACAACAAAGAGAGGAACGGTATCAAGAATCACGGCCCAGATGGCAGAAAAAAGTACTGCCAAGCTACGATATATTAACTTTGCTCATGATAATAATACAAGACCTTGAAAAGAAATAGCAATAATTGTAAGGGGAAGACAAATTATTTATCATATCGTTACAGAAATTGTTGGCTGATGTGTGCAAGACAAGAAGTGCTAAAAGAAACACTGCTATTTTAATAACCTATTAATGTCCACTGCATAAAGCCTAGTGAGTAAATAGAGATAGAGATAGATATCAAGATATAATATGCTACCTTGCAGATAGAGATAGAGATAGAGACATAGATATGTGTAGATATTGAGATATAATATGCTACCTTTTATTAAGCGGTTATTAGTTTGTTTATATATTAACTTTTATAGGCGGGTTTTGCTTCTATATAAGACAATGAAACAACACTGTACTCCTCACCAAAATAATAAATAAATAAATAAAGGTATTATCGTTCTCATGGCGACCAGGATTGTGTACTTGACTGTCTCTGTTTTGTTTGTTCTTGCGATAATGTCTACCACCATTTCATCCAGTGAAGCTGGGGGCTCATGTAAACACCCATTCTTTTCACTTACTCTGCATTATGTTTTGAACATGTTCATGTTAAGAAGACAAGAAACCAGCCTATTCTGATATATTATATATATGTTGCATGTGTATGTAGGCTCCAAAGGCCGATGCCCACCTCCACCGCCGGCATCGCTTAGGTGCTTTTCTGTGCCATACGGAAAGATTTGTAGCAAGAAGCGTGCCCAAGAAGAGTGTGTAAAAGCTAACTATCCGCGTGAAGGTGCCTACTGCCAATCGGACGACGTATTATGCTGCAAATATTAGGCACTGTATATATGCCTTAATTACAAATAAGTCCATGCACTGCCAAAAGCGTTGTTCGAACCCATCAAGCTAATTAACTCGTTTTATTTTTTTGGTCCGTGCAGGGTACCACAACCGGGTAGAGTTAAAAACCGGTTGTGATACTTTTACAGCCAGTTTTAGCCATCAACCAACTGTGAAAAGGTGCATCACGGCCGGTTTTGATGACTACTGTCCCTTTTTATCCTAAACCGGTTGTGAAAGTGCATCACAATCGCTTCTCTCAAAACCGGCGCTGTGATGATCCATTTGTGATCTCGGGTTGTGGAGTAGTGATAGGTGGGCCACATATGAGCTGATGATTCACTCCTCGCTACAACGCGTAAGAGACGAATCAAAAACTAATATTATTATTAGTTCTTTGTAAACTAAAAAAACGTCATACATCAAATTGAAACAAAATAAAAACACCAAGCCAAGCCAAGTAGCCAACTAAAAAGCAATCAATAAAGGGACGGCTTGCCCCTGGCTCCTGTATGGATGCTAGATGAAGCGAGGACAGCATCAACCAAAGAGGTGTGACCATGAGGAACGTGCTCCATTTGATTTGGTTCCAGGACCTGCGCGTAAGGCACCAGTCCGATTATTCCTTTCCTACAGATCTGCATGCAGCAGCCCTTTTTCTTTGCCAGAAACTCACGCCATCCTCCTCCACCACACCAGATCCCCTCCCTTTTCCCTAGGGTATAACATGCTAAAAGTGCAAACGGCTGGTAAATCTGGGCATCTTGCCAGCAAAACTAAGAGTGGTTATGATTATGAACATGCTTTAATTAGATGCCAAAACCCGCACCCACGCCCACATCCCTACGCATGCAGAAGACCGCAAGGCTACAACGGACTATATTACATTCCTGCATCTGCTTGCATTCTCCACAACCTGCCCCGCGAGTTGCATCTACTCTCGAGAGCCGACGACCGTGTAGAGGTGAAAATAGACCTCGTCGGCGCCTCGAACGACACCGTCCAATCGCTGGTGAGCAAGCTTGGGAGTCTCCTGGCTCAGGAGTACACCCTATGTTTTTTGCAAGCCCACCAATTTCATCAATTGTTTCCTTGAAACCAGGGGCGAAGCTAGGATTGACCTGGGGGGGGCTCTACCCCCCTGGCTCTGCCACTTCTTGAAGCTAACAGAAAAATCAAGGGTTTGGAGCTTCTCCATGGCTCCAGGTGCAAACACCACACCCAACATTGTGTCACAAATGACCATCAACTTTCTTAAATAGGGGAATGGATAACCAGTGCCAATAACCAACTTCGCCGCCAAAGAAAAGAAAAGGCATGATCGTTATCATGCACGACGAAGAATATCGAGAGCCAAAGCTCTGAAAGAGCAAGCAAAGCAAGATAAGGTGGTTGAATCCAAGCCCCGTCCGGTCCGAAAGGAATGGCGGGTAAAAGCAAACCCGAACGAAGATTCAGAGAGTTCCGCTCAGGACGTAAAAATTGAGCCCTCGCCATAAGGTATATGGTACGTATCCATGCATTGCATTTGCATATAGAATAGGTTTTCCCTTTCCTTGCATGTTGATTCTTTCAATTAGCATGGCATATTTAATTTTCGAAACATGTATCCATATTTTATTGCTTAGCATATAAAAAAATTCGGCCAAAATTCCAGGCCGCCTGGCCCCACCTAGGCCGACCGTCCCCACATGTCAGCAACAATGGCCAGATCACTGCCGCATGCAACTAGCAATCGTGCATGGGCATGACACGAGGGAGATGGAGGAAAATGGGGATGGCACCAGGCCGAGCGGCCCATGCGGGCCGGCTGGCCTCCCTCCTCCATTCCTGTCCCATCTCCACCTGCCAGAGCACGTTGCACAGGAAGATGACCACCGACGCATGAGATGGGCACCAGCAGTGCCAGATGGGGGCCGATCGGCCCCATCCAGGCCGGTCGGCCTGCCCCCGGCGCCCCTTTATAAAAGCCAAAGCTCAGCACGTCGAGCAATTCGCCCCAAGTGCAGGTATGCAAGCTTCCGCAGCGCTGTACTCTTTCTCTGCTCTAAAAACTCTCAAAAATCTCTAAGCAAGTTAGAGTTCAACCACGAGAAAATTCTGCTGAAATTTATCCTTAAATTCTTTGTGAATAAACCTCTTCCGGTTGAGCAAGAATGTTTGTGGTGGTTCATTTCCCACAAGAACGACTAACCGAGTTGTGGCAATTAATCTCCCACAAGGACGCCTAACCGTTATGGCGATTAATCTCCCACAAGGATGCCTAACCTTTGATTGCCTAACCCTCGATTTCCTTCGGGTATTGTGGTACTAATCTTTTTGCAGGAATCATGTGGACCTAGGCAAAAGAGAAGGCACAGGGAGTGGTGACCAAGCTGGGCTCTTCGAGTTCAGGGCAATCCCGAGGCTCCTCTGCTTCCCGGGAAACTATGTGTGTTGACTCGTCTCAACATGACACAGTGTCCCAGGAGAGCGAGAGGCAAGAGGTGACCCGGTGCAGGCTCTGTATCCGGATCATGACCTGGGTCGAGCACATCATCGCCCGGTCCGAGGAAGAGAGAGCGGTGCTTGACAAGCTCCAGATCCGCGTCTTCGGCCACGCTAAGTACTTCGACGCCATGCTTAATCAAGACCGGTCTCGGGAGAGACATGGAACGGGCTTTCAAAAATGTCGGATGGCAAAATTTCCACCCCGTCTCAGACACAGCTCAGTAGGAAGGAACCCGCTCGCCACAGTGTCGCAGGACCCATGACACGTGGCAGGCGAGCCAGGCACGACAGCGAAGCCGAAACATCTACCGCACCTCAGCCCGAGCACCACCAACAGCAGCAGATCGAGTACCCCACCGCCCAGATGAATTTCGAGGAAATGTTCGACTACCATCAGGGGACAAGATATGGCCCGCAGGTCGGACCATCTGCGTCTGCCAGGTATGACTACGAGAATCCGGTATCCCGGGGAATCTCGGAGCTCAATGCGAGGCTGAAACGGTGAGCCTGCAACAGCAGGAGGTAAGCGACAACCTCACCCACAATCTCGAGCTCACCCAGCAGAACTGGGGGATGACCACATCCCTCCAAACCGACCTTGGCGGCTTCTTCGACTACATGCATTACGACCCCAACCAGTACTACCAATGAGCTTCGTCGAAGTTTGGGGGAGTCTCTGGTAAGTACCCTTGTCCGTTCCCTCAGCCTTGCCTTGCCACGATGATAATAATATTAATAAAATAATAAATAAATAGCCTAAATAAATGTGTTGAACAAAAGCTCCAAAAAGTCTTTATGTGTGGAAGTATGGTTGATAACCTTGGGAATGATGAATAGTTGCTCTATTTGTACCCTCTAAGTGCCTTGCTCTTAATCCTTTACTCTTCGAGTATTTGAGTTCGTTGGCATTTAAGGATCCATCATGATTAAACTGTGGGAGTAGAGCATATGTTCATTGTTTAAGTTGTTGTGAGTTTTGCTATGGTTTACCTCGAAGTATAACTATATGCTTAGTAAGAACCTCTCGGAAGTTTTATAAAAATGTACATGGTAAATCTTCCCCGATGGTTTAAATGTCCTATCCACAGCCTAAATAGTTATATTTTATGAGCTATCATATGCTATCTTGAGTTGCTTTGAGTCTTGTCGAATGGTGAAGTCCGCTTGCAGAAGGCACTTGTCATCTACCGGTCTTTCATCATACATCCACCTCATTGCTAGCCTCAAGGATGTCCGACTAATCAATTTCCCACTCCGGGGTTGATGTCCACCGTCGTTGACATACACTCGCAACATCTCCATTACAAAGCTCATCCCAAAGGTCCTCAAATACTCCACACAAAGTTGAAATCCTCTTTGTTGTCAAAATGAGAGAAGAGATGCATTAGAAAAAAAGAAGAGAGAGTTGGAGACAAATGCTCCAACAAAGAAAGAAAGGCATCTCAAAATTATGAGAGAGAGAACAAGGAGTCCCAAGACCTTTGAGCATAACCATCTTCTCCCTCTCCACTTGAAAACCCATCGTTCGCGAACCACTTTTCGACTCAACAACAAAAGAAACCAAGGTATGCCACTTTTACCCTTACTATAAACTCCACTTCAGCCTTAGAATAGGAAGAGTTGGTTATTCTTAACCAAAAGTTAGGATTATACACCTTGAGTGACTCGAGAGTACCATCGGGGGATGATTCAAACCATCTTTTTAAAAAAATTCATATCTTTGAGATGGAACCTGAAAAGCTGCAGGAACTACTTTGAAAATAACCGTTCAGGCTCTCAACAACCCAAGACGTGAACTCTATGCAGCCCCACGCTGAACCATGGTATGAGATCTCTTTTATGCCAACTTACTCAAATGATTTGTTGAGTTTTGGGTTAAGCACAAGGAACCTAAAGGGTATAAACATTGAAGCAACTCCTGACCCGCCGAACCTAGAGTTTTAGCCTTGCTCGAGGTCGAACAAGAGTCTAAGCTTGGGGGTGTGTTGATGGCCATTATAACCTTGTAGTGACCGTCAACAATTCGGTAAAAGGAGGATGATCATACCATGTTCCATACATAAAAATGTTTTTACTGATAAATTCCACAAGTTTTGGATGAGTCGTGCTTGCAGGACAAATCAGGTGAAATCAGGGCCAAACCTGGCACAAAACCAGGCCGGCCGGCCTACCCTAGGCCGACCGGCCTCCCCTGGCCACCTCTGGCCACGTCCTTGATCCACAAGCTGAGCCAAGTATCCTAGATGATCAGGAGACATACAATTGATCTAGGTTTGATCCAAGGACCCGAAAGGCCTAGAGTGGGATAAACATGGATTGAAGGGCCCACAACCTAGGATTCTCAGACAGCTTCAACCGAACGCAACTGTTACCGACTTCAGGAGAGTATCAGGACCGTCCCTGCAAAAGGTGGTGCCACTTGGCACCCGGGCCAGGCCGGCCGGCCTTGGGCAGGCCGATCGGCCTCCCCTGTGGCTGCCACGTGCCCCCCTCTGCGTGAAGCTTAAGCAAGTCCTTAGCTTGCTAATGACGCCGAGCTTCGCCCCTGAAGACTATAAAAGGAGCACTCATCCACCTTGGGTGACACACACCACACTTCTCAAGTTGATACTTGAAGGGAGCTCTTGTACCTTTTCCATTTCTTAGATTAGGATTAGAGTTGGGAGTAGAATCGAGTCGAGCTTAGCTCGGATCTTCGGAGTCTTCGGAGTTCTTGTAAAGCTCTTGTATCCATACCTTCATTTGAAGAGTTTATCAATATATTTACCTTCTCTATTTTCAGAGTTTAATTTTATCTTTTGTCTTTTAATCTTGGATAAATTCCTTGTATGCCACTGGAAATTTAACTCATCCCCTGTGTGCCAATGAGTGGCATATAGGGGATGATTTACCGAGCTTAAGTTTATCAATATATTTACCTTCTCTATTTTCAGAGCTTAAGTTTATCTTTGGGAGTAAAGATCTTGCTCTTTTTAGAGTAAAGTCCCCCCCCTTAGTCTTAGTGTAGAGTTTAGTTTAGCTCTACCGGGTTTTAGCTCGCGGGTTTGCTCGCCTTGACTGGGCCGTAAGACGCCTTAGGGAAGACGGGGATTTCTCTTGACAGGCCTCAAGAGAAATCTTAATCATCGAGTGCAGACGTGGTGTCTGGCTTGTTGGTTAACTAGGAAGTGTGTTGCACCCCACGGAACTGCAGTGGTAGGCGGCAGGTGGTGACAGCCGTGTCCGTCCTTCGTAGTCCACCACGTTCGGATGTACACATAACAGTAGTGCTGAGCCCGGAAGAACCCCCTCTGTCCCCTGTTCTAGCCGTCGAAGCGAGCTCTGTTCCTGGTATCTAAGCTAGAGTCTAGGTTAAGGTTAGAGTGTCTTTCGCTCTGAGTTAGGAAGTGTCTAGGTCCGGTCTCTTCCAACGTCTTTCCTTTTCTATAGATTTAGGTGCTCCTGTGTCGCTGGTCTATTAGACCTTCTATCCGGTCATTTATTTGACCATTATCCCAAACCTTAGAGTTTGTGCCCCTTGGTTTAGTGGTTTGATATTTCTGGCAATATATCTCATTTCAATTCTTCAATACACTATACCACTCTGCTTCCCTGCGGAAATATAAATACGATACCCTGGGATAACTTCCTTGGTGAAGTGCTAAAATGAGATATATTCTATGCGCTTGCAGAATCAATTTGCATACAACGATATATCTATGCGCTCTTGAAGCGTTGCTAAAACGTGATGCTAAGGAGTGCCAATATGCTCTAACTCCACTATCTCCATCGGGGGTTTGGCTGGAGATGTAGCCTCATCCCCCTTTTCCACATTCTTGCCTCATTCCCCGTTCATAGACTTTTTATCTGAGCTTTGGCAGGATGACGACGAACGCCCAACCCCCGCTGAGCTACCATAGGATTCTGCCGCAGCTTGGCCGAAACTCTACACCTTTTCCTTTTGTCCTCAGGCGCCCTCAAAGACAGTTCATAAGGAACCTTCCCCAGTGCATTCTTTCGCGCCGGCGTTGGGCACTCAAGTTTGGTGTGCCCCATAAGCCTGCAAGAAAAACAATAAAAGGGAGTTTCTCAAATTGGATATCAAACAACTCAGGTGGAGCATTCTTGTTGATCTTGAGGAGCACCCCTCTATGCAAGGGCTTATCAATTTCCACTGCAACCCGAGCACGGAGGAATGGCCCACTTGCATTGCCATCAGCGTCCACCTCCAGCTTGATCACCTTGCCAATCAGGGCTGCAGCCCTAGCACCTCTCCTCTCATTCATCCAACCAAAAGGGAGGTTTAGTATCCTCACCCACATCTCCATCCGATCAAAGTTAACATCAAACGGTTTTAGGGTTTCATCATAATCTTGCAGCACCACGGCATGGCGACCCACAATCCATGGCGATCCCTCCACCGCCCTCTTCTTGTCTGCCAGGATCGCCGAACTCCACGATAAACAGGTTCTCGGCTCTGTCCCCAACAGAACGAAATTTGAGGCCAAAAGGGTTCCCCATGCCGGTCTCATCGCACTCGCAGTGGTCGAAATGTGCACCACTGACGGGGAAAGAACTTTCCCAATCACTGCCCACTGCATCTCTCCATCACTGTCTTCATCATCGCTCAAAGCGGCAACATCCGCCTCTTACTGTGTCAGGTTCAGTTGTTCCAGGAGGTCCGCGACATTCGCCTCATCCCCCCAAGTGTGGCCCGACCCAGAACGTGCTCCACTACCCCTTGTTGCCGCCATGATCGCCGGCACCTGTGGTTGGAAGAAAGGTGTGACAACGCGTGCAGATTGCACCACGCACATAGAAACGATCCAAAAAACTAGGGTTCCTAAGCGGCGCAAACCCCTAGTGGGAAATTGGTGGTCGACGGCGTCACGCGGCTAACCATCAATTTGCGGTGGCCACCGCCGACTGGGAGTCGGTGGGCAGGGCTTGGGCGCCGGGGCCAAGTGGCCGTCGGCGTTGCCTTGATCAGATTGCCACCGCCACTCTCCTACCGTCACGCTCTGCTACCGCCGCCGCTCCGTCTCGCGCCCGCCGCTCCGCGCAAGATGATCTCGCGCGCCCCTGAACCCTAAACCCCGATCCGCACTCACTCCCTTCACCCCTAACCCTAGATCGAGGAGCAGCCGCGCTATCTCGCGAGCCTCACCCCTCTTCTCCTCTCGCCGTGCCCGTGGGCCCGCACGCCGAGACAAAGGCCGCCCCCGCGCACTACCCTAGCCCCCAGCCACACGCCTCGCGACGCGTGTCCCCTCTCTCGAACCCTCTCCTCACACGCCTCTCCTCTCCACCCAGCCGCGCCGCCGGTATAAAGTAGAGGAGCACCCCGCTCCTCTTCCCCATCCACCCCGGGCACTTGCCCTTCCTACCCTAGCCGCCGCCGCTCGGAGAAGAAGAGGAGGAGCAAGGCAAGGAGAAGGAGGAGGCGAGCGCGAGCAGGAAGAAGAAGTCGAGCCGGAGCCGTCCGTGGAGCGCCGCCGCCGGAGCGCCGCCGCGACACCGACCCGGAGCAAGAAGACCCCTGTTCTGATCCCTGTCGCGGCTCTACGTACCACTACACGGCGTCCGCGTCTTCACCTTCACCCCGCCGAGCCCCTAGGTGAGCTAGACGCCGCCGCTCTACCCTTGCCCCTGCTGTCCGGCGCCATGGGCGCCGATGAACCTCCGTAGCTAGGTCAAACCACCCAAGCCTGGCCTTTTTCCCCTGCCTGTGGCTCGGCCTTCGCGCCGAGCATCTTCTTGTGCAGGATCCCGTCGAGCCCCAACCAAAACCCGACCTTAAACCCCGGCGACCCGTGGAACACCCCTTTGGGGCATACCACCGAGCGCTCGCCGTGCACCCTGGCCCTGAGCTAGATCTCGCCATAGCCACCCATAGAGACCTTTGCCCGAGCTTCTTCACCCATGAACGCGTGTGCGGAGTCATTTGGCGCCGATCCGTGCCCTTGTCGCCGGATTTGGCCATGGTCGAGCCGCCGCCGGCGCGCCTTCGCCGCCGCGCACGCGGACTCGGCTGCCGGCCGCGCGCGCTGCCCTCGCCGCCGCCACGTGTCGCGCTCCCGTGGAGCCGCACACCCGGCTACGCGGACCATCCACACCAGATCTAGCCCGTGGACGCATGGGATCCGGTGGACGCGGCTCACGTGGACCACCCTCTCGGTCAACGGTAGACCGCGACCACTAGAGCCGGCCTGCTCCTTTTTCTATCAAGCCCCTAGGATCTTACACTTTAGCCCCTGGAGTTTCGAAATCCTTTCAACTTAATCCCTGGCCTGTTGCTTTTACTCTAAACCACCTGGACTTTTTAGATTTTACATCTAGGCCCTTCTGCTGACGTCATCAGGGCCCACTAATGACGTCATCATCCAGACCCACCTGCCAGTTTGACCGTTGACCGATCAACGCTAACGTCAGCAGGGCCACTGCAGACGTCAGCATTTCGGCCGACCCTGGACATTTTATGGAAAACCCCTGAAATTTTCCAAAATTGCAAATAGGTCCCTGGTTATTTACAAATAGGTCCCTGGCCCTTTTTCTTTTCTTTTTCAGAATTATTGAAAAATTCAGAAAAGGATTTAAACTTAGAAAATCCATAACTAATTCATTTTAACTCCAAAAAATATGAAACCAGTTTCTATATTTTTCTAAAATCATGACCAAGCCCTTGGTGTGAAGTATGAGTCCATTTGGATCTTTCTTCAATTGGTTTATTTGGAGTTAATTGTTATTACGTCCCCGGTATTTACTTTTTAAATTACGTATTTAGGACCTACCGACGGCTAGGAGCTGACCGAGGAGGAGCACTACCCGAAAGACTTCGTGGAGGAAGAGAACTTGCCCTGAGGTTCACGCCCAGCCCATCTCTTGAATGCCTATCTCGAATGCCTATTAGACATTGCAACTAGATGAGCTAGCGCTTTACTTATTGCAATTGGATGATCCTTGAGCCTTGCATAGGCATGATTTATTCCATGATTACCTTGTTACCTACCACTCTATATATGATATTGCTAAGCTGCTGCTTGCATGTGTGTGGGATCATGTGGATTAGGATTCTTGGCGTGTGTGGGGATAAAACAGGCAGGAGAAGGTGTTTTTGAGAAACTTGGCGGGGGTGAGCATTTTATAACAACTCGGTCTTTGACCGAGGTGCCGGGAGACCCTGCTCTCGAGGGGGTCCCACACCGTACTTGTGGCGGGTACATGGATGGATAGGAGCATAGGAGTTGGCGGCGGTACCTATAGTGGGTACTGCAACTTGCATTCTTCTTCGGAGGATATGCCTTTGGGACGATGACGCTCACCCCGGTCTGAAACCGAGTGGGGTAACCACTCTTTGGGCCCCACGTACTTACCGCTTACCCATATGAACGCGTTCCAGCCAGCCTAACTAGCGCGATGCCCGAATTGCGAGAAGATCAGGTGGATGGTGTACGGGGACGAGAGAGACCGTCTCCCCGAAGGACTATGGCCCCGTCTGGCCCTACGAGGGAGAGTTCAACACAACTTTCGAAGATTGGATTACGAGCCGATGGACCGAGACCGGAAGAGCAAGCAGGCATCGTCGCGGTTGGGGTCTGAGCTGTGGGTTGCGTCTCGAGATGGCGGCCACCATCTCGCAGCCCGAGTGGGTCCAGTTGTACAAGCTCTCGAGAGTCTATAATCTATACGTATAGCCGCGTCCTCGGTATGGACATTGCCCACTGCACTGTTACCTCTCATATTTGGGATATTCTTCCTCTCCCCTTTCTAGCCAGATTTGAGAGTGACTAAGGTTCGCAGCTATGGACGGGGAGAAGGGAAGTTTGCTCCCTTTCCTTTCAGGATCCGGTCGTAGTTGGTGAGGTGCGAGGGGAGGGAGCTCTCGCATCGACTTAGATGAGTGTGGAGATAGAGATGGGAGTCCGGCGTGCCGGAATAGCCCGATGAGGTGAGATATGGGATGGATGGATATGGAGATACTTGTTTTATATTTGCTGCTGCATAGGAAACCTTTAGCTTATCCTTGATATACTTTTATCCCTTTAGATGGTAGTCCACTTAAAGCTTGCATATACGGTTGGTGACGTGAACCTATCCCATTCCTTGGGGATAGCCTTTGAGTACGCAGGGTCTGATGAAGAGCACGAGTTCAACCATTATGGATGGTACGACTGAGGCATCGTCTTGACGCGCAAGTTGCCTGTGGAGGAGATCGAGAAGATGGAGGTTTCTACGCCTAGTTCCGTTGCGTTGGATATTCTTTTGTTTGTCGTTCAGCCCTGAGGGCTTGTATCAGACGTATTATTCTGAGAATGATGTAATAAATGAGATATTTGTACTTTATTCGTGGTATGGATGTGATATTCGCTGTGATGAGTTTTGTATGTGATATCTACTTGATCCAGTGAGTATCACAATGGTACAGAGTGATGGGTTTTCGAAAATCGAAAACCCGAGTCGTTACAATGAAGCAACTCAAATACTAAATATGATCATCCATTAAGATTGCCCTTCATTGCGTCCACATCCATCTGCCGATTTTCGAATCTGGATTTGCCATTTCGGACATCTTGAAATCAGATCCCTCTGCCTTCACCACCGTGCTCCTCAAACTGAGAGCCTCTTCCGTCCACCGCCACGCCGACGCCTTGAACCTACCTCCGGGATCGACCATGGCCGCTGCCGGTGATCGGAAACATGCACTGCCTGCTCAATCTATATAACACATACTAATTCACAATAACAAATCAGCACTGAAACAGAGACCACGGATCACACTTCATCCAGACCAAGCATTCTTCAGAACGCCAATTCGCTACATTGTTCAGGTTCTGGATGCCTTTTTGTTCACTGCAGCTCTTACTCTTACTCCGAATCTCGGATCGAACGGAGCACAAGCAGTACAGTTAAATCATCTAATGGAGTAACCCGTCCAGTGAGGCTGCACTGCAAGCAAAAATTAAGTCAAAGGAGGAAATTGCAATGCTGCGTGGCCAACCCTCCAACAAACAGCAGGGAATTGCTGAAAAGAAAAGGTTTTATAGCTTGCATCCCAGCGCTCGCAAGATTTCAGTTGTTCAGACACGGGTGCCAATGTTGATGTGAGATCAATGGAATGTATCGTGTTGAAATGTTTGATTTTAACAGTATACAGCTATCGTGTTGAAATGTCGCAAGGTCAATCAGGATTATATATTTTATATATTTTCGTCTACTCAGTAGACGAAAATTAAATTTTGTCTGCTGAACAGATGAAATTTCTAGATTTCGTCCAATGACTAGACGAAATTTAAATTTTGTCTATTGGGTAGACGATAGGGGTACATTTTTAAAATTTTTACGATCCGACATATTATTTTGTAATTATGTTAAAAGAGATTTTTTACAGTAATTGAGGAAAAATTCGATGGCTTACATTGACCGAGAGCAACCGATCCGATGGCTATAAAGGTAGAAGGCAACAGGAGGCGATGGGACGGAGGCAACATGAGGCAATTGTTGTGTCTATGATCGGTGGGTCATATGGGCCAAGTCGCCTTCCATTGCCTCCGCAAACGTGTGAATTAGGACAGGGCGGTAATTCCATTTTCGTAGTTCTTTGTCAACAGTAACTTCACAAATGCAAATTTAATTTCAACAAGCGAAAAAAACACTACAAAGCAACGTCGACTACGAGAATTGAACTAACAACCATTTGCATCCGAAGCACTAGCACCACCACTAGGCTATTTGTTTGGTTGTGGTGTTGTTTGCCATTTCGTTCTATTTAAGCACCCTCTTCCACGCCCAATCAGCCGCAGCCGGAATTTAATTCCACGCAAAAAGAAGGACAGATTGAGTCTCGAAACCGCGACCAGGGACATAGGAACAGCAAGCTTTAACAGCGAGCTACGTGTCAGATTGTGTTTATAATCAGAAGTTTATCTTATATATTAGTGACAACGGTGGAATTAAATCCGTAATCCAAATTTGATGATTATTTTTAGTTTTTCTAAAATCACCACCTTTTCATTAATCACATTTTTAGTATATATTTTCATTTTGATGGATCTTATGCCTTTACCTTGTACCTTATAAGTGCAACATAGAAACCATATTTGTTTTTCACAACCACTACTAATGAAACTTCGTATTTCATAATATTAAGCTGAATGTAAGGTTATGTTCAAAATTTAAATGCATATGAGTTTGAACATGCTATAAAGTATGGAAAACTTCGACGATCAAGTAACATTGTATGAAACTATGTGAGAGATGTAGGGATTTATACACTATGTATAACGTTCCTTTGTCGAAACCATTTGAAATTTTGATAACAAGTTTAGGGACCCAAATTATGTTGTCACGTCAATCTGTAGAATGTTTAGACCATATCAAGATGTTATTGAAATTATAACATCATAAATTGAGATATAAGTTTGAATTATCCCTATTAAACTTTTATTTTTTCAACTATCTCCAAGACATGACTTTGAACGGAACATATGAGCATCATAAGCATCATTTGAGCACAATTGAGCATCATTGCATCAACATTCATTTTAGGTCCATGCATTTTTATTTATACAACATTCATCATTTTGTGATGTAAGTTCAATTTTTATTTAAGAGTAAAATGCACCGGAGGTCCATCAACTTGTGAGCATGTGTCATTTAGGTCCATCAACTTCGAAAGTGCATATCTGGGTCCATAAACTTTTTAAGTCGTTCACTGTAGATCCATACCCTTCCACATGGACAGGTATTGATGACATGGTACGCTGACTGGGCAAATTTATCTCTCATCCCTCCCCCTCCCCGTGTCTCTTGGGAGGGTCATTTCATCAAGCACCTCGTGGTCGAGATGAGCTGCGCCACGCCGACATCCAAATCCAACTCCTGCCACGTGTCGCCGGCGGCCGCCACCTCTGCGCCGTACAGGCAAAGGCCCACCTCCGGGAGCTGTCGACTCGCGGCGGCCACACCAGAGTTCGGCGCTCGGAAGCACGCGTCGAACGTGCCCTGCAACATGAAGTCCGTCTCGCCGAGCGGGGCCAGGTGCGCGCTCATCTGGTTCAGGAAGGAACTCGCCCTTGAGCACCGCGAAAGCGTCGGCGAGGAGAGGAAGGTGAACTGCGTGCCAGGAGTCCACCATGGTCTAGCCTGTGCCAGTGTGGTCCGGCTCCTCTGCTTGATGCCCAAGAACCCCTCGCTAGCATCCCGTGAGCAGGCATCCAGCATCAGCGAAATTCGATTTGGCAGCCGCGCAAAGCTTAATTTGATGGTGTTTTCAACTAGCCGGCATCGTTGCTAGCATAGTAGCATCCTCGCATGGTCGAGGGCCTGTCTGTGTCCAAAAAGGCTGCCGACGACACGATGCACTTCCTGTCCACCTTCGACCATCGTCTTTACCCGCTCTCCTCTCCGAAGATGGGCGACGAGGCGTCCAGCTGCGGCCGTGGCGGCGACGACGGCGACGAAAATGAGGTCGCCGATGCAGAGGCCCACTCCCTGCTCTCTTCCTCCCTGCAGCACCTCTGGCTCTCTCTCCTCGGACGACGTTGACAAGGCGACGCCCAGCGCATCGCCGCGCCACGGCCTCCGTGCACGGCCCGCATGCTACGCGCCGGATACGCTCGGATCTCGCGCAGGCAGAGGAGTACTATTGTACTAAGAAGCTGGCGCGACAGGAGATGGACGGCAGCACGACAACGAACGGCGGAGCCCGAACTCATCTCGTCCACAAGGTGTTTGATGAAATTCCCCACCTAAAGACAGAGGGTGAGGGATGAGAGATCCCAATCAGCATGCCATGTCATTAATATCTGCTCACGTGGAGGGGTATGGACCTACGGTGAACAACTTAAAAAGTTTATGGACCCAGAAATGCAATTTCGGAGTTGATGGACCCAAGTGACACATACTCACGAGTTGATGGACCTACGGTGCATTTTACTCTTTATTTAATAATTGTGGCTGATGCTATTTTATTCAAATACTACACATCAAATTATAAATTGTTGATATTTTTTCCCAATTTTTATGTGCTGATTTTTGGGCTCTAAAATTAGTGGAACATTGATAATTGGGCTTGTTTCTTTATTGTTGTGATCAAACCATAGAAGCTCCGAGGGTGATCCAAGTCTTAGATTGTTACTTATGTTTTTATCTTTGCATCAACATTTTTGGTTGAATTTTTGGACTCGAGTAGCTTAGTCATTTGAGGAATGTAAGTTTAATTTAAAAAAATGGCTCAGGTCCATGCGTCAGCGTCAATTGGCTTCTAATAGCCTCCAAATCGCATCAACTGCGTGTGCGCAGGCGCCAGAAAAATTTCAGGCATTGAATGACTAAACTACCCCTATATTTGCTTGCCACCAGACAACAACTGAAGGGCATTTAAGTAATTACACAGGTCCGCAACCCTAACCCGCTCGTTCTTTATCCCCGCCAGCTCGCTTCCCCTCTGTTCCCGCAAAACCTATCCTGCTCGATGAACTGACCCCGACGACGCTCTCCGACCCCTTCTTAGCATGTCGGCTTCATCGACGACGACGGCTCGTGGAACGAGCCAGGTGTTTCGGTCCATCTATGACGCGTCGGTGGTGGGGTTCCCCTCGGACACTGTCGGATAGTCCATCTATGACCGAACTACTCGATAGATTCGAATCCGTCTCGAGCAATTCAATCCGAGCTTGATAGACGCCATTGGGTTCACCACGGGATCTCGATGAACACCCCTACCTGGCGCGCCAGAAGTCGGTGTTCTATCGTCGATCCTACCGAGGGTATCCCGAGGTAGTAGATTTAAGGTTGGGTTTCGCCGAGATCAGGAACGCAATGGCTACACAACACAAGGTTTAGACAGGTTAGGGCCGCCGAGATAGCGTAATACCCTACGTCCTGTTTGGTGGTTTGTATTGCGTATGGATGTAATGTGTGTCTCTCTCTGTTGAAGAGACTTGGCCTACCAATCTAGGCACCCCTGCCCTCCTTTATATATCCCAGGGGGCGGGGAACTAGTCGGTTACAATGTTGGAGTCCTAGTAAGATTACAGAGTAGAGTCCTAGTAGTAGTAGGAGTCCGACTTCTTATTTCCTTCCTTCGAGTGGTTTCTCCAGGGGTACTGGGGTTCCATACCCAACAGACGTTACGGTGGACTTGAGCATCCGGGCCGGCTACAGCGAGGCCATCCGTCGCGCACGACGGTTCGTGTACATTGAAAACCAGTACATCTTGGGCAGGTGCCTGAACCTTGTGCCCGTCGAGATCGCGTTCAAGGTCGCCGCCATGATCCGGCGCAGCGAGCGGTTCGCGGCGTACGTCGTGACGCCTCTGTTAAGCAGATGGGCAGTGGCTCTCCGTTCTACTTCTTGGGCCACTCTAGGAGCGGGCCGATGTGCTTGTCCTGGTTCATAGCAACGAGCACCTTGTTCAGGTCCTCACCGGACATTGGCGACGCCTTCTCGTCGGTGGCGCCTGGGCCTAAATTATTTGCCTAGGCATGGGCGCCCCACCCACTTACACCACCGCCGCGCGCGGCGCCATCGACCTCCGGTGCTTTCCTTTCCTTGGCGGCGTCGAGTAACCCGAAGTATAGGTCGGAGTGCCTCGTGTCGCACTGCGGCAGCGCTAGCCTCGCGCCGTCGTCGACCATGGCGTTGATGAACGACACGAACTCCCGCTAGTTG
Organism: Urochloa ruziziensis; assembly: GCA_015476505.1. Taxonomy (NCBI): domain Eukaryota; kingdom Viridiplantae; phylum Streptophyta; class Magnoliopsida; order Poales; family Poaceae; genus Urochloa; species Urochloa ruziziensis. Next base: position 58,086,877 of record CM027120.1, read on the forward strand.
TCCCCGTTGAAGAGCGCCTTGTTCATCCGTAGATATGTGAACGCCGCCGGCCCGGCGCCGCGCGCCGTCGAGATCACCTCCGAGAACGCCGCCTCGTCGTACCGCTCTAGGGCGCTCTCGTCGGCGAACACGAACGAGCGGTCGCTGACGGGCAACAGGGACAGCGAGATTGCGCCTACCAGCCGGCGCACCTGAACGAGGCGCGCGGGGCACGAGCACTTCATGGGGGGTGCCAGCACCACGCCTGCGGCGAGGCCGTGCTCCTGGGCTTAATCCTTCCGTTGTCCGTGATGGGCTGGCCCAACTTGAACAGTCATCCGCGCCAACTTGGGGCGGTCGTCCTAACATCTCAACCAATTTATCACCTTACAGTATTTCCGATGCAGAAGTGGTTGCTGAAACAGATTGATAGAATGTGGAGATCCTTCCTTTGGAAAGGAGAGGAGCCTGAAAAAGTTACTGGTGGTCACCGCCTGGTGAATTGGCCGACGGTCTGTACGCCTAAGAATATGGGGGGCTCGGCATCCTCGACCTTGAACGCTTTGCACGAGCACTGAGACTGCGATGGCTCTGGTTCAAATGGAAGCAATCTGATAGGCCGTGGACCAGAATGGACATTCCATGCGACAACACTGACATGGACCTCTGCAACGCCTCAACATATGTTACAGTGGGAAAAGGAGACAGAGCTAGCTTCTGGCATTCACAGTGGATCAATGGCAGAGCCGCTAAACACATTGCCCCTACGTTATTCCGGAAGGCCAAAAGAAAGAAGATCTCGGTATTAAAAGTCACTCAAAACAATAGATGGGTAAACCACATCACTCCCATCGACACGAAGGAAGAGCTTACATGAATACATCTCACTATGGGAAGGGTTGAGCACAATACAAAGAAGTGCAGACGAAGAGGATGAGATTCAGTGGAGATGGACACAAGATGGTCAATATACCACGCAAAGTGCATATCGCATACAATTCATAGGAAGGATCAAGAAAAGTGCCTTTTCACCAATTTGGAAAGCGAAAGCTGAACCTAAATGCAAGATATTTGCATGGATACTACTACAACACAAAATTCTCACTTCAAATAACCTAGCCAAACGTGGCTGGCCACATGATCCCCAATGCAAACTATGTCACTGCAACCTGGAAAACCCTACACATCTTTGTTTCGATTGCCCTTTCACCAGGAACATTTGGGCTCATTTAACAACGAGCATGGGAAGACAAGACCTGCAATCATCATCAGCCCACACCATTAATGGCTGGTGGAAACAAGCACGCCGAGCGTTTGACAAGGAGAGACCGGTCTTCGATGGATTAGTTGTTTACTTTTGGTGGAACATCTGGAAGGAACGAAATAGAAGAGTTTTTCAGCATGCCTCTTTACAAGAAGGGGAAGTGGCTACTATGATCAGAAACGACGTACAAGTACACCAGGCTGCACTGGCAAAACCCCCTTCACCCTCGAGTCAAACCGCCAACATTGAGTAGTTTTTCAGTAGTGCATCTCTGTTGGTTCATAGAGTAGACTGCTGTTGCTTAGTAGAGTTGAGTCGGGATTGGAGTGTAGTCTGAACCCTTCCCTTAGTTGAGTTTTTCCTTTTGTTGTTGTTCCTTTTTTCTTCTTTTTTTACTACTTCTAATAAAAATTACGGCAATTCTTTGGCCGTTCCGTTCAAAAAAACAATCTTAAGTCAGCACTGAAATAGAGATTGCGGATCACACTTCATCCAGACTACGCAGCCTAGCGCTCGGAAGATTTCAGTTCTTCAGAAATGGGTGCCAATGTTGATGTGAGATCAATGGAACGTATCGTGTTGAAATGTTTGATTATAACAGTCTACAGCTATCTTTGCATTTACAGCTAATGTCTAGTAGTAGTACAAAAGCAGAGTATTGAGCTATGTACGGATGACCATTTCTTGTGGTCGTTTCTGTGCTTGATCTTGCCTTGTTCAGGCTCAGAACACGTCTGGGGAGGGCCGAGTGAGCCTCTCGTCCTCCAGTAGCTCATACGGATCGATGTATGGCGGTGGCGACCCTGGATTCTTGCTTGCATCATGTACAAAACTCGGTCCAAAGTACTGCAACGAGAAAATAAGGTCACTCAGGATGGGAACACTCTGGTCAAATCAAATTTATGTAAGCATTAATTAAAAAATGCCAGGTAGGTAAAGCTCCTCGGTCAGCAGATGAATAAACAAAACTCAAGAATAGCTGAAAAACACATTTCATATTTCTGCATTTTCCTACACATTGAAATCCATCCCCCATTACAACTGCATTGTTTGCTCAATTGTTTTAGCTAAGTGTGCATGCTGCACACGGGCATTACAACTGCATTGTTTAGTGCAAATTCATATCGATTTTAACGCTAGTAGTTCAATTAGGCTAAAACGTATAACCAGAATGATAAGTGATATGCTGAATGCCAGTAAAGTAAATTAAGAACAGAGTACATGTTGACCATAGGCATGCATGGCACATGAAAGGATATCAGGCATAGCTTACCAAATATAAACCAGCAAAGAGAGAAACAGTGACAAGAATCAGTGGCCCAAATGCCAAAAAGAAGGTACCCCCAAGTGACAATAGTAACTTCGCCCGTGGTACAAGACCCTGTAAAGAAATAAATAGCTGTAAGGCAACATATTGTTGATTATCTGATTATCAAATTATTACAGAATTGTTAGTTAATTCAAGATAAAGATTATACAGTAATGACAAGGTGGGAGAATATCCTTGATCATCTGATTTTATCATTACTGAGATGAAATTAAATGTAAGATTCTTCAGTGAATCCCTGTTGATTACTGAGATGAAATAAGGTGAAGACAACAGAACCTGTTGATTTTCTGATTATCATATATCCCTGAATTGATAGTCGGCACAAGATGAATATTCTTGAGAACAACAAACATATGCAGCATACAGGCATGGGCAAAGTGAGTGGGGTTCAAGTTCCACTATCAGTACTACACTGACCTCAAAATTTAAGACCGTCAGGTCCCAGTAATAATCCTAGCGCACTGATAAGCGGTTTAAGCCAAAAGCAGAGCTCACCAGCTCATGTGACCCTACCAAAAAAGGATAAAACTACTGCTCAACAATCTCAAAGCCATTTTAGCTATAAATTACCAATGCAATTACAGAAAGAACCCCAACAACAAATCACCAATCAGTCTCCTTTTGAGATTAGAGCATCTCTTCCTACTACTAGTAAGAACAGAACAGCAACCGCTACTAGTTCCCATGGCCTAATTAGTGCCTGACATGGACAAGTTAAATGTTCAGTTACCGGTTACCAAATCACTACAAGCAGTACAACACCCAAACCAATCCATGCCTTATTCAACGCTGCTGAGCTCCAAATGTTTGATTTTTCAGTTCAGGGAAAGCAAAAGATTGCAAAATTCTTAATCACCAATCACAATGGATTGTGCGCGCTAGACAGATAGCGAGAGAGAAGGGAAGTCGCGAGCGCACCTCGAGGCCCTCGCTGTTGAGCGCCATGGACCGTTCCCGCTGCCCGTCCGCCGCGGCGCCGCGCTCGAACTCCGCTGCGGCGACGCCGCGCGTCCTCCCGCCCTCCGCTCCCCCTTCCTCCGCCTCCTTTGCGTCCGCCGCCGGCGCGGCCCCCGGCACCATCCCGCGCCGCCGGAGCTCCCTAGCGAAGAGCGACTCCGGCGCCTCCTCCTCCTCCCCCTTCGCCTTCCCCTCCGCCCCGTCGCCGCCGGCGCGGCACCTCACGCCCAGCCGCACGGCGCGCCCGCGCCGCAGAGACGGCGATGGCGACAGCGCTGGCCGGAACAAGGCTGCAGGGCCGGCGAGGCGGATCACGGCCATTGCCATAGCTGGGCGGGTCTGCTTGTTCTTGGCGGAGGCGGCGGGGGAGAGCAAAGGACAAGTCGGGGTGGACTTGAGGTGGGGCTCGCTCCGCGGCGGCGCGGCGAGGATCCGTCCGTCGGTTCGGCCCTGGGACCCGTGGCGAGGCCGGACGGACGGCGGGGATCCGGCGCCGGGCTCGTGCGGCTGGGGACGGAGGAGGAAGGTGGTGGTGGCGTGCGGGCGAGCGCTGGAGGAATGCGGCGATGGACGGGACACGTGTGCGGCGAGGACTGAAGCGTGCCATTTGTGTCAAGTTGTCCCCCAAGCTTAATCTTTTCTGTCAGCTTGCGGCCGGTCACGGTTTTAGCCTGTACCTCTCAATTTTTACATACTAGTAGGGTGGCACATGCCACAGGGCACATGATAAAAAAGATAAAGTTAAAAAAATTAAAAAATAGATTTGAAACCATTACATTTGATTCAAATTCTCAAAAAAAACATCACACAAAATTATTATTAGTAGCATCACAAATTAAAAATTATATATTAATACATCAAAAGCCTTGGGTCTCCGGCGGAAAAAGAAGGGAAATTTGTAGAATTAAATGTTAAACAATGAGTAACATATACAGAAAGAAATTTCCACAATATAGATATCCGTGAGCACCTCGACATCGCAGCCAACTTCTTGATGATGAGGAGGCCGAGAAGGTTGCTCTCTTCGTCGTCGATGGCATGGAGCAACGACGTCATGCACTCGACGGCGTCGGGCACCGCCACAACGCGAAGAACGCTCTGCTTCTACCCAACGAGCTTGGACACTACGAGTGTCGCGGTCACCCTTGCGTCGCACTCGGCGCCGGCGCCTGTCGGTGTTTTACCGGCAGTTCTACCAAGGGGTATCCCTAGGTTGTAGAGTTTTATTAGGAGTGTTCGTAGAATCAGGAACTCGATGATTACGTGACACGAGATTTATACAGGTTTAGGCCGCCAACTAGGCGTAATACCCTACATCATGTTGCTGATCTTGTATTACGTAGTGTGAATATGAGTACATGGTTCTCGCCTAACTTGAAACGAGATGTTATGATCCTCGATGAGGAGACCCTCGATGAGGGGATGGATTCTATGAATCTAAGTTGATCCTCGATGAGGAGAGAGGCCTCGATCTTGAGGTGCTGCCGATCTAGGTACCTCTGCCCTCCTTTATATACTCCAGGGAGCGGGGTACTAGTCGGTTTACAAAGTCCTAGTCCTAGTAGGATTAAAGAGTAGAGTCCTAGCTCTAGTAGAGTTGCAGCTTTCTTCCTTCCTTATGAGTACCAGGGGTTCCATACCCGACAAGTCCCCGAGCGCTTCATAGCCGAGTTCTTCTTGTCTTGAGAGTGCTTGACCCTTTGGTTCGAGTACTTCCTGAGCTTTGTTGAAGATCTTCGAGTACTTCCTTGGTTCGTAGGCTTCGGCTTTTAAGATGAGGCTGTGAGGTGCTCAAGCCCCGAGATGTTTCTTGAATTTTTAGGAGTGCGACTTAAAATCGCACTTCATATGAAGTAGCCCCCGAGCTTTAGGTTGAGTCAATGACACAAGCTGAAGGTCCTAAAATGTCTTGAGTCTTCATCCTTCGTCTTGAAAAATTGACAATTGTGGATGTCGCTCATCAGCCACTGAGCCTTGAAATGATTAACGCAATCAATTCAAGGGTCTGGTGAGTGTAGTCTTCATTGAATCATCATTGGAGGTCGTCGATCGGGTAGTAATAGGTTCTTAGGAATAATGGTAACCTTGATTTTTGTTTCGAAAAAACCTCTTATACCGGGACGTCTCCCTCACAAAGGTTAAGTCGATATTTGTTGCAAAAATCTGGTGTCCTCTTAAACCATGTTCCAAATCGTTCTCCAAAGTTTTGTTCATCGAGTAGTCTTCTTGCGCCAGCCTCCGAGCATAGGGGTCAGTCGGAGATGTGTCGAACGGTAAGTAGTCGACTAGCCATCGCTGGTGAAGTGGCAGAGACAGAGGAGATCATGGTTGACTCGTTGGCCGCAATCTCCCCCAGAACTGGGAGTCAGGTGCCAATGTGATTGTTACCCCACCATTGGTATTTGGCGACTTGAAGACGTCGAAGAGAAGTCAACTAGGTAAGCCACATGACGAACCAAGTTGTGATTAGTATCCAACCCCCGAGCATAGGAGCTAGCTGAGATGTTGCATGGCTTGGAGGATTATTGCCAATGCTGTAACAGATTCCATTAATTCTGCTGCTCCTGATCGAGTACTTGCTATCATCCAAATTTGATAAGTACCTGAAGAGCATGAAGTAAACAGCAGAGAAGGTCGTAGCTGGGCTAGACCTTAATTAACGCGGCAGTGCAAAAACAATGTATATGTATAAGTTGTAAATACAATTTTATATCCTGTTAATGCAAAGCTTTATTTTCTGAAGTCTTTACGAGTTGTTATTATAAACAGAACTGTATGAAAGACTTAGAGTGGAAACGACCTGGAAAATGAATGCAGCCCCCGAAAGTTACGAAGGAACTTATAATCGAGTAGCTGGAGAAATCCAAGTTTTTTGGTAGGCTTAGACATCAATGGTGTCATAGGCTAATCGTGCCTCTTCGAGTTGCGTTTCTCACTTGTACTTCTTGTATCGCAAGAAAGTACTCGGAAACCTCGGATAATGAAATGAAATCAACTGTTCTATGGTTGTAGTCTTCTTCTGAACGTTTCTTTGCAAATACTCGAAGACTCCGGAGAACAGCTGAAATGATCTGCTGTAAGGCCAGTATACCTCTTCGGGAAACATCTCTCGCTTGAACTTGTTCGTCTTGCAAAGCAAGTACTCGAAGACCCCGATATGTTTCTCTCTTGAACTGCTTATATTTGAAAACAGTACTCGAAAACGTTAGACATCAATGGTGTCATAGGCTAAACGTGCCTCTTCGAGTTGTGTTTCTCGCTTTGAACTTCTTATATTGAAAAGAAGTACTCGGAAACCTCGGATTCTTCAAGTATTTTTCTCCTAATCTTGTTTAATATTTTTTGAAACAAGAACTTGAAATTCCTGAAGAAAGGACTACTCGTAGGCCAGTCGTACCTCATCGGAGAATTTCTCGCTTGAACTAATTCATACTTGTGAAAAAGTACTCGGAAGCCCCGGAAAATTTCTGTAAACATCTTGTGTTTACGTGGAAGGCCAAGCCTTTTTTCGAGTTTTTGTGTTTCTCGCTTGGGCATTTCTTTTCTTCAAAGAAGCACTCGAAAACCTCGAATTATGTTTTCAGGACTTAGATTCTTTCGCTTGTACTTGCTTACTTGAAGACAAAGTACTCGAAGAGTCTTGAAAACGGCTGATGCTTGTTTTAGGGAACTAGCATACGGGGATTTCTCGCTTTGATCCTGCTCCGTGCTTGCGGAACAGGTACTCGGAAATCCTTTGATAAGCATGTCATCTATGACTTTTGTCTTGGACTGAGGTGTCGAATGATTGGGCAGAGAAGAGTTGAGCAGTTTTCCAACTCTCGTCGATTTCCATAGTAGTTGAGACGTTGTCGGAGTCATTGCCGGTGTGTTCACAGTGCGAACAAGAACTGAGGTCGATGATGGTGCGGCGATGATGTTGCGGCACGAGTTGAACCATGTCGAGTAGTCTTTGTTGTCATCGAAATTGGAGCATGAGTTGGCATTGATGCCGTGTAGTTGGTAGCGGCAGAGGCATTGCTTGCTTGATCCTCTTATGTGGGCATAAATTAATAGCTAATTTGCTTTCTCCATTGCACATAGCTTGTAATTGTAGTGGTTTTCTTCATCCAATTGACGAGAAAAAATGCCATGTTGCTGGATGAACCACGCAACAATCTCTTCTCGACATGCGTCGGCGCATGAGCTGAAGTTGCGCCTGAGACTTATCAGTGGAGCTCACAGACTTGTCTATGGATCACATTGAAGTTGAGCCGAGTAGTTGATGATGGCAGCAGTGTGAGTTGTTGAGGTCGGGAGAGCAGATCGAGAGATCGAAATCACCCTGCCAGATCGAGTCTTAGGAGGAGGAATTGGCCACGATTTCTTGCGCTCACCAACCCAAATCCAGTTGTGGCTCAATCGATGGAAGAGGATCACGACCTACAGAGGATTGCTCAACATGGGCCGCAACCCGATGTTTTGCTCTATCTTGATTTTTTAACTTGGCTTGATACGTGGAGCTTTGCTTGCATCTATGAACGAAGTCGCCTTCCCGTAGCCATTGCCAAATTCGAGTTGTTGTCGTTGATCAAAGTTACCACCTGTCGAGTAATGATGTGTCCGCCTCTAACTCGAACGATGTTCAAGTTGCGGTCGTCGAAGTAATGTTTTAGCTTCCTTGATGTTATGAGCAAAGCGTAGAGTAGCCTCTGTATCGTGGGGTATCGAGACTTGGACTCCGAGAATACTTCGCTGAAAAAGTACACCGGCCTCTGCACGGAAAATGCATGGTGGTCCTCTGGTCTCTCCACGATGAAGTAATGCTTTAGCTTCCTTGAAGTTATGAGCAAAGCGTAGAGTAGCCTCTGTATCACGGGGTATCGAGACTTGGACTCCGAGAATACTTCGCTGAGAAAGTACATCGGCCTCTACACGGGAAATGCATGGTGGTCCTCTGGTCTCTCCACGATGAAGTAATGCTTTAGCTTCCTTGATGTTATGAGCAAAGCGTAGAGTAGCTTCTGTATCGCGGGATATCGAGACTTGGACTCCGATAATACTTCGCTGAGAAAGTACACCGGCCTCTGCGCGAGAAATGCATGGTGGTCCTCTGGTCTCTCCATGATGAAGTAATCGAGTTTGACGTCGTAGAGTAGCCTCTGTATCGCGGGGTATCGAGACTTGGACTCCGAGAGTACTTTGCTGACAAAGTACACCGGCCTCTGCACGGGAGATGCATGGTGGTCCTCTGGTCTCTCCACGATGAAGTACTCGAAGTTGACGTCGGTGCATCAGTGGCGCGAGCTGTAATAGTTGAAGTAGTCGATGTTGTCGACGACGCAGGCCGGAGTAGTCGTTGACGAGGTAGCGCGGCAGTGTTACTGTACGAGTCGACTTTGTAGTTGTCGAGCTGTCAAGGTTGATGTAACGCGTGGTACCCACAGGGGCCTCGTTGTTTGTAGTGCAAGGCAACTAGTCGGAACGTATCCCTGACTAGGCCTTGATCATGTGGGACCTGGCATCGAGTAGTTGAAATCGTTGCAGGTACATCGGTGGCGCGGGTTTAGAGCCGCGTCGAGTAGTTGTGGAGTTCCGTGGGGTGGTGGCACACCAGCGTTACTGCGAGAGATCGAGATCTGTCGAGATCGTCCTGTTTGGCATGCCTTCAGAGCTAAACTTCACCAACTCCATCCACTTTTCTAGCCAAACACCTCAACTCCACCAACTCCTAGAGCAGCCCAACTCCACAGAGTTTGAGGAGCTCTAGTTCATTTGGTGGAGTACCTCTTTTGGAACTCCAGGAACTCCAAATATGAGCATAGTCGTGGAGTTTGAGGGTAATTACCCACCAATGCCACTGGTTACACAAAAAACGATTCACTTCTATTTTCTCGACACCACCTCCGGCGCCCTGTGCCCTCCCCGCCGCCAGCGCCGTGCCCACCTCCGCCGCCCCTGGCTTCCCCGCCGGCGCCGCCGTGCCTAGTTCCGCCGCCCCTGGCCTCCCCGTGCCCAGCCGCCGTCGCCCCTGGCCTCCCCGCCGCCGTCGCCCCATGCCTTGGCCGCCGCCGCCCCCTGGCCTCCCCGCCGCCGCCGCCGCCCGCTGCCGAATCGACCTCCGGCGCCACGAATCGACCTGTGGCCGGTCCACCGAGCGGGAGCCTACCGGCGGGAGCGAGGAGCAGCCGGACCAACGCCGCCCCGGCCGTCTACGACTGCTCCAAGAAATCGGCCTCCGTCTGCCTCGCGCCGGGGAGCCCAGGGACGACGTGCTGCAGCGGTCAGTGCGTCGACACCGTCTTCAGCCCTTACCGCTGTCGCCCCTGGCCTATCGCAAGGATGAAGAAGATAAAAAAACAGAGATGTTTTGGTGGATGACATGTGGGGCCCACGAGTGGGGGCAAAAATGGCAATCTACCCTTAAAATCCTCATTTCTGGAGTTTGGAGCATCCTGTTAGCCAAACACCCCTCCCAGTCAGCTCTTGCTCCATGTAGAGCTTGCTCCTGCTGGAGTCTGGGAGTGGAGTTGATCTCTGTGGAGCAAGAGCTATGCCAAACAGGGCCTTAATGGTCTTCCGTGTGATCATCGCTAGATCAGCCGATTGAATTGTTCTCTGGTGTCCTTCACACATGTACGTGTAGCTAAATCCAGAAATTATTCCTTTGCTTTGAGCCGTGTGACTTGAAAATTGTAGCCGGCTCTGGCTCGGACTTCCACTGCCTGACTTCGAAGTCGGACTCGGTGACAGCAAGCTGACCATTATTCCAGTCCGTTTTGTCGAGTGCGATACGAACTCTGTTATTGATGCCACAACTCGTCGACTTGGACTTAAGAGAATGAGAGCCGCCGAGAAATCCAACGTACTGATGGAAAATTTTGTCGCCGGTTTGCTTCTCCGCTTCAACTTGACGAGTACGAATTGCGCAGCAATCAAATCATCAATTGACAGCACAAATACTACGGCAAGTAAATTGATTATGGGAATCTGGGCGGGTGGGTCGTTGATGCCAATGTCTTCTTTTCCGCGGCGAGCGCGAGGTGACGCCGAGCCGAAGACGAAAGTTGCGCCCTTTTGAACGCGATGAATTTGCTTGAAAAAGCCATCGAATTCTCCACGGGATCCCGACGAACGCCCCTACCTGGCGCGCTAGATGTCGGTGTTTTACCGGCAGTCCTACCAAGGGGTATCCTTAGGCAATAGAGTTTTGGTGGAGTGTTCGTAGAATCAGGAACTCGATGGTTACGTGACACGAGATTTATACAGGTTCAGGCCGCCAACTAGGCGTAATACTCTACGTCCTGTTGCTGATCTTGTATTACGTAGTGTGAATATGAGTACAAGGTTCTCGTCTAACTTGAGACGAGATGTTATCATCCTCGATGAGGAGACCCTTGATGAGGGGTGAATTCTATGAATCTAAGGTGATCCTCGATGAGGAGAGAGGCCTCGATCTTGAGGTGCTGCCGATCTAGGTACCCCTGCCCTCCTTTATATACTCCAGAGAGCGGGGAACTAGTCGGTTTACAAAGTCCTAGTCCTAGTAGGATTACAAAGTAGAGTCCTAGCTCTAGTAGAGTTGCAGCCTTCTTCCTTCCTTATGGGTACCAGGGGTTCTATACCCGACAAGCCCTCGAGCGCTTCATAGCCGAGTTCTTCTTGTCTTGAGAGTGCTTGGCCCTTTGGTTCGAGTACTTCCTGAGCTTTCTTGAAGATCTTCGAGTACCTCCTTGGTTCGTAGGCTTCGGCTTTTAAGATGAGGCTGTGAGGTGCTCAAGCTCCGAGATGTTTCTTGAATTTTTAGGAGTGCAACTTAAAATTGCACTTCATATGAAGTAGCCCCCGAGCTTTAAGTTGAGTCAATGACTCAAGCTGAAGGTCCAAAAATGTCTTGTGTCTTCATCCTTCATCTTGAAAAATTGACAATTGTGGATGTCGCTCATCAGCCCTCGAGCCTTGAAATGATTAACGCAATCAATTCAAGGGTCTAGTGAGTGTAGTCTTCATTGAATCATCATTGGAGGTCGTCGATCGGGTAGTAATTGGTTTTTAGGAATAATGGTAGCCTTGATTTTTGTTTCGAAAAAACCTCTTATACCGGGACATCTCCCTCATAATGGTTAAGTCGATATTTGTTCCAAAAATATGGTGTCCTCTTGAACCAGGTTCCATATCATTTTCCAAAGTTTTATTCATCGAGTAGTCTTGTTGCGCCAGCCCCCGAGCATAGGGGTCAGTCGGAGATGTGTCGAACGGCAAGTAGTCGACTAGCCATCGCTGGTGAAGTGGCAGAGACAGAGGAGATCACGTGGTTGACTCGTTGGCCGCGATCTCCCCCAGAACTGGGAGTCAGGTGCCAATATGATTGTTACCCCACCATTGGTATTTGGCGACTTGAAGACGTCGAAGAGAAGTCAACTAGGTAAGCCACATGGCGAACCAAGTTGTGATTAGTGTCCAGCCCCCGAGCATAGGAGCTGGCTGAGATGTTGCATGGCTTGGAGGATTATTGCCAATGCTGAACAGATTCCATTAATTCTGCTGCTCCTGATCGAGTACTTGCTATCATCCAAATTTGATAAGTACCTGAAGAGCATGAAGTAAACAGCAGAGAAGGTCGTAGCTGGGCTAGACCTTAATTAACACGGCAGTGCAAAAACAATGTATATGTATAAGTTGTAAATACAATCTTATATCCTGTTAATGCAAAGCTTAATTTTCTGAAGTCTTTACGAGTTGTTATTATAAACAGAACTGTATGAAAGACTTAGAGTGGAAACGACCTCGAAAATGAATGCAGACCCCGAAAGTTACGAAGGAACTTGTAATCGAGTAGCTGGAGAAATCCAAGTTGTTTGGTAGGCTTAGACATCAATGGTGTCATAGGCTAATCGTGCCTCTTCGAGTTGCGTTTCTCACTTGTACTTCTTGTATCACAAGAAAGTACTCGGAAACCTCGGATAATGAAACAAAATCAACTGTTCTATGGTTGTAGTCTTCTTCTGAGCGTTTCTTTGCAAATACTCGAAGACTCCGGAGAACAGCTGAAATGAACTGTTGTAAGGCCAGTATACCTCTTCGGGCAACATCTCTCGCTTGAACTTGTTCGTCTTGCAAAGCAAGTACTCGAAGACCCAGGTATGTTTCTCTCTTGAACTGCTTATATTTGAAAACAGTACTCGGAAACGTTAGACATCAATGGTGTCATAGGCTAAACGTGCTTCTTCGAGTTGTGTTTCTCGCTTTGAACTTCTTATATTGAAAAGAAGTACTCGGAAACCTCGGATTCTTCAAGTATTTTCCTCCTACAGTTGTTTAATATTTTTTGAAACAAGTACTTGAAAATCCCGAAGAAAGGACTGCTCGTAGGCCAGTCGTACCTCATCGGAGAATTTCTCGCTTGAACTAATTCATACTTGTGAAAAAGTACTCAGAAGCCCCGAAAAATTTCGTTAAACATCTTGTGTTTATGTGGAAGGCCAAGCCTTTTTTCGAGTTTTTGTGTTTCTCGCTTGGGCATTTCTTTTCTTGAAAGAAGCACTCGGAAACCTCGAATTATGTTTTCAGGACTTAGATTCTTTCGCTTGTACTTGCTTACTTGAAGACAAAGTACTCGAAGAGTCTTGAAAACTGGCTGATGCTTGTTTTAGGGAACTAGCATACGGGGATTTCTCGGTTGATCCTGCTCCGTGCTTGCGGAACAGGTACTCGGAAATCCTTTGATAAGCATGTCATCTATGACTTTTGTCTTGGACTGAGGTGTCGAATGATTGGACGGAGAAGAGCTGAGCTGTTTTCCAACTCTCGTCGATTTCCATAGTAGTCGAGACGTTGTCGGAGTCATTGCCGGTGTGTTCACAATGCGAACAAGAACTGAGGTCGATGATGGTGCGGCGACGATGTTGCGGCACGAGTTGAACCATGTCGAGTAGTCTTTGTTGTCGTCGACATTGGAGCATGAGTTGGCGTTGATGCCGTGTAGTTGGTAGCGGGAGAGGCATTGCTTGCTTGATCCACTTATGTAGGCATAAATTAATAGCTAATTTGCTTTCTCCATTGCACATAGCTTGTAATTGTAGTAGTTTTCGTCATCCAATTGACGAGAAAAAATGCCATGTTGCTGGATGAACCGCGCAACAATCTCTTCTCGACATGCGTCGGCGCATGAGCTGAAGTTGCGCCTGAGACTTATCAGTGGAGCTCACAGACTTGTCTATGGATCACATTGAAGTTGAGTCGAGTAGTTGATGATGGCAGCAGTGTGAGTTGTTGAGGTCAGGAGAGCAGATCAAGAGATCGAAATCACCCTGCCGGATCGAGTCTTAGGAGGAGGAATTGGCCACGATTTTTCACGCTCACCACCCCAAATCCAGTTGTGGCTCAATCGATGGAAGAGGATCACAACCTACATAGGATTGCGAAACATGGGCCACAGCCCGATGTTTTGCTCTATCTTGATTTTTTAACTTGGCTTGATACTTGGAGCTTTGCTTGCATCATCTATGAACGAAGTCGCCTTCCCGTAGCCATTGCCAAATTTGAGTTGTTGTCATTGATCAGAGTTACCACCTGTCGAGTAATGACGCGTCCGCCTCTAACTCGAACGATGTTCAAGTTGTGGTCGTCGAAGTAATGCTTTAGCTTCCTTGATGTTATGAGCAAAGCGTAGAGTAGCCTCTGTATCGTGGGGTATCGAGACTTGGACTTCGAGAATACTTTGCTGAGAAAGTGCACCGGCCTCTACACGGGAAATGCATGGTGGTCCTCTAGTCTCTCCACGATGAAGTAATGCTTTAGCTTCCTTGATGTTATGAGCAGAGCGTAGAGTAACCTCTGTATCACGGGGTATCAAGACTTGGACTTCGAGAATACTTCACTGAGAAAGTACACCGGCCTCTGCACGGGAAATGCATGGTGGTCCTCTGGTCTCTCCATGATGAAGTAATGCTTTAGCTTCCTTGATGTTATGAGCAAAGCGTAGAGTAGCTTCTGTATCGCGGGATATCGAGACTTGGACTCCGATAATACTTCGCTGAGAAAGTACACCGGCCTCTGCACAGGAAATGCATGGTGGTCCTCTGGTCTCTCCACGATGAAGTAATACTTTAGCTTCCTTGATGTTATGAGCAAAGCGTAGAGTAGCTTCTGTATCGCGGGATATCGAGACTTGGACTCCGATAATACTTTGCTGAGAAAGTACACCGGCCTCTGCACGGGAAATGCATGGTGGTCCTCTGGTCTCTCCACGATGAAGTAACCGAGTTTGACGTCATATAGTAGACTCTGTATCGCGGGGTATCGAGACTTGGACTCCGAGAGTACTTTGCTGACAAAGTACACCGGCCTATGCACGGGAAATGCATGGTGGTCCTCTGGTCTCTCTACGATGAAGTACTCGAGGTTGACGTCGGTGCGTCAGTGTGACGACCCGGATTTTCGTAATCGAAAATTCGACTCCCTGTACCATTGTGATAGTCCCTGGATCAGTAGCTATCACATACAGAACTCATCTCAGCATAATATCATATCCATACAATGAATTTAGATTACATAGAAGAGATTTACATCCATACTAGAGTAGAAATACGAATAAAGTACAAGCCCGTCAGGCTAGGCGACAAGCGGAAATCCTGCGTAGCGGTAGCTAGGCCTCAAGTCTTCATCTTCATTCTTCACCACAGGCAACTCGAGCGAAGCACACAACCCTTCTTCAAGCATCGGACTCGAAATCCAGTTCTAACCTGCATGCTCACAAACTATCCCCAAGGAATGAGATAGGTTCACGTCACCATCTGTATGAAAGCTTTAAGTGGTCTAACATCTAAAGGTATAAAAGTAATTCAAGGAAAGGTTGGGGTTTCCTATGCGATAGCAGCAATAATAATCAAGGTATCATCTTCACAAACCATCCCAAATCCCACCTCACAACACATCACCTTCTTCACACTCATCTAAGTTGATGCGAGAGCTCCCTCCCCTCGCATCTCACCAACTACGACCGGATCCTGAAAGAAGAGGGAGCAGACTCTCCTTCTCCCCGTCCGTAGCTGCGAACCTTCAAGAGTCAGGATGGGCGTGAACCTGGAGCATGGTCCTCCATCTCTTCACTTCAGCGTAGTCGACGTCGTCGAAGTAGTCGAAGTAGTTGGAGTAGTCGGGGTCCTCCGGGGATCCTATTATACGGATACATAAATAAATATCGTCCACTACTAGCAAATGAACTCCAAATAAGATCCAATAGAGATCCAAATAACAACAAACTTTATTCTATCGTGTTCCTCATGATTTTAGAAAAATACTGAAACTGGTTTCATATTTTTCTAATCTACGGTTGATTTATTATGATTTTCCGAAGTTTAAATCCATTTTCGAGATTTAGAAATCATTTCGGAAAAGGAAGGTCACAAGTTAGCAGCTCGGAGGTGTCGGTCGTCGACTCGGGGTTAAACCGCGAGTCAGAAAGGCAAAGCAGCGGTCTGGGGTTGATGACATCATCACGGGCTCTAGTGATGTCATCGTTGACTTGGTTAAAGTTGACTAAGTCAACGGTTAGAGGGTCACGACCTTGGTCAACGGGTCAAACTAGGGTCAACGGGGAAAGGCTGACGGGTTTAACGGCTATCCAAGGTTTAACCCTTTATAGATATTAAGAAAAAGAATTTATCAAAGAATAAACTCTTTTCTTAAAACTACAGGGGGTTTCCTGCAAGATTGCCAAGGTGGAAGGGCCTGGTTGCGAAACTGAAAAAGGTTAGGGGCCTTGATGCAAAAGAACCAGATGTTTAAAAGGTAAAAGGGGCAGCCAGGGACCTTCTGCAAAAAGGTAGAAGTGGAACTATTTGTAAAAGTCTAGGGACCTGTTTGTAAATTCCTAGGGACCTATTTGTAATTTCAGAAAAGTTCGGGGGCCTATCTGCAAAAGTGTAGTGGGGCCGGCCTGTGCTGACGTCATCATGGACCCGGATGACGTCAGCATTGACCGGTCAACGTTGACCAGGTCAACGGTCAATCTCGGTGGGTCTCGCGTGTCAGTCGAAGGGCCTTTACGCGAAAAAAAGAAACCCAGGGGGCTAATTTGTAAACTAAACCAGCCGGGGTGTTTTTCAGAAAAGGGTTAAAGGGGAAGGACCGAGTTGTGATTTTGGAAAAGCACGAGGGCCTAACTGCAAAACGATAGGGGCTGTTTGAAAACGGCCGGCGGCCGGCTGGCGTCATCGCTGACGTCAGCGGGCGCACGGGATCCGGCTGTGGCTTCAGCGGTATGGTCCTCCGTGTGGCTCGGCCCAGGTGAAGACACATGGCGGCGGGATCTGGTGTGGCCGGGGCGATCCGGTGCGGCCAAAGGCCGTGTGGCCAGATCCATGGCCGCCAGGGGATGAACGCGGGCTAGCGCGCAGAGCGTTCGACGAAACGCCGCTAAGGGCGTTCGTGGCGGCCGGCGAGGCAAGGGCGGCTGGTCCGGTGACGAGCAGGCGGCGGTTGAACGGCGGCGGCTCTGGCAAGGGTAGGCGGGGCTCCTACGAAGGCTAGGTCGCCAAAAGTTAGGGCCCTTTGGCCGGCGCTTGGGTGCACACGGCGGCGAAGGCAGCGCCGGTGGCGAGAGCGTGGCGGCGTGGGCACACGCGGGTGGAGGAAGCGGTGGAGCGCGACGAGGTGCGGGCACACGCGCAGCGTGGGAGCACACAGAGCGGTGGCAGCAACGCGTTGCTCCTGCAAGGAAAACGGTGGCTCGAAGGCCACCCCACAGAGGACGCACGCGCGCGGGGACGGGCGTTCCCGGCTGCGGCGTGGCCATGGGGGACTGCCATGGCAGCGTCCCTACCGGTGCTAGGCACGACACGCTGGCGACAACGGCGGCCAACGCGTGCGGCTCAGCACGAGGTAGGCGTGGGCGGCGAAGCGATGGCTGCGGCTTCCTGCAAAAGATGGCGGCGAGCTCGGCACGAAGGCCGGCTCCAAGCAGGGATGGGCGGCGGCAGCGAACACATGGAGGGCTCATCGGCAGGCGGAGCCAAGCCGGACAGGAAGAGGACAGGGGAGAGGAGAGGGAACGTGCTCGTGCTCACGTTGGGGCGGTGATGAAGTCGTGGCCATGTCGTGGCGAGGAGGGAGCAGTTCCAGGGCGGCGCTGGCGCTCCAATCTTCGCGATGTCCGGCTCCTTGACTCCACGGCCGGCGGCGGCGTCCTTGGCTCGGTGTGGCGTGGTCCTCAGCGGCGCGGGCGGCGTCGTCTTCTCCTCTCCTCGCTCCTCCTTCTCTTCCTCTCCTGGTGGCGAATTGGGGTTTTCCTCCTTGGTCTGGTGCGGCGGCGGCGGAGTTGGGGGAAGAGCTGGGTGCGGTCGCTATTTAAGGGGAGAGGCTAGGGTTTGAGATGGGTCGCAGCGGAACGGACAGTCGAGTATCCTCGGCGTCCGGGCCGGGACACGCGGACGACCATCACGCGGTGGCGTCAGGGTCATGCGGGGGCTCGGGGCTTGGTCATGGGGGAAGCGCGTGCGGGCCAAGGCGGGGGTCCTCGCCTCCTTGTCGCGACGCGGGGGCAACGTCAGGCGGGCGCGGCGCATTGCTCTGGCGCGGGGGGAAAAGCAGAGCGGAGCGGCGAGAGGCGGAAAGGGGAAGGAGAGGAACAGAGATGAGGGGCGTCGACAGGTGGGGCCGCCCGTCGATGTGAGAGAGAGGGGAAACGGTTGGTGGAAATGGGCCAAGAGAGTATGGGCCGAGCGGGAAGGGAACGAGCCGGCGGGTTGGCAGGCCGAGAGAGTTAGAGGGAGGTCACGTGGACTTCGCGAAGGGAAAAGAGAAGGTGGGCTGGGCTCTACGCGTGCGTGGGTGAGCAGGTCGAGGTTTGGGAGTTAGGGGCCGTGGCCGCGCAAAGTTAGAAGTTAGAGGGGCGCAGACAGACTTGGCTTGGGGTTGGCTGGTTTAGGCCCAAGTTAGAGTTAGGAGTTAGTTAGGCTTTAGTTTATATTTGAAAGGAGATTTCAAATATAAACTACACTCAACAAATTCAAAACAATTTCAAATGGAATTCAACAATTCCGGATAAAATGCAAATCATACCTGCATGATCATGAAAAATATTTTATGCTCAATTTAATTACTAAGAATTTAGAAAGAGCATTTATCTTAAGTTGAAAATTAATTCATGCCTCACAACAATTCAGTCAAAAAAATTTTGAAATCCCGATTTTTCATACAAGTAACAGTCTGCGAATTTGCGGGATGTTACAATCAGTGGCGCGAGCTGTAATAGTTGAAGTAGTCGATGTCGTCGACGACGCAGGCCGGAGTAGTCGTTGACGAGGTAGCGCGGCAGTGTTACTGTACGAGTCGAGTTTTTGCTACCCACAGGGGCCTCGTTGTTTGTAGTGCAAGGCAACTAGTCGGAACGTATCCTGAGTAGGCCTTGATCATGTGGGACCTGCCATCGAGTAGTTGAAATCGTTTCTGGTGCGTCTGTGGCGCGGGTTTAGAGCCGCGTCGAGTAGTTGTGGAGTTCCGTGGGGTGGTGGCACAACAGCGTTACTGCGATAGATCGAGATCTGTCGAGATCTTTAATGGTCTTCCATGTGATCATTGCTAGATCAGCCGATTGAATTGTTCTCTGGTGTCCTTCACACATGTACGTGTAGCTACATCCAGAGATTATTTCTTGGTGGAGAGTACTTAAAGCTGGCTGTCGCATCCTTTGCTTTGAGCCGTGTGACTTGAAAATTGTAGACGCATAAGTGCAAACATAGATAGGTGGGAAGGCTGATTTTACTGTAGCGGGTACTGTAGCTCGGCGTGAATTCACGTGACACCGAGCTACGTGACCTCGGCGTGAATTCATGCGACGCCGAGCTTTCATCTCGTAGCCACGGTGACTCCAACGTGGCATATCTCGGCGTGGCATCGTGGTACGCCGAGTCACATACTTCGGCGTTAACAGGCACCACGCTGAGAAAAAGGTCCATTCTTGAAAATAGTTTCGCTGGGGTCCATTTGTGAAAATAGTGTTAGAACAAACTAACATAACTTAGAACATGAATATAAACAGGATCAATCTAGTCTAACATAGATCACATCTAGCACCTTAATTTACATGATTATTGATGAATCTTAGCACTTACCAATGCTCAGCGCGTCCATGATCTTAAACTTGACGAAGTAGCAGGGGCGTAGAAGAAGTAGACGTAGAAGAACTCGGTGCGTTGACGTAAAGAGGGACGCCGAGCTTCCACGCCTTCCAGCACCTTAGTGATTGATAGGATTAGGGTTAACTAGAACCCTAAAGTCTAATGACCATCTTAGCCAAGTCATTTGATCTCTCCTATTTTTCTGAATTTGAGTTGTACTCACTTATGTTATCAACATAATTTTGAGTTCCAACCGCTGGAGCAGTTGGCTTATCCTCACGTAACGCATAATCAAGATCCAAGGTCTTGAGAATGCCTAGCACATCCTGATTCCAACTAGGGAAGTTTGTGCCATCATAATGCTTAATGGTGCTTAGCAACTTTGAATAATCAACTGAAAATTCATAAATAAAGTATGTCTCAGTAAAGTACAAGAAGATGCACATAAAAGCATGAAAATAACCCTACGGTGGTCTGATTAAAATCACGCAAACAAGTAACAACTTGCAATCACCGGTGGGGAAAACAAGCGAAACTTGACTTAAACTCATAATTAAACAACGGTGGTTGAATTAATCACAAGTTTACTCTAAATGAACTTCCCGGTGGTTCCATTCAAATAGAGGCATCTAAATGCACTTGGTGGAAAGAAAATGAACTTTCAGCTTAACTTATGTCAAACAAATAATGCAAAGTTTAACCTTAACTTATACGAAAACATGGCAAAACTTAATCATAATGGATACTATTCTAAATAACATGCTAATACAAAAGCATTTCTTAAAATAAAGTTATTCTGAATTTAAACTTAAACTTAAAAGATACTTAATGGTAAGGAAAAACAGTGCAAGAAAATAAATAAAATGCACCATAAAGATATCATGCTCATGAAAAACTTAAAAAAAAATTATTTGATGAGCATATTAAAAAACTTAGCATTTCTTAATTGCATAAAAGTAACAAGTAGAAAAACACGACATAAAACTCTACTTATATATATCAGTGCATAATTAAATAAAACTTAGTAGCTCAAAACTTAATTTGCAATTAAGAAATAAAATTTCACTGAAAATAATGAGCCAATGAAAACTGAAAGGTCAAAAACTTAAATTTACATCTTAAATGAATAGTATAACTTAATGCTTAACTTTCTTATGCAAGAAATAATTTATACTTAATGCGGAAGCAATAAACTTAGAACTTAAAACTTAAAACTTAAACTTAAAACTTAATTTATTAAAATTTAAAGATGAAAAGAAAAATCAATCACTTAAAAGTTTACTCATGCAATTATTGACTTAACTTAGCGCGGAAATAAATTTGAGCTTAAAAGTTAAGGGACTGAAAAATTAAATAAATGAAAACTTAAATTCGGCCCGGTAGCGAATTTGGGTCAAAATGGCCCAACAAAAGGCGGCTTAATCTTATTGCGCGCGTAGCCCACTAAGGCCCAGCTCGCGCAGTGGCCCACCGCGCTCAGCGCGGCCCAGCACGCGCAGCGCGCTCCTGCAGCGGCTCGGCTCGTCGCTAGGGCTCGGCGCGTCGGCTCGGCCCGAAGAGAAATACGCGGCCTGCTTAGCTTAGTGGGCCTTCAGCCCAACAGCACACGGGCAGGCCGCCGAAGCGGCCCAGCACCGCGACCGCGCCCTCCCCCGCATCGATCTCAGCCGTCCGTCCGATCGGACGGCTGGCCGCGCGGATCGGGGGTATATAAGCGAGAATGGCCGGTGGGGGGGGGGGGGGGCTCAAACCCTAGCCTCACTTTCATCCCCCCCCGCGCGCGCCAGAGCACTCTTATCTGTGCCGCCAGCGGCAGAGCGCGCCGCCGCTCGCCGCCGCGCCTTACCTCTTCTCCATCCCCGGTGAGCGTGAGGGCGAAGACCCGGAGGTTCTCAAGCCGTAGCACGCCGGAGCACCCGCCGAGCCGGAGCGCCGCGGGCCTCCTCTGCGCGCCGCGTGCGAATCGCGCGCGGCCCGTCGAGGGGCTTCGCTGGTGCTCAACGGCCGGCCGGCGGCGGCGCGGACTGAGGCACCGTCTTGAAGTCGAGGACCACGGCCAAGGTGACCGCTACGCCGTGACCTTATCATGTCTCGAGCGCGAGCGGAAACCGAGGCACGCCGGCCTAAGGGCGGCGGTCGCGTGCGGCGAACTCATGCCACGCGCGGCCGCCGCCGGCTCTGGTAAGCCACTGAGTAAAACTTAGGTTTAGGGTTTCGGGGAAACCCTAGATCTGGGATCTAGGGTTTTGGGTGTGGGATCTTTTTTTTTAACTGAGTAGATCCCTTTCTTAAAGCTTTGGGTGGGCTGTGATGTATGAATGTTTCGGGGATTGGGGCTGAGATGATGCTTAAACATGCATGACAGTAGCATGACTTGCGGTATGAGATTAAATCATGAAGAACTGAACGAAAGAGTATCAATGATCTAGTGAGAAACATGAAAGGCTTAAAACTTAATCAAAACTTTACTGAAAACCTAACTCATGAAGAACTTTACTGATCTAACGAATTAGCATGATAAACTTCACTGACTTAAAGAAAACTTAACTAAAAACATAATGAATCGTCACTGAGTAGATCTAAAACATGACTAACTTAGGATTTGTGCTAGGGATCTAGAAGAACTAGATCAAGGCGATTGATACCAATTGTTAGAACAAACTAACATAACTTAGAACATGAATATAAACAGGATCAATCTAGTCTAACATAGATCACATCTAGCACCTTAATTTACATGATTATGGATGAATCTTAGCACTTACCAATGCTCAGCGCGTCCATGATCTTAAACTTGACGAAGTAGCAGGGGCATAGAAGAAGTAGACGTAGAAGAACTTGGTGCGTTGACGTAAAGAGGGACGCCGAGCTTCCACGCCTTCCAGCACCTTAGTGATTGATAGGATTAGGGTTAACTAAAACCCTAAAGGCTAATTCGTGATTAGCTCACGGATTAGGGAAACCAGGGGGTTTCCCCTTAGTTATATAGTGCTGTAGACGTGGGGCTGGGCCTTTAAATGGGCTGAGTTTGCCTTCCAATCAAAGGCAACTAACAGGGATTAGCCTAGGATTAGGCTTGGGCCCGAAGGCCCAAATAGACTGACCGAGGTCAAATCCAACAAATAGTAGGGCCAAAATGAAAAAAAAGCCACCTCTGGCCTCGGACTTCCACTGCCTGACTTCGAAGTCGGACTCGGTGACAGCAAGCTGACCATTATTCTCGTCGGTCTTGTCGAGTGCGGAACGAACTCTGTTATTGATGCCACAACTCGTCGACTTGGACTTGAGAGAATGAGAGCCGCCGAGAAATCCAACGTACTGATGGAAAATTTTGTCGCCGGTTTGCTTCTCCGCTTCAACTTGACGAGTGCGAATTGCGCAGCAATCGAATCATCAATTGACAGCACAAATACTGCGGCGAGTAAATTGATTATGGGAATCTGGGTGGGTGGGTCGTTGATGCCGATGTCTTCTTTTCCGCGGCGAGCGCGAGGTGACGCTGGAGCCGAAGACGAAAGTCGCGCCGTTTTGAACATGATGAATTTGCTTGAAAAAGCCATCGAATTATCCATGGGATCCCGACGAACGCCCCTACCTGGCGCCCCAGATGTCGGTGTTTTACCGGCAGTTTTGGTGGAGTGTCCGTAGAATCAGGAACTCGATGGTTACGTGTCACGAGATTTATACAGGTTCGGACCGCTAACTAGGCGTAATACCCTATGTCATGTTGCTGATCTTGTATTACGTAGTGTCAATATGAGTACACAAGGTTCTCGTCTAACTTGAGACGAGATGTTATGATCCTCGATGAGGGGGTGGATTCTATGAATCTAAGTTGATCCTCGATGAGGAGAGAGGCCTCGATCTTGAGGTGCTGCCGATCTAGGTACCCCTGCCCTCCTTTATATACTCCAGGGAGCGGGGTACTAGTCGGTTTACAAAGTTCTAGTCCTAGTAGGATTACAGAGTAGAGTCTTAGCTCTAGTAGAGTTGCAGCCTTCTAGCTTCCTTTCTTATGGGTACCAGGGGTTCCATACCCGACAGCGCCCTCACAAAGAAATATGAATGAACGGAGAGATGTTGTGTATTGAGTAGGAGAAGGGGACGCCTTATATAGGGGGCAGGAGGGCTAAGGAGATGAACTTGGACGCCCACGACTATGGTAAGTAATCAATTTCTTGATTGACTCCCATAGCTATGGTAAGCAATCAAATCCTTAATTGGTGTCCACAATTATGGTAAGCAATTAAGTTTTAAAAGGAAGGAGATACCCGATTGCATAGATGTCATTCTTTTTTTCTGAAAGGAAACATTGACCCTTGATTGACGAACTTTATGGTAAGCAATCAAGTGTTAAAAGGAAGGAGACACCTGATTGCATAGATGTCATTCCTTTTTTGAAAGGAAACCTTAATCTTTGATTGGCGGACTTTATGGTAAGCCCAATCGGGTGCGACTGTATGGTAAGTAATCGGGTGTGGGTACAATTGGTGGGTAAGAAAACGCGCGATGAGAAAAAAAATGGTGGGAGGAGGCGCCGGGACAAAAACAACGGGGGGAGGACGACAAATCCGTCTCCACCCCTCCCCCGTCGTCCGGGTCCACTTTTTACTCCTGATTCGTGGGTCCTTTGTGAGGGGTATAGGATTAATTCTTTGGATGAAAAAACGGTTTCAATTTGCTCATCCTTTATAGTATAGATTGGCTATGGCTTCAAACTAGACCAGGCCAGGACCAGGATAGATGACGGAAATGATAGAATTGATAGATGATCGTATCTCAATCTACAACTATCTTTTGAAAAAAAGATAATATTAATCATTAGCTTGCAAAAAGATTATTACAAATGTTGAGCTATACCATTTTTTGCATTCCATAACTTATTAAGGGATAAAAATAAAAGGTTATAAATCTGGGAGATGTAATTCTATTTATTTCTTCAAAAAAATAATAAGCAGGTAATAAATGTCACACATAAGGGAAAAAATCGAAAAAACAAAAATTAAAATAAAGAACATGGACTTCAGATGTCAAACAGATACTTGGCCATATTTATTTTTCAAACCTGAAACAGATACCAAGTCTTGAATAATAAACTTTAGTGTTGGATGCGATATGAGAGGAAAAATTAAACACAAATTAAATAAAGAATCTAGCCTTTAGATATCAAACATTCAAACTGGAAACATGACATATTTATCAAACCCAAGAAGACATCAACTCCTAAGTCTTGAGATATCAAAACTCTACTTGCGGATATGATTGAGGTGGAAAATTCATAAATCCATAAATTTATACATGACCATCATGGTGTTTTTCTATATCAACACCGGGAGTCCAAAAGAGAAGGCATACATATGAACGAGTGATCCTTAGCTTTCTTCCTAACACAAAAAAGAAAACGTGTATTGTCGTCATTATCCCCACCATGGCTCTCCTCAAGCGCGGTAACACAAGGATCATCTACTTAACCACTGCTGTTGTATTGGTTCTTGCAATCGCGTCCTCCACCCTCCCACCATGCCAAGCGAGCAACAGTAAGGCCCCTACTTTTAATTACATATCCTGCATACCTTTTGTACATGTTCATATGGTTTAATTACTAGTTAACAAGTAAATCTTGTTTGGTTTATGTTCTGTCTCTCGTGTAGTAGTCATCAAAGGCCATGGCTCGCCAACGCTATCATCAATTATTTGCTACCCTTACAAACAGTGCAACGATGAGGGGTGCGCCAAGCTTTGTGAAGAGAAAGGCAAGAAGAAAGATGGCTGTAGAAATAGAAGTATGGACCCAGACTGGTGCTGCTGCGAGAAGTAGGCCTTGTAAAATGCATCTGCTTGATGCAAATTCAATAAAGCAATATACCTTTCTATTACCCTGCTTACATGGTGATGACAAACGAACATGTTGATTATCTGATTATTATGTATCTCTGAATTGATACTTGGCACAAGCTGAATATTCTTGGGAACAACAGACATATACAGCATACACACATGGGCTGAGTGTGTGGGGTTCAAGCTCAACTATCACGATAACACCAGCAACAAATTAACCACAAATGAAAACTATCAGTACAACACTGATAAGTGTGTTAAGCCAAAACCAAAGCACACCAGCTTATGTGTCCGTACCAAAAAAAGGATAAAACTAGTGCTCAACAATCTCAATGCCATTTTCGCTATGAAGTACTATACTAATGCAATTGCAGAAAGAACTCCAATGACAAATGAGGGCATCTCTGCAATCAGTCTCCTTTTGCCATAAATCAGTATCCTTTTGAGATTAGTGCATCTCTTCCTATAGTACTAGAGTAAGCCAGGATTGCAATTCTACTAGTTCTTTTGGCCTAATGCCTCACTTGGACATATTAAACGCCCATTGGGCAAAGCATTCACTTTACCATTTTTCAAATTACAACAAGTCTACCAGTAGTACAAATCTATGTACCCAACCCAACTCATCCCTCCGCTTCAAAGGTTTGATTTTTCAGTTCAGGGGAAGCAAAAGATCGCAAATCTTTTGATCACCAATCACAATGGATTGTGCGCGCTAGAGAAATAGCGAAAGAGAAGGGGGGTCGCGAGCACACCTCGAAGCCCTCACTGTTGAGCACCATGGACCGCTCCCATTGGCCATCCGCCGCCGCCGCCACGCCGCGCTTCCTACCCGCCTCCGCCCCCCTTCCTCCACCCCCTTAGCATTGGCCGCTGGAGCTCCTTGGCGAAGAGCGACTCCGACGCCTCCTCCTCCCCCTTCTCCTTCCCCTCCGCCCCATTGTCGCCGGCGCATCACCTCACGTGCAGCCACACGGCGTGCCCAAGCGCTGTCAGCCACAGAGAGGAGAAGGAGGGTGATAGCGACGGCTAGCGGGACGAAGTCGGTGGGGCCCGTGAGGCGGATCATGGCCATTGTCATGGTTGTGTGGGTCTGCGTCATTGGTGTTTTTAGCGGCGGCGGAGGCAGAGGCGGCAGGGGAGAGCAAGGGACAAGTCGGGGTGGAGTTGAGGTGGGGCTCTCTACACGGTGGAGCGACGGGAATCTGGCTGTCGGTTCGGCCTTGGGAGGCCGGACAGATGGCGTGGATCTGGCGCTAGGCTCGTGCGTCTGGGGACTGAGGAGGAAGGTGGTGGTGCCATGCGGGGTGCGATGGAGGAATGTGGCGATGGACGGGACACGTGTGCGGCGAGGACTGAAGCGTGTACACTTGGCCATTTGTGTCAAGTTGTGGCCCAAGCTTAAACTATTCTGTCACCTTGCATGGGTTCAGTTTTCCGGGTATGGATAACGTGAAGAAAATTCCTAAGCTTAAAACGTTTCCTCCCAACCTCAGGTTCGCAGTTTTCAATCTTTTCACCTTGCAATCTTTCTCTATCACCGGCCAATGAACTAGATTATAATTCATAAATTTCTTGTGCCAAATTTTATGTTAGATATGAAGTTTCAAATAAAAAATAGATTAAAGAAACAATCTTGAGCATTGACAAGTAAATGTCTATGACCATAACGAAACAACTCCGACTACATAGATACAAAATACATGAGATTTAGACGGCAAGCCTCAAACTGAAGAATATAAACACAAGAAAGAAAGAGACTAAAAAGGAAAGCTAAAAAGACTAAGATTGTGTGGGAGTTCAATTTTCCAGGAAAGGAAAGTGTGCATCCTTGAGTAAGCTTGAACGAAAGCAGAAGAAAATTCATAAGCTTGAGTCGTTTCCTTCCAACTCCAGGCCCTGTAATTTTCAATCTGTTCACCACGCATTCCTCTTCTATCACCAGCAAATGAACCGCATAAATTCACAAATTCCTCGTGCTAAATTTCAGTTAGATTTGTAGTGTCAAAATTTTGGAAAACTTATTAGACAAGCTACAAGGTTCGTAGTCACGACCTCGTCTGTGGCTATATTGTTAAACACGCAACCAGGGCTCAAACCCTGAGTGCTGCACAATAATTAAAAATCTCTCGCTGGCGCAACCAGGGTTCATGGCGAGGCGTATTCCGCAGTTGGGAACCGAAGTCGCTTCCTCTAAATGAAAATGGTGGAGGTGTTTTTTGAAAGAAAGAATCAATCCAATACCTCTCTCTATTTAGATATTGGAAAATATCATACTTCAAACTAGCAGATCAGGACCAGGATAGATATATGGCGGATATGATGGAATTGATAGATGATTGAATCTAAATCTGAGTTCTGAAAAAAGATAGCATTAATCTTTATCTTGCAAAAAGAATATTACAAATGTTGATCTATACCATTTTTCGCATATTCCACTACTTATAAAGGAATATAAATAAAAGATTATAAAACTGAGAGATGTAAGTCTATTTATTTCTTCAGAAAAATATCAGCAGCTAAGAAATGTCACACCTCAGGAAAAAAATTGAAACAGAAATATCGAATAAAGAACATGGATTACAGATGTCAAACAGATACTTGGCCATATTTATTTTTCAATCCAGGAAGAGATACCCAGCCTTGAATAACTTTAGTGTTGGATGTGATATGAGAGGACAAATTAAACACAATTAAAATAAAGAATCTAGCCTTTAGATATCAAACATTCAAACTGGAAACAGGACATATTTATTTTTGAACCCAAGAAGATATCAACTCCTAAGTCTTGAGATATCAAAACTCTACTTGCGGATATGATAGGGGTGGAAAATCCATAAATCCATAAATTTATACCATCGTGGTGTGTTTCTATATAAACACCGGGAGTCCAAAAGAGAAGAGATATCCTTAGATTTCTTCCTAACACAAAAACAAAAGGGTATTGTGGTCGTCATCCTCACCATGGCGCTCCTCAAGCGTGGTAACACAAGGATCATCTACTTAACCACTGTTGTTGTATTGGTTCTTGCGATCGCGTCCTCCACCCTCCCACCATGCCAAGCTAGCAACAGTAAGGCCCCTATTTTTAATTACATATCCTTCATAACTTTTGTACATGTTCATATTGTTTACTAGTTAACAAGTAAATCTTGTTTGGTTTATGTTCCATCTCACGTGTAGTCATCAGAGGCCATGGCTCGCCAATGTTATCATCGTTTACTTGCTACCCTTACAAACCGTGCGACGATGCGGGGTGTGCCAAGCTTTGTGAACAAAAAGGCAAGAAGAAAGATGGCTGCAAAAATAGAAGTATGGACCCAAACTGGTGCTGCTGCGAGGACTAGGCCTTGTAAAATGCATCTGCTTGACGCAAATTTAATAAAGATGCCTTTCTATTACCCTGCTGATATGAAGAAGACAAAAGAACATGTTGATTATCTGATTATTATGTATCCCTGAATTGATAGTTGGCACAAGATGAATATTCTTGGGAACAACAGACATATACAGCATACATACATGGGCTGAGTGCGTGGGGTTCAAGCTCAACAATCACAATAACACCAGCAACAAATTAACCAAATAGTAAAACTATCAGTACAGAACCGGTAAGTGTGTTAAGCCAAAACCAGAGCACAACAGCTTATGTGACCCTACCAAAAAAGGATAAAACTAGTGCTCAACAATCTCAGTGCCAATTTTGCTATGAAGTAACAATGCAATTATAGAAGGAACTCCAACGACAAATGAGGGCATCTCTGCAATCAGTCTCCTTTTTGTCATAAATCAGTCTCCTTTCGAGATTAGTGCATCTCTTCCTATAGCACTAGAGTAAACCAGGACAGCAAGCACTACTAGTTCTTTTGGCCTAATGCCTGACTTGGACATATTAAACGCTCATTGGGCAAAGCATTCATTTTATCATTTTTCAAATTACTACAAGTAGTAAAAACCCAAATACCCAACCCAATTCATGCCTTATTCAACGTTGTGGAGCAGGTTTGATTTTTCAGTTCAAGGGATGCAAAATATCCCAACTTTCTTGATCACCAATCATAATTGATTGCTTGCGAGATAGAGATAGTGAAAGAGAAGGGGGATCACGAGCGCACCTCAAGGCCTTCTCTGTTGAGCACCATGGGCCGCTCCCGCTGCCTGTTGTCTGTCGCGCCCCGCTCGAACTCCACCGCCGCCACTCCGCGCTTCCTCCCCTCCTCCGCTGCCCCTTCCTTTGCCTCCTTAGCATCCGCCGCCGGCCTGGTCCCCAATGCCATTCCACGACGTCGAAGCTCCCTGGCAAAGAGTATCTCCAGCACCTCCTCCTCCTCCTTCCCCTCCGCCCTGTCGCCGCCAGCGCAGAACCTCATGCCTAGCAGCATGGGGCGCCCGCGCTGCAGAGACAACGATGACAACAACGCTGGCCAGAGGAAGGTTGTGGGGCTTGTGAGGTAGATCACGACCATTACCATAGTTGGGTGGGTCTACTTCTTCTTGGTGAAGGCGGCAAGGGGAGAGCAAGGACAAGCGGGGGTTGGACTTGAGGCTGGGCTCGCTCCACGGTGGTGCGGTGGGGATCTAGTCGACATTGCGGAGCTCATCGATGAGCTTCTTCAGGTGGGAGGTGTACTGCTGGATGTTCATGTCGCCCTGCGCGGGGAGCAGAATTCGGCCTTGACGTAGATGGTGCAGTGCAGCTCGTTGTCGAACGCGCCTTCAATGTCAGTCCAGATGGTGAACGTTGATGCGCGGGGCTTGTAGACGACGTCGAAGACGTTTCGAGCGATGGTGTTGTGGAGCTAGTTGATGACACAGTGGTCGATCATGCGCCACTCAGCATCACGATCATCCATGGGGGCAGGGGCGAAGCCAGATAAAATGGCCACCGGGGTCTGCTTCATTAGTTAATGGGGTCTTGTAGCTTGTGAACAGTAGATTTCTTTGTAATTTCAAGAAAATCGTCGGGGTCTTCAGACCCCTATGACATAAGGCAGCTACGCCCCTGCATGGGGGTTGGCCCGCGGACATGAGCTTCAAGGCCAAACTTGCCAAGGATGGAGTCAAAGAAGCACCTCCACTGAGCGTTGTTGGATTATTCATCGATGTCTAGGAGAATAGAGATGTGGGAGCAGATGTTTATGGTTTGGAGGATGGAAGATGGAGCCAGAGCAGGTGCCTCATCATCGGAGCTCCAGGAGAATAGGTGTCGGAGAGAACCATGGGGGGTGACGGTTGGAGTAGAAGAGCAGATGCGAAAGATTAGAATCCGAGGGTAACTGATACCATGTAGAAAGAGATTGGATCAATCATGATTGTATTGATCTCTTGTACTCATCCTTATACATGTACAATGAGGTTTGGATATGGCCTAGCTAGCCTAACTAACTCCTGGTCTAGCGGCGAGAGCGCAGCAGAGCCATGCGTTGTGCGCGGCATGCACAGCAGGCACGGGATGCATCGTGGGCGCGAACGTTGTGGAGTTCAATGTTGATGCTAAGGCCGTTCTCCAACAAATAGATTTGAAGTTTTAAAGAAAAAAATAGATTAAAAAAATATTTGATCTTGAACATTCACATATGCCAATAACCAAACAAATCCAGCTACGTAGCCAAAAGATACACCAGTTGTTAGATTCCAAGCCTCAAAGTGAAGAATACAAAACACAAGAAAGAAAGAGACTAAAAAAAGGTAGAAAGTCTAAGCTTGTGTGGGGGTTCAATTTTCTGGGAAAGGAAGCGTACACGCTCGAGTAAGCTTGAACGATAGCAGAAGAAAATTTCTAAGCTTGAATCGTTTCCTCCCAACACTAAGCCCCAGTGTTTTCAATCTTTTCACCTTGCAATCTTCTTCTATAACTGGTGAATGAACCACTTATATTCATGAATTCCTCGTGCCAAATTTTCTGTTACATTTCAAGTGTCAAAATTTTGGAATGTTTATTAGACAAGCTACAAGATTTGAATTCACAACATGGCCTATGTCTATGGCTTAATGTGATACCCAGTTGGAAGGTAATGTGGGCAAACGATGGTGATGATAAACACCCACCTAGGGCTCGAACCCTGGGTTTTGCACAATAAAAATCTTCGTTGCTAGCGTAGGTAGGTTCAGTTGATTTTTTTTCATAGCCACGAGCCGAAATTGCTTCCTCTTAATGAAAAACGGTGTGGAGCATCACCCCCTCCAGTCACGGATTTTTTTAGAAGCAAGAATCAATCTGAGACCTTTCTCTTTTTTAGACATTGGATATCAGGGTACAAACTAGACTAGGACTAGGATAGATGACGGAAATGATGGAATTGATAGATGATCGTATCTCAATCTACAACTATCTTCTGAAAAAAGATAATATTAATCCTTTGCTTGGAAAAAGATTATTACAAATGTTGAGATATACCATTTTTAGTGTTCCATAACTTATAAAGGGATAAAAATAAAAGTTTATAAAGCTGGGAGATGTAATTCTATTTATTTCTTAAAAAATAATAAGCAGGTAATAAATGTCACACCTAAGGGAAAATTTGAAAAACAAAAATCAAAATAAATAACATGGACTTCAGCTGTCAAACAGATACTTGGCCATATCTATTTTTCAATCCAAGAAGAGATACCCAGCCTTGAACAATAATAATAAACTCTAGGTGTTGTATGTGATATGAGTGAAAAATTAAACACAATTAAAATAAAGAATCTTGCCTTTAGATATCAAATATTCAAACTGGAAACTGACATATTTATTTTTGTACCCAAGAAGATATCAACTCCTAAGTCTTGAGATATCAAAACTATACTGGCGGATATGATAGGGGTGGAAAATCCACAAATCCATAAATTTACAGAAGACCATCGTGATGTGTTTCTATATAAACACCGGGAGTCCAAAAGAGAAGACATACATATGTTCGAGTGATCCTTAGCTTTCTTTCCTAACAAAAAAGGAAAAGGGTATTGTCGTCGACATCCGCGCCATGGCACTCCTCCGGAGCAGTAACACAAGGATCAAGTACTTAACCATTGTTATTGTATTGGTTCTTGCGATCGCGTCCTCCACCATCCCATCGTACCAAGCTGGCAACAGTAAGCCCACTACTTTTAATTACATATATATGCTGCATACCTTTTGTACCTGTGCATACTGTTTAGTTAACAAGAAATTCTTGTTTGCTTTATGTTCCGTCTCACGTGTAGTCATCGAAGGCCATGGACTCGCCAACGCTGTCATCGGTTACTTGCTACACTTACCGACAGTGCGACGAAGCTGGGTGCGCCAGGCATTGTGTACACAAAGGCAAGAAGAAAGATGGCTGCAGAAATAAAGGTGCGGACCCAGAGCAGTGCTGCTGCCAAGACTAGGCCTTGTAAAATGCATCTGCTTGAGATGCAAATTCAATAAAGATTCCTTTCTATTACCCTGCCGCCTCCAATTTTTTTACATTTCACGTAAATAAATATATAAATGGCGTACCGTTCTCATGCGTTTATAAATGTTGCGCCATGCTCTCATTTATCTTGGGCGTTGCTAGTGCCCGGCCCGGACGTCCGATGGAATCGGACGGCCGTTGCAACATCGGAAATACGTATTCCCAGCATCGACAATACATGTCTGCAACATCAGAAACCACGTACTGAAACACAGTGAAACATCTAGATGCGGTGAGTAAAAATTTTCGCCGCAACATCGGGGCCCTGTTGCATGCAACATCGTTCAATTTGTGCAACATCGAAACGAAGCTATTGCAACATCGTTATAATACAACTGCAACACTAAAAAAATCCTACTGAAACATAGCGAAACGTCTGGATGCGATGGAGTAAAAATTCCCGCCGCAACATTGAGCGATGTTTCATGAAATATTTTCAGAACAGAATGTTGCTACATGAAAAATCAGTGAGTGAAACATTAAAAACCACCTGTTACGACATCACATACGAGTGTTCGATTTTTTCTCACCCGTCGGACTTCCTATCCAGAACATTACCGTTATTTGTTGGGCCGTTCCTCCATGTGCGTGAGCATTGTTCAAATAAGGAAGGCCCGTTGGCAGGGCTCTCGGAGCGAACAACTCAACTACTCCGTCTCAAGCACGCGAAGCCGTTGTAATTGCAAGCGAGACGAGCTCGACTAGCTAGGCTTAAGTGAGATCGGCCATGACACTACTAAAAAAACATTAACGGAGGCGGTTTTTTGGCATTAACGGAGGTGGTTTTCGTAACCGTCTCTAAGCTGAGGTCTCAGATACGGATGGGCAACCATCTCTGTTAATGGACATTAAACAGAGGCGGTTATTGTAACGGAACCGCCTCTGTTAATGGACATTAACAGAGGCAGTTCCGTTACAATAACCGCCTCTGTTAATGATTTTACAGATTAAAAAAAATTTGATTCCTAATTTTGTCGGGCCACACATATTACAGACATTCATATCAGATAAACTCATTACACATAAATGTTCAAAGTCTTAACACATTATTACATCCATGCAGGTCACAGAGTTCAAAATAACACATCACACATGTTCACATGGAAAAGCTTACACGTCACTGTTCGATGAGATTTTGTACAAACTTTTTCTCAAAACGTGATCATAACATATGGGCCACGTATGCCATCAAGAAGCAAAAAAAGAGAAAGGAAGCTAATAAGCTGCATGAAGCTCCATGCTTGCACGTAGTTGCAAGCTGATAGATTGGAGCTTATCATGCGTAGTCTCGTTCGTGGAAATGAGACTAAACGTAATTAAAATAGCATGGGCCTATAGGGCAGCCGTAACACACGGCGTCCGGGGTAATGGGGTACGCTCGGCGTATACGTATGTAGCGGCCGTGTCCGTGGTACGCGTACAAAGCGACCGGGCGAGCGGCGCTAATGGTCAGCTTGACGTCATGATGATACTTGGCCACGACGAGCTTGGAGTATCTTGGTTCATCTATCGTGAATGGACTAATTAAGAACCCGGGCAGGAGGAAGAAGAGAGGCTAGCTACCCATTTTGCCTGGAGCTCACGTCATCTCTAGTTGGAAAACACATAATCAAGATGCCTGTGAATGTACGTGCATGAAGGAAGGAAGGAAGCTAACTAGTGCATGGGCTGGTACGTGATCTCGGGCTTGACCTCGATCGAGCCGGGTATCCGTCAGCCGTACCGTACGTGATATGGCCGGCACTGCGGTATAGAGCTCTAGAAGATTCTGTACTCATGCGGCAGGTTCAAGAGGCCCTCGTTGCGGGGCAGCTGTTGAGATTTTGGCCGGTGGGCAAGCAAGAGATATCCCTTGGCGGCCAGGAGATAATCATGCGCAAACACACATTCACAAGACTCTCTCCGCACGTTGGGGCCTCGTTCGTTCAGGCCCATGTTGCAGTGAGCTGGGACTTTCCTGGATAGAGTGGCCACCGAAACCCTGGATAAAAATAACAGCTTGATCCGCAAACAAACTAACGGCCTCGAGATATTCTCGTTCAACTTACTGGAGGCGGCGGCAGCGAAACCCTACGCGCTACCCCTACCCTAGTTATTGCCTATATAAGGCCGTAGCACCTCACGTCAAAGGAGGGCGGTTCTTCTCCATCGAGCTCACGCGTGGAGGCGCCGCCGGGAGGACCAATCTATGGAGCTAAGACCCGGGAGACACCAATCCATCCGGTGACCCCATCGGCGCCCGTCCTGCGGCCCGACCAAGAAACTACGCCGAGCAGTCGATGCCCCCGGGAGGCATATCGAGCTACATCGATCGACGCTGATCTTTTTCTCTCAGAGGCGCCGCCAGGCCGCTGCACGCCGCCAGAAGAAGCAGCTCGAAGCCCTCGGCCTGCCGCAAGCTGTAGCAGTCCGGCGACTTCCCCGACTACCGTCATCGTCAAGGCCGGCGACCGCGCCGGAGGCAAGTCGACGCCGGCGAGCAGGAGCACGGAGCGGCGAGAAGCCATGGCGCCAGCATCCGTCCTCGCCGCAGGTTGATCTGCACTCTTCCCTTTTCTTCTTCCTTATCCCTACGTTGCATCTATGCATGCATCCATGTTGCACGGGTGGAGGAAGAGGGAGCTACAAGAGGCAGCTGTACGCAGCGGGCTGCTAGAGATGGCGCCGACGGCGACAAGCAAACGACACGTATGTCGACGGCGAGATGATGACGAGGCAGACAGAGACAGCGCCAGCGACAGGACGGCGGCAAGACACGGCGCCGGGCGAGCTGCGCCACCAGCAAGACAGCGGCAGCCGAAGATGACGGGCCGACGGCGACGATCACACAGCGCCATCGAGCACGACCGAGAGGCGCCGCCGACGACAATGCAGCACCTCATGCATGTGCATGCACATACGTGCGCATCAACACGAGCTAACCCGAAAAGAACATGAAGACATGCATCTACTGTAGATGCGTCACTCCTGCAGGCTAGCAAGGAGATCAAGATCCGAGATCATCTCGGCCACAAGGCGCCACGATGGCCCTAGCAACACAAGACGGCTGCGGCAGCCTCCGACCGCTATGATGACTCGGCGACGCATGATGGCGGACAGCGGCCTTCGCCACGGCAGCCACGACGACACCTTGGCAGCCACGACGCCCCTGGCGGCCCGACGGCGGCACGTCCCTGACTCACCCCGACCCGACGCCGACACCTTGGCGGCCATGACGACCCCGGCGGCCGGACGACGACCTCAATGGCGGCAGTATATCGACTACCACGACCTGATCGACACCGACACCTTGGAGGCCACGACGATCCTGGCGGCCCGACGGCAACCTTGACGGCGGGCACATCTTCAACGGCTACCACGACTAGGCGGCTACCTCAACCCCGACGGCTACCCGATGACACGATGCTGCCGGAGATGACCACGACGGTGACCCCGAACCGGTGTCTACTCCAACCCGGAGATGACCGCGACGGCGCGATCCCAACGGCTACCCCGACAAGGCGGCTACTTCTACCCCGACGACTTAACATCTACCACGACAGGAAGGCTCAATCGACACCGACGACCAAGCTGCTGTGACGCCGACTCGGTCCGGCTGCACGTGATCATGCATCGATCCACCACTACTACAACTACCATGCGCCGTTCGATACCGACGAGGCGAACGACGCAGGCGGGCGTAGCTGATGTCCCAGCTACGCTACTCCGGCTCATGGACACCGACGAGGCCATAGATCACGCCGGCGCCACCTCTACACCGCCACCATCATCATGCATGGAGAACGTGAAGCGAAGACCAAAGATGACAACCACAGCAGCTTAATCGGAGGTGTTCTGCGAGCTGGACTCGTGGATGTAATTAACCGGGAGCTTTCCGAGGCCTCGGGAACCAGAAGACCACATCGCCCAAGTCAAGATCGCTGCCAGCAGGTTACGGAGCGCGTATTTGTAAGAGGGAACTATATTTGTATTTTCACATAATATAAATAAAGTGTGTTCCCTTTTATTTTTTTCATTTGTGTACTTTAGTACACTGGCACGCCCGCGTATTTATTTTTCCCCCCGCGTGTCAAGAGAAAATGTCTTTGTAAATTTTCTCTCAAACAAAATGGCACGCCCGGTGGGACATGGTTCTCCTCCCATCTTTGCTGCACAGTGGTCGTCAAATTCATCTTCGCCATTCTCCAACCTGTACGGCATGCCACATGGTGTCTCTCGATGAGGAGCTGTCCTAACAAGGCACCCTCTTCTCGGGGAGCGTGTAGAGGAAGGACCGCCGGAGGAAGGAGCTGCGGAGAGGATCCATCCAAAGCCCTCAAGGTCGGCGTCTACACCAAGCGAGGTGGTGGTCTCCATCGACAAGCCTCGCCCGCCATCGCCGTTCAAAGCCGACGGCCACGCTGGAGCCGAGAAGCCTATGGATTCACGGCCGGCGGCACGACCATGCCCGGCGTCCATGTCTACCTCAAGCGAGCGCAGAGGAGAGCGCCAGTCTACCCAGGCGCGTGCATGGCCTGGGGCAGCATACCGGCCTACCGCTGTCCAAGGGATGTCGTGTTACGTAAAGCCGGCCACTCCATCCTCCATCGACTCACCGAGCAAGGCGCGGGCACGTGCTACTACCGTGGTGCGCTGCGCCATTGCATAATGTTACCTAGCTGCCGCTGGGGGCATTACCATGTGATGGTGGTCCCGAGGACTCGGAGCTGTTCATGCATGCAGCTCGGGGTAGACATACCACCAGAAGCCAACAAGTGCATACACGGGGCTGCACCTTAAACAAGCAAGCAAACTAGCAGGTTGCATGGGTTCTTCATGCACTTACGTGCTAGTAACATAAAGTATATGCGTGCATATGTTTTTCTCTAGTTTCAGGCAAATGAAACTGAACGTGATGGAGAATGGACGGAGGAAGGAGCGAGGAATGGGAGCCCGCCCTCAAGACTGACGCGCTCCATAAAGGCCGGCGTGACGGCGACCATCGTCACCAAGCCAGCAGTCATCCACGCGCCCATCGTCAAAGACTTACTGCCATCCACCCTTCGACGACAGTTGCCCTCAAGATCGTCGATCCACACCAAGCCGGCGATACCTTGTGCCTCCACCATCCATCGTTCTTGCTAGGAGCCGGCAACCGTGCTGGAGCCAAGTTGAAGGCGAGAACCATGACAAGCCGGCGTTAATGCTCCGCATCTATCGTCGGGAGGTTGCAGACGTCGCGGTGTTGATGCTCCAGGCGCAAGCTCGACCTAGAAGACATCATACAGACGACAATGGTGTGCGGCAGCCGACGGCATCCCGACGCCCACCTCAACAACGACGAGCACCGGGGGCAGTTCCACACCTGCCCTGTCGTCTACACTGCCGACGGCATCCCGCGTCCACCTCAACAACGACGGGCACCAGGAGCGGTACTCCACCTCCTCGGTCGTCTACACCGCCGATGTCATCTTGGCGTCTTCCCCAACGATGACGAGCATTGGGAGCGGCTCCACGCCTCATCAGTCGTCTACGCCGCCGCCGATATCCCGGTGTCTCCCTCGACAATGATGAGAACGGGAAGCGGCTCTAGACCTACTCGGTCATCTTGACCGCCGCCGATGGCATTTTGGCATCTTCCTCTACACCGACAGCACAAGAAGCAGCATACTCCTCCTTGTACGACTACACGATGATGGCATCCCGGCTTCTACCTCTACATCGACAACCAAAGGAGCGACACACCCCTCCTCCTTGCATGCCTTCACGCTACGGCATTCCGGCGCCTTCATCTACATCAACAACACTGGGGGCAATCGCGTGCCTCCTCATGCATGTACACTGCTGACGGCATTCCGATGTGTTGCTAAGGGCTGCACTGCCTCCTCATGCATCTACACTGCCGACAGCGTTTTGGCGTGTTGCTGGGGGCATTAGTGTGCTCCCTAACCTTTCATGCGCCGACGACATTCCGGTGTGAACTTCAACACCATGAGCAACACCACACCTCCTCGGCTGTCTACATCGCCTCTTTCAAGCACTACAAGCGTACCGCGTCTGGAGCTCGACGCCCTAGATGAGGAGCGTCCCCACGCCATTCAAGACTTGGAGCCGTATTGCCAGAACATGACGAGGGCCTACGTCAAGCTCGTCAAGAGGCACGTCTTCAGGAGAGGCGAGCTGGTGCCCATACTGCGATGCTCCATCTTCGTCAAGCACAAGACGAAGGGAGAGTTCAAGCTCAAGTGGGAGGAGTCATATATCATCAAGCAAGCCTACGAAGGCGGCACCTACCAGCTGGTCGACCAACGAGGGGTGCGACGCAGGCCCCCAATCAACGGCAGGTTCTTAAAAAAATGTTTTTTTTGCTTGATTTGCCACTTTTTGCCTCCCCCGGTGGTCGGCGTGCATTCACCATCGCACAGTTCGGCCGCCATTTTTCTTTTGTTTTTTTTCATGGACTGCATGCGTCCTACAAAAATCAAAACGGCTTTTCCCACGAAGTGTTCAGCTCCAGCTCAACAGAAGGTTGCCTTGGGACTATGCCTGGAAGGATTCAGGGCATTAATTCGCCTGGTGGAGTTTTGAGGCCGATGCCCCTCTTCATGCACCAAACACGGCGCGTGTCAAGCGTGCTCTACTGGGGGCAATGGGAAGACAACCTGGGTTGCTCCTGAGCAGCGAGGCGACCATGCCCCTCGCGCTCCTTGGCGTGGGACAACACACTCCAGGGAAGACTATAGGAAAAGAGCAAGAAAGGGCTACCTAGTGCAACACAAGTTCCACTCAGTGTGCAGCCTCTTGCCACCCTGGAAGGTGAAAACAAGGGACAAAGAAAAGAAGCCTGCGAGGATTCACCTAGATACACAAAGGTGAATGGCGACCCTCCAAGTTCCTCAAGATTCAAGCAAGTCCAAGTTCTAGGAGGTCTCCAAGAAGATGACCAAGAAAAGAAAAAAAACCAATAAAAAAAGAAACACAAGCTCAAGTTCCTCAAGGGTCTCCAAAGAAGATGGCCCAATCAAGTATCAAGCAAGTTTTAAGTCGGAAGGCGGAGGGGAGCTGTTCACCATCCTCGGCAAAAAGATGGCAAAATTCCTTAGCCGTTATCCCAAAGCCATACCAACTCAGCCGCACCTATGTCCCCACGACGAGGGTTGCGAGCGGGCTCTGGTACAACTCAATGCGAGGGAAAGACTCAGGCAATAATTCCCATCGCCGCCCAGCAGAGTCGTGGAACCATGTGGTCCACACTCACATACACAAAGGAGGCAAGGCCAATCCACCACTGCCACGGTCATTCGGCGGTACCTCATGGCACAGTCCTTTGACAGCCCGATCTCAAGCTGCTCTCATAGCTAACGCTTGGTGGGAAAGCCAACTTTTTTTTTTTCAAATCCAACACAAAACCTTTTTTGTCTCTTCAATTCTTTTTCCTTGTTTGTCATCCTATTCTAACAGTTGC
This sequence comes from Urochloa ruziziensis, assembly GCA_015476505.1. Taxonomy (NCBI): domain Eukaryota; kingdom Viridiplantae; phylum Streptophyta; class Magnoliopsida; order Poales; family Poaceae; genus Urochloa; species Urochloa ruziziensis. The sequence continues at coordinate 58,127,210 of CM027120.1, forward strand.
ACACAAGCAAGGCATCCATTGTTATAAGTGTTGCAGGATTTTCGCCTCACTCGGACGGGAGCAGCGCGGCGCACCAACGTGGGATGGCGCCAAGCTGTGAAACCCTTCAACTCGGTCGGGCAGCACCACGGTTCCCTGTGGTCGTGACTGAGTTGATAAAACTTCTCCATCAAGCGGCACGACCATTCGCTGTTGATCGGAGGGGAGGAACTTCGCTGGCCAATGCCGCAACACGGCCCGGCGCAAGTCTCCCAGTTCAAGGCTCCGCTGGCCAATGCCGCAACACGGCCCCGGCGCGAGCCCCCCCCAGTTACAGGCTTCGCTGGCCAACGCCGCAACACGGCCCCGGCGCAAGTCTTCCAGTTCAAATCTCCGCTGGCCAATGCCGCAACACGGTCCCGGCGTGAGTCCCCAGTTCCAGGCTCCGCTGGCCAATGCCGTAACACGGCCCCGGCGCGAGTCTCCAGTTCCAGGCTTCGCTGGCCAATGCCGCAACACGGCCCCGGCGCAAGTCTCCCAGTTCAAGGCTCCGCTGGCCAATGCCACAACATGGCCCCGGCGCGAGTCCCCAGCTCCAGGCTTCGCTGGCCAATGCCGCAACACGGCCCCGGCGCGAGCCCCCAATTCCAGGCTCCGCTGGCCAATTCCGCAACACGGCCCCAGCGCGAGTCCCCAGTTCCAGGCTTCGCTGGCCAATGCCGCAACACGGCACCGGCGCAAGTCTCCCAGTTCAAGGCTCCGCTGGCCAATGCCGCAACACGGCCCCGGCGCGAGTCCCCAGTTCCAGGCTTCGCTGGCCAATGCCGCAACACGGCCCCGGCGCAAGTCTCCCAGTTCAAGGCTCCGCTGGCCAATGCCGCAACACGGCCCCGGCGCGAGTCCCCAGTTCCAGGCTTCGCTGGCCAATGCCGCAACACGGCCCCGGCGCAAGTCTCCCAGTTCAAGGCTCCGCTGGCCAATGCCGCAACACGGCCCCGGCGTGAGTCTCCCATTCAAGACATTCGCTAAGTACTCTATCCCAATTTTTTTTTCTTTTCTTTTTTTTTCCTTTTTTGTTCCTCTTCCTTTTCCCTTGCTGGAAGAGGAGTTGTACTGGTGACGTCTCCGGCGGGGTCGACAAGCTAGCAATTACGTAGGTAGCGGTGCGGTTCCGAGGCAACCGCGCCAGCCCCGTGGATGTACATCTTAACGGCAGTCGGGCAACTTGATGCACACGACGCCAGCAACCCCGCAACGGTCATGACGGCGGCCTCACAACTCTCACCGAAGCGAACAGGGGGCAGCGGCGTATGGCACGGCCCCAACTTCAACTTCGGCGCCAGATTGGCAGCCACAATATTACAATATGTGCCTTTTTTCAGTAGAACCATGTTACACAATGCCGCCAGGAGGAGACGCCGCCGAGAGCAAGAGCCGGAGGCTTCATCGAGCTCCCGCAAGCCAAACACCCGCGCGGCAGCCTAGCGACTTCCACGACCAACAGGCAACAACCACAAGGCTGTCCACCGTCGTCTACCATCGCCGAGGCCCCTGACGGCCGCGCCGGAGTCGACCCGAAGCCAGCGAGCAAGACCAAGCGGCGGGAAGGAAGGCCACGGCGTTGCCGTTCACACTCGCCGGCGCCGCAGGTAGATCCTTCACACCGTTTTTCCCCAGATTGCAACCACGCATGCACGTTCATGAACGTTGCACGGTGCACGGATGAGGGAGGGATTACCAGGGTGATCCAATCCCGGCGACGAGCCAATGGAAGCGACGCAGCGGGGCAGCCGGAGACAGCACCGACGGCGACAAGCTGCACGATCAGCAAGGTGGCGCACCACCAGGCTGCTAGAAACGAGGTCACAGCGCCTGTGGAGACCATTCGGCACCGAGGGCGGCGGAGGTCCCATAAAAGACGACGACGAGGTTGACGGCCGGCCGGAGGCGAGGATGCCACACTGCCGTGCCACTGTGGTGCCGTACCATCACGTGATCTGTTCACCTCGGCAGCCACGAGCCAGCGCTTACATGCGCGGCCAAGCGTTCATCCACTGAGGAAGAAGATGCAAGCAAAGAAGAAGTGCTTCACCAAGCCCCTGTATGCACGTACGTGCATGGGCTGGCTTCACCACGAGGTCGTCGCAACGGCGCGACGCTACCGGAGGACGATGGCCTCTGACGGAGGCGACGCGACGAGATGGCGCTGCCGACGAGAGGCTGCTGGGTTGCGCTGGCGCTAGGACCGAAAGACGGCGTTGCTGCCACCGTCAATGCCGCGAGGCTATCGAGCTTCGCTGGGAACAACAAGACCACACGCTGGCGCTGCAAGCAAGCTGCTGGCGGGAGCGACGGAGGCGCCGTGAAGATGGAGGAGCGACGTGCAGCCATCCAGGTCCAGGGGCTGGCAAGGACGCTCACCAGGCTGCGCTTTCAAGCAAGCCCCGGGAAGCGACCATCCGATCCTGGCACACAAGCAGGCTGCGGGCAGCCATGTACGTAGCTGCAACTCAGAAGTCTCAACCCCACCGGAGAACAAGAAAGGAAAGAAAGGCGGCCACTGCGGTTCTGAGTGTGCCTTGTTAACTTGCAAGCAGTTCTGCGGCCACTGCGGCAAAGGGCCGAGCATACACCCGCAACGGCAACTCCGGCAGCATGGGCACGACAACAGCACGTCCCCTTTTCATCAAGGCTGCAATTTATAATTCAATGCGCCATATATATCAAATCAAAGTCTTATTTCACCAAGTCGAGTTCGAATTTGCTCCGCATTCGAGCTCAACTTGGCGGGGGGCATTTGTTCGATGAGATTTTGTACAAACTTTTTCTCAAAACGTGATCATAACATATGGGCCACGTATGCCATCAAGAAGCAAAAAAAGAGAAAGGAAGCTAATAAGCTGCATGAAGCTCCATGCTTGCACGTAGTTGCAAGCTGATAGATTGGAGCTTATCATGCGTAGTCTCGTTCGTGGAAATGAGACTAAACGTAATTAAAATAGCATGGGCCCATAGGGCAGCCGTAACACACGGCGTCCGGGGTAATGGGGTACGCTCGGCGTATACGTATGTAGCGGCCGTGTCCGTGGTACGCGTACAAAGCGACCGGGCGAGCGGCGCTAATGGTCAGCTTGACGTCATGATGATACTTGGCCACGACGAGCTTGGAGTATCTTGGTTCATCTATCGTGAATGGACTAATTAAGAACCCGGGCAGGAGGAAGAAGAGAGGCTAGCTACCCATTTTGCCTGGAGCTCACGTCATCTCTAGTTGGAAAACACAGAATCAAGATGCCTGTGAATGTACGTGCATGAAGGAAGGAAGGAAGCTAACTAGTGCATGGGCTGGTACGTGATCTCGGGCTTGACCTCGATCGAGCCGGGTATCCGTCAGCCGTACCGTACGTGATATGGCCGGCACTGCGGTATAGAGCTCTAGAAGATTCTGGACTCATGCGGCAGGTTCAAGAGGCCCTCGTTGCGGGGCAGCTGTTGAGATTTTGGCCGGTGGGCAAGCAAGAGATATCCCTTGGCGGCCAGGAGATAATCATGCGCAAACACACATTCACAAGACTCTCTCCGCACGTTGGGGCCTCGTTCGTTCAGGCCCATGTTGCAGTGAGCTGGGACTTTCCTGGATAGAGTGGCCACCGAAACCCTGGATAAAAATAACAGCTTGATCCGCAAACAAACTAACGGCCTCGAGATATTCTCGTTCAACTTACTGGAGGCGGCGGCAGCGAAACCCTACGCGCTACCCCTACCCTAGTTATTGCCTATATAAGGCCGTAGCACCTCACGTCAAAGGAGGGCGGTTCTTCTCCATCGAGCTCACGCGTGGAGGCGCCGCCGGGAGGACCAATCTATGGAGCTAAGACCCGGGAGACACCAATCCATCCGGTGACCCCATCGGCGCCCGTCCTGCGGCCCGACCAAGAAACTACGCCGAGCAGTCGATGCCCCCGGGAGGCATATCGAGCTACATCGATCGACGCTGATCTTTTTCTCTCAGAGGCGCCGCCAGGCCGCTGCACGCCGCCAGAAGAAGCAGCTCGAAGCCCTCGGCCTGCCGCAAGCTGTAGCAGTCCGGCGACTTCCCCGACTACCGTCATCGTCAAGGCCGGCGACCGCGCCGGAGGCAAGTCGACGCCGGCGAGCAGGAGCACGGAGCGGCGAGAAGCCATGGCGCCAGCATCCGTCCTCGCCGCAGGTTGATCTGCACTCTTCCCTTTTCTTCTTCCTTATCCCTACGTTGCATCTATGCATGCATCCATGTTGCACGGGTGGAGGAAGAGGGAGCTACAAGAGGCAGCTGTACGCAGCGGGCTGCTAGAGATGGCGCCGACGGCGACAAGCAAACGACACGTATGTCGACGGCGAGATGATGACGAGGCAGACAGAGACAGCGCCAGCGACAGGACGGCGGCAAGACACGGCGCCGGGCGAGCTGCGCCACCAGCAAGACAGCGGCAGCCGAAGATGACGGGCCGACGGCGACGATCACACAGCGCCATCGAGCACGACCGAGAGGCGCCGCCGACGACAATGCAGCACCTCATGCATGTGCATGCACATACGTGCGCATCAACACGAGCTAACCCGAAAAGAACATGAAGACATGCATCTACTGTAGATGCGTCACTCCTGCAGGCTAGCAAGGAGATCAAGATCCGAGATCATCTCGGCCACAAGGCGCCACGATGGCCCTAGCAACACAAGACGGCTGCGGCAGCCTCCGACCGCTATGATGACTCGGCGACGCATGATGGCGGACAGCGGCCTTCGCCACGGCAGCCACGACGACACCTTGGCAGCCACGACGCCCCTGGCGGCCCGACGGCGGCACGTCCCTGACTCACCCCGACCCGACGCCGACACCTTGGCGGCCATGACGACCCCGGCGGCCGGACGACGACCTCAATGGCGGCAGTATATCGACTACCACGACCTGATCGACACCGACACCTTGGAGGCCACGACGATCCTGGCGGCCCGACGGCAACCTTGACGGCGGGCACATCTTCAACGGCTACCACGACTAGGCGGCTACCTCAACCCCGACGGCTACCCGATGACACGATGCTGCCGGAGATGACCACGACGGTGACCCCGAACCGGTGTCTACTCCAACCCGGAGATGACCGCGACGGCGCGATCCCAACGGCTACCCCGACAAGGCGGCTACTTCTACCCCGACGACTTAACATCTACCACGACAGGAAGGCTCAATCGACACCGACGACCAAGCTGCTGTGACGCCGACTCGGTCCGGCTGCACGTGATCATGCATCGATCCACCACTACTACAACTACCATGCGCCGTTCGATACCGACGAGGTTAACGACGCAGGCGGGCGTAGCTGATGTCCCAGCTACGCTACTCCGGCTCATGGACACCGACGAGGCCATAGATCACGCCGGCGCCACCTCTACACCGCCACCATCATCATGCATGGAGAACGTGAAGCGAAGACCAAAGATGACAACCACAGCAGCTTAATCGGAGGTGTTCTGCGAGCTGGACTCGTGGATGTAATTAACCGGGAGCTTTCCGAGGCCTCGGGAACCAGAAGACCACATCGCCCAAGTCAAGATCGCTGCCAGCAGGTTACGGAGCGCGTATTTGTAAGAGGGAACTATATTTGTATTTTCACATAATATAAATAAAGTGTGTTCCCTTTTATTTTTTTCATTTGTGTACTTTAGTACACTGGCACGCCCGCGTATTTATTTTCCCCCCGCGTGTCAAGAGAAAATGTCTTTGTAAATTTTCTCTCAAACAGTCACCTAATCAAAGAGTTCCGGGAACTTGTAGTCGCTCATGTCTAGACCGCTAGTTCTCCAGTGACGTAGCTTTTCGAACTTCGGCTCCGTCGCTAGCTCGCTCTCGGCATTGAAGAATTTTTCTGTAGCCTCACAACATAGATCCAAAGTAAACTTACAAATGTCTTGTACTGTTCTTGTAAAGCTCTTAGCGCCCACACTTTCAAGGGTGCCCCCTCCTCGAGACTTTTTGAGCTCTCGCTAGCCGTTTGTATATTTGCCTAAATTTCTGAGGTACTCACAAGCATAGTATCCACACGTGACTGAGCCAAAAGGTTGCTTGGCGCACTGCATGCATGGCATATATAACACATTTAGTCATCAAGACATATATAAATAAAATCAAAGATGAATAGAGTTTTATGTGCGTACCGGAAAATTTCGCCTCACGGACAGTCTTGGGCCTTGTTTCTTCTTCTTCTCAGGCCTCCGATCATAGGACTCGGGGTTTTGGACGTATTTCTTGTAAGCGTTGTACACACATACCAGCCACTAGTGTTAACAACCAATTTTTGACGTAATTTGAATGCATACAAGAATGTGTCGTCACTTACAATCGCAAACATTCCTCGAAATCTCTGTAGCCTTGTTTCTTCGTCGTCTCCATTGAGTCTAGTACAACCGCCTCTCCGTCCTGAGGATAGATTATGAACACAACCCAGTGGCTCATAACGCCCAAGCTGCACCATTGAAACAATATGGACCGGATCTCGGATCTTGAAACATGAAAAGTGGTGAACCAAATAGCTATAGCAAATAACGTTCGTACTCACCCGAATTGGTGGGCGGCAAGGATACACCCATTTTCCCGAACCTTCTTCATTGCTTGTAAGATGTACATTCCTTTTCTATACTTCAGTTCATTTTGCAGCTTAGTCCGGACTCGCACTCGTTCAAGCCCGTTCAAATTCACCAACTCGGGATGTGTGTCCGGTATATCATACCCAATGATGGCCCTCTGGGTGATATGCATAGGAAATAGGTAGATAACTGTTTCTTTACCACCTAGTTCCTTGCACAAATATGATTGCAACCTGAAAGCAAAAGTCATTGTCATGGCAACGTTAGTTTGATGGAATGGAACATAGTACACTAAGCGATTTAGAGGTTCAAAAAAAAGGCTTACATGGCAAAAAGGGTGACTTGGGCGACGTCGAGGTCCTTGCGCCGCATCAGCCTATACATGTCATGGAAGTCAACGACGAACTGACAGTCTTCCTCCAAGTGGAAGTACTCAGCGGGGACACTCACAATGAAATCCTTCATGCCTAACTTCGAAGCATGCATATACCGTATATGGAACCTGCGAACCTCCCATGGCTCTTTGAGGAGTTGGCCCAAAGGTAGCATAGGCTTGCCATTCTCGAAGTTTTCGGGGCAATCAGGAGCAAGGCCAAAAATTGACCCGGCGGTGTTTGCGGCCTGAAATTGACACAAGGAGTGCAAAATTGTGGTAGCATCATCTAGGCACATAGAAAACATTGGCAGTTGGGTTGCCATTAGCATATACATACCTATCGAACTCCGTTGAATACTTGTGCACTTCAGCAATTTTGAACGCCGCCCAGTCCTCCTTGGTCATGTTGGGAGGTATGTCCTCCTCTTCTGATGTAGCCTTCTTCGGCGCAGGAGGACGTTGCCCTTTGTCCTTTGGAGCACTTGGAGGCGGTGTTTCGTTGCCTCCTTGTGGGTTGCTCCTGTCGGGATGTGGGGCGTTGTCGTCGCCACCGTTGCTTTCATCGTCGTCGCTTGGGCCAACCGGGGGAGACAACGGCGGTTGCGAGGGAGGTGGCGTCCGCTCCTTCGGTTTCAAGACAATATCTGCCTTGTTCCACAGGACGGTCACACCGATCATAGCAGAGCAAATGGTTGTCATTCCCCATTCAGTTGGATAGTCAAGTTCTTGACCTTCAAACTCATCGGCCGTCCATGCCACGTCCACCAAGGCATAGTCTGTCGGGATGGGCATGCCACCATACCTGGCTTCAGGGTTGGGAGGTTTTACTATTCCCTCTGCCACTTTGATCTTCGTCCTTGCCGTCCTACCGCGGGGCACATGAAGGTCTCCAAGAATTGGCTCCGTGATCTCATCGACCGGGTACCTTCGGAGTTCTGATGTACCCGGCCCCATCTGTACGGAGGCTTCACCCTGTTGTGACATCACGCTGACGAACATTTGCTTCCTTAGCTCCACCATCTCGGGCTCGGTACTCGTGAAAGCCTCTTTTATCGTCTCTTTGATCATGTCCCTTGTTACCTCATCCCTGCCTTTCTGCACGAGCTCTTCCTTGTATCTCTGCCTTGTGTGGTAAGAGGCGGCGTCGGATTGCCATGAATCCACATTTTTCCAGCTATGCCTAGAGGATATGCCCCGAACGCGGCCAGGGTGCTCGGGGTTTCCCAGCACCTCGGTGAGCATGTCGTGCTGCCCGCGAGGTACGAAAGCCCCGCATTCCTTGGCCTTTTTGAGGTTGACCAAGTGAGATTGCACCACGCCATCTTCATGGAGAAGTGTGTTTTTGCAGATTTTGCACGGACAAATGATGCGATCCCGACCCAGACTGAGACGATGCTTTTTTCGCTGCAGCAATAAATTTTGTTTTCACATGATTTAGGAAAGACAGATCATTGCCGACCCTCGGTAAATTGTACATCCACTCTTTCCTGTCCATGACGGCAACCTTGCATCCAAAAGCATATCGACATATAAAAATCACACAAAATACAATTTTCTCTCTCATCCATTTAGAAGAAACAAGCAAAAGAGAGAAGATGAGAGTTGTGAGAGTAGAAATCAACCTCCTGCGTTCTCCCCCTTCACCAAATCCAAGGGCAAAACCTTCCCCCCTCAAAAGAAGGCAATTCTTGTGTTTTGAGCTCAAAACACAAGAAAATGGAGGAGGAGCCGCGGGGAGGAAGAAGGGGAAGGTGATATATATAGGGAGGATTAACGGAGGCGGTTTTTATAACGTAACCGTCTCTGTTAATGATCAATTAACAGAGACGTTTGTGTTACAAAAACCGGCTCTGTTAAAGAATTAACGGAGGCGGTTTTTGTAACACAACCGTCTCCGTTAATGCTCCATTAACGGAGGCGGTTCCGTTACAAAAACCGCCTCCGATAATTGATTAACCGTTAATCAATCCTAACTGCCTCCTAAAATGGTGGGCATTAACAGAGACGCTAGCATTTCGCAAGTGTCTCGAAAAATGTTTTGGCAGTGTCTCCTAAAACGTTTTTTTAGTAGTGTGGCCACCGCGCGGATGGAGGAGCACAGTACGTGCGGGACATGAATGCAGGCCGGCTGCAGGTTGGGTTGTTGGGCGCGTGGTAGTTGGAACGAACGGTTTACTGGCAACGCTTGATAGCCTTACACTCACATGCATGTCTGGTCTCAAATACTATTTTCTAGCACGTGTTAAGGTTTGCATTAGCCCAGAAAACATTCTAAAAACTTCTAGAAAATATCTGGACAGATTTGTAGGATTTAAATGTGACTTTCGCCGGGATCTAAATATAAAAATAGTTTTAAAAAATTTCCAATTTGAAGGGAAAAAAAACACTTCTCTCGCTTCCTTTGATGAATCAATCACATCCCTGCTTGCTTTGCTGCTCCTATATAAGTGAACCTCGGTCTTCCATGTAGCCGCCGCGCGCCCAACCCAACCAACCAAGAGAAGCGAACATGGCTCACCGCAGCTCCGGCCACCGCTCTCCACATCACTCCGCTCTTCTTCTTGCATTTGCCACCGGCCTCCTCCTCCTCCTGCTACCACTACTGGCACGTGGGTCCCCCGAGCAGCAGCAGCAGAAGCTCGACGACCGGATCCTGGCACTGCCGGGGCAGCCCAACGGCGTGGCGTTCGACATGTACGGCGGCTACGTGACCGTCGACGATCAGGCCGGCCGCGCGCTCTACTACTGGCTCCAAGAGGCCGACCGCGGCGCGGCCGACCCGGACGCCGCGCCGCTAGTCCTCTGGTTCAACGGCGGGCCTGGGTGCTCCTCCATCGGCTCCGGCGCGCTCGAGGAGCTCGGCGCGTTCCGCGTCCACACTGATGGCAAGACGCTCTCGCTCAATGAGTACTCATGGAACAAAGGTTGGTTGGTTATGCTCACTGAAGCAAGGATAGCTTCGTTCTTCAGACTGGAGGAAAATTAATGTGACATATGAATTGAATGCAGCGGCGAACGTACTGTTCTTGGAGGCACCGGCCGGCGTGGGGTTCTCCTACAGCAACACCAGCTCGGACGTCGTCACCGGGGACAACAGAACGGGTCGGCAAAAAATACACGGCATAATTATACATATATACAATATGGTATATTTTCTATGCATTAATGTTTAGTTATTGCTTATTCGCAGCTCATGACTCGTACACTTTCCTGGTGAAATGGTTCGAGAGATTCCCGCAATACAAGTACCGTGATTTCTACATTGTCGGAGAGAGCTATGGAGGTCAGTAGTATTTGTTAATGTATGAGACTTACTGTCTAATTTGGATGAGGGTGATTTATTTGTTTGAGAGTTTGACGTGAGTATTCGATTCCAAATCCCCATATCCTACTTCGATGGATACATAAAATTTCTAACAAATTTTCACTCAATTCGGTCAGCGTTTGCAATTTCATTACATATCATCTATTCTACTAATATGTGAAGCATTTTAATTTGCAGGTCACTTTGTTCCCCAGCTCTCCCAGCTCGTGCACAGGAACAACATCGGCGTAGAGAAACCGTTCATCAACTTCAAAGGTTTCATGGTATATACAGATCGGCATTTTGTGCGCATGACTGAACGCACACAATGGATTTTACCATAATTTTAACTAAGTCAAATAATGAACAACGAACACCCGCACGACATGTTATATAATATAAGCAATTCAACTCATTAACTTATGAACAATTAATTTAATTAACAAAATTCCAGGTCGGAAATGGTCTGATCAACAACCCCACAGACCTGACCGGCATGTTCGAGTACTGGTGGCACCACGGCCTCATCTCCGACGAGACTCTGGACATGGGGCTCGAGGTCTGCCAGTCGAGCACCTTCATTCACCCCTCGCCGGAGTGTCTCGACGTCTGGGGCCAGGCCCTCGAGGAGCAAGGCAACATCGACTACTACAGCATCTACACGCCAAAGTGCGACAAGGGCAGCGCATTCGAGCTCAGGCTCAAGAGACGCCGCCGCGTGAGTCGCCATGGCCGCCATCGGTTGATCAAGCTATGGCTCTCGCCATGGGCAGCTAGCTCTTGCTTGATTTTACAAGGGAGACAGCCAGCCTGACGATGTTATTGTTGGTTCAGGGATTGATGCTGCCTGCGTACGACCCGTGCGTGGACTTTTACGCGACAAAGTACATGAACCTCCCCGAGGTGCAGAAGGCCATCCATGCCAACGTCACAGGCAGCATAGAGTACCCATGGAGTTTATGCAGGTCAGTGTTACAGGCTAGTACAAAAACCATTTTCATGCACAGAGGATTAAATGCATGGGATTTGTACACTTCTGAGCTCTGTTTGAACCACCAGTTCATATAGCTCTGTGTTTATCCTGCACCTGCAGCAATCCCGTATATGATGACTGGACAGACATGGCCAGTTCCATACTACCCATCTACATGGAGCTCATTGGAGCTGGCCTCAAGGTGTGGGTCTTCAGGTAAAAATTTAAGCTGGCTGTATATGCAGCTAGTGTGTATTTCTTCAGTGAGAGTTTCTTGTAAAGAAAATTAATGCATATGCTTTTGCGTTTGCAGTGGGGACACAGACACTGTAGTGCCGCTGAGCTCGACCAGGCGCTCTCTTGCTGCCCTGGGCCTTCCTGTTAAAACTAGCTGGTACCCCTGGTACATGGTCCCAACCGAGGTCAGTGTTTCAGGACATGATCACATGAGAAGATACCGATCTTCACATCTCGATTTCAGCAAAGTTTCTTACAGAGACAGTTTAGCTTCGTTTCCCATGGACATACGTACATGATGCTGTGGTGGCAGGTTGGAGGCTGGAGCATGGAGTATGAAGGCCTGACCTTCGTCACGGTGCGCGGCGCCGGGCACGTGGTTCCCCAGCACCGCCCGGCGCAGGCGCTCGTCTTGTTCCAGCACTTCCTGCAGGGCGAGCCCATGCCGGCCGAGGCCAGTTTCAATGCACTTTCGGCCACACTGAAACAATCTGCATATCTGCTTGCTCATGCCCTGCATGCATTGGTCACTGAAAGATGCTGATTTTGCAGGCGGCCCAAAATGCCAGCGCCATACTCCTTCCTAGTGAGAAGGCTCACTCCTACTGATCGCGCGCAGGGGAGAACGGGTCGTACTTGACGAAGATTTCAGGACACGACGGTCCTTGAATGTTATGTTGACATGAGTACATCAAGAATAAAAGCTAAAGTACCTCGATCGTTTCTTCTGAGAAGCCACATATGCATGAGTAATGAGTTAGATTTATTGGTCTATTAACCGATAAATCAAATAAATCCAAGGGACCGTTTAATACTAGTATGTATCATGCGTCTATTAATCACAGCCATGTGCCGTACGTGTCAGCCAATATACAGTATACACAGAACAACGGCTCACTGCTTTTCTGTCGGGGGTCGACCAAAAACAGCCCAACCACTAAGTTCATCTTGGGCTGGGTAGAGCGAAAACCCAATAGCTTGGGAAATTTGTCCCTAGGACACCATGAAAACATGGTTTTGTATGTAACACATTGTCAAAATTGATTTTGTTTCCAACACACCTCCAAAATGTGATTTTGGCTGCAACACACCATCTGCATCAGAATTATAATTTCTAAAGCTGAGAGAAGAGAGAGGTGATGTCAATAGACATTTTTGCCCTTGCAGACGGGGCCCACATGTCATCTTCCTCTTCTGTTTCCCATTCTCGTTCGCAGCAGGAGGAAGAACTCAGCGTGCCGTTCTGCTCCCGCTGAGGTCCTCTCGCGGCATTGGCGCGCATGTGCCGGGTCATTCGCGGGCGGCGGCGGCGACGCCCTCGGGCGCGCGCGGCTCGCGGCAGCCGGGGGGCCAGGGGCGGGAGACGTGCTGGTAGAGGCCGGCGGGGGAGCTTGGGCCGCGTGGCTCGCAGCGGCCGGGGTGGGGGGGGGGGAGCACATTCGAGCAGCGCCTCGGCTCGTGCGGGCTCGTCGGCGCTCGCAGAGAAGGAAGCTGCCACAACGCCGAGCATAGGGGCGAGGACGGCGGAGAGAGCGTGGGGATGACCACCGTGGAGAGGGAGCATGGGTCGGAAGCATGCAGGGAGTTCAGCTGGTGGCCAGCGGTGCTGGCAGGGAGCTCGGACAACAGCTAGCGAGGCAGCATATGAAGTCAGCGGGGGAAGAAAAGAAAAGGAGAGGCTGGTGAGAGAGGACGGTGGAGAGGAAGTGAGGCGAGGAGGAAGAAGCTAACAGGTAGGCCTAAGGGTAAAATAGTCTTTTTATCTCTCCTCCTGGTAAAGAAAGATCAGTTTATTCGATGCAGTGTGTTACAGACCCAAGCTTCCTTTCGCAATGTGCTGGAGACAAAATTGAATTTGACGATGTGCTGTGTACAAAACCGTGCTTTCGCGATGTGTCCTGGACAAATTTCCCTAGTGATAATGATAAGTTAGTTGGTCAAGGTTTGGTTCGACCCGTTCTGGCCCACCTGTAAGGAAATGAAGTACTCTCTCCGTATCGTTTTATTTGTCGCCGGTGTAGTTCAGAACGGAAGCAGCCAGAATACTTCTCGCCACAGTCGAAGGAAAAGGTGGCCTGCCGGTTTTGCCCCCAGCAGTAGCCGCGTACACCCCTCGGTCTAAAAAGCATGAGCAGCAGGCGGGATGAAACGTGTTGTTGTTTCGCAAGGGCAAAAGGATAATAGCATGCGATCCTTAATTTTCGTGAACTTGTCTGAAATGTCAACTAAAACGAATCGGAGGGAGACTAGCTAGGAACGAGCATTGCATGTGTGTTACAAATCTGGATGATTTCCTTAGTCATTACTCCATTAAATGAGCCATAGACAGATTGTTCCAGTCTGAATATCGGAGCAGGAAGTTGTTGATTATCAACATTTTCTGAAATATCCACTGATTTCTTTACACTTGTGTTACAAATCAATGGGCCGGCCCAATTATTTACTCGCGTACATAATTTGCAGAGTGTGTTCTACCTCGTATATCTAAAAACTTATAGAAAATTAGTCTTATAGCATCGGAAGAAGGCGTGGGAAATTTGATCTCGTAGCACTGAAAGATTGTCGCTCCGTAAAATACCATCAAAAGAATAAATATTACTGTAAAATAACATTCCGTCACGGAAGCCATCCGTGAGCTCTCACGGCTCCTCTCTGTCCGCATCTACCCTGTGGGTTTTTTTTTTTTTTTTTTTTTGAAAAGCGATTGCCTCTGCTTATATTGAAAGCCTATAAAGGTGCATCTACCCTGTCTCCTCCCAAGCTTGGGCTTGTTGGGATTCATGGCCACCGCGTTCTGAATCGCAGCCTCTGCGGCGCTCACCTCGTAGGGCTCAGTGTCCACAGTATTCATTTCAACAGAGACATCAACAAGGGCAGAGAGGTTCTCCAACCCAAAATCCAAGTCACCAAATTGGTCCAGTGCCTCCCCCACGCCAAAACTTAATTCAAGGTTATGGAGCATTTGCATTGATCCTGGTGCAAACGCCAGCTCAGCTTTCCATATTTTGAAGTTTTCTAAACACAAGAATGAACAATCATTGCTAGTGGTCAACCTTTTGTCTCTCCCTTGTGTGGTTTCCATCACCCATAATTCAAGATGAGAAAGAGATGGTATGCTTCCAAGGACCTGAAGGTCTTCCTCTCTCAGTGTTTGTAAAGAGATACATAAGATGAGAACGGAAGCAGCCAGAATACTTGTCGCCACAGTCGAAGGAAAAGGTGGCCTGCCCTCGGTCTAACGAATGAGATCCTCTGCAGACCTGCAGTTGAGTCACTGACATATGGGCCCTGGTCCGCTCGGACGACCCACGTGTCATTGACTCAACTGCAGAGGAACCTCTTCCCGGTCTAAAAAGCAGGCGGGATGAAACGTGTCGTTGTTTCGCAAGGGCAAAAGGATAATAGCATGCGATCCTTAATTTTCGTGAACTCGTCTGAAATGTCAACTAAAACGAATCGGAGGGAGTAGCTAGGAACGAGCATTGCATGTGTGTTACAAATCTGGATGATTTCCTTAGTCATTACTCCATTAAATGAGCCATAAACAGATTGTTCTAGTCTGAATATCGGAGCAGGAAGTTGTTGATTATCAACATTTTCTGAAATATCCACTGGTTTCTTTACACTTGTGTTAGAAATCAATGGGCCGACCCAATTATTTACTCGCGTACATAATTTGCAGAGTGTGTTCTACCTCGTATATCTAAAAAATTATAGAAAATTAGTCTTATAGCATCGAAAGAAGGCGTGGAAAAATTGATCTCGTAGCACTGAAAGATTGTCGCTCCGTAAAATACCATCAAAAAAATAAATATTACTTTAAAATAACATTCCGTCACGGAAGCCATCCGTGAGCTCTCACGGCTCCTCTCTGTCCGCATCTACCCTGTGTTTTTTTTTTTTTTTGAAAAGCGATTGCCTGCTTATATTGAAAGCCTATAAAGGTGCATCTACCCTGTCTCCTCCCAATCTCTTCGTCTCCACACGTCACTCCCAGAGTAGGCAGCGGCGGCGGCGGTGGGGCCACGCTGGCGGCGGCCAAAAGTCATCCGAGTTCCTGACTCCGGTTTGGCAAAAGAAGTCGTTTAGGACATCGACACGGTCTCCAAAGTACAACTTTGACTTCTTATTTTTACAAAGATATTTATTAAAAACTAACATATGTATACTTTTATGAAAGTATTTTGCAAGACAAATCTATTCATGTAGTTTTCATATTTTCAAACTCAACGACTTAAAAGTTATTCACGATTTATATTCCCAATGTTTGACTCAAACCTTGTCCAAAACGACTTCTTTTACCAAACCGGAGGGAGTACGTGGGGATTCTGGCGAGCAGAGTGTCCGAGAAGAGCAGCGACACGACTTGTTCGGCGACGAGCAGTCTCGGAGCTCCGGCGGCTCGCCTTGCATGCAGTAAGCGCCTTGTGAATAGCAATTGATATTGAAGCTGAAAGGATAGTTGTTTTTTTAGATTAAGAGAAAGGATAGTTGTAGCCAAAGCGATACGGGTTACCTACTTACCTGCGGTATAGCTGTTGTTCCCATGCATGTACCAATGATATCATGAAGCCATCGAATATTTTTCCAGCTAATCATGTTTTTCACGGTACAGCTGTTGTTCCCATGTATCAATGATATCATGAAGCCAAAATAAGCAAGTGTGGTAAGGGTCAGAGCACTAGCTCTAAAAGTGAATGGATGCATATATAATTGAGAAGATATCCTAAACCTAAAGTAATTAAATGAACATGTGATTCTTTAATTTAATAGGCTAAATTAGCACTGTTACCTTCTCTAATGTCAGCTTGGGCTTGTTGGGATTCATGGCCACCGCGTTCTGAATCGCAGCCTCTGCGGCGCTCACCTCGTAGGGCTCAGTGTCCACAGTATTCATTTCAACAGAGACATCAACAAGGGAAGCGAGGTTCTCCAACCCAAAATCGAAGTCACCAAATTGGTCCAGTGCCTCCCCCACGCCAAAGCTTAATTCAAGGTTATGGAGCATTTGCATTGATCCTGGCGCAAACGCCAGCTCAGCTTTCCATATTTTGAAGTTTTCTAAACACAAGAATGAACAATCATTGCTAGTGGTCAACCTTTTGTCTCTCCCTTGTGTGGTTTCCATCACCCATAATTCAAGATGAGAAAGAGATGGTATGCTTCCAAGGACCTGAAGGTCTTCCTCTCTCAGTGTTTGTAAAGAGATACATAGGATGGATAGAGCGGATAGTGAGGACGCCCATCTTGGTACCGAGCAGATGGCCGTATCCCATATTTGTATGTTCCGAAGCTGTTGACATCCCAGTGATGATAATCTGTCAGATTGGGAACCAAAGTCAAGATTGCAGCCATGTATTTCAAGGTATTCGAGACTGATCATGGTAGACAGACACCGGAGGAAATGCTTATGGTAGCTCTCGTCCCATTTATCGAAACTGAATGTCACACGCCTCAGCTCGGCCAACCCATCCAAATCATGCAGCATGGTTGGAGAGCCCACAAAGATATCACCCACGAATTCTTGCAGAGATTTAAGATTTTTTCCAAACCCATTTGGTATTCTATTCAGACAATCAATATGTAGGTATACAAGTTGTTGTAACCGTACAAAAGTCGAGGGGAGCTCATCAATCTGAGTGTTGCTCATGTCCAGTACTTGCAAAAACTTTACATTCCCAATTTCTTCCGGAATCACTGTTACACTTGTTCTACGTAGTCCCAAATATCTGAGGTGGAACAAACTGCAAATATCCTTGAAATAGTTATTATGCACTAGCCCACAACCATTTAAATCCAATACACGTAGGAATGGAAAGCTTGAAAGACTTGGTAACAAATGGAAAGCTTGTTCAGACACCGTTAGAGACCTCACATGGGACAAGCTCATGGCTGATAGTTGTTTTCCGTACTCTTCTGTGCAGGTTTGGAGGGATAATCTACGTATCTTATTTGGTAGAAACTTCAGGGGCTGACCGTATAATGTTGTAATAAACTCCTCCTCATTTGACAAAAAATTGACTAGATCAAGAAACATGTCATGTACTCGGAAAGAGATTACCGTACCATCAGGGTCAATATCTTCTGGTTGGATCATACTTCTATTAACTAGCTCATCAACATAACCCTTACCTGCTTCATACACAGCCTTCCCCATCTCTTTAGGGACAAACTCTTCACCTATCCATTTCGATATCAGAGCTTCTGTGCTGATCTCAAAATCCTCTGGATATAAACTAAGATACAATACACAGGTTTTCAAATATGGAGGTAGGTCATAATAACTAACTAATAATATCCTTCTCATGTTCTTGACGTCAAGATTGTCTTCTAGCCCAGAGCCAATTGATTTATACACCTTCAACCAATACTCGTTTGTATTTACGACCTTCCCTCTATTATTCGCCAACATACTAGCTATTGTAATGATAGCTAATGGTATACCACCGCATTTCTTCAAAATGTTTTCAGATATTTTGGCCAAATGATTAGGAGGACATGTGTGTTCAGTTCCAAATATTCGTTGGTAGAATAACTTTTCTGAATCTACAAGAGAAAGAGGCTCTAGTTGATAAATATCACCGGCCTTTTTGGCAACCTCCAAAATGCGAGTTGTGGATATAATTTTACTTCCATTGTCATTCTCGATCAAAGCATGTCGGATTGTTTCCCACAAAGAACTATTCCATATGTCATCAATTACAATGAAGTACCTAAGAGGCGATACCAAAAGACAATATATTAGAGATTCTATAACTAAGACCCTCACAGTAATGATGTTTTAGGAGAATTAATTCTCAGTGGATCAGGTTACAATAGCAGAAAAATAGACTATATAAAGTTCCTAGGCATCACTATTAGATCCTATATATAGGTGAAGTTATAGAACAGCAGAAAGCCATATAAAAACCAATAGTCTTAGTGATAGGGACATGTTGAACTCACATTGAGTTTGAAGATTGACTACGAAAATATGCAAGATTTTGCAACTTTGATTTCCTCATAAAATTTACATATGTATATGAGCTTATATAAGGGGACATATGTACCTCTTGTATTGTAGGAAGCTCCTCAATTCACCGATAAGTTGTGCTTCGTCCCATGTTTCTCCGTTGATATTTTTGTACCTGACCCCATCAAGCTGGTATAGTAGGGTCTTGAAAACTTTATCCATGATAGGATTTAAGGATATGCATACAAAGGCCCCACAATCAAATCGCCCTATAAGCTTCTCATACACCATTTTAGCAAGAGTAGTCTTGCCTAATCCTCCAAAGCCAACAATAGAGATTACTGTTAGCTGGCGCTCTGATGCCCCATCCATTAGTCTTTTGATAAGATTATTGCTCTTCTCCTCGGTGCCAATGAGCTCTGTGGCCCTTTTATACAGAGCAGATAGGCGAAGGCTATTAACGGTTGGGCCAAGAGATCTGGAAGCAACACTGCTCACCTTGTACCTCACACGGCGCTCACTGACCTCATTGACGCGCCTTTTGATGTGTTTGATTTGGGCACCAATGTCGTGGCGAAACTTTGCCCTCTTGAGCAGCTCAAGGCCGCGGTTGACGAAGCTTCTTAGGCCACGCAGATATTTCTCTGCCTTCAGATCTGCACGCACGGTGAAATTGTCGATGCAGTCCTCCACATCGTAGGACAGGTCCCTGACCTCCCTCGCCCAGAGCTTGTCCTGGGCGTCGGGCGGCTCGTCGATTGGCGCCGCCTCGGAGATCTTGAGGAGGGCGGCCTCCATGCTCTCCAACTCGGACTTGAGGAACTCAACGTCGTCCTTGACGCTCGCCTGCAGCTGGTACTCCCCAGTGAGCAGGTAGCCGAGCTTGGAAAGGAGAGAGTTCAGCGCCCCCGTCACGACGTCCATGGCTGAAACGCGGCGCCGTGCTCTGACACGGAGAACAGAGGAGACTAGAGACTGACTATTGGTTGGCAGAGAAAATAATGGAGGGCGAGGCGACAAAAAGCAAGACGACCCCCTCCGCAGACCGTGGCCACGGTCAAGTCAAGCTGCGAGCTCTCCCACATTGCCTTCAAGGCTTCAACCAACCTTATCTGCGGGCCAATGCAACCGCGCAGCCAAACGGAGGGTCATTCGCTGTGCCGAACTGCAGAGTTTGCTCTGCTTCTCTGCAAACCTGCTCTGTTCTATGCGAGCAAAAAAGAGAAACAGGAGCTGGATCAGTTGACACGGCTGACCCGTAGTAGTGTAAAATTTCCCCTACAAAATCTATCCACGTGTGGTAACAATTTTATAGGAGTTATGACAACAATGGAAACGTGGGCTGCCAATTTTATTGTTGTAGCGTTCAAACTTTGCACAAAACGAGTCCAGGATAAACGTGATGCCCTACATGCTATTATAAATGTGTAACTATGCTCCATCTAGTGTGCTACCTACACCCGCAAAAGATTTTGTGGCCTAGAGGCAATCGCAGCAAAAACTACCTTAAGAAAGTAAAGGACATGTTTCTGGTTATCAAGTCTCTCATGATTATTGTCTTGGGCTCACCACTAAGCCGAAGCTGTACGCCATTAAATTAAAATAGAATGGCATCTGTACACCACAATTTTTAGTTTTGTTTGACCCCATGTGTCACATATCTCCATATTTTTTTAGACGGATGGCAATAGTTTTGTCGAATTTTTATTAGAAGAAGAAAAAACATGAAAAAAGTGCAAGGTACATCTAAAGGCAACAAACATGTGCCTCACCTCAAAAGACCTTTGCCAGGGTCGCCAAAAGAAAACTACTCAAGAAACAAAGCACACCTGTATTGAGCTAAGGCGCAAAACAACCACAACAAAAGACTGCTAATGCCAAAATAGAAAAACAAACACCACTGCAAAAGCTATGATACACAACTAGCTAGAGGAGTCTTGCACTTTTTGATCTCGTAAAATGAGTTGCCAAATTAAACAGTTGAACATCTTCCTTGATTAAAGGGCAAATTTCGTTTATGTCATTGAGAAAATACAACATATCCCTTATATACCATTGAAAATTAACACATCACTTCAATGTCATTAGTTTTATTTCTCATCCTTTATTGCCATCACCGTCACATAGGAGTAATATAGCCGTTAAAGTAATAGTTGAAAATGAACTTCTAGTTGCAACATTTTTCGAAAGTGAGGTGAAGGAGGTAATTTTTCAAATGAAAAATAACACCTCTCCAGGTCCATATGGTTTCCCGCCAGAGTTCAATCAAGTGTTCTGGAATGTGCTAAAAGAAGACTTGATGTCTCTGTTTGAGGAATTCCATAGGGGCTCACTGCCACTTCACTCTCTCAACATCGGAACAATTATTCTACTATCTGAAAGTATTGATCCTAATCTATTTGTTGAATGTTAGTTTCAAAATATTTTCACAAAGTTAGCCACTAACAGGATTGTTAAGGTCGCCCAAAGAATTATTAAACCAACCCAAATGGCCTTTTTTGCCTAGAAGATATATTATGGAGGGTGCGGTGATTCTCCATGAAACAATCATGAACTTCACACGGAAAAAAACAAAATGGTGTGATATTCAAGATAGACTTTGAAAACGCATATGATAAAGTTAAATGGGATTTACTGCAGCAAACTCTTAGAATGAAAGGATTTGACCCAAAGTGGTGTGAGTGGGTTAAACCGTTTGTACAAGGAGGTAATGTGGGGATAAAGGTGAATGATCAAGTGGGACGATACTTTCAGACTAAAAAGGGTCTTAGGGAAAGTGATCCACTATCTCCACTAATGTTTAACATCGTTGTGGATATGTTGGCAATTATTGTGGCAAGAGCCAAAGAGGATGGTCAAGTGAAAGGGGTAGTACCAAATCTAATTGATGGTGGTTTGTCTATTCTCTAATATGCAGATGATACATTTATTTTTGTGGATCATGATATTGAACAAGCAAAGAACATGAAACTTCTTCTTTGTGCCTTTGAACAATTATCTGGTCTTAAAATTAATTTTCACAAAAGTGAAATATTATGCTTTGGTGGTGCGAGAGATTGCGAAAATCAGTATTCACAGTTATTCGGTTGTAAAATAGGTTCTTATCCTTTTCACTATTTGGGGATCCCTATGCACTATAGAAAGTTGCCAAACAAAGATTGAAAGGCAATAGAGGATAGGATTGAAAAATATTTAAGTGGATGGAAAGGAAAACTCCAATCCATTGGAGGGCGTTTAGTCCTAGTAAATTCAATTCTCTCTAGTCTACCTATGTTCATGCTCTCTTTCTTTGAGGTCCCAAGGGGAGTCCTCAAAAAGATTGAATACTATATGTCAAGGTTTTTTGGCAGAATGACGGACATAAAAAGAAATATAGACTGGTCAAATGGAACATTTTCCGCCAACCAAAAGAACAAGGGGGAATAGAGATACATGATTAGACATACAAAACAAATGCCTCCTAAGCAAGTGGCTATCTAAATTGTGTAACAAAGATGGTTTATGGCAAGAATTGCTTAGAAACAAGTATTTAAAGAATAAAACATTAAGCCAAACAAGAATACAAGCAGGAGATTGACATTTTTGGTGAAGCCTCATGGGGGTAAAAGACCAATTCCTAAATCTAGGAAGGTTCAAACTAGTAAGTAGTAACCAAATCAGATTTTGGGAAGAGAAATGATTAGGTACTCAGAAGTTGAAAGACAAATTTCCAAATTTGTTTAATATAGTACGGAAAAAGATGCAACTGTGTCGGAGGTACTCAGCTAAAACCCACTTAATGTCTCCTTTAGAAGAGCTTTAGTTGGGGATAAGTTAACTGAGTGGTATAACCTGGTTGCGAGTCTAGTACATATTAATCTGAATGAGGGGATGGATTTATTTTTGTGGAATCTGCATAAGAATGGGACACTCACTACTAATTCAATGCATAGGCACCTAGTCAATAACGGAATTAAAGCTACACAAGAAATTTGCATATGAAGATCCCTCTCAAAATAAAAAATATGTATGTGGTATCTTGAAAGGGGAGTGATCTTTACAAAAGACAATTTAGCTAGATGGAATTTGAATGGGAGTAAAGTTTGTTGCTTTTGTAGTAAGTCAAAAACTATCCAACACTTGTTTTTTAATGCCATTATGCAAAATTTCTTTGGTGTGCAATTCACATTGTGTTAGGTATACCACCACCAGTAAGCACAAACATAATTTAATGTTATTGACAGGAGCTGCAGCCATTTGCTGGGCAATTTGGCTCACAAGGAATGATACTGTGTTTGACAAATGTAGACCAAAAACTTTTTTGCAGGTGCTTTTTAGGGAGACACATTAGCTTTGATTTTGAGCTTTGTTGCAGCACATTGATGACCAAAGGGAGCGGCTAGTTGTGGCATGCCGGCTTCTAGAGTCCAGAACTATGGAGTTCTTCGCGTCTCATAGATGGCCTTTCATTTTGTGTATTGGTCAATAATGTTAAACACAATGGGGTTTAAATTCTGAGTGTACTTGTAATAAGTGTGGACTAATGCCTCTCTATGGAGAGGTCTGAAGCTGTAATTTTTCCATTATCTAAAAAAAAGATCATCCATTACTACTGCAACCTCAATTTGGAGCAGATAATTAAGACGGTTAGGCATTCAATAGCTAGCAGCTACCTTGTGAACACAGCGTTCTTAAAGGAGGAGACAATGCACATCTCAAGCAAAGAATAAAGATGCACCCACCTTCCAGTACAAAGATCCATTCGACCAATTAACTATAAATCTATAGGATTAAAAAAACTCAAAAGCTATACAATAGAAAAATAAAAATACAATTTAAAAAATTCTAAGCTATATTATTCTCTATCTAATAATGTTTTGTGCTCACATTTCTTTGGGGGGGGGGGGGGGGGGGGCAGAATCGTGCAAGAAGCCATATATGTGCATCTTTATTCTTTGCTTGATGAGACGTGCATTGCGCCTATTAGAGTACGTACGCAGCATTCTCTTGCTGTAACGACTGGCAGAGAAACACACACTTGCCTTCTCTTGCTCGGACACGTGGTGTCAACCATCAGCCTCCCGCCATATCCCCATTCAAACCAAAAGCTCCTCTTTGGCCTGACAAGCAGCAACACGCAACGAACATATTCTGTGATTTTGTGGATCCAGGCATCGTGTACTTGCCTTCGAGCATCCACCAACCAGCAGCTACTGACTCAAAGGGAAAAGAGTGAAGAAAAGAGGCAAGGATCCAAAGCTAGCGAGCTAATCTGTATATGCATCCCTTTAAAGTAGGAGTACTTCCTTGCCTTACTTATTGGCCCCATTTCGGCCGTCATTAGCCTTTGCTAAATAAAAGTATTCAGTGAAGGCGCGGCATGTTATTAGATAAACAAGCATTCTGTCACGCCCCTAAAATTTCAGATATTAGGATGTGATTAGCTAGGAAGAACAAGTAATTAAGTCAGTGATTTCCTTCAATTTCTAAAATTTGCCAACATTTATATTTTCTTAAAGGAAATTAAGTAGAGAAAATTTGGTACTGATCGATGAGATGGTCTACATTAATAACATTGTAACTACAAATTTTTGATACCTGGATAAAAACTGGCACCTCATGTACTAAACTTTAGTGCATCCTATGTTATAATTGATTGTGCCGCCTCTTGAAGGAATAGTAAAAAAGGCTCGAGTATGTTCCATCTCATCTTGAGCTCCAAGGTGATCCCCTTTGATGAAATACGCTAATTATAGCATGAAACACTTGAATTTGTTTAAACAAACAAAGGCAAAACGTCTGGTGTTGTTAGTTTGGAAAATTTGAAGCAATCCATAACAAATGGATTCTCTACTCACTCGTAGGGTATATATTCTCCGCATAAAAAGAAAAAGGTTTCTATTCTCTGCTAGCATTTGTTTTTACATTATTGGGCCCCAAAGTGCAGGAAGCTCCGTGGTCGATGCATCTTTATTCTTTCCATGAGTTGTGCATGCATCGTCTCCTCCTTTAAGAACGCTATGCCTCAAAGCTTGACCCTTCGACGGTGCTCCTATACATCTAGGTGCCTCTCCGTAATCATCCTCATCTCCTCCTAAGCTCAGTGCTGTAGATTAAGCTAGCTTGCGAAGACTGCGGCAACAATGGCTGATCCAGATTCAACAGACGACGACAATAATTTAGTGAAGGCCGCCATTCTTCTTGCCGTGGTCATCTTCCATGCCCCGCTGTTAATGGGGCTCAGCTCGCGCTGGCGCCACAGTGGCCATCCGGTGCTCCGCTTCTTCCTCTGGGGCGTGTCCACGGCGTACTTCCCAATTATGTCCGTCGTCCTTTCATTCTTGACTTCATATCTCCCCACCTTGGACAGCCAAGAGGACCACGATTGGTTCACGTTTCTGGTTGTGATGGTCGTCCTCATCCAGTTTGTCAGGGCCAATGGTGACATGGCAGCCCTGTCCGTGGCAGCCGTCACCTCACCTGTGGCCGGTGACGATGACATCAACAGCCTAAAGATCCGGCCATCCATGGAGAGCCTTATCTACTCAATCTGGGTGGCAGGGGTTGTCATCTACAGCATACATAAATCCGAAGCAAAACCCGCGGACCAGCGCGCCGACCCCGACTTCATAAAAATTTTGTTCATACCCCTAATTGTGCCACTCTGGGTTATTGGTGCTTGCAGGATGGTGCTCAGGTTCGCTGCCTTCCATAGGGCGACCCGGTCCTTTGCGCTTGGCCGCAATGTTCAGCTCATCAACAGCTACATGGCCCAACTCCAGCAAGCTGAGGGGCAGGTACCCCGTCTCATAGTAACGGGAGAAAGGAACCGGGACGTGGAAGAAACCCCAACTGGGTACTGTGTCAAGCTCTCCACTCCTTCAACTAGCCTGATCACGCTGGACAAGGTCTGGTCCCAGAGTGACTCTCTCCTGGGCCCAGAGCTCAAGGATCTCTGCCTCTCCTTTGCTCTCTTCAAGTGCCTCCGCAGGCGGCTCGCCGGGTACCGGCTGGCGGAGGCTGGCTCTAGCTGGGCGTTCCATTTCGTTCGCGACGGGCTGCTGGGAAGGCAAGATGACCACGAGAGGATTTTCCGGGTGATCGCAGATGACCTCTCATTTGCAAGAGAGTTCTATTACTCCCCTCTTCCCGTGGCCTCTTTGGGCACCTTCGCTGCAGCTCTCCACTTCTTTTTTCCTTTCTGATTTCTTCTTGGTTTTGCTTCCTAACCCTCCCGTTTCTTGTTGCCATCATTGGGCTTCCTATATCGTTCCTTGCCTTCGTTCTGTCGGTCATCATCGCGAGCACTGAGATCTCTGACATGGTCGCCAGTGTGCGCTCTAACTGGACCAAGATAAGCATAATTGGCCACTATTGCAGGTCCCGGTACCATTGCGTGCGCAAAATCTTCTCGTGCCTGCTACGATGCAAATCCCGGAAGCATTGGAAGGACAAGATCGGGCAGATCTGCAAGGTGTCACGGACATGCTTCTTCAAACAGCTCCTCCCGAAGAAAAACCGGCACAAGCCCGTGATCAAGGTTCCTCCGGAGGTGAAGGCCGCCATCCTCATCTCCTTCAGGAGCTTGGACGAAGCGTCGCTACAAGGAAGTGAAGAAGGGCATCAAGGAGGCGTCCAAGTCTGGCGATGCTGTCCAGGAGTCAGGTGTGTATGAACACCTGGTCGATTGTTTCAGTGCCGGGGGCTGCCACGAGGTGCTGAAACAAGGCTCAAGGTTGGGAAAGCAGATTGTGGAGGAGTCCGAGAAGCGAAGATCAGAACGAGAAGGAGATGCTGGAGCTGGAGGCGAAGATGCGGAGTGGGAGCTCCTGGCAGAGTTCTGGTCGGAGATGCTGCTCTACCTGGCACCGTCGGATGATGTCAAGCACCACATAGAGGTGCTGCAGCGCGGTGGCGAGCTCATCACAATTCTGTGGGCGCTTCTGCTGCACGCCGGCATCACCAGTAGGCCGGCTCGCCACATCTCCGACCAGCTTCAAGTTGATATTTTAGTTTCTTAACCTTAATATATACTGGTAGCTAAATATATATTTTATCAATTGTTTGGGCTCTCTTTTCGCAATTACCGAATATGCTTCCAAGGCAGAACAATGACAGATGTGACTGCATTGCTTTCAGTAAAAGGATAGCATCTATGCTGACGGGCCCGCCGCGCAGCACAATTTGTTTCCAAATCATGTTGTATGTCATTTTACTAAATTATTATTATTTTATTTCCCTTCAGTTTCTAAATTAATATTTCCCGCCAGATTTACCATAACCCTTGTTTTGGTATACCATTTTCTGCCTTGTTACGCGGCCACGTCACCGTTAAATTCCAGACGCACAGTGTAAGATCTAGGATCGATATGTTGCCCGCATGCTCCCCTGCATCGCCCCTTCACCACCCCCATCGACCCTATCCTTTCCTTTTCCCCTCCGAGCTCCCCCAACGACGACCTCAGTCCACATCGCCCACGACGGCAGGGCGTGCCACGTAGTTCGCTGCCACGGTGTAAAAGGTGATTTTTTAAAACCGATTAGCACAAGTTTCTAACACCAACCAGTGTAAAAGGTGATTTTTTAAAACCGATTGGTATTACAAACCCGTGCTAAAGGGTTCTTCACGTGCTACCAGGTCTTGTTTTGGCCAGTGTAAATGGGTGATATGGAAAGTGGTCTCTCCATTAGTGAACACAAAAGAAATGCAAATCTTTGTCCTAACAAAAAGATAAGTGACAGACCACGATCCATAGGTGTCCCAAAGAGGGTGATCCAAACAAGAAAAAGGATGGTCCGATACTCCGATAACTCCAAGAGTTAGCTATGGTTCAAGATGGCATAGCTAGTCGGAAAAAAAATCTGGATCATTCTAACTCTATCGGATATCCTCCTGTCCTAATTGTATATGACTCATGTAAACTGACCTCTAAACCTGCCCCCAGATATATAAGCTGAGGTTGCCCCCGCCTCCACCACCCACAACCCTCGCCCCCCCCCCCCCCCCCCCCCCCGGTGCACCCAAAAACACAAGACCATGGAGTATGCTTCATAGTGGCCAAAACCTATCTAACCATATCTCGCGTTCACCATCAACTTTCTAATCCTTTAGAGACCATCGAGTTTGCGAGTGGATTCTTGAATATTACCCTTACCTGATGCACCGGCCATTATAGTTTAGACCGTCAACTTACCTGATGCGCCGCCCAAACTTTTTAGCCCTGTTTGACATTAATATTGACATATGAAAATGGAAACATATCTGGTGCAAACCAACCCCTCCGTGCAATCATGCAAACTTCTAATTTGAGCCATAGGATGTTGATCCAAGGGACGCGGGGGATTGGGTAATTTACCTAACCAACCCCTCCCATAATCACACTTTTGCAAATTCCCCTTCCTACCTCCCCGGTGAGCCCCTTTGGATCAACATAACGTGGCTCATATTAGAAGTTTGCATGATTGCACGGAGGGGTTGGTTTGCACCCGACGCGACGCCGCAGCCCAAC
This sequence comes from Urochloa ruziziensis, assembly GCA_015476505.1. Lineage (NCBI taxonomy): Eukaryota > Viridiplantae > Streptophyta > Magnoliopsida > Poales > Poaceae > Urochloa > Urochloa ruziziensis. The sequence goes on from CM027120.1 coordinate 58,155,143, forward strand.
GGTCTTCAGAGCGGGTGCGGGACGCAGCTCTGCATCGCGTGCATCACCGGCGCGTTCATGGCCATCTGCGTCCTCCCGGTGATGGAGAGTACATGTACGTCGTCTGTGTCGTGACATCATCTCATTGATCGGCCGTGCTTACTGCTTACCCAGGATAGTAATCTCTCTAGCAGTTCATATGTGGTATATATACAAACCATGATGGTAATTAATCTCTTTAGCATTTTGTATTGGACATATATTTCCAATATGGGAATATCCAACTTCTAAATTCTAGCTCCGCCACTGCTCTGTGAGCCAAAGAGGGGGAAAAGTCTACGTAACTCCAACTATCGAGGGTCGCCTATTTCACCTCGAAAAGTACAAGACCAGGTATTGTGCCCTCTAATCTTTTTAAAACCATTCAAATAACCCTATATACCTGTTTTCGAGATGGTTTTGACACCGGGATTGCTAATGTGGACGGCGACATTGCAAGGGCCCACATGTCAGACACACCATTGCCCCCTCTCTCCCCCGCTACATCATTTTGTCACTACTGCAGATACCATTAAGCTAAGCGGCGTGGAAACCTCATTCGCACCGGCGCCGGCGCCGCTTCCCTTTTACCGATGCCAATAAGGGGGGTCATCCTAAGCGGTTATTTAACCGCTTCTAATGACTTTTTAAACGTGCCGGCGTTGTCCGCACCGCTTAGAATAGTATGATACTCGAAGAGGCTATTCCTTCGCCGACTCATTTGGTTCCGGTATACGAATCGGTTCAATATGTACCGTTGAGTTTAGTTTCCCTAAAATCACCGGTTTCGTTAGCACCGGTTAGAATGCTGTCAGGGCAGCTAAAAAAACATAATTCGCAATCGGATATCCAGTGCAACATTGTTATGAACGAATTGCACGAACATCATCTGCACATACTATGGTATGTGCACGTGTACGTGCTAGACGTTCATAACAATAACATCATACTCAAATCGTCATTTGGTAAGAGCTGAACTCAACATGAACTTAGCTATAACATAGCAATAGTAGCTACAAGTTCATTATGCAAGGATTGACTGAATACCTTAAACATTACAAATAATAATAACATGGCAATATAGTAGGTACAAATTCATCACATAACAAGGTTAAACACCACAACTACTAAATAAAATAGCTAAACACATTGCAATGGTAGAACGATGAAGCCTAGTGGACAAAATGGCAATTCGTTCATAACGCCGGCGCATACTTCATCGGATCTGATGGGTGGCGGTGCTTACATCGCGGCCATCGCACCTGCAGAGCCTTCGTCGTGCCCACCATGGGGACGGAGGTCATGGTCGAAGAGGACACAACGACGAAGGCGCGTCATATCCCGCCACATCTCGGAGAGCGCAAGCGTTTCGACATGTTGACGGTAGGCAGCCACCATGACGAAGAATCCGGAAAACATCTGGAGGGACTCTGCTCTCACCTCTTTCCGCCCGGTGTTGATTGCCCTGGCAATGGATCTTACCAGCAGCTCCTTCCGACAGTCGGACGGCACAGAATCAATCATGGCCAAGACTGCCTGTAGGCAGCCCTAGCCTCCGTGTGCACGGCGGCATTCCTCGCCTTGACTACGGCCAAGGCGTGGAGCAAGGCACGACAAAAGGACATCTTTGCCGTCTGATAAGCATAGTATGTGAGGATGGCTTCTTTGTCATGTGGACTGGCATGGCGCAGGACCTCTAATGGATGGGGTGTCGCCATGGTGGAGGCGTGGAGGGCGAAGGAGGAGGTGGAGGAGATGGGAGGAGATCTAGATCTAGATGTGTGTGGTGGTAGGCGCGCGGCAGCGACTGGGGGCCGTGGGGATAGGGTTAGGGTTAGAGAATGGCCGCCTCATATATATAGACTCGGAATCGTTCTAAGCGGTCTGGTGTTGAACGCTTAGAATAGTATTCATTTTCAAGCGGCATGTGCATGACCGCTTAGTATGAGCCCACAACAAATAAAAAAAACACGAAGCATAAGTCCAGATAAACATGCGAGCGAGGCAGCAGTACAGAACGCTAGAGATCTATATCCTGAGGAAATTAGAGCGATGCGGCAGCAGTACAGGCGAGTCATGTACGGCCCCAAGCCAATCCGTATTCATTTGGATCTCGAGGACGTGGTAGAAGCTCACCGTCTGCCCGCTCCATTTCTAGCTACGGGCATGAAACATCTCCACGTCTCCTGCTTTAGGAAGCCGCACGAGGAAGGTGTGGTCGAAGCGGTCGTCCTCCATTGTTATCTTGGAGCGGTAACGCCCGAGTACATGCTTGATGATGAAGCTGATGGTGATGAATGGGTTCCGGCGGGGGTGTCGTTGGCGACGACGTGGTCCCACTCGAGGCCCAACGAAGCCAATGACGAGGTGATCCTGATCTCCGGGGATCACCTGAAGCTGTTGAAGCACCCTTTGGGTGACAAACTCGCAGCGACGGCTCTGCCCCTCCATGCCTGTCGGCGCCTCCATGCCCAACCTCTGGGTTTCCTACTTGCAAAAAAAAATGGACGAAACAAAGAAAAACTGATGGAACGAAGGAAGCAGAGTACCAATAAAGAAATAGGACATGGCTACGCACACTACCAACTTCTCCATCAAGATGAATCGGATGGAGGACATGTGTCTGGTACGCTTATTCTAAGCGGCCGGTTATGAGCTGCTTAGTATGAACCATTTCGTTAGGTGCCAAACTTTATGTATTCTGAATTGTTTCTATCCTTGTCATTATCTGAATAAAAAACTATTATGTCAGGCTTTCCTTAAATGTTCTGTTGGCTCCACGTATACTCCCTCCGTACCAAACCGATATCACAGGTACTAGAAAAATTGCATCAATTTCGTTAATTTTGACAGGTATCACATAATTTTCATATATAATAAGTACCTTCAATTCCAGACTAGAAAGCAAGTTGATAAATTCGACTTTACGCGCAAAGTCCAATTGATCAACTTCCTTCTACTCTGGAATTGAAGTGAAAATTCTGTGATAGCAATCAAACTATATGGTGGGTGGCAAATTGAGCAATCTTTCTATAAAACACATATGGAGCCAACAAAACAAAAAGGAAAGACTGACATAGTAGTTAATTTGATTCAGATGATGCGCAGGACGGAAACAATTTAGAATACAATAAGTGGGCACCTACTCGGAGATCATCGCCGCCCGCTGCCACTCGCCTAAGTGGAAACAATTTAGACGATCTTCACGCACCACTTCAATTTAAACAATTTAGACTGTGATGTTGGACACAGAAAGGGGAGGGAAGGAATGCAGGCCAAATCGATCGAGGAGGTTCAGGACTATATACACAATTGAGAGTGGGAAACGCAGGCAATCTGAAGGGCCAGGCTGTCGTTGTTTCAATGCACGCTAAACTCCCACGCTCTCTCAAACTGCGCGCACTTAAACTTCCTAGACGAGCTGTTCAAATTCCCAATAAAACAAATTAATCGGTCAAACTTCGCACCGCTTACAAAATGAATATTCTACGCGGCATATTCTACACCAGTTAGAATGTGTTCTCATTCTAACCGGCTAATTAAACGGGCCGGCCCAGTAGTAGCACCGGCGTATTTGAGGCCATTATTCGAGCCGGCACCGTTCCAGCTGCTTCCAATGAATTAAATGAAATGGGGCGTTTTGGACCGGCGCGGATGGGCCGATGAGGTTAATGGTTTTTGCAGTAGTGTGTCTCAAATGGGGAGCGGCCGTGGAACTCGATAAGGAAGGGCCTCGCCATGCCGCAGTCAGAGCTCGCCGGTTCCTCTTGTGCAGAGGCCACCTGCTGCCCGCAGCGCCGCCTTGCACGCCTGCCCGCGTGTTGTCATGAGCATGCTCGCCTGTGCCCCGGGGTGGCCTAGCTAGATCCCAGTGGCGCGGCGCAATAAGGGAGTGACCGCGTGGAGCCCAATTACGCGGCATGATGCAATGAAAAGTGCCGACGGGAGGCGAAATCTAGGGTCCGGCTCTTGGCCTTGCTCTACTCATGCAGCTGCCGGAGCTGCCGCCGCTTGTCTCTAGAGGCTTGTCCCATTGTCCGCAGCCATGGTCATATGCCTGGCGCTGGATTTCATTCGATCTCTTCTCCTCCTCTTCCGTGCCATCACACTGCTGCTATGCCGTGGCTGTTTGGATGCTCTACATGTCAGGTACCTCACTTCCGTGCGTGTTGCTGCAGTGCCATTACTGGTGATTGTGCCTGCGCGCGGCGCGCATCGGTGGGGGCAAGGGGCTTTAGCACCGGTTGTAGCCAGCAACCTGTGCTAAATACCCACTTTTAGCATCGGTTGCTGGCTACAACCGGTGCTAAATCTCGCGGCACATTTAGCACCGGTTGATAACTACAACCGATGCTAAATGTCCGGAGTTAGCACCGGTTGCTGGATACAACCGGTGCTAATTAGCTACCTATTTAACCCCTTCTTCCTCCCCACGCCCGAGCCAGCATGAACACTCCGAGCTGTGTTCATGGTATGTTCGGGTTGAGGGGAGATTATGCCAATTTTTTCCAAAAATTGTAAAGCTTTCACTCATTTGAAGGAGTCTACAAGGTACACAATTTCATCCTCTTATGTTCTTGATTAGCTTCTATTGTTAGTATATTTTACAAATATAGAAATTTATCAGAGCAATTCCCCTCAACCCGAACAAAAATTATGTTGCTTTCAATAAATTATTGAATGCATACCTAACAAAAAATTCCTAACCACCATCTTCTGCACCAGGAAAAATATATCAGAGCATTCTACTTTCTCACCCAAGGATGGTTGAAGATCTAGGTCGTGTTGTGCATGTTGGATGTGGAGAAATTTATGTTGCTTTCAATAAATTATGTTGGATATTATTGTAATTTTATTATATTGTATGGCATTTTAAATAAATTGTGAACCTTGGTCGTGTTGCATGTTTGAGTTTGAGAAATACATGTTTATTTTCAATAAATTGTGTTGGATATTATTTCAATATATTAATTTTTATTTTGTTAATTTTGTTATGTATGAATTAATTAGAAAACTTTGCTAAATGTAGATGAATGGACAATGGATGCACTTGGCGGACCGACGCAGTCAGGAGTGGGTTGATGGCATGCATGCTTTTCTCGACGTGGCGGAGGACAACAATTCGCCGTCAGGTGACATGTTTTGTCTGTGTGAGCTATGTCAAAACTAGAGGTCGTACAAATCTAGAGGAATTCTTCACTTCCATTTAATGACCCATGGTTTCATGCGAAACTATGCGGTTTGATCGAAACACGGTGAAAGAGGAGTCATAATGGATGACAATGAAGAAGAGGAGGATGATAACGACATTCCGATATTGGCTGATCAATATGGTGCCTTTGCTGATGTTGCAATGGGTGATGCAGATTAGGAAGATGCTGATCAAGAAGATGTTGCTCAAGAGAATGACCCTAATGATAGACTTGGTCAAATGTTACGTGATGCCGATAAGGACTGCGACAATGACAAGGAAAGAAAAAAGATAGAACGTATGTTACAGGACCACAAAACTGATTTGTACCCACATTGCAAAGAGGGGCTCAAAAGGTTGGGTATCACGCTTGATTTTTTGCAGTGGAAGGCAGCTAATGGTGTCACTGACAAGGGTTTTGAGGAATTACTGAAACTCATGAAGAAGATTCTTCCCGAGGGTGACGAATTGCCATCAACAACGTATGAAGCAAAACGGGTTGTTTGCCCTCTCAGTTTAGAGGTGCAGAAGATACATGCGTGTCCTAATGATTGTATCCTATATCGTGGTGCTGAATACGAAAACATAGAGTGTTATCCGGTTTGCAGTTGCGCACGATACAAGATCAGGCGGGATGACCTTGGTGAGGTTGATGGGGAGACTATTAAGAAAAAGATTCCTGCGAAGCTGATGTGGTATTTTCCTTTAATACCACGTCTAAAGCGTTTGTTCAGAAACAAAGAAGCATGCCAAGTTGATGCGATGACACAAAAAAGAACGTAAGCAGGATGGTATGTTGAGACACCCTGCCGATGGATCCTAGTGGAGAAACATCGACAGATCATGCCTAACGTTCGATGCTGATGCAAGAAATTTAAGGCTTGGTTTAAGTTCTAATGGCATGAATCCTTTTGGTAAAATGAGCAGTAGTCATAGCCTTGGCTTGACTGTATGTATCTACAACCTACCTCCTTGGCTATGCATGAAGCGGAAGTTCATTATAATGCCGGTGCTTATCCAAGGTTCAAAGCAACCTGGAAACGACTTTGATGTTTATCTAAGACCATTGCTTGACGAACTTAAACAGCTGTGGAAGGAAAAAGGTGTTACTATGTGGTAGGAGCTGAAACGTTTGAATCTACAAAATGATCTCCATCGAAAAAACAGAGACAAAGAAAGCAAGTACCTGCGTCCCGCCAGCTTCACTCTCAGCAAAGAGGAGAAGGCAAGCATGTTTGAATGCTTGAACATTATCAAGGTCCCGTCAGGCTACTCCTCCAATATTAAGGGAATAATAAATATGAAAGATAAGAAGTTCACAAACCTCAAGTCTCACGACTGTCACGTGTTGATGACACAACTGCTTCCCGTCATACTGAGGGGTGTGCTACCAGTTAATGTGCAAAAAGCGATTGTGAAGCTATGTGCATTCCTTAATGCAATTTCTCAGAAGGTCATCAATCCTGACGATTTAGATAGGCTACAGAACGACGTGGTCCAATGTATGGTCAGCTTTGAGATGATATTTCCACCATCTTTCTTCAATATTATGACACATCTATTGGTTCACGTCGTCAAAGAGATTCGTATACTAGGCCCGGTATTTCTTCACACCATGTTCCCTTTTGAGAGGTACTTTGCTGTCTAGAAGAAATATGTACGTAATCGTGCTCGTCCAGAAGGATGCATTGCTAAGGGATATGAAACAGAGGAGGTCATTGAATTCTGTGTTGACTTTATCGAAGACCTTAAGCCGATTGGGGTGCCTGAATCACATCATGAGGGGAGACTTGGTGGAAAGGGCATACTAGGAAGAAAGTCGATGGTAATCAGAGACATGCTGATATTTCGTAAATCACAACTCACAGTTCTACACCAATCAGCCTTAGTTGCTCCATATATCGAGGAGCACATGAAGATTCTCTACGAAGAAAATCCAGGAAAGTCTGCTGCCATTATTCAACGTCAGCACAATAGTACTTTCGCAGATTGGTTCGTCTGATGGGTGTTGTGGGTATTGATGTGCAACTAGCCTTTCTAGCTAGGGGTCCATCGACCACGATCTTAAAATTTCAAGGCTACGACATAAATGGGTATACATTTTACACAAGAGCCCAAGACAAGAAGAGCACCAACCAAAATAGTGGTGTCCGGATCGATGCGACCGACACCAATGGCAATACGAACTCAAGCTATGGTGTCATAGAGGAGATATGGGAACCGGAATATGGACCTTTGAAGAATGAAGATCCCACTATTTAAATGTCAATGGGTGAAACTGACTGCAGGAGGTGTTACAATTGATGAGTATGTGATGACTATAGTGGACCTAAACAAGATTGGGTTTCTAGATGAACCGTTCGTCCTAGCCAAAGATGTGACATAAATTTTTTATGTAAAAGACATGGCTAGCAAACCAAAGAAAGGGACGAGCAAGCAATCGGACCCGAAAAAACAATCGGACCCATCAAAAGATGAGCCAAAGCGTCATATAGTTCCTCCTGGGAAAAGAAAAATCGTAGGAGTTGAGGATAAGACGGATGAAGATTATGGTATGTGTTGACACCGTTTTTTAACACGTGTTTGAGCCGATGTTAAAAAGAAAAGGGAAATGTGTTTTGGAGTCGGAATCGGACGAAGCAGTGGTTCTAGAATCGGAGGAGGGCAAAAGAGTTGCAATGGTGACCAATCGGCAAGCCGGGCAATCCGTAAAATGGAAATCGGTTTGTGGAAATTGGCAAAAAGGATATCGGTTTGTGGGAATGTAGTATTAATTAGCCAAGGCAAAATATAATTTTATATTGCTGGCAAGAATGCACAGGCACACTATGGATCGGACATACGTAGCAGGCAAGGAAACCAGCAGTAGCCGATGGCTGATGTCCGATGCAAAGACATCTTGTGAGATGCAAATATGTGTGCAACGATTTATATGGTGCATTCATGACATGCAAAATGATTAAGGAGGGGCAGCACATACACGTCCGAGTGATTGGAATAAGATAAAAGGGGCAAGTGCTCACGAAAAGAGGAGAAGGCCAAGTAAATGTGTGAATCGGACAGAACAAAGGAAAAATAATAAAGAAAGTATATGCAAGGTGATTAAAGAAAGATTGAGTATTATTAAAAGAGAGGAAACTAGTACGTACAAGAGAGAAGCCCACTCATGAAAGCATTCATGAGGGTCACGTATCCTGTGCCTTAAAGGTTTCCCTTTTCTTGATGTCCGATCCAAATGTCCAATTTTCTCTACTATCCGATTTACATCAGCTTCCCCAGTAGTGATAGGAAACTTGCAGATGCCGATGTATCATAGTATTTGCCGATGGAACCAAGAGTATGTTGATTAAATAAATCAAAGGATCTTCATGGGAAAGTTCACGTGCAAGGGAATTAATGAGAGTATGAAAGAGTCACGTACATGCGAATTGGACGGAAAGAGCTTTATTCGTGAGGATTCTACAGAAGGAAAAATAGAGTCCATGTATCTTAATATTAGTTTGTTTCGATACTTTCTTTTTCAGCAAGTTGAGTCCATGTCTCGGATAATCTGTTAGCCGTTTCTCAGCAGTCTCGGCAGTCAGCCGATTCGGCTAGGATTTTACGATCTGGTATTCCTTGTCAATCAACACGTCAGATTGATCGGCACGCCCCGTTTTCAAGGCCACGCCTTCGCTCGTGTATTTGCGCATCTATCAAGTCCCGATTTTGCGTCAACACACTTTTGGCACGCCTGGTGGGACACAAGAACAAAAGCTCACATATATATTACGTCTGATATTGTGCCAATATTTATTACAAGATAGCTGATACAGATTTATTTATCGGCTCTACGGTAACATCAAGGATCATGGACGCATATCAGATTCAACCTTATGTGTTACAAGCACCAATTTGCTGGCCGGTGGTTCTTCAATCATCATATCAATGCCAAAATAATAATCAAGTGCAATATATTCCTCAAGATTTTAGGACTACGGTTCATCACACCAAAGCATCATATCATCCACAAGGGTCAGAAAGCAATCAGGTACAACAGACTCCACATATGCTTCAGTCGTTGTTTTCCCATCCACAACCATCATATCAGATACAGCAAGCCCCTCAGGCCGCATGGCCGATGAGTTCATATGTGTATCAGCCATGTCAGGAACAGTATAGGGAGAATTATCAGCAATATGCTCCTCGTCAAGCTACACGACCGATAGCATCACCTTCTCAGATATCGGTTCAAAATTGGAAATTGAAGATTATCAGCCGCAGCATGCTCAAGCATCGGTTCGAGATCAATCGGAACCAATAGAAGATGGCCTTGAGCAAGATCAGAAAGAAGCCTTAGAGAAATCTATTGAAGAATATAGATTGGCATGCCTCAAGACATTCAATATTTCTAAGGAGGGAGGTGTGATCCAAATCTGTAATTTTCCGAAGCCAGAGGAGTTCACAACTAAAAATCAATATGAAGAATTGGCTTCTAAAAAAATCGTGGAATCAGAACGTGATGACTTTAAAGATAGAATCCTGTGCGATGTTGGTGATATTACCAAGGAATCTCTTTCAAAGGGCATGGCTGAAGCTAGCGATTATGAAATTAAGGAGGGTCATCTTGACTCATTGATTCCAAGTCAACAGCAACAAAGTGGCCGATCTCACAAGATAGAGTTCGGATCAATGGTGCCAGAGGAATCACAATCTATAGAAGAGCAACAAGTGGTACAACCAGTAGAAGAATCTGGTGACCAACAGTTTAACCAGGCTGATATAGTAGACAAGATATATGATGTGCTTCAGAATCGGCTTGACGTGAAGCCTGAAGACCATACGTACAGGTACCATAGGCCATATTCTGAGGCTCACGGTCGGTTCCTTACGCCACCTCATTACAGAACATCAGATTCCATCAAGTTTTCTGGACAAGATAATATCCATATTATAGAGTATGTCAATAATTCTTGATCCAGCATGGGGGGCCTACTACAGAAGATGCTTTGGAAAGACTCTTGTTCCCAGCAAGTTCAGTCATACGATGGTCTGATCTAGATTTCATGAGCATTTATTGGCTGGAACACGGAACAGAATGCCTACATTTTATATTCAGAAGAACAAGCATGCCCGACAGATATTTCAAGTTCATTAGCCAAAGGGAATAATTGTGGGCTCATCGGCTTGTTAAAGTTAATATAGTACTCTAACAAGAAAAAGCCGATGTAGCAGTTTGAGAAGAAGTCTGAAAGAAATAATCGGCTTTATAATATGAGCAGCCGATAATCAACCAAGATGTGGAGGAATGTATTTCAACCTCAGACTCGGTGCATAAACATTAACTACTGAGAACCAACGATCAAGGTGTTAGCTGGTGCAGGAAAGTGTATGCATCGGCTGGTTATTGTTCTAAAATAACATGGCTGTATACTTGGACATCTGGTGTTAATTTAATTATGGTGGAAATTGGCACACTACCAGTATCATCCTTCTTAGCCGATATTTTAGAATCCGATGGTTGAAGAATATAAATGTCTGAAAGAAGATCAACATGTGTTTATTATCATGAAGGAGCCCGAATCAAGGCTTACAGACTTTTTCTGCAAAAAAGGTCAAGCTACATGTACGTGTTCTGGAAAGCCATCACACCCAGATTGATTGGGCAGAAGACGATATTTTATTAAATTAATGGTGCCCATGAAAAATCAGCTGACCAATGAATCTGATATCCTTTGCCGATGAGACTGACGTCCTATTCGTTTTTTATTCGGCTGATACTAAAGATTCCCTGATGAAATGGATGAAGTGGTATCACGTATATCCTTTGGAAGGTGTTTCTGCTATTGCTCATAGAAACGAGATTGTAGTGGATTTGTCTACTGTCTGCTAGAAATTGTCCGATGAAGGGAGAACTGATATGTATCGGCCATTAGTGTGTATGGCTATTGGCACGACGGAGTATATCAGCATCGGTCAGTAGCAGCAGACGTATCAGCAAGCCTGCGGTGGCCAATGTGTTGCTGTACGAGCTGAATACGGCCATCGGGAACCGATCAATTATTTGGGCATCACTTAAGAGGAAAGCAAAAGCTGAAAAGAAGCTAACGAGTGCATAGCTGATATTATATTATGGAAGGAGTTGCACGCAAAGAGAAAAAAGAATCGGTCGAGAATAAATTTCAAGGGAATTCTAGAAGATGATGATTGTGGCATATGGATGGCCTTTTCAATTCTTTCTCCAAATATAATTCAATAAGAAATCGGAGATGTATACTATGGCCAATGAGTTTAGAATTCATTGATCAAATAGATTGGCCGGAATATACCACAAGGATCGGTGAGAATTTATATAAGCACTTGCGCTGCTTTTACCAGAATATTGAAGCAAGGATATATATTCTGTTGACTGCTGGAAGCTGCAAGATGGACAGTGAAAAGGAATGAAAGAAAAAAAAATCGGCTATGAATCTGGTCCTAACATTATTGTAAGCCAATGCAGTCATTAATGACCAAGCCTAAAACTCTAAGAGGCATTCGATAAGTAGCTGCTTGGTCTTCTATTTCCGATTGGAGAGTACGTAAGTTAATATTTGATAATAAAGCTTGATAGGCCTTGCAAGCTATATATATTTAAGCTGATCAAACATGGGCTCATCGGCTTGCTGGAATTAATTTATGTTAATATAATATTCCAATAAAAATAGCCGATGTAGTAGTTTAAAAAGGAGCCTGACAGAGAAAGCAAGAATCGGCTTTATGACAAGTCAGCCGATGAAGACAAAGCTTAAGTTATTTTATCAAGTTTCTTTCTTGCTAAAATTACCGATGCTATTGGCAAATTTCAGTATCATTTCTTGGTAATCATTTCTTTATTTGATCGGTTGATAAAGGAAAAAGGCCGATGAATATACTTTTGGTAGAGACAGTCGATGCAGTATTTGTTATATAACCGATGGGGAGGAGAGAGCACGGTTCAGCCGACTGACGCTCGTATAGAAGAAAAGAAATATATATTAACAGATTAATTCTGCTAGAATTAAAACTTTTTCTTATACTGCACAGAGAAAAAAATTTCAGCACATCGGCTATCGGATTAAGAGGCTGATAAGACACAGAATCGGCACATTGCTTATTACTGATTTTATTATTCTGGAAACCACCATCGGTTATGTGCTCTTCTGATATACATGTATTATGAAAAGACAACAGGATGGCTGATGAGAAAGGTTTGTTTTGGATTCGTGCTCAAGGCCGAAGCCGAAATTTCGGAAACACTGATATTGAGGTGACCGATACATCGAGTACCATTGCTGCCAGATGGTGGGAGAATGTTCTTGAAGTATCATTGGTCCTGGTAGCCTTGTATTGCATATATACATACTACGGGTGGATTTTTGGATTGACGATTTTCACATGGAAGAAGGAAATATCTGATAGATTGTCCCTGATCTTCTAGGAGCAGATCAGCGAGTACTAGATGAAATCGTGTGTACCTTAAGCGCTCCTGCCATCGCTTTTCTGCTGGTGGAGGCTGCACGCGGGCAGCGACGGGTGGTGCAGTGACGACGACGATGTACAGGGGCGCGACGACGGCTTGGTGGTGCTTCCCACGCAGCAGCCCTCCTCTCAGATCGGGTTAGGTTAGAGAACGGTGGGGAATGGCGGCAGCGGTCAACCTCGTCACTTGTCCCGTTGCCCCCACCTCCTCTATATAGGGCTGCGCGACGGGGGCCCACCAGCCTCTATTTGGGCTGGGCTTCCCCGATCAGGACACGGTCAAGGGCCCAGTTGGCCTTTGGGCCAACCGGTGGAGATCAACCTAACATTCTCCCCCTTGATTTCACCTTAAGTTTTTCTAACACTTGAGCTCTTCGCTTAGCTTCCACTTCATGACAAACAAGCACATCGAGCATGGGTCATCATGATTGTCAATTCAATCGGATTAACCAACCACGATATACTTATTCATTTTGAAGGATCATGACTTTGGGCCTTTATAGTCCGGAAATCAATAGGCAATACCTTGAACCCATGTCGACTCTGTGTCCTCTGCACACACTGGGTGGTAAGCCTTTAATAGACGGATCCGTAAGTACTTGATTGTTGCTTTTCAACATGATTCCGGACTTTCTCCTTTACAACGTATGCCTTTATGTCAATGTGTTTGGCACCACACTTGACTCGTTGTCATAGGAGTGAAATACTTGGATGGTTGTTGCTGTTGTCAACCATTATCAACTCCGGGCACTGGTTTTCTTAACCATTTTGCCTGTCCCTCAGCCTCATATCATGCTATATTATATCTTTACATCACATTGATGATAATTGTTTCACTCTTTGGAGATTTTCCACACAAAAACCCCAAAAAATATGAAAGTTAGCGACAATTGTGGATTTCGTTACACATTTCACAAGTTCTACCCTGTACTCACAATCTTTTGAGAGCACTGGTTATTTCTTTCTTAATATAGCATGAGACCGATATACTTAACTCAAATCCAGTGATCTATATCTGGACTGGTCATTGCCAAAACAACCCGGATACTTGAACTACGTCAAGGTAATGTTATTCTTTTGCATCTTTTGCATTAAGCTTCCAACAGCTGGAGCATATGGTACCATATTATTTTAATCTTCTCCTTATTGGTTTTTGGAACACTATAGTTCCCATAACCACTTCTTACTCATAATTGAAACACTAAAGTTTTCAAAACCATTACCCTTGACTTTAAGGACAGACGTAGGCTTTCTCGCATGCACATTTTATTTAATCAGAAACATTTCTTAACGTGCATGTACGATATTCCTAATACCCCTTTTCTTTCATCTTGATGAATTTCACCGAGATTGAATCTTTGAGGACAAAGATTTCCTTGTCTTCATTAGCAGACTGACATCACTGCTAGTAAGCGAAATGTCATCTACATGAACATGATTAGGAAAAAGATCTTTCCATTCCATACCTTTATGCAATTATCCTCTCTTTTTCTCTAACCCAAAATAACTGAGTCTTAACTTCAAAAACTATTGTCTAGAGACTTGCTCTAGGCTATAAATAACTTTTTCAAGCAGCATTCCTTATGTTCTTTTACCTCCATGACAAACCTTTGGGTTATGACATGTAATTATCTTCACAGAAAACACATCTCAGGATGTTGTCTTTACTTTCATCTGATGTAACTCAGATTATTATGTGCCATTACTTTGTGCAAAATCTTTCGATTTATGTCGCACTTTACTTCTCTACATGTTCCCTTTGGAGTCACAATTCGACTGTCAGACCCATCACAGCCTGATGTTTTGGCTCCATTAGAAAATAACTACTGGGTCCCAAAACACGTTGGAACTTATCGAGTTCAACTCATTTTCTGTGGCCATGAGCCACTTCGATAAGTGAACGCTCTTCATGGCACAAACTCTATCATGTGGAGCTGGTAACGTTCTTTCTCATGATCAATATTTTTGCCACGAGTATAGCCGCCAAGACGGCTCCTGAATCATCGAAGAGAGTACTTGCACTCTCTTCTCCTCAAGATCAATTTGATCAAGTCACCATACTCCCCCTCACCTTTTCATCCTTTATCTCAAGTTTGCCAATGAAAGGCAGCTTTTGGGATCTGCTTCCCTATATATGGGTTAAATACTTCAGCCTTAGTTGATCTCCCCCACACACACGCAAGTGGTTTAGCGAGGGTACTTACTTTGTACTCTATTGAGAATATGAATAGGGTTTGCTGAGACTTGCGGGGTATATCTCAAGTTTGCTAATGAAAAGGCAGCTTTTGGGATCTGCTTCCCTATATATGGGTTAAATACTTCAGCCTCAGTTGATCTCCCCCACACACACGCAAGTGGTTTAGCGAGGGTACTTACTTTGTACTCTATTGAGAATATGAATAGGGTTTGCTGAGACTTGCGGGGTAACTGCGCTATCTTCCTTGAAACTTTATAAAATTCAGGAATTTAGCTATTTCTTTACTTTAGGGGTATTGTCATTATGACCGTCGTACTCCCCCTGACGATCACATTCATCATTTATAGATCACTTTGCATTACATTAAGTATTGAGAAAGTTTCATCTATTCTCTTTCTTAATTGATCTCATATTTCTCCCCCTCGAAATGTGGTTAGAATCTTTCTATCACAATTTCGAAACCTTTCAAACTATTGTGAATGAGGAAACTCTAATTATCTTCTTGCATGATTACGTCGTGCAAAAACAGAATTATTATTTAGCTCGTACGGGAGTACTTTTTTTTTTCTCATCCTTCTAAATCAACTCAATAGAGTTCTTTATCCTTAGTTCTCTTGCAAGTCACACTCGCATGTCATTCGTATCTTTAGGTTTGTCTGTGACTTGAACTCATTGAGTGCTTGATCACCATGACACAATGAAAATGCATGATCAATACAACGATAGCATGAAAACTACTCCATACTTTTCTCCCGCTGTGGGATACACTAAAAACACATGAGTAGTAGCAACTTTCTCCCGCCTTGCGAGATTGTCTGACATAAGCATTATTTTAATTTTCTCGTCTTGGATCAATGTCCAAGAATACTTTCTTTTGAAGGCACTTTGTAACGAGAACACTGTCCCTAATGCTGTGGCCTTCTTCTTTTGTCATCTTTTGAGTCACAAGTACCCAGATTGCTTTTCTTATTGCTTTCAAGAATGAGAGCATGAATACCTTTTGTCTGAGAAAATATTCAATAATAATGCTTATTAGGCTCTAAAATCTTTATGTTCCATTCTATATCACCTTTGGGCAGAAAATAGAACAAAACATCATACCTCTATATTACTTCCGCATCATCTTTGGGCAGAAATAGAAATAATACAAAAGCTTTACACATTTCTTAAGTTTAAGATCTTTTCTTAAACTTTATCAATACACTAAATTCATATCACAAAATAGAATCAGCGCATGTAATCATTCTTTCATATTCTAAGTCACCTTTGGGCAGAAATAGAATAAAACATCACTCTACTACATCAATTCTAAATCACCTTTGGGCAGAAACAGAATTAATGCATATAACTCAAAAATAATATTATGATATTGCTATTGAATAACTTTGCGCAGACAATAACAAAATCATCATATTCCTTGCAGCGGAAAACAAGAAAAAACATTTCTCTACTTTGAGAGTAGTTCTTAATCTTTATCAATTTTCTGAAAAATTGACCACTTTGATACAAAATTTATCAGAGATATAAACCATAAACATTGAACTTATAGAATTATAATATTTTTATCATCAACTTTGGTCAGAGAATAACAATACCACAATTTTAACATAACACCAATGTCATTCTACTCCTCTAATTAAACTTAATTTAGAGGATGGAACTTTACTTTGCAGCGGAAACTTTTAAAATTATTCAGAAGCAACATCTCAATTAAACTTTACTTTTCTCTTAAACAAACTATCCCTTTGGTTCAAGTTTGAACAGAGACTTTGCTTTACAAAATTCAACATATAATTGTTTCTGAAAAAGATCATATTACATGCGAAATATCACTGTTCGCATCTTTACTTTTGGCTTAGTCGCGCAAAACGGCCCACAGCCCGCTTACGCACTCAACGCGTCCACGCCTATGCGTAGCTTGCCCACGAGCCGGCCAAACAGCCCCAGCTCGACTTGCTTGCTTGGTCTGTGCGGCCCAAAAACTCGGCACACGACCCATTTATGCTCTTAAAATTTAATTCTTCCGTTGGTTCCAATTACAAATAAAAGGAAACAACTACTTAACCTTTTGTAGTGGCAACAAATAAAAAACATACTTTATTTAAAAGCAACATGATATTAAGCTTTGCCACTAAAAATCTACTTTTCAGAAGCATTTTACTCTCTGTAACGATTTAACCCTTTGGTCAGATGTAAACATAAAATTCATACATAATTGGTCAAAAACATGCTTCTGAAAATGAAAAAAAAAAACTTAAATGTGAAAGGATTCTATTCACAAACTTCAATTTTGGCCCGCGAAAAAAAAAGTTGGCCCGGCCTGCAAAAACACGCGAAACGCGTGGCTGCTCGCGCTTGCGGCCCACCAGCGGCACAGCTCTCAGCCGCTCGGCTCGACTTTCTAGCTCAGCGCGGCCTGCTCTCACACGCGAGTGCGCGCGGCCCGTGAAGCCTCCGGGCTGCCGCCTTTCGGCCTGCTTGCGCGCGCGTGCGTTCCTGGGCCGAGACCAGCCCACGGCCGCCGGCTGCTGCTGGCCGTCCAATCGATCGGACGGTCGAGCGCGTTTCTCTCCTGATCAAAACCGCCGAGCGGCCGGCTGCCCTCGAAAACCTAATTTCTTTTCCCTTTCCTCTCTCCGGTCCGAGCCGGTGCTCGCGCCGCCTGCGGCGCTCGCGCTGTCCCGGTCGTCCGGCCTTGCCGCTGCGCCATGGCCTAGCCATGTCCGGTCCGGATCGAGCCGGCCCTTCTTTTCTTTCTCCCCCACTTCCGCTCTTGCCCTGCAGCGGATCGAGTGAGATCTGGAGGGAGCTGCAGGGTCGACCGTGGTGGCCAGGAGATGACGGCGGCGTCACCTCGAGGTCCCTCGCCGGCGCCCCCCGAGAAAACTCCCAGCCTTCTTCTCCTCCCCTTCGGCTT